>JALXJV020000015.1:14351011-15579761 GCA_024633595.2 Lepomis macrochirus
CTCTCAGATACAGCAGATTATTTGGACAGCCAGCCACAGTGAAGTGTAAGCCCTACAGTAAATGGACATTTCAAGAACAACTAAGGCATATCAAATGACATCATATTTAAATAGTTTCCCATTTTTCACACTCTTGCGTGCTAAAGAAATTTACAAACCAAAACCGGACAAAACATTTTGAAATGTTTGTTACTAATGGCGTCAAGAGGTGACTGGATTTTCCCTCCACTTTTCACCCTGACTCCTGCCCAAAAGCATCTCTTATATCACCAATAAACATATCCACCACCCCCATTATTAAACCCCCTCCCAGCCAAAACACATTACCCACCCCATTTTTACTTCTCCAAACCAGCCTCCCAAACCCGCCACCTACAGCTTCCGCCTGACCTCCCATCTCTGACATCACTGTTCCGACATATCCCTCGCTCTGCTCCCACAGCCGCCCTCCAAAGAACTTGATCAAACACCAACCATTGTCCACCACATCACCAAACATCCCCACTGTGTCTCCAGCCAGGGTCCCCGTGCCAGTGACCCCAGTGTAGCAGCTGTCCAGCAGGGCCCCAAGCATAGATGAGGTGCAGAAGTAGATGCCAAAGAAGCAGGTTTCCCCGATACCCAGTAGCATTTCTGCAACTGAGCCCATCAAGGACAAGACATCAGAAGCCAAGAGGTGGAGCAAGGTGAAGATGTCTCCAGGCAGGGCTGCCAGAACTCCAAGGTCTTCCTGAAGAACGTATGTCACCTGAGTAAAGACAATAAAAACACTTTTTAAGAGAAGATAAAAAGGTGTGAATAATGAAATGATAGAATGAATTCAGGGAATGTAATGAGTTAACGCTTCCTAGTGGCCACACCTCATTCCAGTCTCTGGGAGGAGCAAACTGGAATGAGGAGATTTATGAAACAACTGAACATATTAAAATGCAAATGTTTCTCCACAAACTACACTAAGCATAACTGTTTTTATGAGGTTATAAACACATTTATTTATTTTTGTTGGGCATTTTTCATCCATCCTTCCATCGTCAACCACTTAAGCTACATACAGGGTCACAGGGGGCTGGAGCCAATCCCAGCTGACATCGGGCGAAAGGCGGGGTACACCCTGGACAGGTCGAGTTGGTCATTTTTACAAGAAATAAATATGTTTACAGCCTGGTTAAAAATGTTTTTGGTCCCTGTAGCTAATTTCCCCCTCATGACAACTGTATGTGGGTGAATTTTAATATAACTCAGCCAATAAATTATATTAAGGCTTAAAGTTATGCATAATTAAGCGTGGGTCCCTTTGAGTGACAGGTGGGTGACCTCTCACGTGGCTAGCCACTGGGTGGATCAGCCACCAGGCTTCATTCAGCCCGCCCCAGCTCCACCTCTTAGCCCATTTTGGATTCTGGAGCAGCCAACATTGGGCATCATAATGGCTTTTCAGGAACCTATGGGTGAAATCATGGATACACTACATCCAGGTTTGGACAGGCTCTGTGCAGTTGTATTATGGGAAGTGTAGGATTCAGTATTTTTGGAGCTTGACCCATAATAGAGGTTGAAAGTCATCTCAGCCTCTGCTGCATCGATTTTCACCATTCATTTCTTTTCTTTGTGTCCCTCACATGAGACAGATAAGTCTCCTGTTAGGCTTATGGAAGTGTAATTCTAAATCTCTGGTATACACCTTTAAGTTAAACATTTATACAAAAAATGTATTCATAAAATAAAACTATGTCAATCACTTGTATCACCTGTCCAGGTAACTGCGGTGATTGTGGAGAAGACAGGCCGCAGTGGAGCTGTAAGGATGGAGAAGGTGGTGGAAAGGACGTAGACTAGAGTGCTGCTGGAATTGTCGTCTGTCTCTATTTCATCCAAAGTTTCTACTGTGCTTGAATCTACATCTTCAGATCCTGTGTTTTCACCAGTAAGATCTGCATCCAGCTTTTCTATATTTCCAGGGAGCCCATCAGAGTGAAGACCCGCTCTGATTCCAACAGCCTCTCCATCAGCTCCTCCACAGCCTTCTGAGAACAGCTCTGCCACTCCTAGTATCTCCTCCAGCTCTTTCACCCTCACTTGTCTCTCCCCTTCCCCTGTCTCTCTGATTAACCCCACACTGAAGCCACTCTTCCCTTCTGGGGCAGCGCAGCACACTGCAGACCACAGTGGCTTAGTCTGACACTCCACGTCTCCATCCTCAGCAGCCCTGAGACCTCCGGCCCCGGTCAGGATGTAGAGATCACCGCCTAAAGTGCTGCACTGGGGTGTGAAGGTTGACTGAACCAGTGTTGTGACTGTTGAGTCCCAGTTTTGAAGCGGGGAATCTGTAGGCGAGACAGGATGAGATGGATCCCCACCTCCTCTGAGAAGGGCTGGTACTGCTACTTTAATGATTTCTTCTTCTTCCTTTGTCTGGTAGATAAAATCATAAAAATCAAGTGTTAATGTGTGAATGCATTAGAATATATGCAAGTGTATACTAGTGGTAACCCACTTTACAGATACTTCAGCTAGTATTTTCAATTATAAATCATTACATTCTTTTAACTAATGATTTTCAAATGTTCATAAGTTCTGCGGTCATATTAAATAAGTCTATACAACACTTGAATATGACAAATGAAAAATGCATTGCTCCTGTTTTACTGTCATTATATGCCAACAGTCGACCTATTGGTTCGGGAACCACTGGACTATTCACATAATAAACTGGAGGGGTTGTTGGATAATTAATGAGGTGAAGAAAAACACAAATGTGTACTTGTTTTTTAATCTTTGCTCTTCTCTAAGAGGTACTTTTACCTCTCAGGGCCTAGAACTTAATTTATTTAAATTACATAAAGTTTAGAGAGTCTCGTTAGACCTGCTAATAACTCATAGACCTCAAAGGCACCAACTGCTTTTTGTAAGAGGTCACAATCCTAAAAAGGTTATGAACCACTGGTTTAATTTTTAACAATGCATTTAATGTTAGTAGCTTATCATTAATCTGAAAATGAACTACTAACAATATCTCACAGATAAACATAGTGAAGTAAAAAGTACAGTAACATTTTACTCTGGGTGGAGTAGTAGTATAAAGTAACATAAAATGGACTAATACTAAAATACCCCAAACTGACTGTACTTAAGTACAGTACTTGAGTAATTGTACTTAGTTACTTTTCACAACTGGTTTACTGCTTCCATGCACCAATCTGTGATTTTGTACTTTATTATTCAAATCCACCATTCAAAAACAGGTAGTACTACTTTAAATAGCATGACAGATGCATCCTTACCACAAGCTCTTCTCCCTCCTCCCCCCCTCTCTCTGTCCATCCATGGCTGAGATGGAAGGCGGAGTAGACAGCTGTGTCACAGGTCGGTTTGGACAGAGTGGCAAACTGCTGTCCCCCAGGCAGAATGTGGCAGAGTGGTCGCAGCAGCGGCCCTTCAGAGACTCCCTGAGGAGGCGTCTGTCTGTAGAAGCAGTGGCTGCAGAGGCTGAAGCCTAGCTCTGAGTTGTCCTCAGCTGAAAGAGACAGGCATGGGCCCAGCACTGCCAGCAGCCAGACAGCCGCAGCAGCTGCAATGCCAGCAGCAGGATACAGCATGGTGGTGGTGGTGAGCTCAGCAAATCCCCCCTCTCTCTCACACACACACTCTCACACAGAGCGAGAGGGAGAGGCTTATAAATTATCCAGTGGTTTCCGTATATAGATGAAAAAGATAAGGTGGCCAAGTGGCTTGTTGTTTTTCTCACTCGCTCCTTGTTCTCTCCTCCAGTTTGTCTCCAACCATGGCTGTCCTGTCAGCTGTACTCTGAGAGACAGAGTGAGTCTGTGTTGCAGGCACAATCTTGCTTACGCCTTCATTTCCCTTTCCCTTTCCTTGACAACCTCACTCCCTCTCTATTCCACCCTCTTTGACTCTTCCTCTGACTGTACCTCCACTTCACCCCTCCCTCTTATACTCTCTATGGCTACACCTTTAACATTGCTTTTAGGTACACAAGCCAAGCCCACACCCATTAAAAGCTTTCAATTACCTGTAAGTCCGCATTCCCATACAATGGTCGTTCTAGGTTAGTCCCTTGATTGACACACTCTTGTTATCCATTCTTGGTAAAGCACATTCCTGAAAGTGCTGACTCTGTATCAAATCCAACAGCTGCTTTGAAATACTTCCATATCAAGAAGAATTTCCCCCTTGAAACATAAAATGTGAGCAACCTCGCTCTAAATTTAACAATGACAGTTCACAAAATCCCCCTTAACTTAATCCTGACAGTGTCAAAGTCACGGGTCATTGTCTCACCCAGAGCGCAGCAATTCTTGAAATCTAACTTCCCAGACAAAACAGACGCCTTTTCATGTCTTGCAGGTTGTGGCTTGCTTTACTTATTATAACGAACATGCCCGTTGAGACATGATGTTGGCACTGACAAAATCGTACCAAAAAGTACCAAAACCAGCCTTTGCACATATAATCATACAACTTAGCCCTGTGCATGTGTAAGCAGAGCGAGCAACACAAATATGTAGCTGTCTTTTTAACAGCTAGAAGAGGTGGAATCCAGCCAGGCTGCCTTCATGTTGCTTAAGAGTGAGAGTTATGGGCAACATGAGCCAAGCATACCCCTGGGCTTATGTCAAGAGTGGTATCAGGATTCATTTGAAGAGAGGACAAGCAAGCAAAGAAAAACATGTGCAATATCCAGCATGAACTAAGTCTACATGAGCTTTCCTTATTCACAGATGTAGTGTGGTGCATGTTGTCAGTAAACATGTCCTGCATACAATAAACATTCACATAGATGATAGCATACCTGAGTGACTGACTGTAGCTCTGGAATGAGCTTTAGGGTGTGATGTTTTGGGTGAGGCACCTATACTACAAGGTGTGTTTAACATTTTTACTGCTTTTTAAACATCTAAAATGGTGCAATAAGAAATATGTTTTTGACAAATACACAACACCCCACATCAATTATTTAAAGTAAAATGTAGGGTACTGTCAGCAGAATCTAACTAACACACCATTTAACTTAAAAAAAACCCTTTAGTCATCTGAAATAATTTTATTTATTTTTCACTGTATTCTCTGACACAAAAATTTGACAGGATTAGATCATCTCCATTAACATGAAGTAGCTTTGATTCTTGGTGTTTTGTAAAAACATTACCATAGTACAAATGACAGGGGTAAAAGCTGCCCATAACAAGCAAAGATGACTTAGCATTGAAACACAATTGAAACATCTATATCATAATAAACAACTTTAATGGACTACAGCATTTAAACAATACCAAGTACGAGATTATGGTTAGACAATGCAAAACACATAAACACCTGTTTGTAGTCACAGTTTGTAGGATGCTAGACTGTTTAGACAAAAATTTTTAGCAGGCAGTTTGAAACTGTGCTAATAGTAAAGTACCCAAACATCCCAGTGTCAATAGATTTTTCTTAAAAAAGTACAACCCAAGATTTAACCCGAAACATAATATTGGAAAACCACATTTATCTGAGATATTTTAGACAGTGATGCTGCAATAAAGTGAAAGCCCACAGGGGGGAGCTTGGCTCCACTTTTGAAAATATAGAATGGGCAACAGAGTATGGAAAATACATTTGGTCACATATGTTCACTCTCTCTCTCTCTCTCACACACACACACACACACACACACACACACACACGTGTACAACCCATCTATCCCCTGCTTATAAATACATCTAAACATACACTCAGGCTCACTCATTAGGGATGTCAATGACTAGTTCAGCCTCATCTCCCTCCCCTCTGTCTTCATCTCCTCTATCACTGTCTCCATCGCTCTCTCCCTCCTCCTCAGCTGCATCTCCACTAAGCATCTGTCTGGGAACCCAGCTGAAGGGGCCGCTGGCTGCAGTAGGGGCCACGGGGGCTGATGGGTAATTAGCTGCCATTGGGGCAACAACCTGAGAGAAATTCAAAATAAAGCAAAAATGTTGTAATTTTGAGAGGGATGGAGATATGATGGAGGCATGAGGGGTATGGATGGATTGCTGCATCACAGATGTACAGAGTAAATCAGGACAAAGCATGCAGCATGTATATGAACTTAAAGACATACTGACCAGAAGGTCATTTCAGCACAGTGCCAAAATTAATGGATTAGGGGACTGAATTGTCTACAACATCAGTGTCCTGAAATGTCATTATCAGAGGTTATATTGAGTAAAGATCAGAACGAGACTGTTTAGATAACAACAGTTTGTCAACTATGCCACAAGGTAAAATGAACCAATACAGAGTTTTAGACTCTCTAAGGAGAACAGAAAGGTAGACACATATGCATATATACTGTGGCCAAAATATAACCTACTGTGCCATCGAATATAAATGGCACATTCTTATACAGGATGTGAGAAGTAAGCAATAAATCTGCAATATTATTTTTATCGTTATTATTATTGTTAGGTCTGAGCATCTTATTTTTCCTTTTCCTCTCTCACCTTCCCAGTAGTCTCTTTCTTGTTTTTAGGCGTCTTTGTTTTTCTCTCTTTCTTCATTCGCTCAGCTGGGGGAGCCAAATATTCAGGTGGGAAGGGCATCTGCCCAACACACACGCAGGCCCAAAAATTGCCAAATGACCACACAAACACACATGCACACAGGCATTGGCAATTTACAAGACAGACAAGCACAACAAAAACACAAAAAACACAGAAGAACACAGAAGAATGAACTTTGCAAGGACATTATAAGTATCAAATAAAAAACAAACAAAGAAAAAGATAATACAGACTTTGTGGATAAAGTGACAAAAGAATGAAATTATATAAATAATGACAGGGATTATGTTTGCTGATGAAGAGACGACAGTGGCAGCAATGTTACTGTTGCTGACTGCACTAAGCTATAAGAAAGGAAGATTCAAACTCACAGTGTTCAGGTAGGGTCCAGAGCCTGATGACTGTAAGGGATTTACACCAGGACGGGACAACAAGGAGAGATGAGGGGAAGATGATGAAGGAATACATGCCCCAGGACTACTTCTTCGCCTGAAAAGAATACATGGAAAAATTAAGAGCAACTCACTGTGTGGGGTAGAACAGCAAGAGCATTCAGAACGCAAAATGTTTTGTCCACATTGGTCCATTCGAGGGCGGCACAGTGGTGCAGTGGTTAGCACTGTCGCCTCACAGCAAGAAGGTTGTGGGTTCAAACTCCGGTTGCCCAGGCATTTCTGTGTAGAGTTTGCATGTTCTCTGTGTCCAGGTGTGTTCTCTCCCACCATCCAAAGACACGCAGGCTAGGTTAATTGGTGTCTCTAAAACTGTGCTTAGGTGTGAATCTGAGCTCCAGGATATGCAGTTGACTATGGATGGACGGTCCATTTGATTCAATAGGCTGCACCATGCCAGCTTAATTTAATCAAAAATTATTTTCTTTATGTTTTAGCCTTTTGTACACACTAATTTAACACTTCTCTCAAAACAAAACAAATATATTTTCCAGAGTGGCTAAATTTGAAAACGCCAGCCTCACGTTTAATTGTGGTCGAGGAATACAGATCTTTTGGAAAATGATGATGCCTGGAAATTCATGGTCAGCTAAAAAGAAGAAAAGAAGCCCTGAAATATAATTAGCATCAAACAGGAAGACTGTTTATATTTTATCTAGAAATTATTTGCACTGACTTAAGTCAGTGAGCATTACCAGAAAATTGTATCTTGCTTTCTTCTCACACAAACTCAAGTCTTAAATATGAATAATGATTAGCTGTTAGAGGACTTAAACTATGGAACGATCCACCTCTGCACATTAGACAGGCATCTTCACTATCTGTTTTTAAGTCTCTTCTTAAAACTCACCTCTTTTCCCTGGCCTTTGATAACTGAAATTGACATGTCTTGTTTTGGTTGTATTGATTTCATTGTTTTATTGTATGGTTGTTATTGTTTTTATTTGTATTTTATGGTTGTGTGATTCAATTGTTGTTTTACTGTATAGCACTGTGTCTGCTTTGGATTTTTAAAGTGCTCTATAAATAAATTTTGATTGATTGACTTTTCACAATTTGCACCCAGGCACTGGAAGACACCATATTTTCCATAAGGTTTCAAATGTATACTCTGCTGGGCATTGCAGGATTATGTATATATACATTACAAATGCCTTTGGTGTGGGACACTAACGTCTCCCTGAGCAAGACACTTAACTCCTAGTTACTCCAGAGGCGTACAACCTCTGATATATATCGAAATTGTAAGTCGCTTTGGATAAAAGCGTCAACTGAATGTTTTGTAATGTAACAGGCTGTTTTTTTTCCAGTCTTACTTTTTTGCTACTTCTCGTTCTCTTTCCCTCTCACGGGGTCCTTCTCCTTCACTATTTTCTGAAGAAACTGTTGCATCTGAATCTGGAACAGAAGACAAGAAAACCTGAACCAACAGTACAGTCGACTGGTTACAGCTCCTAAACAACAAATAAAAGCACTGTATGGTAATAAACACTTCATTCTTTAGGACAGCCTTTAGGATGAGGTGCAATAACTACCTGAGGAGTCTTCATCGACCCTCTCATACTGCAGCAGTCTGTCCAGAAGGAAGCTAGATAACAAGTGAATGACATTGTTTATTTACTGCACGCACATAATATTATTGATCATCCACACATTTTCATATACACACAATATAATCTCACCTTTTGTCCCTGGAAACTTTGAGAAGTTTTCTCTGTGCTCTCCTCAGCTCCTCCTGAAAACATTCCTGTTCCTGGAAAAGGGCAACCAAACACGGAACCAGAGCAGACAAGAAGATATGTGGATGTGTAAAATAACGAAATAAGATTGCTCAAGACTGACCGTCCACGCTGAAAATGATTGTACTCACATAAACAAGAAATTTTAATTTTCGTTTGAGATTTTTGTATTTCCGCTTATAGTCGACTTCGACGTCCGCTTGACCGTTCATTTCTGAAACACAGCATGCAAATGATGAAACAATGAAATCTACCGTTTGTTAACAGTTGAAGTTATATGCTGCAGCTACTTTTCCTAACACACACTGCATGTAAAACGACATAAGGTTACCGTTGCTACGGTGTAATAGACTGTGTATGCTTAGCTAGTTGAAAACATTAGCTTACATAGCTAGCTCTCTAAAAATACAGAGCTGCCGGGCTCACAGGCATCTACAAATGTACATTTTAATTTATTTCATACGCAAGCATGATTTCGATGAATGGCAAGTCTATTTTTATCCTTGAAAAAGCCCTGATACCTCTTATTTGAGTCTGTCTGTGCGACATCCTCTTGTTTACTTTCGTTACGTCGTTTTCATGCGTCGTGATGGGCGGGAATTCTTCTTCTTCTTCTTTAGAGTTTATCGGCAGCTTGCATCCATTATCGTTGCACTACCGCCATCTTCCAGCTTTATTTCCTGTCATGTCCAGTTACATCATATTCTTTTCATCATACCTATTCTTGCTAAAAATAAGAAAATTTCCTGCTGTTCATTCTCCCACTTCAATATTTCATTCCTGTCCCTATTGTTCCAACTATTCTAACTCTCATCATCTTTCCTCTGCTTCATATGTTCAACTCAAACACATGCTCTATAGTTTTCAACCTGACCCACAAAACTGTTGCTTCCTATAGTAGTGTGCTATTCAATACTGTGACCTATCCTAATCTTGTCATAACTATCTCTTTCTATTCCTTCCTATCTTCACCAACTTTACTTTGTATAGCATATAAATGTCTCCCTTTAGTTTCCATATCCCACTGATGTTGCCATTTTCTAATGGCTTCTTTCCATATTATACTCTTTCCTTCAGACTTTGACAACTTAATATTTTCTTCAATATTCTCTTTTTTAACAGATTGTTTGGCTAGCTTGTCCACTCTTTCATTACCCACAATTCCAATATTAGCAGGAATCCAAATCAATTGGATCTCATAGCATTTTTCCCTTATTCTTGTGTATATTATCAATATTGAATACAGTAAATCCTGATGACTATTAGATATACCAGTCATGAGACTGTATAAAGCTGACACTGAATCACTTCCAATTAAAGCTTTTTTGATTTGGTTTTCCTCAATCCATTCTAGTGCCATCTTAATAGCATATAATTCAACTGCATACACACTCAGATCATTTGTAGTTCGTCTGCTTATCTCACCTCTTTGGTTGAAAATGTAAACTGCAGATCCAGTCTTTCCTGTTTCTGGATCCTTTCATCCGTCTGTATAAATCTGAATATACTCTTTATATTTAAACTCTATATATCTATAAAATTCCGCTACCAAGTCTGTATTATTACTTACTTTTTTAACTCGAAGTAATTTAAAATCAACTTCCATAGTTTCTAGCTTCCATACCGGTGTATCAGGCCATATTATAGTTGGGCAGAATTCCTTTTCATATACTCCCAATTCTCTAGCCGCCTCATCTCCTACCCACACAAAACTGCACTTTTGTGCTCTCTCCCTTTCCCAATTGTCTTGTAGTATTATAGGGGCGGGAATTTGTTCTTCTTCTTCTATTTGTTTTTTAACAGCAGTTGGCAGCCAGCTTGTTATGTGTATTATCGCCATCTTTTGCTTCAGACTGTGAACATCAGAGAAAATTCTGCCTGATACTGATTAGATGTCCTCGCGACTCTATTCGTAGTTATGTACAGATCATCAATAAGTCTACCCTCTGTTAAAACTTGAGGTCGTTTTTGTTTTGTTTTCTCTGGTCGTTTTTTTTGGAAAAAGGAAATAGTCTGCTACATTTTCGATGTGTACCTAATGACAAGACTCTCAAAACGTATGATACTGTAAAGTTATGGTGACACAGAAGGAAGACCTAAAGAAAATAGCTGTTGAAGGAATGGTAATAATGTACCTTAATTATAATTTTTTAATTGTTCATTTTATTTAAACTTAGTAGTTTTTCTGTGTGTCCTAAGTTACCTAACCATGTGAGTTTATTATTATTAATATATTATAGTAACAATATTATTAGCTTTAATTAGAGCCTTGCTGTTCTTTTATGATTGTATGGTTTTGAAGAATGCAGTAACTTCCTGACGAGATTTTGTACAAATGTGAATTGTAAATAAAATAAAATTTAAAAAATGTGCTTGTTTCTCATCTACAGCTTTTTTCAAGCTTTACACTAAGCTGTCCACCTCCTTATTTCCCATCAGAGCAGGAACCCACATTAACAGAATTGACATACCTTGGTAAACTGAGTCGGAAATTAATAGGATATCTTGACGGCTGGAATTCTAGCACTTGAGAACTGAAAAAGAGTCATCTTTTCTCGGTTTAATCAAATCCACTCAATGCAGAGCCAAGAATACTGCCAACAACTCCACTGTGCAGACTCATGCTTTATTCCAAAAACTTTTCTTTCTGGAAGTGAAAAAGCTGCCCCAGTCATCTGATGTTCTGGACCTTTGGAACCATAAGACTACATATTTCTGAGTTGTGCTCTCTTGCTTGTATCAAAAAGCTGTTAACAAATCACCATCCCCTCTCTCTGACATCTTCAGCTCCAGTCCTTTTCATGTATTTTGACAACTCACCCAAAGCTTGGTCTCTGTCCTCTTCCATGTTCCCAACACTCCTGCGCTTTAGTGGGGTGCTGTTCTTCATGTCCTTTAAGGTTAGGCCAGTTGCTTATTAACTGCTTCTTTCCAATATATTGTGGCATCTCTCCCAAAAGGCCTTGCAGGCCTCGGATTGGGGTTGACTTTAATGCTCCACAACACTGTCCCAGAGCTTGTGATTGTATCTTATTGAGCTTTTCCATAGTCTTTGAGGTTGGACCATAAACTAAACTACCATAATCAAGTAGGCCCTACAAATAGATAGTATAAATACAGACAGAATCTATTAGACAGAATCTAATAAAAACAAAACGCTAAATATTTCACTGTCATAGAGTCTCATCATAATTGTTTGGGTTTTTTTACATATGTTTTCCATATTTTTTCTTTACTGTTATGCATTTGTGGTGTGCCTATCTAGCAGCAATACTCAATATAAAAACTTGAATTGACATGCTGTGAACATGGGATTATTATGTATTATTATGATTGTAACAAAACACCCTTTAAGTCATATACTTTGCTTGTAAATGAAAGACATAAATATTTAACAAAAACTAAAAGGCAATTCATTAAATTGAAATCTAATAGCCAAAGCTGATTTGCTTTGATTCCCAGTCAGGAATTGTTACTCATGCTTCCATGTTTTCATGCAGTGGCCTGTTGTATTTTATTGAATCATCCTGTCAGCGTCCCCTCCACCTGCCGCATACTGAAGTGCACTGAGTTTGCTCAGCACAGTCACTTGTCAGGACCCAGTAACATGAATTATAGATGAGATACATTTGCAGAGATCATGGTGCTTCAGTGCACCCATACCATAGCCAGACCCCCCTGTGTTGGGGGGGGGGAGTTGAGAGGGAGACAGACACAGACAAAGAAAGAGGTAGAGATATAAAAAATTTAGATAAGTGGACATACCGATTTTTTTAAACAGAGATCGAGAAGAGGCTTGTTGCTGTGCAGTGGTGTGCCGATATACCCCTGGAAGGGAAGACAGCAGAAATGCTGACTGTACAGACAATATGAAACCCAGTAGGGCACGGATAGCTGAACAGCATCTTTTAATGCAGCTATCAAAGGAGGATCCTCTCACATCCCTCAGACATTACAGAGCCACCTAACAAAAATAAACATGCATCATCTTCCCTCCAGGCAAAACAACTGCTGTTACAAAACACAATATCTCACTGAGTGGCTGTCTCTCTCCACCGCCAGATTCTGCTTTGTTTCCAAAGACCCTGGCAGACAAAAATAGACTCCTATGTGTCTGCTGCCATAAATCGCTGCTGCCTGCTGACCAGCCAGCCAACAAGCCCTCCTGGCAGCTACAGTTACTCGCCCGGCTGTGGATACTGACCTGTGCTTGTTAATGCGTTTTCTCTTGTTAATTTTCTACTTGGATGTATGTCCCTGTTGTTTTCATCATGCTGTCATGTGTGTTTCCCCCCTCCCCTCTCCCCCCTCTCCCTCTCTCTCTCTTTCTCTCTCTCTCTGTATTGTTTCGTTTTTATGTCCTCCAATTTGTCCCTCCCTCTTACTCCCTCCATCACTTGTATTACACTTTATTGCATGAGTCTTCCTGATTTCTGTTTTGTCCAATTTGCAGAACGGGAATGTACCAAAACCACACTAAAGACACCAACAACAACTGCAATAAAAGCCTTCTCTGTGATCATAAGGTAAGCTTTGTGTTTTATGGTTTTCATCTGCTGCTACATTTAGAACAGCTGTCATTTTCTCTCATGACAAGACTGTATTGCTCGAAAGTTTAAATTCAGTTTGTAGGATATTAAATCAGTAACAATTCTATTCCATTCCAATTGTGTCTCGTGTGTGTGTGTGTGTGTGTGTGTGTGTGTGTGTGTGTTACAGGAAAAACTCGTCCAGGCTATTAAAAGAATCAAGCACGAGGTAGATGAGTGCAGAGAAGCAGAGAGAGAGACGTACATAGAGTCAGTAGAAGTAGAGGTATTGTTGCTGCAGTATCAATCCTCATCTTTTCCTTAAATACACTGTTTTCATACAAAATAATTCCAGTTTAGTACAAATTAAATGAGTATTTACACATAATTCTGCTGACTGCATAATTAAGCCAGTTTTGAAAATGATTGTCCATATTGTTTGTACACATACCATATCTACACACTACATTATTTCAGTCACATGATAACTGATATAATCTTTTCCCATCACGTCGTTCAGAACAGTTTTGATGCCTTGGAAAGAGAAATCAGAGCAGAGTTTCAGAACCTCCATCGTTTCCTGGATGAGGAGGAGTGTAAGGACCTTGAACGACTTGGGAGGGAGAGACAGAAGCAACTGAAGCAGCTGAAGGAAAGAGAAAAGAAAATAGCAGTTCAAGGGAAAGACCTGGAGAGAGCAATCACAGTCCTTAACAGCAAACTGGCTGAGGACGACAGTCCTAAACTGCTCAAAGTGAGGAAGCGTTTTCAAAAAGAACATCTGACTTTCACCAAAGTTTGGCTTGTTTTCTGGCTTGAATATAGCCTGCTGTAGCAATACAAATATGGGGTGTGGTGATGGGGAAGATGTAAATTTGGATGGTGAGCTAATGTGTGAGCGAGGACAGTGAAGGAGCTGGTGAACAGTTTGGCCTCGCTCCATAAAACATTCTAGAAACCTCTTCACACAACAGCAGAGCCATACGTGGGTTTATGCAGGGTCAGTGCGAGCATTCCCATGGGCCCAGGAATAAACATACAATAATAAAAAAACACCTGTCAAAATAACTGTCTATAGTTGTTCCTAATGTTTGGACTCCTTTGAGCTGCTGGGAAACAATGTGACACTGCAGGTTTGCATCAAAGGGACCCAATGCCAGAGCTGCAGTGCAGTTAGCTGCTCTGCGCCTCTTCATTGGCACTTATGTGATCAATTATAGACAGTGATTGGCTAAACAGTTGACCTGCCTGGTTTTGCAGGTCAAAATCAATTTCTCATTTAAAAGTGAAAGGACAAAAGGCAGTCAAGGCATTAGTCAGCAACTCGGAAGGGGCAGCTAGTTTGTGGGATGTGGCTTGCATTTGGAGTCCAAACAAAGACAAATGTTTGTGGTAATGAAACATTTCTGTCATTTGAAAGTGCTGTACACTGTTATTTTAACCAACTACCACCCAAACTGTTTCTCTCATTGCAGGAAATCCAAGATCTCATAAAAAGGCAGGTTTTTCCATAGACTCTTTTCAATAAATTAACAGTTTCCATTTTTCACCACATCTCATTAATCTTGAGTGCACGGATGCTTGGCATTGCCACTCATTCCTGCACACACATCCATCACCATTATCCTCGCTGTGGTGTGACTTCCAGATTGACAATCTATCGTTCATCATTCAGTCCTCCCCTCTTCCCATTTTGTCCAAGCAGGTCTCAGGTCAGCTTTGTTCTTCCAGCGGAGGTGGACACGGAGGTACGCTCCGGCCAGTTTGTGGGGCCCATACAGTACAGGATATGGAAGCGCATGAAAAGCTGCCTTTACCCAAGTATGTTCATATATGTCAACTGATGCACAAACATGCAAAACAACAACAAAACTCAACTTAATGATCTCTATTTGCCTACAGATATTACATCAGTGACCTTTGATCCTGAGACGGCCCACCCTAATCTGTCCCTGTCCAAATCCTGCACCTCAGTGTGGTTTGAGGAGGACAAGGACACGACAGATTGCCAGGCCAACCCACGACGGTTTCACTATTATTACTGTGTGTTGGGCCATCAGGGCTTCACCACAGGCCGACACTACTGGGAGGTGGAGGTGGGACGTAAAACAGCATGGAGGTTGGGCGTGGCACGAGATGATATCTCAAGGGGGGAGATGGCTGCTACTGGTACCTCCAGTGGCCTGTGGACTATGGCCCTGAAGGGCGGATCTGTCCTCGCCTGCACCGACCCAAAGCCCACCAAAGTCAATGTGTCTGTCTCGCTTGTCCGGATCGGTGTGTTCTTAGACTGTGAAAAGGAGGAGGTGTCTTTCTATAATGCTGTTACCATGGCGTCCATCTATACCTTCACTATGGGAACGGTCATCGGTCCTCTGTTCCCCTTCTATAATCCATGTGACTTGGATGATGGGAAGAACACGGCGGCAATTAAGATCTTTAACCCTTCACTATAATAAGGGACTGTTCTGACCAGCTTGAGCACTGATGGTCAGTAGAGCTGAGATTTACAACACAAATTGTTCATTTCGTAGCAGAATAATTATTATATTTAGAACTGAAAGGATTATTCAGTTATTAAGCTAGTCAACTGAAAGAAAATTAATTAGCAAATATTAGGATCATTAGAATTATAGTTTTTAAGCAAAAATATTAAATAGTCAAATATTGGCTGAATACAGATTCTCCAATTTGAGGGTATGCTGCTTTTCTTTTGTCCTATGTGAAAATTAGTTAAATATATTTGGGTTTAGAGCTGCTTTGTTGGAGAAAACAAGCTATTTGAAGATGTCACCTTTTATTTTTATAAGTTCTTGATGGACAGTTTATAGACAAAACAATTAATTGATTATTGATTGAAAAAAATGGACAGATTTTCAATAATGCAGCTGATTGTAAGTTGCAGCCCTAATTATGTAAAATACATACAACTCGCAGAATAAGTGTTGTAAATAGAGAAAATCCACTTTTCAAAAAACTGTTACTGTAACTAAAAATTCATTTTCTGTTAAAAGTACATCTTCTCTTACTGTGATTACTTGAATGCTTTAGAGTTTGAGGAAAATAAATGTGGTATATATATATATATATATATATATATATATATATATATATATATATATATATATATATATATATATATTCATGATAAATCTTGAACTGGTGCAGTTGTATATGAAAGAGAGTTTAGGACAACAAAAGCATGTGGAAGGTTGTAATTTGCAGCCAGCCTGGAGCTTCAGGGTCCATAGCAGGTGTTAACAGCATTATGATGTTTCTGTTTATAAATATCTCTCTTGTGTCTGCTCTGCTTTGATTTGTCCTGGCGAGGTTATGGAAGCTCAAAACGAGGCAGTGGGATTAGTGGCATGCAGGGCCTGAGGGGTGAGAAAGTGGCGCGTGACACTCAGAACAAATGATGGCTGACATTGAGTGAGATGAGTCACTGAGATGGAATGGGCATGTCTGAGACAGAACTGTCCTTCTGTAAGTCTTCTTGCTCAGCGAATAGTAAAACAAACACAACAAGACAGCAAATGTCATAATCACTTGTTTATTCTTAGTATTCCTTTAGACATGAAATAACGAAAAATCAGTTTTCTTTACAAAACATCTGTGTGAGGTGTTGTGCAAAAAGGGAGCACGGAGAGAACATGTGGGACGTCACACCACAACCAGGCCAGAACAGCAGAAACAAACAGAGAAGATCAGGGCAGAGACAACTCACATAGTGCAAGAAGTGCCAGTGGTATTAAAAGTAGTGGTTTCTATTAATTGGTTATCAGAGGTGGGTTTGAAACCATTTAGATGTAATAACTCCAGTCCCACTATAGGCTGAGCCTTCTTCACGATGCAGGTAATGTGTAAACCAAAGGCTTGTCCTCCCCACCACCCACTATCTGCCTCTCTCACATCCCTATTCACTCTGAGTGGCTTGGTATTACAATCACTTACAATACAGTAGTGGTAGTGCACAAAATATGCTGTTTTAGCAGTCTCTCCTCTTACCACAACATGACCCCCGAGTGTTGCCCACACAAAGCTTTGTCATTCGTCTGCAGCTATCATGAATTCACTCACATACTCCAACTGTGCCACTGACTTGATAAATGAAGTGGTAAAACATCTTCACTTTACAAAGAGAAAACGCTCAGGATTGTTGATGCTACTCAGAATCATCTGGAAAACCTGAAAGTCTGAGTTTTATAATCCCTTTCACCATTTTATACAGTATGTCTCATATCTACCACACATTATCATCATAAGTCAGTCACTGGTATCACTTTGTTCAATCGGGTGTACAAAACAGCTTTCAGTGTCTGTGAATACCATACCTATTAAGGAAAAGGTGCCATTAGGTGTGTCGACTAATGACAGAATACAGGTCAACTATCCAATATATGTGTTAGGCACTAAACAAAGACAAAAGTCACTCAAATATCTCAAAGTTACACTATCTTTTACAATAGTTTGTGGCTTTAAACACATTCACACTCATGACAGCAATGTTTTCTTTATATTGCAAGACGATTTAAGCAGGCACATGAATACCTTACTCACAACAGATGGAGAAGCACACATTAAGTACAGTTGTTTCAATCTGTACAAACTGCATATGCATAGACTCAACACACACAAACACTCATAAACCAATCACACGCACACATTATGTGCATCATAGGCGCACGCACACTTAAACACAGAAAACCTGAACACACAATGGTGGCAACATTAAAACATCACTCCTCTGGTCACGCACACAGACACAACTTTAGGACAATAAACGCCTGTTACTTAGGACATGTCGTGGGCATGCTGCAGTCAATGCTTTAGGTGACACAAGTTAAACATTTTAATACCACGTGTAAATACAATGAAAGATGTTGTATGCTGTGAGTATCATCAATGGAATGGCAATAACAGCAGATAATTGATCTAAAAAGATCACATAGTCTATAGTCTTGATGGAATTTTACAATATTTGGTTCTTAAATTAGTTCAATAGTTTTAATGAATATTAGTGTTTATAGTATATAGTACTGTATGTGTATATATTTTATATTCTAGATTTAAGGTTGGCGAGTAGTTTCTTTATTTTTGAGTATAGTACAACAACCATTCTATGCACTAAGAACATTCAGGTTTAAGGGGGTTAAAGTGGCGTACACATGCAATATTTACAAGGCTGGAATGTGTGTGTCTGATTTATGTATTTTGTATAAAGACAATTTTCAGTATTGAAAAAATGGGTTTGTGGTTCCTTCACAGATCCAGGCAAGAAGGATGAGGCATATCCAGTGTTATGCATGTTCTACATGAGAATGCCTTTGTCCAGGTTAAATACATCTGAATATCTAATATTAAGATCCAGTAATAATCTGGAAATGTGTCCAAAACATCGAGGTCCCTTGATTTTAATTTTTTTTGTTTGTTTTAGTTTATATTTTATATTTATTGATCTTAGTATCAAATCTGACATCTAAGTGTATCTTGTCATATGGCTTTTTAAAAGGTAAGACATCGCCTGATATTAATTTACTTGAAAAATCTAATAAAATCTATAAGTCAGGAAAGCTAGCAAGAAAGGCCTGTTGGTTGTAGCTGGATCTACCTCTTATAATTTTTCTACATTTCACTGATAATTTGATTGAATTTTCACGGCTGTCATTTTGTGCTTCTCTCAGAAATCCAAAATGCTTTTTGTTGATTTCAGTGCACCCGGAAAGGTGTTGTTTTTTTGTGGTCAGTTAAAACATGAGGTAGAGACATGCATTTTGTTACACTAAAGTGTATCTGCACACCTCCTCTGTATCATACAAGAGATTCAACAAAGATTAATTTGTGCTGACTGAACATCCACATATTTCCAGACTCACATAGTACAGCTCTGGGCAGACGTCGTGGCATAAATAAAGGCCTCAGAGGATAATTTTGGAGCCATTAAAGATGCAAGGCATAGATGAATAAGCTTGCTGCCAAATTTGAGACGGCCAAAGACACAGGAACTCCTCTCTGTCCTTGTCAATACAACCAAACACTTTAGCAAAAATATCAAGTTTGAATAGAAAATAAATATATTCAAGGTCAAGATTCAAATTTCTGTCAAAGGCCATGTTTTTAAGAAGATAAAAAGAATGCAGAGTGAAGAAAAGCAGAGAAAAGAGGAAGGAATGAGGAGGAAGGATTAAGGAAGGAATGACAGACAAAAAAGCCTAAAAGTAGACAAGGAAGGTGGGAAGGATAAGAAAAGAAGAAGCAAACAAGCATGTTCTCACTATTTGAACTTGCAAGATGTTTTCATTCAGTATTTCAACCTTTGGAAAGCCCAACGTACAGTTGGAACATAGCAGTCCCAAGTGTCTGGAATTGCTGCTGGCATGAGCTTCAAATTAAACTGCAGGAATAATGGGCTTTTTACAGAGCCACAGGGAAATCCAGATCAAAGACAGTAAAGTGGTTGATCCAGACTTGAGGGATCAGTCTGCAAAACACATTTTAATCATCTGAGATATCCACTGGGTGTCTGAATCTCAATCTCAGAGACTATAAATAGTGGGGTTAGTATTATTAGTTTGGTATCTTGTGCGGCTAAAGTTGTGCAAAACTATTTTTTTTTCTATATGTGGAAATGTATTGCAGATGTTTGAAGGCAGAGGACTGGCACAAGCGTTTAACATCCACATTTCAGCTATGTACAAAATGCCAACAACATAGTGTTGTTTGTGTGTTCAAAAGGTCTTTCCTTTCCATTTTGATGATGCCAAATCAGAAGAATGTCATCATGCATTTTAATTTAGGTTTGAGATGACATTGGCTGAAAATGTCATGCAGTTTGTTTTATCCACATGCTGATAGAGGAACGAACATCTAAATGGGAATTTCTAGTATGGTCTAGTTTCAGTGAAATGTTGTAAATCTTTCTGGCTACCTCATTGTGTTAGAAAAGACCTTATGTTGACTTAACATTTCAATTGTAGTGGACTTAAATGTTTAACAATCAACAACCGCATTTGTTGTGTGAAGTTTCTCTGAATCATAATATCTCAAAGGTTACGTGTTAGCAATAGACAAGTGAGATATTGTTATCAAGTTAATACTGTGTACAGGCATTAGACTTGTTAAACTTGTTAAGTCCTTGCCCCAGTTTCAGTGGTTTCTTCATTATTTGATAGGGGGTGTCTGATAGTGGTGGTAGATAGAGAAAATATGTGGGGCTTCTCTTGGATTTTTGCAGGGGCAGTTCTCAGGTGGTGGTGGTTGATTCCTCAGCCACAGTGCCATCTTTGCTGGCCTCCAGTGTGGCACCACTGGATTTCAGCTCCACTTCAGGGGTTTTAGGGGGAGCCGCTTTTGGAGCTGAGCCTCCGATAATATCAGCATGATCTGGGCTTGGTTTGGAATCCAGGCCTGACTCAGGTGTACCGTTGGTAATAGGTTCTGGTGTGGTTGGTTTAGGGGGCTCAGGTGCGGGAGTCAGGGCACTCTTACTTTCAGGTGTTGGAGTGGTGGCCTTTGGAGCAGCTGGTTTAGGCTCCGGGCTTGGGCTGGGAGCAGGCTTCAGATCAGCTGGACTCCTGGCCTTGGGCTCAGGGCTTGGGGCTGGGCTAAGCTTAACATCTGCTGGTTTGGGAACGTCCAACTTTGCTTCCACTGGCTGATCAGGGGTTGTTTTGGTCTCAGGTGCTGGGAAGGCTTTAGTTTCAGCTACAGGACTGGGCTTATTTTCCATAGCTGGTGGAGCGCTTGGCTTGGACTCAGCAGCAGATGGTAGACTTGGTTTGGTTTCAGGGGCAACAGAGATGGTTACAGCCACAGAGTCTGAGATTTGATCGGGGGCATCAGTGTCAGTGTCCAGCGGGAGGGCGGTGTTAAAGCCAACTCCAGAGTCACTGGTCTCCAGGTTGTCGACACCGACCTCTTTAGAAGAGACCTCCAGACCCTGTGCAAAGAGACAACAAGGTAAGGCAAGTTTTTTTGTGCAGCGCTTTTCTGGAGAAATGAAAAGGTGTTAAGACAAGATATAACAGACACACAAGGCAATATAAGGGGAACATATAAATAGGATTTAAAAAGGAGTAAAATCATTTTAAAAATACAAGATAAAAATAAGCTAAATTAGAATAAAACGGGAATAAAAGTCACAGCTTAGGCTACAGTGCAATGCAAAATACCAATGAATAGTCTGAAATTTAATTTAATAAAAAGGCAGTGGCAAACGGAAAAGTTTTAAGCCTCGATTTAAAAGAACTTAGAGTTGGAGCAGTTCTCAGGTTTTCTGGGAGTTTGTTCCAGATATGTGGTGCATAAAAACTGAATGCTGCCTCTCCATGTTTAGTTTTAACTCTGGGGACAGAAAGTAGACCTGTCCCAGAAGACCTGAGAGGTCGGCATGGTTCATAACATAGCAGCAGATCAGAGATGTATTTTGGACCTAAATCATTCATTGCTTTATAAAACCAATAGTAATAATATAAAATCAATTCTTTGTCACACAAGAAGCCACTGCAAAGATCTGAGACCTGGACTGATGTGATCCACTTTCTTGAGGACTCTAGCAGCAGCGTTCTGAATAAGCTGCAGCTGTCTGAACGCAGAAAACAGCATAAAAATGGAGACATTATTAAAACTACTCAAAGACTCAGTGTTAAGACGGATATATCACATATCCTTACCTTAATGTCTACCTCAGTGCTCTGAGATTTCTCTGTATTGTCAGCCTGGGAATGCTTAGATTCCTCACTGAGTTTGGTGATATTCTTGACCACCTGTGAAGATGCACGTAAAACAATAATCATTCATTATATCAGGATACACATCATCATCATCTCCATCATCACCACATTGTCAGTTGTATATTTGTCCCTCCAACCTGTCTGAAGGCCTCTCCCTCATCCTCTTTGCTATCTTTCTGGGCAATCTTCTCCAGGGCAGCAGCTCTTTTGGCCCTCTTCTTCACTTTGATCAGGCAGGACAGCAAACAAACCAGCAGAAGGAAAACCAGCAGGCCCAACAGGGCAATGATGGCCACATACAGTGACTCCAGCTTGTAGGCTGCATGAAGGCATGGTGGGAAAGGTGCAAGAAGGAGAGAAGTGGGAGCGTAAATAATTCAGCTGACCTTTCATTGATATGTTAAAATTGCAGTGCATGAATGCAGACAAAAGAAAGGGATTATCCTTTCTTTTTTTACCCACAAAACAATTATTTAGGCCCTACTATGTTTTGATCCTTTAGCAGCAATCACAGCACTTAGCCCATTTTTCCCTTAAGCCCATTCCTTCTCAGCCTCATCCCCATCCCCATCCTTACGTTGTACTTGCAGGTGGATGCTGGACACAGTGAACCCCAGTATGTCAGTAATTTTGAACTGGCCTGCATCTGCACCCTTGACCTGATCCAGGATAACCAATGAATCCTCCAGAGAGAGACGGCCCTCAAGACCCAGCTCAGTTTGGGCCTAGAATTAAAAGACAGACATTGAAACCCTTAACTGCACAGCAAATATGCATATAACATTAATGAATTATTTCATTTACTTGACAGATGAGAGCCTAACCAATCAAATTAAACAGAATGATTGTGCTGTGAGCAATAATGCCTCTGCTGTATTAAGTGTATTAATATTTTTGTTTCAGATGAGGTGGCCCACTGCTATAATATGAATATGAAACCTATTGAAACCTATTTTTAACTGCACATATTATGTGTTGATATAGAAAATCATATCATTGCAAATTTTATAATATATATACAGTGCATCATTCTTTATATTGGAATCAGAAGTTGAAGGGGATTGTATAATAATCTGTTATAAATCACATGCAAACCACGGCAATATCACCTACCTCTGTTTTAATGGTTATTTAGTGATTTAAACATTAAAGCCCTTTTGATAACATTATTTTTGTCTATATCTGCTGTAAAATACAGATAATAATTATCACAACAGCGGTGGGGCGAAAAATAAAACAATAGGCTTCAGTTACACTTGTAAATTCTCCCTTGTCCAGCAGCAGACGGGGTGTGGGGTCCTTTTCGGGGGGTGTAGTAGAGCTGGACCAATGAGCTGTTCAGCATCAGGTTGATTTTCAGCCTTTTACCGTATGGCAGGGTCACAAAGTGTTGATGCTCTGAGGCACAGACAGGCAGAGGAGAAGGAAGGACGTACAATACATCACAGCTCTATTTACAGGCTCAAGGATAATATAAAATGCATTAGCCTGCTTGAGCCCATTAACGTTTTCGTCTTTAAAAAGCCATTATGGCAGACAAGAGGAGCGTTATAACTAGAAGGGAAAGAACAACAACATCCTGATGGAAGGTCAAGCATGGGAGAGGATAAACGTTATGAACTGTCTTCATTTGGGCTCTCACCTTTGACGTTGAGACACACTTTCCTTCGGATAACACCTTTGCCATCCCTGACATTGTAGCTACCTTCGTCTGCACCAGTGACAGCACTGAGGGTGACGTAGCGCTCGTTGACACTGATTCGACCCTCGTAGCCACCCCTGGATATCCCTGTGCTGGTCAGCAGCACCAGACCAGGTCTGCGGGAGGGAAAGTCAAAGAGGATGAACTTTCCCTAACCTTTTCTTAGTAGGTATTAGACATGTTGTCACAGTGCATGTACATCATGGAAGGAAAATGTCAGTACTGATTCTGTTAGGAAAAAATATCAGTATAATTTTGCTGACTTTACCTAGACGTCAGGTTGGCCTCCACAGCAATGGGCTTGTACTCCATGGTGATGGGAGGAGTCACCCCTGATAGTGGAATATGGTAGTTGTCTCCATATTTAATAATCTGCTCATTGGAGCAATCTAGAGGGTAAAAGCAGGGTGGTCAACTGTTTGTTCTTCAGTAAAAAAGAAGCAAGAGGGTTAATTACAGCGGACAGGAAATTGTCTGACAAGAGAGAGAGTTTATTTGCTGGGAGTGAATGAAAAAAAAGGTTGAAATAGAGTTTAAGTGAGAGAAAGGACAGATGGTGTGAAGGGGTGAGGGAAAGAGAGGATGGGAGAATGGCTTGACACATGTGGCAAAAAGGGGGGCAGATTGCAGAGAAAGTAGCACTGATCCAAAAATATCAGGGTAACTGATGAAAGGGTAGAGATACAAACCAAATAGAGTGAAAGACAGTAAAGACAAGATAAAGAGAGGGAAACAGCAGGAAGGGAAGGCAAGAGGAGTGGGTTGGTAGTTAAAGAACTGCATAATTACTGCCTTGCAGCTCCTGCATGCACTCACAATCTGAGAACACACACACACACTCATCACCTCACGACACATTACTCCCTCCATATGGCACATCTTCCACATATTGCTACACTGCAGTCGCCTTTATCCATGCTGGGTTTGAGCCCACTCCTCCCTCCTACTCTCATGTTTGTGTGTGTGTGCATGTGTTTGTGCGTCTAATCTCATCAGAAGAGTCCAGAGTCAACACTGCTGAAACTTGTAACGCTGCGAGCACAAACAGGATGTGTAACTGAGAGGTTTATTCTGCTGCTGACTGCATGATTAAAGCAGGAGAGATGACTCTCTTATGTCATCCAGCGTTGGAGTAAGTAGTCAAATCTTTTACGTAAGTAAAAGTAACTATGCCACAATGTGAAAACACTCCATTACAAATAAAGGTCCAGTACTGAAAGCATTACCTGGAAGTTTTAGCAGCAAAATGTGCTTTATGTATCAAAGTATTAAATGTAGAAAATTGGCTTATTGGATTAATAAACATATCTGCATTAAATTTATTATAGATGCTTAATTGATAAATTGAGAAAATAACTGGCCTTATTGAAGCTCATTATTGACTGTCATGATTGAAAAAGTTTTAGATTCTACTTGATGATATGATTTGCACTGCTTTATTTTTGCTTTGCAAAGTATACATCAAAGCAAAAACTCTACTTATATTACACTCTATCTAAAATGTTATTTTACTGATCTGTATTGCATTGGAAATGCAATCTGTAGTTGCATGTATACAACACTATTAAATGTATAGTCTATAATGTGGACGGTGTCTATAATGTGACGGTTTAATGTCACAGACGATTTAAACCAAAAGGAAGTGCCACTAATATGAATTTGAATTTTACAAATTTGAGTTTTCCAGCAGATTTTAAATTGGTGTTTTGAATTGAAATCCAGATTCTGCCTGTGAGAGTGTCAGCCATGTCAGAAGTTGTGCTTCATTACACTCATTACATGTCCTCAAGTACCTCGGACTACAAGCGTAATGCGTTTGATGTCCTCTGGCTTGTCTAGATTCTTGATGGTGTACACGCCCTCGTATCCCTCATCCACAGAGTTTATAATGAGGTGTTGGGCGTTGAGTTTGACCCGGTTGTTGACCACAGTGCCTCCCCGCATCAAGATTACATCAGCTGACCTCGGAGAAGACCTGTTCCGAAATGTGACCTCTGAAGGAACTGGAGGCAGCATGATGTGGAAATTCTCCCCGTGGAACAAGGTCATTGAGTCCTCTAAGACTTAATGGTGGACAAAGGAAAGAGGAAGCATTGACAAACATGTTAGAGGGCAAGAAAAATCAACAATTTATGATGAGAGGAAAACTCAGAATTATATCTGATGCTATATGATTATAGTGCACTGTCTTACCTTTCACGGGAGCAGACAGAGCTGTAAACAAAGATATATCAGTAATATAAACACTCTCATCAGTTAAACTGCAATCAGTGTCTGAGTCATGTCTTCTGTATTAAAACAAGGGCAATTTTACGACGCTGAAGTTAGCTTCCGATTCGCAGCTTCCAATTCAGCAGTTAAGGGGAAAGTTAAGGGATACCTAAGTGAAACTTATTTTATTTGTGAAAATGACACTGCATGCTTTTTCTCCACATGCAGACCACATTAGACCAGGTCCAGATCCAAAACCACTATACCTAGAGAACTCAAATCTGGACTAAATTACTCCAGAGAGACTAAAGTTTCAATCAAACTTAGTTTCAGATTTGTGAAACCTTTATTCAATTTGTGCAAATGCTTTAAAGGGCAATTTCACTCCTTTTTTACATGTAGACCACATTAGACCAGGGCCACATCCAAAACTACTATACCTAGAGCTGTCAAATCTGGACTAGATTGTCCCAGAGAGACTAAAGTTTCTTTAAAACATAGTTTCAGATTTGTGAAACCTTTATTCAATTTGTGAAAAGGCTTTAAAGGACAATTTATCTGCTTTTTTCATGTGTAGACCACATTAGACCAGGGTCAGATCCAAAACCACTATACCTAGAGCTGTCAAATCTGGACTAGATTGTCCCAGAGAGACTAAAGTTTCTTTAAAACATAGTTTCAGATTTATGAAACCTTTATTCAATTTGTGAAAAGGCTTTAAAGGACAATTTATCTGCTTTTTTCATGTGTAGACCACATTAGACCAGGGTCAGATCCAAAACCACTATACCTAGAGATCTCAAATCTAGACTGGATTACTCCAGAGAGACTAAAGTTTCAATCAAACATAGTTTCAGATTTGTGAAGCCTTTATTCAATTTGTGAAAATGCTTTAAAGGGCGATTTCACTGCTTTTTTCACATGAAGACCACATTAGACCAGGGCCAGATCCAAAACCACTATACCTAGAGCTCTCAAATCTGGACGAGATTACTACAGAGAGACTAAAGTTTTTATCGAACATAGTTTCAGATTTGTGAAACCTTTATTCAATTTGTGAAAATTCTTTAAAGGTCGATTTCAATGCTTTTTTCGCATCGGAAGCTAACTTCAGCGTCATGCAATTTTCCAGTACTTTCAAACTTACCACATACTTTTGAGTAACACTGTGTTTTCTAAGCAAATAATACAATGTCGCATGAGGAACACTGAACACTGACATTGGCAGAAAGAGAAAATTTCCAGATCACTACGGTAAGGAACAGCATTACTGATTTTTCTTAACATACCTGTGGTGAGCAGAAAGCTGAATGCCAACACAGTGACTTTCGCCATTCTGGCTGATTCTTTTGTGTCTAGACAGAAAAAAGGAAAATGTATGTGTATGTTCATAGAAAGGCTGCATTGCCCAGTACATACACTGTATCTTACTTTACTTTTTTATTTCTCTATGTTCTAAATCAGTAGAGAAGGGTTATTATAAGATATCCAGTTGACAGATATTGATCGACCTTGTTGAATATGAATATCATACTTTTCAGTCACGTGACATGCGCGGTGACCAGGGGCGAGTTTAGCGCAGACACAACGTAGCAAAACATTTTTTCATTCAACGAAAACGGTAGTTCCCTGAACAGCCTGTTGTGTACGCATGCACACTGAATTTTCCTACCTTTTTAACGCTGTTGTCAGAAAACGTTGCAATTGAATTCAGCCCTGGAGTATGGCGAGTGGATAGTGCCACGGATTACCCAGAGCCCTTTAAAGAGACAAACACAGAGACAAATTTGTTAACTGGGATAATATATATTTTCCCCATATTTGATGGTGCCATAAATGTTTTGTTTTCAAATCCTAACCATTTTAAAAAGACAGTTAGAGGCAGTTTAACTGACAGAGGGGTGGCGCTGCAAATTAAAACTTGAGAACCAATCAAAAGCATCAGAACAGCATCAAACTTCACTAAAGTGAATAAGCATGAAACACAGCTCTAATGCTTGAATGATTCATTTTATAAGTAACTGCAGGCCTAATACAACCATTGTCACATTGTGGGAAAGTGAAAAGCACTATACCTTCTTCGGTGGAACTTTATAGGACAAAATAACAGTGAATCCAAACAATAAGCATAACACAAGCTATGCACAGTAGGCTATTCCAGAGTTCCTAGTCGGCACAAGAATAAAAGCATTTGACACAGGCTGTACAAAACATGACTTGAATTCACTCAATAAAGTTAAAATAAAGTGACACTGACAATGGTGAAGCCTACTGGTGGCACTTTGGCACTATCCACTCGCCATACTTCCAGGCACTTCCTGGTTGCAAAAACGGGAGGCTTCAAAACAGCAGTCCACAAATCAACGGGTGACGTCATGATGACTATGTCCATTTCTTGTATACAGTCTATGGTCTGGACTGAGCCTAGTATGGCAGTCATTGGGAAAATAGGGAGTCAGCGTTCTCAAAGGGCCAGAGAAAGAGATCTGTTGATGGGTGTGGTGTCCTCCCCACTGCCAAGTTTCCACCTTCAACCCCAGATGAATGCACATCATTCTACAAAATGCTATATCTATCTGTAGACACTGAATATCAACCTGTAAAAAGCTCCATTTCGTCTGTTGTCCCTGGCCATGGAAAGAGGTACATACCTCGGGCCATGCAACTGAACCTCCCTGAGAAAAATCTACAAGCACGTGTACAGGTCACTGTCACACCAAGAGCTGCAAGCAAAGACTGATGCAGTCTTTACATGCATAACAGAAGAACAGATCAGTCAGTAAATGTGATCCAAGATTTGAATGTCAGGAATATCACAGTCACAAGTGTAGAAAAGTTACCCACAGAATCCAATACTGTCATTTCTAATGTTTTGAATAAACGTTAATTAATCATTGGTTATATTTGTCACATAATAAACTTGTTAACTCAAAGTTTTTTAGTTGTAGTATCATGCAATAGAAAGGGAGACAAGACTTCAATCAAAATGTGCCAAGTCGTTAGACCAGAAGGCAGGAAAGGAGACTGCATTCAACATTAGAGCTACCTGCCACACGAGTCCTGTGGAACCAGCGGTCTCCACACTGGATGAGAGCAGCACAAAAAATATTGAAATCAGAATTAATAAGTAGGAAAAAAACTACATAAAAGTAATGGGGAGGGAAACCATTGGAATTTGCAGAAACGTTTTGAATAGTCTGAAAACACTCATCTTTCACAGCATAGTAGACTTATACAAAAGCAATCTACATACCAACCACTTGCAAAATAACAGGTTTCAAATCAATCAATGCAAGTGGTCTGCATGTACATTTAAGTTGTTTTTTTGCCAAATGTTGTGATAGGTTAGTATTTTAAGGATGTATGAAAAACCTTTCTGCACATCACCATGTTCCCCCTCCCCATCACTTTTGTGATTTACATCCCCTTACATTCTCTTGCTGGTAAAATACAAATGATTAGGATAGAACTGCAGCTAGTGTTTTCACTGATAATGTGTCGATTATTTTCTGGAGCAATTGATAAACTGCTAATTATTAATAAATTCAATCGGAGGAGTAAAGAAACCAGGAAATATTCACTATTGAAAATCTGGAATTTAATTATGTGGACAAGAATTAGTCAAAAACAAGTAACTGATTATCAAAACAGTTGGTCATTTATTGAATAGTTGACATTTATTTCTATCATTTGATACTTGAAAGATGTACACAATTTTTCCTGTGTTTACTGAACACGAGAGTAAGGTAGTTTAGGACTATCCCAAGACGATGGACAGCCACCACACAAATCTCTCTATCAGGAAGGGAGGACTGGTCATCAACCCTAAATACCCATGGTTAGGAGCACACCAGACAGCATTTTAACGTGACTGCCATGACATGGGTGTGTTCAAGGTAAAGGCACCCAGCAGCCTTTAGAAGAGTACTTTTCGAGAGAAAAGCAAAGAGGACAGCACATTTTGTCTCCAAGAGGTTGAGCGTAAGCTTTCATTGAAGAGGGACCATCAGCACTTTTATCAGGTGCAAACACAGATTCACCTAACACAAGCTAGCTACTGTGACTTTGCTGTCTGGGGACCAGGGAATGGAAGCAAAGGGGAAATCTACATTGAGAGAATACTGCCTGATACTGACTTTTTTGACACTATTTGTAAAAACGTACACACATATGTCCAGAAGTGCATCCTTCCAGAGCTAGTAGCAAAAGTGTTTTACAGCTCCTATTCTACCATTATCATATTCCACCAATCCATCTGAAGGCACGGCCTGTTACTGCAGGGTCCCTGTCCTGCATAATGACGATAGACTTGAGTGTAAGTCAGGAAACTGAAAAAGACAGTACATTCACAAAAGTTGCGTGAAACTTAACACTACACTACACTATTTAAAGATGTCAAGTTGGAAATGCAGCAACTGTATGCGGGAGATAGCCAAACAAAACAGGGATAACAGGAAAAAAAATTGTACAAAGTATAGGTTTCAAGTGTTTTATTCAACACAGGACACATACTTTGTGCCATATATAAATGTAGTTTTTTGCACATAAATCTTGACATAAATAAATATAAAAATATATAAATATGTAATAAACATTTGGAAGTTATACAACAATAGAACATCAAAAAAAGATGTTTTTTGGCAGTTATATACATGTGCATTACCCTGGATTTGTGTTGTGCAAATATATTACAGAGAAAGAGGATATGTATATTATAGAATTGACAAAATATAAAAGAATAATAAGAAATATGTGCAATATAGCAGTTTGTGAAGTGATATGCAAAATATTTACATGGGCAAACGTACAGTATGTATCTGTGTCAGTGGGGGTCCAGTGCTTTGTTAATGAGACCAGAAATAGTTAATGTTTGGCCCAAAGAAAAAACTGAGGGAAACATAGGCTATTTTATCTAGAGGTGTTAGACCTTTTGGGTGTTCAGCTTCACACATTTGAATTCCGATTGTACTTTGAAGTACGATGTACCCATGCCTCACCGATAACTCTCTCAACATGGATCGGTACTGATGCAAGTCCTCGTGTGGACTCCAATTCCACAGGACCAAGATGCTTTTTCCCTTTGGTAAAGGCTGGGATCTTAATCTCAGCATTGTACAGACCAACTAAATCTGGAACATCAAACCCTCTATTGGCCAGTACCACATCACTTGGGTTGAGGTGATGTAAAAATCCAGTTTTCAGTCAAGTGTTTGTCTGATGTTCTGCCATCCCATCCTTTTGATATAAAAGAAACTGTTCCTTGTGGTATTATGCTAATAAATGTCATGGTATGGTGATGTTTGTATTTTGAGTATGTCTGTGCTCTTGCTCTTAGATCTCTAGGCTTTTTAATAAAAATTTCAAACAGTCAATAATGCAGGCGCACCTGCAAAAGACCTGTTTAAATACCATAGGTATTGAGAGCTGAAGCTCATCTCGATTTGGCCAACAGCATACAAGTGATGGAACAAGCCTTGCATTTAACACTTCAAGGGTTTTCCAAAATGTTCTGCTTGCAGATGGAACTGAAATACTAAAATGACAACTGAGCAATGAAAGGTGAAGGTTAACAGAAGTTGCTGGAAGGGAGAGGATTTGTACCAGTCCTGTAATGACATCACAAATGTTAAAACTACTTGTAACCTGGAATATGTGGGGATTCCAGTCATTGCTTTCACTTTTCATGTTTTTCAAAAGCCAGTTCATCAAATGTCCCTAATTTAATAATGTCTTTCAGCCTTTGGTTTTCCTCCCTGAGCTCATTACATTCCTTTTGTAATCTTTCCATCTTTTCCTTACATAGTCTGTTGTCACACTGTTGTTCTTCCTCAGCAAGTGTCGCTGGCTCAGCATCAGGCATTGATGACAGTTCTAGGAGGACATCCACTGCATCTTGCCTCTTCTTCTCCTCCACCCTGTTGTTCTTCATTCTGTTGTGCTGCTCATTCCTCTCCATGTCTTTCTTTCTTTTCTTCTTCTTAATGGCTGGTGTGTGTGTGAAGATGGATGGTACCCAGTCAGGGGTCAACGGGTCATCAGATTTTGTACCTATAATAAGAGAGTTTATATCCAACAAGTTAAAAAAAGACCCTCTTAAATATGTGATATCATTACTGTAGACCGGCTAACCCCTCTCTCCCTTAAACAAATGCTAACTATTCAAATGGAAAGTCAAATTTTCCTTTATTATTATTTTTCATAACAACTTAAATTCCAAAAAAGTTGGGATGCTGTGAAAAACGTAAATAAAAACAAAGGACCACATGAGTATGAAAAAGTAACAGTTTTAGCACAAGCGTCACACATATAAAGTTGGAAATCTCCCAACTTTAACTTAACGTAGCTAACTTTAACTCAATACGACCACTGCAGTTGGTCGCCTCGATAAACAACAAACTAGCCTATGTCAAACCGATTACAAAAAGGTGTGTGTTTATGGCTAAAAATATGATAATTATTATAGCCTACTTGTGTTTAATGTTACTCAGCTTACCTTTGATGAAGTGTTCGTTGCAAATACGTGTATATTTGGACGGTAGCCATTGTTTGCCCTCCCCGGAGACAGAGGTAATGTTACGTTTAATGGCACAAATCCACAATCTCCTCCTCTCTGGGTTTTCTTTATCGGACGGGATTCTATAGAAACACAGCCCAGGCTTGTCTCCTCTGCGATTAGTGCACCCGACAGCACAACAACTATCCGGCATTTTGGCAACATAAAGGCGACAGGCTCAAAGTAAATGTATCGCTTGTGCTTCCTGGTTGGCGGGCAGCTGAAAGTCTTTTTTGACCTCCAAGGGGCGTGTCCCTCGGAACGTGACGTCATGTGATGATATGACCGAAGCGTCTACCGAGCAGGGCCGCCAATAAGGGGGGAAAAAGGGGAAATCTTTCTGGGGCCCAGCTGCTAGTCCAGCACTAATGATGTTCACCCTAAATACAAGCAAAGATAACCAAATTTTATTTTGAACCCAAATGCTCACCATTACTTATTAAAACAACAAAAAAGTACAATTTATTTAATCTTTCTTTAGTAAAATATATCTTGTTTTATAATGAAAACCCCCTCTCCTGAAAATGGTTTGAGTAATGTTTGTTGTACACAACGTCAAAACAATAAAAGTGCACCACATGCAGCAGGCCATGTGTGTGTTTATGTAGGAGATAGAGAGAGAGCACAGCTTGCAAGTAATGCAAATTTGCATTTCCTGGACCTTTTCAGGGGCCCAGTCATTTCTGTGGGCAGGCCTGCTACCGAGGCACACACATTACACTTCACACTCTTTGAGAAGCTGTGGTTCAGTGTTTCTCAGTTTTATCTTGTCACTTTCAATTTGGAGAGACAGTTTGTCTTTATATTAGAAATGAGGAGATTTGGAATTCTGTGACCATTGTTTCAAAATTGGCTGAAAATTCAATAACAACCTTTTGGATTAAACCTTAGATTCAGATCAACCCATAACCATAATCAGTTGTTCCTTGGAGGTTGATATATGAACCAAATATAAAGGAAATCTGACCATTATGAAGATTTCCAGTTATTTAAAAAAATAAACTGAAGTGCTGTTTTGCTTAGGTGGGATTCAAATAGGAAATGACCAGAATTGGAAGGGGAACAGGGCAAAACATAATTTCCACAAGACTCTGTGAAGGATTCTGGGAACAACTCTGATTAATTGCAAGACTGAGGGAAATATTGATGGTGTGAATCGCTTCCGTCTGTGCTGAGACATCAGAAGCAACACATCAAAGGGTTGGAGTAAGAGAAACTTTCCTGTTGTTTTGATTTTAAAAGCCCAGGAGGGGACCAGGAGGAAACACCTGCAGTGCAACAGTGTAGCATGCAGTCAGGCTATCTATATGCCACAAAAGTGTCAATATAAAGTGAAAGCATGTATAAATTTATAATAGTTGTATGAATATGCTTCATTTTTTCATAAAAAAGACTCTTTTAAACTTGCATACGTTTGAGGCCAGCAGTGTCTGTCTTTCTCAATTTCTGTTGTTTTTCTTTTGTATTATCCTGCATATGGTCTTTAAGGTGTGCTAAGAATTCAATTTGGCTATCTAATCACACAAAAAATCTTAAAAACCTTCCTGAAGGCGCTATCTGCAGAGAGTCTTGCAGTCCCTGTCAATTCAATTTATTTATCTGTGCCTGGAGGTTATTATTGGACTTCATAAAAACAGCCTGTAGTGCAACTTCTGTTGAAAAAGCGTCAACTTAATAGGATAACTGAGCTCAATTTAAAATCAGGGTCATACGTAAATTTATGATTCAAAGTTAGTGTTCTTTAAACCACACCAACAGGCCTTCATTAAGGAGGTCCTTCCCTTTTAAGTGTATGTGCATGTTTACGAAGGCCACCTGGCTTTGGATCACTGCCAATGATTGTCTATTGATCATGTGCCTGAAATTAAACACAGAATAATTCATGATTCTCAAGATAATTCAAATTGTGGGGGTCTTAATGACGACTTGGCAACAGGAAATGTCCAGAACAAGAAGGGCTGCAGGGCAAGCGTGTTTTCCCACAAGAGCTGAGGAGAAGAATCCTGCTTAATGGCAACACTGAGGGTATTATGATGAAGTGAACAGCGTTCTGCTACTCTGAGACTACACATCAAGAGGGTGTGTGCAAAAGAGATTTTGCTGCAGTTTTCATTTACAAAGCCCAGGAGGAGACTGGGAGGGAACACCTGCAGTGCTCACAGTCACACTTTGCAGCAGCTAATAAACAAGCAGTAAAGACAAGTGTCTCATTGTAACAGAGGAGACATCATAAGACATCCCAATCCTGCTGGAAATGACGAAGCATTAAGCCATCTTCACACTGTGTACAAGCCTATGTGAGTACTTTCTGTATGTCTGCTACTTGTCTGTCTCTGTATATGTGCGGTTTGAACATATTTGTGAAGAGCAAAAGCAGAGTGGCCATCTTCTGTCATTGTTTAGTGGAAATAATTAACATTTCACAGTGTCATTATCCGACCAAAAATGTTGCTGTTTCACCAAATCCCTTGTACAACCCTCTGCATTGTGTCTGCCACATCAGCGCACCATACTCTGGGCAAAAAGCCTAAAATCCCACTGATTTTATTGTATCTGAAACAAAATATGGAGCAAAGCAGCGTCACACAGAACAGTGTCTCTTGGCAAACAAATCTTTAGTGTCCTTTGCTACAGTCATCTATATAACTCAGATTACATTGTAATTTTATTACTGCAGTCCCCATCCTTGTTTTGGGAAATTTTGCTTTCTTCTCAGATGTTGAACCCTCGTTCAAGGACACTGCATCATAACCTTCAAATAAAAATACTGACTGTTGAACCCTGCAGCTGTCAGCGTTTAATTAATACAGCAATCTGAGATGTGGGCTTGGTTGGCTCTGAAGAAAGAGAAAAGTGAACCGTGTCCATCTGTTTGTCACAGCAGTAGGCCTCAAGGAGTCACCAAAGCCAATCTGGTGTTTCTACACAAGATCTGTGAAGCAAGAAATCTAAAATCTTCTCCTTCATTTCAGTGTAATTTTGAGCATTTGAGGCCACTTCAAGGGACGCCTCACTGAGCACAAAATGTAAGCAGATGAAATCACACGCAAGCTATATTATAAGCGTATTCACACAATGTCCTTAGGGCTGCAAACCATGGGCATGGACAAATATGCCATCTGCTATCCTTCCCTGCCTCTCTCTCCCTTCACTTTGCTTCACTTTCACTTTTATGTCGTTGGGTTATCCAGTTGTTCTTCCCCCTTTTTTCCATTTTCTCACTTCTGTCACCACTCACATCTTCAAGTTGTACTTTCTACCACAATCACAACGCTGTTCAAGTCTACCAGTCCACTTCTGCTGCCTTCCTTAACTTTCCATGCACATGTTTGACAACTCCGTATCATGTCTTGCTTTCTTTCCACCACATTTTGTCTTCTCAGTATGACTCCTCGCAACCCTAATCCTCTGCTCCCTACTTGGGGCACATATCTCATTACCCTTTTTATTTGCATTTCTCCCTGGATCTCTTTCATCCTCTCCTCCTCCTTATCTTATATAATCGAAGTCAGTGCATCCCACTCTGAAATCAAAGCCTGTGCCTGTGTTCCTTCTTTCTTCAAACTCCTTACTTACTGGAAGGACAGACAGGTCTTTGTCCATGGGCTTTAAAGAGGCGGAAATGCCTTCAATGACTGCAGATGTGGGGAGCCTACAAAGCAAACTCTGTCTTTACTCTTTATCATTTGTATTTCATTTTCACTTTACTCCTTTCCATTGCACAAGTGATGAGGATAAATGGCTCTGCCTGGGGGAAGGTCCCTCTGCTGATGAGGAGACAGGCTACAAGTGAGCTTGTTGTGAATTTATGTGGTGGATTTTCCCTCATGGAAATATAAATCAGAAAATTTACCTTAGAGACTGAATAAAGGTATTACAATCATTTATTTACAGGAATAAAAATGAGTATGGATTACATAAGAAATAAGTAAATTTGAACACTAATAACAAGGTTGGTATGGAAATTAAAACTGAAACCAAATTCAGATATCAATCAATATTTCCTTAGAGATATTGCTTCTGGGGCAAGGCGAATTATAATTTAACCTATCTATATTACCTTAGTTCCTGACGGACCAAGAGGACCTCTCTCTGACAGGTCAAGAGAAGACCCCCTTTCTCTCCTCAGTTAATTTTGTATACCCAAATCAACGCACATGGCTCAAATTTACCAGCGTCACTAAGTCTCCAATAGAATTTACCCAACAATTGTTCCCACTTAGTGATAAATCAAGTCGTTATTTAATCACGTTACCTACTGTCTGCACGCCTGTAAATTCCTGAGTGACCAATTTCATGGAATTATCTTTTGTCCAGCACCTCTGTTTAAACAAGCAAACTGTACATCTAAATAACTCACTAAATCCTTAATCCTTACATTTATGTGACTAAATACATGTAAACTATACATATATTTCCAAATGGCATAAATGTAGAAATATTCTTGTCTTATTTAAACATTTAAGTCTAAGTTAACCTATAAACTTTCTGTCAATTCTGGTTAACCTCCCTTAGGCCTACATCCTGTCTTCTTGGCAACAGCCCTGTTATTTTGTTCTTTTTCCTGAACTGTTGGCTACATTGTTCTCAAATCATTAAACCCTAAATTCTTGTCATCTAAACACCTAAAAGTTCATTTCAGGCCAGAGTCCCTAGGCACGAATGTGCAAGCACACACATTTTGTCTGTCCAAATATGGAGTGTTACAAAAATCATAAATGGGTTATACTATGTTCAAAGCTTACTAAATGTACACTGATATTTAGCTGGCTAAATTCCCCACAAGCTCAAATGCACATTTACAGGTGCAGACTGTAGGTATACTGTACATTCTTCACAGTGTTGGACATTTGTAAATCATGAGGCTTCAAAAGGAAGGAAAACAAAGGTTTCTAGAGACATACATGTTCAAATGGCTGAATGTTTACTTTATGTGCACCACAAATATGGGCTCTCCGTTTGCCGAAATGAGGTGCTTTTAAAATTTTAACACTATTAATGTCCCACTCTAATGCATCCAAACGTCCAAACTGGTAACCTCTGCATCACTATTACATCAGCACAGTAGAAAGGCATGATGCAGGGAAAAGAGGCTCAAACAAGCAGAAAATTTTGTCTAAACAAAACTCAAACTTTAATTTCTAAAGTTTATCTTTGGTAAGAAGCCTGTAGCTGACTTATTTTTCTCAAAAGCAGGCTGCAGTGAACTAAAGGATAAGACAGGTTTCCACCATATTGCATTGCACCTGTCAGATTCATTAAAATCACTGGACATGAGGGAGGGGAAGGGAGAGGGGTGGTGGAGCCATGTGCGGTATTGCCAAATGCACTAGGATAAGAGCACAGAAGATGTGGAATTTGTCTGTGGTAAAGACACAGATTATAATATTGTCATCTGTCTCGTGCTGAGGCCTTCATGCTGCTCTTGCCACAGCCACAAACTGCAGGTGGAGGCAACGCAGCCAGAGAGCCTACAGGCTGGAGCCTCGGTAATGGATGCTATTAATCTTTTAAAGTGTTAACTGTACAGAACATATAGCCTATTGGACCATATAACTTCCTTATATGAAGAGAATCCTTAGGTGAATGAGATTATATGAAACTATAAAATAGAATAGCCTATATACTTTTCCTTTGATAATAACAATGGTAGTAGTAATAATAATATGTTCAGTGTTTTCAGTTAAGGTTTATTAATTACCGGCTTAAACTGTTTTAATTTAAGCTGTTCACATAGGTATAAGGCAATAAGAAACATCTGAGATCATCTTACAAAATACATCTGCATTTATTTTTGACCTTCTGAATCCCACCAGAACGCTGAGAAGTGAATTATTTGAATCTAAAATACCCATTGAGGCCGGAGCCTGCTGCATCCCGGGACTGTTCAGTCAATAAAATCACTGATGAACATATTATTTTCACATACTTCCCTCATCCAAAGTGTAATGTATAGTTGGTGACAAACCTCACACCTCAAAGTCTAATTAGGCTTATCAGTTATCGCCGGGCCAGAACAGCAGATAAGCCCATCAACCAAAAAACTGCAGAATTTAACCCGTCACTCACCAGAAAAATGTAGGACAACACATCCGCACACGCATGTTAGGAAAAGAAAATCACCGCTCAGAAAGCTCGCCTACCTTTAATTGGCTGGTTGGAGCTGAGGTGCAGTCAGCGGAGACGTCGGGATGCTTTCAGGGGTGAAAATCTGAAAGAATGTTGCCTGTTTCCTCCCTCGTCGTCGTCTCCCTCCCTCTCAACCTCGCCCCCCTAAAGAGCAGCACTTCACGACTCGGGCTCAACATTTGGAAGATGTTCAGAATATGTCGGGCTCTGCTCACTGTCGGAGCCGCTCGACTAGTGTCGGGTAACACCGGCCACCCTTCGCTTCCCTTCAGTACACCTATGATCATCTGGTAGTGAGGAGATGGGGACTATTTAATGAGATTTTAGGCAGTCTGCAGAGGATGCCGATTCAGCACAGAGCCTCGCGTCCATAAACAAATTAAGCCAAAAAATGATGTGCAATGTGAGTGATGCCTTGATGTATTGATTCGTTCAGCATTTTCCTCCAAAATAAAAACATTTATTAGCTATTTATTAGATTGTTGTTTTTTTTAAAGTCAATTTCATTTCATCTAGCCAATAAGCTACCAGAAATAAAAGAATAATCAAATATGCACATTTCAAATTCTATCAAAAAAAACAACACAAAATCTAACTTTTCTCATGACTCAGTCTTAAAATAAGAACTGTCCAGATGTGTTGGAAAATGCTCATGTGTGCAGTACAACCCAAACTCAGTCATTAAGGCCTCTTGAAAAACAACAAAAAAAATTCAAGAACCAAATCTGAGCCTCAGTGATCCTCAAGCTAAAGGACTTCATAAGAGTAAGGCTTTCCTCAACTGAGCACAAATAAAAGCCTAAAAAATAATCATACTGACATATTATATTAAAAAGAACAAATTAAATGATACTGTTGCAAAAGTAAAGACGCATATAGTTATTATATAATATCAATTACAACATAATAGAAAATGTTTAATGTTTTCAAAGGGAATACAGACAGAATTGCTTTGATACAAACAAACTTGGTGTTAAGATATTAGCTATTTAACAGTTCTAAAATCAAACTTAGTTATAAGCTATATAAGTCTGTCTTTAAAATACCAATGCTGCTGCATGTTTAAAAGTTTACAGTGGGTCAGGAAACCAAACAGACCAAATGTTCTGTTTTGTATACTGGTCTTTGTCAACATGACAAGTTAACATCAAATGAACACACTGTGGGTAAATGTATGGCAAGGACAAACACTAAGATATTCATGTAGAAGCAGCATCAGCATTCAGGTGCGTATATGTGTCTCATCCCCTGGAGGTAATAGGATTGGATGAAGCCTTAATGGAGTAGGTGGTGGTGGTTAATGGAGCCAGAGGAACAACAGACACAAGGCACAACGCACATCTTCTTATCAGGACAGGAAACAAGCTTTTTTTCTATTTACTGACCACTGTAGCTCACGGATTGCAAAACAGACCCCACTGGTTCCACTATATCCCCACCCAAACATGATTATATACGACTCCCAATTCATGGCTGGTTACCTGCCAAACTGTCTGAGTTGAAGCACTTATCACACATTCAGAGCAGCAGCAATTTAGCAGCGTTAATTCCTGCTCTGCTTGTTATCGCTGTGCAAAGAGACGGGTGGAGCACAGGGGAGGATGAGAGGGGAAAAGTGACAAGGACGGTTAATGGGTAATTATTTTCCACCCTGCGTAGCAGCAACATCGCTTTAAGGTTTTGAATCTTTAAAAACTACATTTTCTTCACATGTACAAGGCAAACGATAAGATTGTAAGAATGGAGTTCTGAGAGTAGATTTTTGACAAAAATTAGAGACACCTCCATTTGGCAAGTTTCCTAAATTGTGTTTCTTCTATCACTCTATTTCAAAACATGATGGTGCACATGTAAAATTAGTTTTTAACATTTCACAGTTCGCACAGTAAAATTACACGCATTGTGTTTATGAGCATGCAAGTGAACAATCAACTTTTGCTGTATATGGCAAATACATTCTTCAAGTCTTTTTATACAAACACAGAACTGACTCACTAGTTTCTACCGGTCTCTGATTTGAAAAAGAATCTATGAGCGATGGAAAACCTCCACACAGACAGTGACAAGTCTTTTACAATATACCCTGGTGGCACTAAGTCTTCTTCCTACCCCTTCCTCTGCCTCCTGCAGTTGGCAGACTGCTTTTAGGGGCAGAGAGTGAGTGGGCCTGAAAGTCAAGCTTCTGCTGAAGGGTCCCTGTGAGAATGAACTCAGCAGTGACGACTGGGAGAGATGCAGACAGAGCTGGGCCACACAGGGACAGGTCCTCCTCGCAGGAAATCACTACAGTGTGAGGCTAAAAGGGAGAGAGAGAGAATAATTACTGTAAGTAATTACAGAAATATTAAATTATAACATGTGAAAACACACTACCACAAATAATGTTAGGTTATTTATTAGGCTTTAAGTTTGACTGGTACCTTGTGAGAAGAGGGCATCTTAGGAAGAAAGGTCGCTCCACTGCAGGTGATTATGTCTTTCATTTGAATTGGCTCTGGTTTCACTGACTTTGTAACATGGATCTGATATCCCTAAGAGAAAGAGAAAGGTGACAAGAAATTTCGTACACATCATGTAAACAAATATGAATTTCTCTCTATTTTTATTTAATCTCTGCAACAGCATCACAGGAAATCAATACAAGGCTCCTGGGAATGGAATTTTGTATTACATGTGCATTCCAGTCTCCAATTTTAGCCAGTAGTAGGATAATATGTGTGGTATCAAACTATCCCTTAGCAGCTTTGATGGGGCAGTGCAGTGTAGGTAGAGCATCTAACTGAAATGGAAACATTACTGACTCCCCTTCATATGTGAAGTGCCCATAAAAGATAACAAGTATATTAAAAATAAATGTCAAATTACTTCCCACAAGCCACAGTGTAATGGTAAACAACCGACACAGTGCTGTTGTAAAGATGTGCGCACATTCAACACAGAGGCTGAGATAAAAGGACCCCCACCATGACTAACTATTCCTCACTGTCAATATTATCCACCACCCCTGTGTCATCTGCCAAGGGAAATACCACAATGACACTGTCAACCTCTCACTCAGAGGAAAAATTTAAGCACAGAAATAAATGCTATGACTGAGTTAAGAGTACCTGTAAGAGAAGCTGACTGCTAGCAATACTCAGAGACTCCTGCAGACAGAAATTGAACTTCTTCTCCTGCTCCGGATCCTTCACAATGAAAGCATTAGGAGACAGGAAGCTCCCAGCCTTACCACTCTGACACACAGAGAAAGACAACAAGAGTAGTCAGTGTGTTTTGAGTATGGCAAGTGCAGCATTTGTGTCTATACTTCCACATACATTTATCAGAGAGAGAAAAAACTGGTCTGGCGCCAGTTTTAAGTGCTAATATAGTAACTAACCTTTTCTAGCCAGTGTGTGGTGACAATGGGAACTCCTTTAGCCAACGCGCACAGGAACTTGACAGTCCTGCGCACCTTATCAGTCACCAGACAATTCATGTCTGCCACGCCTTTAGCCATGCTGCCTCCCAAACGAACCAACACTCTCTCCCCTGCTTCATCCACCACGCCTGTGAACAGCACCTAGGACAATGACAGACACACTGTGTTGTTCAGGAGTCTCAAACTTCAGTTTTTGTTTGGTCCAAAGCTGTGTAAACTCACAAGAACAGGTTTCTGGTAGTCTGTCCTCTTATGAGGAAACACATTTTGGAAATGAGGGCAAAGCATTATCATGTCATGCATTTCATCATACATTAATACATTTCTGTTGATTCAAATAAAATTCTTGCTCCTAATGGATAAAAGAGCAGTCTGCTTAAAGGAGTACCATGCTGCAATTTGGTGCAACCTAAGCTCAAAAGCAACCTGCACAAACAAACCAAAAACCACAACCAAAAACCAAAACTTCTTCTAAATTCTGTCTAATCACTCTAATCATTATTGGTGTGAATGCACCTTTAGAATGTGTTTATCATTATGGGTAAAAACACATATAAAACCTTGTAGGTTTGGTTGGCAATTCGCAATCGACCACTAGCTGCCGGGGAAGCAGAGGAGGAGCGAGGGGTCTTTGCCACAGGCGAAGAGTCTACAGAAGCCTGTCGCTTCCGGGACACACTGCTGGTTGGAGTCTTGGGCTGTTAAATGGGAGAAAAAGGGAAGTGGGGAGGATGATGGATGAATAGAGAAGAATCAGTCAAGAACACTGCATAAATTCTGATGGACAAGGACAAAGCATGAAAAACACAGGGAGAATGGAGAAAAGAAAGCAAATGTCATAAAACAGAAGAGTAGGAAGTGACTGCATGGCAACTGAACTACTTCATTAGTGTATTACTGGTGATGCAGTGCAGGTCAGACTACTTTTGTTGCTGAGAGAGTGGGAGACCTAGACAGTCTGTGATGTTAATTGCAGTACATTGCGATGGTTGGAAAGGCTGACTCATTGACAGAAATGCACCGGGGCCTTTGGCCAAGGTAAAAGCCTTCCTTTTAAAAGGACAGAAGTTCCTGGACACTCATTATATACTACTCAGCTTTCCGTTTGGACTGAGCTGAGAGCTGGTGTTGCAGCTCTAATGTATTTTTGCTCAATCAAAACAACAACTTCTGAGACCTCAAAATTTCCAATGCATGTCTAAAAGTGGAGTAATTAAGTCACCTCTGATGCCTCCGCATCCTGCTCAAGAGATGTTCCACTTTCTTCCTGCTCCTCTTTCTGTTTTTTTTTTTGGACCGCTGACGGTCGACCTCTGCCTCTCCTCTCGACAGCCTCCTCCTCAATCTTTTCACTCTCTCCTTTCACCTCTAGTGCAGTGGGGGAATCTTTTACATTCTTCTTTGCTTGAGCACTGGGCGCTCTACCTATTCTCTTAGCTTGGTGAGGAGTCTCATCTGTCACTCCACCTTTTGTTGCCTCTGTTATTTGGAGTTTCTCCTTTCCCTTAGACATTTTGGAGCTACTGTTGGAATCGTCTTCTGTATTTGCCTCCAATTCTCTTTTTCTTCCTTTTGTTTTCTCTTTAGTGCCATCGCCATCACTGACTGCAGGAAGTAGTGGTGCCTCCACAGTGCTGCTTTTTACTGCTTTCTGGTCTCTGCCCCTGACATTCTTTTTAGGCAGAATTGGTTCATCACTGGCACATCCTTCCTCCTGATTTGAAGGGTCTTCCTCATCTGCAGCTGCAGGTTCTGATCCATTTGCATTGGCTCGCTGCTGCCCTCTTGTGGTACTAGCCTGCTGAGAGTCTGCCTTTTTATCTTCATTGGGAACCTCATTAGAGGATTCCTCTGCTTTTCTGCTCTTCCTGCCTGTGGTTTCAGGTTTGGGAGCTGAATTCTGATCACTCTGACTACTGATTGGAGGGATGGTGGCTGCCTCTGTTTTCCTTCCTCTTCCTCGCTGCCTGCCTCCTCTTCCTCTGCTTTGAGAGCTCAGGCTGCAGCTGGAAATCTCGGAGCTGAGTGAATTGGTGGAGTTAGACCTTGAAAGGACTCCTTGAGGAAAAACATCTTTACTGTCCTGTTCGGATGGCTCTGCAGCCACCGTGCTCCTCCTATTGCTGCCTCTAGCGTATGGCTGCCTGGGGTGGCTCACTGGTCCTCTTTGCTCCTCTCCCACGGCCTCTCCCCCGGCTCTGCTTGGTGTTAACACTCGAAACAGACCTCTCAGAGCTGACAGAGTTGGAAGAGTTGGAGCGAGATCTGGTTCTCCTGGCTGGGACATCATCATCGGTTGGTATAGCTGAGTCTTGTTCCAGCTCTGATGTACACGGGGCAGCAATTGTTCTTCTGGTTCTTCGACTTCTTGCGGGTGTTTTGGGCTTGTTTTCTTCTTCCTTGTTATCTTGTTGCTCTTTTACTTGTTTTTCTTTGGCCTCTTTTTCTTGTCTTTCTTTCTCCAATCTTTCTCTTTCTTCCCTTTCCTTTGCTTTCTTCTCCAGTCTTGCTTGGTGTTCTTGTTCCTTCCTTTCCCTCTCAAGTCTCTCTTCCAGTTCCCGCTTTGCTGTCTCCAATCTTTCTTTTTCTTCCTTCTCCTTTCTTTCCTTTTCTATTCTCTCTTTTTCCTCTCTCTCCAATCTCTCCCTCTCTTCCTTTACTGTCTTTTCATGCCTTAATCTCTCTTTTTCTTCCTTCTCCTTTCTTTGCTTTTCTATTCTCTCTTTCTCCAATCTCTCTCTCTCTTCTCTTTCTGCCTTTTCATGCTCTAATCTCTTTTTTTCTTCCTTTTCCTTTCTTTCCCTCTTCATTTGTTCTTCTTTTTGCTTTTGTGCCCTATCAGCTCTTTCCCTTTCTTCTTGTTCCTTTCTTTCCCTCTCTATTCTCTCTTGTTCTGCTCTCTCCCGCTCAAGTCTTAACCTCTCTGCATGTTCAGTCTGCAATCTTTCTTGTTCTTCCTTCTCTTTTCTTTCCCTTTCCATTTCATCCCTCCTGTGCTTCTTCCCTTTTTCATCGATCTCCCTCTTTTCTTTCTCCATTTTTTCTCTCTCTTGTTGTCTAAGCTCTGTCACATCTTTCTCCTCTCCCAATTGCTCTTCTTCTTGTTCCTTTATTAGAGTGTTACTGTCAGCATGCTTGTTTCTTTCTGTTTTGAGCCTTTCTTCCTCTTCCTCACCATCATTCTGTCGCCTCATGGATTTTTTACCTCTAACTTTCTTACCCTGCTCTACCTCCCCCTCTTCCTCACTCTCTTCAGGCCTTGATTTTCCTCTCCTTCCTCTGGAAGCGTTATTCTTCCCTCTTGTCTGTCTCTTGGGAGATTCAGAACACTCCACCTGCTCCTTCTCTTCTCTTAATTTTGCCGGTGTCCCTCTTTTACCTCTAATAGTGATGCCACTGGTTCCAGCTTCTAATTGTCTCCCCTTTCCCCTCTGAGTACGCAGGCCTGCTTTTGTTTCCAAGGGCTGAGTTTCAACAGTGGAGGCTTCAGAATTTGTGAGCGGTTGTGTTTCCTCTTCTTGCATTTGCAGTGGCTTTGCTTTTCTTTTACTTGTATGTGGAACTGAGTCCTCATTATCGTTTCCCCCACCTTCACCTGTGGGCTGCGTTTCAACAGCAGAGAGTTCTGAATTAATGAGGGGCTGTGTCTCCTCTTCTTCAAGTTGCAGTGCTTTTGCTTTCCTTTTTCGTGGACCTGGAATCAAGTCCTCTTCATCACTTTCCTCATTTCCACTTGTAGCCATGGGCTGAGTTTCAGAACTAGCGAGGGGCTGTGTCTGCTCCTCTTCCAGCTGCAGTGGCTTTGCTTTTCTTTTGCGAGGACCTGGATTTGAATCCTCGTCATCACTTTCCCCATCTTCACCAGTGACCATGGGCTGCGTTTCAACGGCAGAAAGTTCAAAGCTAGTGAGGGGCTGTGTCTCCTCTTCCTCAAGTTGCAGTGCTTTTGCTTTCCTTTTTCGTGGACCTGGAATTGAGTCTTCTTCATCACTTTCCTCATTTCCACTTGTTGCCATGGGCTGAGTTTCAGAACTAGTGAGTGGCTGTGTCTGCTCCTCTTCCAGCTGCAGTGGCTTTGCTTTTCTTTTTCGTGGACCGGGAATCGAGTCCTCATCATCACTTTCTCCCACCTCACCTGTTTCCACTTCATCATCACTTGTACGCATGGGCTGAGTTTCAGCTACAGAAGCTTCACTGAGGTGGCTCTCCTGAGGTAAAGCTGCCTCCCCATGTTCATCCCTCTCTTCTATGTCATTCTGTTTGGGCATAACTTGTGATACAGAGGAAACAGGATTTTCATGATCCAAACATTCCTCTTCCTCAAAGGCAGACATTGGTTGGGTTTCAGCCATGGCAAGAGTAGATGAGGTGGGAAAGTCTAAAGGCTGAGTCTCAGCAGTGGCAGTGTTTTTTCTCTCATCTTCATCTGTTTCATCCTCTGAATTACTGTAGGGCTCTGAAATATATGCCTGTGTTGCTTCTAGGGCCAAATCTACCTGTCCTTCCTTTTCAGACCTTACTGAACAGTTGGTAGGTACAATGTGCTCTCCATAGGCCTGTGTGGCCTCCAGATTTGAATCATTCTCACAGGAAGTTCCGTCTGCATTTGAGATAGCTGCATATGCTTGGGTGTCTTCGAGATTCACGGCCCCTTCCACAAAGGGAAAAGCCTCAGTTCTTTCCATAGCTAGAGCTTGAGCCTGACGCTGCAGGTGGCTGCTGTCTGACAATCCCAACCGGAAAGACCCTCCTCTGCTGGACTGTTCGGCTTTTTCATCCCCAGAAGACTCAGTGACAAATGATTGGGTGAGATCCATGGTGTGATCCCCCGGTGGGTTGCCCTCACAGTCTCTGGTCTGAAGGACGAAAGATTGCGTCTCAGCCACGACAAAGTCCTCATCCTCCTGGCTGTCTGAGCAGGAAGACAATCCTATAGGTCTTAGAGCAGGGACTACTACACCTGGGAGACCAAGAAGACAAAATAAACACGTTTGTGTTAGGTTAAAATAAATACTTCCTCTAAGAAACAGACACAAAGTTATGTGCAATTTGAATGTATCAAAAGTAATTTACTCACGTCTTGAGTAAGGACCTGTAGTTGGACCCAGGAAAGCCTGAGTCTCCATACCTTCAATTTCTCCTTCTGGAACCACCCCAAATCAGAAATATAAATTTAAAACAATTAAAAGACAATTTAAACATCCTTACATCTCATATTACAAATGGAGAACAATGTATACAGTAAATCAAGTAGGTCATGATGAAGTGAGAAACTGAGGTCCACTTTGAATGTATGAAAAAAATAAAATAAAATAAAATCACGTTTCCCGTCACTGATTATTTCGAGATTATATCCATTATTTCGAGATTATATCCAGCATCTCTAGATTGTTGAAGTGCAGCGCATGTATTTATTTTTTGTATTATATTGTCTTTATTGCTTCTGCATTTTCAGTCTGCAATATTTCTTGTTCTTCCTTCTATTTTCTCTTGATGAACCCTCCTATGCTGCCTCTCATTGATCTCCCCCCTTCCCTTCTCCAATTTTCTCTCTTGTTGTGTGAGCTCTGTCACATCTTTGTCCTCTACCAATCGCTCTTCTTCTTGTCCCATTATTAGGGTGTTATTGTCAACATGCTTGTTTCATTCTGTTTCAAGCCTTTCTGACTCATCATCTTTCTGTCCCCTCATGGATTTTTTTCAATCTAGCTCACTTAGCCTGCTCTACTTCCCCCTCCTTGTTACTCTCATCAGGCCTTGATTTTCCTCTCCTTCCTCTGGATGTTGCCAAAGCGTTATTCATATAAAACATGTATACAATATGTATTTTTCTTGTATTACTTGTTGTTATTGCTCGTATTTATTTTTCTTGTTGATACAGTTAGTTATATTTATTTTTCCCACGATAGTTGAATTTCTGCAGTACATTGTTGCAGTACATGTTGATGTTGTTGTTTTTCCAAGTTTCCCAGCTTCTTTAATGGGAGGACTTTTTACTATATGTAAAGTAAATATCGACTGTTGGCCGATCAAAAAATAGATATCAGAATACATCACGTTGGGCTGTGGGAAATCATAATGGTAATTTTTCAGACTTTTACTGACATTTTATAAACAAAACAATGGATCATGAAAACAATCTTCAGTTGCATCCTATATTCTTTACGTTAAGTTCCCATTGGAAGATTAATTGACTCATTACCTGACAAAGGTGTAGGAGTAGAGCAGTTCTGCAGAAGGGGAGCCAGCAACGCAGGTGTGTTTTCTCTGCGCAGGCTAGGAATCTGGCCCACACCTGCCTCTCCAATACCCAACTTCTTCTCTTTCACATCTGTGTCACTGTCCACTCTAAGGTCAGGTAGATTGGCCGCGTCCTCAGCAGGTGGCACACTGGATTCATCCACATCTGTGTCTGCATTAGAATCTGACTGAAATGCTTCTGACTTGGTATGAGGAGCAACTGACAAGGTTGTGACAACAACAGGTACAACCAGAGGAGAATTATCTTCCACATCTGTGTCACTGTCAGAGAGAATATCCAAATCACCCCCTGTGTCTGCAGTGGTGCATGATACTGTGACAGCAGACACCACAGAGGGTTCACTGATGACGGGGGCAGGAACAGCTTCATCATCTGTGTCACTGTTTAGATGCAGGTTGTGAGGACTGGCAGGGGTGTGTTCAGGAACAACAGGCTTGATATCTAATCTAGTCGAAGTTTCATCTATTTTAGGGCATGTTGCATTTGTTCCACATTCCTTTTCTTCTTCCTCATCAACATCTGTGTCACTGTCTAGGTGGAAATCTTTCAGCTGACTTGAAGGAGCAGAGTCAGCTGTGTGTGTGCTCTGAAATGACATGGGCTTTGCTTTTGTAGCAGCATCTGACACAACAGCATCATCATCCACATCAGTGTCACTGTCCATAGTGATGCCCTCTGGCTGAATAACTGAACCAACATAAGGAGGTCTGGTGGTGTCAGCAGAGAAAGGCACTGATTTGGGAACTTTGTCTAAAGCATCATCATCATCAACATCTGTATCACTGTCCATATGGAATTGGGCTGTGTTTGGTGGCTGATCAGCCTGTTGGTTTGTATTCAAGGTCACAGGACCCACAGATGCCACCCCTTCCTCCTCTCCCTCCATATCAGTGTCACTGTCCATGTTAAATGCAGGGATCACATCTGTGACGACTGCTGATGTAGATACAGGCAAATCATCTATTTCTGTAAGACTGACATTGCTTTCCTGTTCCACTGACACATGGTATCCACTTTCCTCAGACTTTCCCGCTCCTAGGGCTGCTCTTCCTTCCTTCCTTCCCTCCTCTTCACTGTCGTCCACAATCGCAAGTTCCTTTTTTTCATTCAGCTGCTGTCGCCCAACATCTACATCTGGCCTATTTTTAGTGGAGGACGGTGTGATGGGGGTTTCGTCCTCACTGTAAACAGTGGAAAACAATATGACAAGCATTTTAATTTAAAAGTGAAAGAAAGGAATAAAATGTATAGAAACACATCCTTACAGGGGTTGGTTATGCCTGTATTAATGTACATGTTAAAGCCCCAAATAAGATGTTACTAATATACCTTTCAGGGACAATTTTGTTTGTGGGACTCAAGAAAGTTGAACAGGTAGGACTGGATTTATAGGAATCAGAATCGGACACTGCAAAAAATAATAAAGATGAAGTTGTGACAAATCAGGTATTAAAAAAAACAGGGCTTCTCTTCTACATATATACATATATTCACTTCTTCATGTATGTGTATATATTCACTTCTTCATATATACATCATTTACATACCTAGAGCCTTGAGCCTTCTATCTCCTCCACCCTTGCTTTCTCCTTCTGAGTCTGAGTCAGATTCTGGAACCAGGGTCCTCTGAGGCTGGGTTGGAGTTTGCTCAAAGGACAGGCAACGACCATTGACACATTTCTTGCTCCCTGTGCTTATGTCACCCCCCTTTTCTGCTGAGGTATCTGGTAACCTGGCATTTACTCCTGAATTTCTGCTCACAGGAGTGCTCACCCCCCTGTGAGAAGAGACTCCATCTACAACGCAGCTGACATACTTACATGGGATGTCTGCCATCACCAAACTGTCACTTTCACTGAGGGCATACCGTACATTAGGTGTCAGCTTTAAACGACCCTTGCGGGTCCCATTCATGCTCCCTAGGTCCCAAACCAATGCCTCTATGTCCACTTCACTGTGACAATCTTTCCTCCGGTATGCAGAGATGTAGATGGTAGCATGCTGCTTGGATATTGAGGGTGCTAGCAAAGGTAGGGTGCAGGTGTTGGGGTCACGGCCCAGCACATTATCTCCCAAAAAGAGGGGCAACTCTGTGTGACAGAGAACGTCCATCGTAAGAAATATATAAACAAGACCTGTTCATGCATGCAACATGCATGTAAGGCTGACAAAATAACAAACCACAGGTGTAACAGTAGCAGTAAACCACTCACCACCCTCAGGGATGTGCTCATTTTTTAAGATGCACAGTTTAGCCAATGGTCGTCCCTTGTTATCTCCATGCTCCTCTTCATTTTCTTCGTCATCTGACTCCAAAATTGAGTCAATGATCATCTGAGTTGCATCCATTCCGCATACAGTGTAAGGCAGGACGTCTACTATATCTAAACACAGATTAAAGGTTATTAAGGCTGTGATAACGTATAATTCCACCAACGTTAGCTTTAACTAACATACAAAAATGCGTTAATTAGCATTAGTTAACGTGGACATTACTAGGCAACTCATGCGGCCAACGTTAGGCTAAATAGCTAATTAATGATATCTTTAGCTATAATGTTACTTTACTGCTGTATGCTTAATAACATACACTTTGTAGCAATGATCTAAATGTCGTTAGCAACGCTGATACAACTTTTATTGAACGTGTTTGAACAAAACCACATCACTTCACAGCAATACCACTTCCGGTCAGCATAAACGACGTAGAAAAGACGTTCCCCGCTAATTATAATTCAAATGGCAACAATCTTAGCTACTTGTTGTGTACGCTAATTTCGTCTTTATTGTCAATAACTTCCAAGTTATGGTCTCAATTCAAACGTTATTTTCTACTTCTTTCGAGAAAATAACAATCCCAATTAACTATCGTGGCAATTACTTTGAAAACTATTAAGGAAGTTTACGTGCGTATACGAGTAGCTTAACCGTAATTCACCCAACTGCGTGGCAAAAAAGTAAGCTCCTGTAAATAAGCAATGTGGGTGTGTTACGATTGTGCATACACATGTGCTTTTTTTACAACGCAAAAGTAAAGGTTGTACTCTGATACCCCATAGATGTATGTGATACGCACCTTGACACGCTTTGCCTTGCTCAGTTGAGATAAACAAAAACGTGAATGCACATCCTGGAAATATTTGGCCATGTCCATAATAGGCGTGTCAATCACAGGCGATTGGCCAACATACCTGTCACTCACTATAAAATCTGTCACTATTGGATATTGAAACTTCAGTCTTATTTAAAACGTCTCTGATTGGACCAACATTCTCTGAGGCGTCAATGTTCATACATTTCTTTTCGCGCTGTGCATTCGTTTCTTAAAGGGACCGTACAGACACTAATTCATACCTGTACCGTTATGTATACCGGTCCAACTGTCTTCATAATTTAAACAGCTTTCCATATGAATGCAGCGGTAGAAAAAAAAAAAAAAAAATTATATGTGAATATGGGTCATTCCTGGCTTGTATTGGTGACTTTCGTGTGTGTGCTGCCTTTTGCTGGGAAAATAAAAAGGTTGTGCTTTAAACATTATATCAGGAATATGACATGCTTATACTTCAGGAAATTGTTTTGGTAAAATTCAAGAACTTTAATTTAAGAGCTTTAAACTTTTAACTTTAATATTAATAATGATAATGGGTATGTTGTTCAGACATGAACTGTGAGAGAATTCCATTCTGTCTTGCAATGTGTTAACAGTGTACACACTCAAAACTTAGCTTTTAATAATAATAATAAAAGCTCTGTCCCCTTTAGTTTTCAGTCTAGACTCTGTAACAGACAGCAGACATCTGCCCGAGGATCTCAAGGTACGTGCTGGTGCGTATGGGACTAAAAGGTCAGAAATATAAGGCCATAAACCCTGCTTAGCTTCAGTCATTCAGCAGTAGCAGGGTTTACATTGGTATGGCTGCCGACAACACCTTTTCTTACACTGCTTCCTTTATTTCATCATGTGGGCTACACCTTTTCTTTGAATTGTAATGAAACAAGAATTGTTGAGTAAAATGTGTTCATTATTTAGTCAAATTTTACACCCAATGTGAATGTAAATGTAAATGTACCCAAAATCATAAACAGAAATAACATATGTATGCTGTATGCTTACGTGTACCAGGGCTCACTGAATGGTTTGGTGAGTTTGAAAAGGACATGAATAAAATTATACAGCCTTTACAGTCACCAGATTTCAACCCAGTTTCCCACCTGTGGAAGACTTTGGACCAATGCATAAGACGATGCTCTCCACCACCATCTCTGTAAGACCAAATTATATAATATAAATATTCATCTTGTGATCTATTTCTCCTTTTGTTATGTATGTTATGTTTGTACTTCTTTCTGTCTGCTGTACTCAGGTCTCTCTTGCAAAAGAGATCTTGATCTCAATAAGATTATCTGATTAAATAATGGTTGTATATAAAAATGAGGGAGTATCTTGTGGAGGACTGGTGTTCATCCCTCCAATTGAGTTCAACATACTTAGCGAGGAGTACTGAAGCTCTTCTGGAGGGTTATGATGGCCTGACTCCATACTAAGACACTTGGTTTTTACTTTAATTTGTCACCCATCTGTAGACATACACATTATTTTGTCATACAAATTGTAAAATCAACACATTACAATGCTAATCATTTACTGATGTGATCAACAGATACTTGATCACAGATGTGATGCAGCAGGACTGAGGTATTGCCAAATAAATGCCTTTTAACTGATTATAATTATAAAGTGTTACCTTTTATCTGTACAGGATATCGGTGAACAGATTAAATGACATTTGAATATGTACATATCAACATTTATATGCATTCCCTTACATTTTGTAATGGATTTTCCACACTTTTAGGTGCATCTCACAGGGTGACAAGGGACTTTTTCATATCAAATTAGCCATTGGTTTGTGAGGCAGTAAACTTATGTGTTAATGTGATAAAGAATGCATCAATAGGAATAACTTACACCGTGCCAAAGCACAACGCAACCTGACATGGGGGCCTTGAGGTGGGTCCTGCTTTATTACCTAAACCTTGAAGCCTTGTCTTGAAGAGGATCCCTGTGTCAAAATGTTGTTCAAGACCATCATTATTTCAGTTTTGTACTTATACTTATTTTTTGAAAACATTAACACACAGTAAAGCCTTGTGTGGGAGGTACAGTATATGGAACAGCCTGCTCATTTTGCCCTTTTTCCAGGTTAAGCCAGCCATGTCTTAGGCACCAGCATTATGTTTATATGGCCGATTAACAAAGTTACACAACTACTTGCTATGTTGCTTGGTGCACCTGTATCTCCACCAATATTTCTGTGAGCTTTAGCTTTCCACAGAAATTGAATGCAAAACTTTACAAGAAACTTACTATAAAAATATTTTTACTTGTCCCAAGAATATTTAAGAATTCCAAATTAAGTAGTTGGTTGGTCTGAATAAATATGTGGAATTGTATTTTAATTAACCAACAGATGCCCTATTTTGAGTTGTATATTTAGCTCATCTAAAGGTTGCCAGGGTGCAGTGAATATATGCTCTTAGCTTCATGCCCAACACTGGGACACTTGTGGGAATGTGGTTTGGCACAGATAAAACTCTTGGTCTGACTCTATCATGTTGCAAATTGGTGGTGCACATCCTGATGCTTGCAGAGTAGACACCTCATTCAATACTCCAATAATGTCTGGTAACCACTTCTGATCTAAGCTTTATGCTAAACACACATTAAACCCAGTTATCCATGCAGAACAAAACTGAATGACACAGCTATTTTTCATCGCTACAAGAAACAGCACATGAATGTATCAGTATCCTCTGCAGAAACAGCTGACCTCTACACAGTTAACATTCATCCATCTCTGAAAATCTGTCACAAACCCTCTGCCGTGGATCCTGCCCAGTAACAGCTGGAATGAGTGTGGTTTTGTTAATTTTTTCCCCTTTGGGTGAGTGTGGTGTGGTTGGTGTGTTTTGGTTTTTGTCTGTCTGACTTTGCTGTTTCTCTCTCTCTCTCACCTAACTGTTCCTCCCTAGTCAGTAGTAGCGGGCGTTATCCTGAGGCCTTTCTCATTTCTCAGTTTGCACTTCCTCACCCGTTTGGTTAACAAACCTTTGTCAGTCTCTGTCTTCAGACCATCTGGCCTGCAAGTTCCAGCTCTCAGCCATAAAGAGGATGAGATCATTTGCATTACTGGGCCCCACTCTTTTGCCTGCTTAACCATCCAGTCTTGCAGCCACTAACACTCTGAGAGTACCCCCAAAATCCTTATCACGTACCTTCAATTTGAACTGTTAATAAATGTACTGTCTGGACAAAATCCCCCTTGAGATCCAATTATTTACATTTACAAGTCTTTGAAATGTAATGGCTGAGTTGTAGATAACGTTTTATCAGACAAATAAGAGCAAACCTTAATGAAATGCAAACACATTTTTATTTCACAACTTTATTTGCAGTGAATCACAAGGGATATCTAATGTATGCTAAAGTTTAATTCTAGCAATGACACTACGTTTGTTCCTTGATTACTTTTGTGGTTCTTCCTTTATTATTTTTTGTTTTGGCATTGATGTCTTCACTTTCACATCTTTATCTTCAAGCATCTTCTTCAGCCTCCTCCTCAAATTCACCCTCTTCTTCAGCAGTGGCATCCTGGTACTGCTGGTACTCAGACACCAGATCATTCATGTTGCTCTCTGCTTCGGTGAACTCCATCTCATCCATACCTTCACCTGTGTACCAATGCAAGAAGGCCTTACGACGGAACATGGCTGTGAACTGCTCAGAGATGCGCTTGAACAGCTCCTGGATGGCTGTGCTGTTGCCGATGAAAGTGACGGCCATCTTCAGGCCACGCGGTGGAATGTCACAGACGGCTGTCTTGACATTGTTGGGGATCCATTCTACAAAGTAACTGCTGTTTTTGTTCTGGACATTGAGCATCTGCTCATCAACTTCCTTCATTGACATGCGTCCACGGAACACGGCAGCGACGGTCAGATAGCGGCCGTGACGTGGGTCACATGCAGCCATCATATTCTTAGCATCGAACACCTGCTGGGTGAGCTCCGGAACTGTGAGGGCTCGGTACTGCTGGCTGCCTCTGCTGGTCAGGGGAGCGAAGCCAGGCATGAAGAAGTGCAAACGGGGGAAAGGCACCATGTTGACAGCCAGTTTGCGGAGATCAGCGTTGAGCTGACCGGGGAAGCGCAGGCAGGTGGTGACCCCACTCATTGTGGCGGACACAAGGTGGTTAAGGTCTCCGTAGGTGGGTGTGGTCAATTTCAGAGTGCGGAAGCAGATGTCATACAGGGCTTCATTGTCAATACAGTAGGTTTCATCTGTGTTTTCTACAAGCTGGTGGACTGACAGGGTGGCATTGTAAGGCTCAACCACAGTGTCTGACACCTGAGGACAGAAAACACACAGAATCGTTCATTAGTCTCATGATCTTAAAGGAGAAAACCTAAGGCAAGAAAAACTAAAATTAAATCTCTTGAAATTAAAATGCTCATGCTCTATCACAAGGGTATGTTACCTTGGGGGAAGGCACCACACTGAAGGTGTTCATGATACGGTCAGGGTACTCCTCACGAATCTTGCTGATGAGAAGGGTTCCCATACCGGATCCAGTTCCACCACCAAGAGAGTGGGTGAGCTGGAAGCCCTGCAGGCAGTCACAGCTTTCTGACTCTTTGCGGACCACATCCAGGACTGAGTCCACCAACTCAGCTCCTTCTGTATAGTGACCCTTGGCCCAGTTGTTTCCAGCACCACTCTGACCTAGAGGAGAAGGAATGACATAGAGGTGAGCTTTTCTTTCCCCTTGTTCATAAAAGGCTTTAGTCATTCTTTATAACATGATAATATGGTGTTACTTTACCCACCAAACACAAAATTGTCAGGTCTGAAGATCTGCCCAAAGGGTCCAGACCTCACAGAGTCCATGGTGCCAGGCTCCAAGTCCACCAGAATGGCCCGAGGAACATATTTACCTCCTCCACGTGAAAGGAGAGAAGAAAGGAAGAGGAGAGAAAAAGAAAGGAGAGGAGAGGAGAGAAAACATACCAACTCAGTAACACCGAAAACCACAGTGTGGAATATTATACAGGGTATATAATGTGAGAAAATCCATGCATGACAGGAGAAAGTAACATTTCTTAAGTTACATTTCAGAATTAAATGGCCAAGCTGAACATATGTTCACATAATATACCCTTTACTTATGTAAAGATCAGTTAGTAGGAGGGCACCTAACCTGTGGCCTCATTATAGTAGACGCTGATCCTGTCCAGCTGCAGGTCACTGTCTCCGTGGTAAGTTCCTGTGGGATCGATGCCGTGCTCATCGCTGATCACTTCCCAGAACTGCAGACACAAAAAGGAAGGTATCACATGACAGCTATTTGAGAAGAAAGTACACATCTACCCATTAGCAATGTGGTTTATGGGACTGGGACCTTAAATGAGGAAAACAGCAGTGGGTTTGCATTTTTTTATTCTGATGAAAATGACAGAATTTTTCCCCTTTCACCAAGCCATATCTTAACCCATTTAACATAATGCAGCTGTTAATGTTTCCAGTCACCGACTGATGATTTAGCAGAATGCAGTCCTTTTAGATGTGAAATGCAATGGAGGGAGCACAAAGGGGCTACAGATCACTCCACAGTCAAAACTGAGAATAAACTCCATTTGCAGGCCTCACTACACTGAAGACGCTGATTATCTTCAGATCTACATTCATGTCATGTTCACTCTTTAAAGACCACACTTAAGAGTGTGTATGCATTAAATCCCATAAGTGGGTGTGACTGTTGCATCCAGGCAGTCTTTTGCATGCACACAATTTTTGTTATATCTTGCTCATACTTTTTTTAAAATCAAGAAGCCTGAGATTTTCTGCTAACAGCAGCAATGGGAGGATTTAGAGTAATCTGGATAAGCAGGCTGTATTGCAGCTCAGTACTTAAGAGATTGAGAGTCAGCTGTTGTCCATCATGATATTTTAAAAAGACCATGTAAAACAAAAATGACCAAGTGACCTTAATATCAGGGAGATCGCAGTAGGATTAAGAGAAGAACAAAGGGACAAATAAGAACGACCAAAAGACTGAGAAACTGACAGATATTTGACAGCGACACAATAGTGCCATAGATGGCTATCAGTAAATAAAGAAAATAATCATAGTGATAGAATGAGGACAATAAGCAGGAAAGCAATGCCACACCCTGACCCAATTCACCACAATGTAGCCCTTCAGCATATCTGTCAATCACATCCACTGGACATCTGAGTCAATGAGTCCTGGGGCAATGGAAACAAATGGAGATCCTCACTGCCACACCACCAGTAGTTATTTTAAAACCATATTGGATAAACACAAAGACACAAATTCAAATCCATGCTTTAAAGGGGCGATGGATATAAATTTACTGCATTCGCTTTTTTAAATTGAACACACTTTTATGTATGGACGATTTACAGCAATTGGCATACAGGTGGTGAAAATGTTATAAAAATTGTATGTATAGGCTATTTATTATATATAAAGAAATATATATATATATATACATGGTTAAATATATAAGAGCCATATATATATATATATATATATATATATATATATATATATATATATATATATATATATATATATATATATATATATATATATATATATATAGTGTATATTTCCTATGGCTCTTCTTCCAAGACAATGGCAGCAATTGCGTATGAAGTCAATGGAGAACCCAGTGACTTCACCCACTGGTCATCAGCTGTTTCCTCCATTCCTTCCCCCACCCTACCCCTAATTCTCTTAGGAGGAGAAAGACATTGATCACAAAGACAAGCCCCGCTTTACTAGACATTAAAACCTCTGTCAGCAGAGCATCATTATGATAATGATGCATCATATAATACATGGGCCATTGTTAATGTGGTCTCCAAGCTTTATTTGAATAACAGGGCAAGATTCCTGTGTGTGTGTTCAAGAGATCCTACTTATACAGTACATATGCTGTCTGTAACTAATGATCAGTTGTATAAAAAAAGAGGAGGTAATAAGACTGAGGTAATAAAGGGCCAACAAGACGTGTGGCCTACTGCAGCAGACTGCAATTGTCACAGTAAGATTGGGTGGGTGATGTATTGATGCATTGTACTTGTGAAGCAGACTGCAGGGCCAAGACTATAGTGTCAACTGCTTTAAAATTCTCTATAAATGGACAAAATCAAGCATATGAGTATTTCAGTATTTCATTGTTAAAAGCACTGACTATGGTAATCAGTCTTTTCAAAAGGAGAATTTCTTTCTTCACCAATTATCCATGCCACACCCTTTGCACAGCTCCCCTGATTTCTTGGCAGCTGAAACAGCAGTCTGCATCTACAGCCTGCAGAAATGAAATCTAATCAATATGGGCTATTGATCCATCTGTTATTTGGGGACTGGGCCTCCCACCCCCAGCTCCCACTCATTGTCTGAAATGCCAGCCATATCTGCAAGACAAAGAACCCAGAGGAGTGCGCAACACACTGACTGAAGGGCTCTGACAAGTGAAGAATAGACTGATTTTTTTTCTTTTTTTCTTTTTTTCTTTCTTTCTTCCCCAGACAATATCTTGAGGTTAGATGAATTCTCACTGTTGAGACGCAGACACGCCCGGTGTTGTATGTAAAAAAAAAAACCCATCGAGACACAAGAACCCCGTTATACCGTTATTTCAGTGAGAGCAAGCAGGGTCCGATGCTCCACACCCACCAGTTACCGCAGTGGACAAGATTCAGAAAGAAAAACATTAAAATAAACGTCAAAGGTGGGCTTTTACTATGTGTATGAGTGAAATTTTCTGATTAATGATGTGTTTAAATACACAAAGGTATAATATGTATAAAAGGGATATGTTCTTTTTGCACAATGAGACAAAAGAATTCCTTTGTCTTCGTACATAGCCGGCTACACAACAATCAGCTAAATCAAGACTTATGGAATTTAGCTAAAGGGGTAGGTTATGCCCTGCATAATGAGCCTGAGACTTTTCCATAGTATGAGGAGAACGTTATTTATAAAGAAATAAAGGATTTGTCAATAATTAGCCTAGATTTTCCTACCTTAGCACCGATCTGGTTACCGCACTGGCCGGCCTGGATGTGCACGATTTCCCTCATTGTGGATGCTGAAGTTTTAAAACGACGAGAAGAAGAGTTTTACTCTACAGGCACAATGCGCCGACCGCAGACTTGTGTAAGAGAGTCGGACAATGCATTTATAAGGTTGGAGCGTATCCAGAACGAGGCTGGGGCCGGGGAACGGGCGTGGCTAGACCCAGACCCAGCTGCTGCGCACCAGGATTGGCTGAGAAGAAGCACCCAATGCCGGGATGAGGAGGGGCGCTGCTGCAGATCAGGGAGTGGAAACCAGATAAAGAGATTGACCAGAATTCTGCCAGCTGGTGTCCAGAAACACCATGGAAGATGTAATAAAGGGTGTTTTTCAGATATCAGAAGCGAATAACCAATAGGCAGTTTTAAATCACTCTCTAGCTGTACACTCCCTGCAGAGTAGACAGCTGGCAGGAATTTCAGTTTCATCTCAAGGGTGGGACAAGATTAGGTCAGTCATCTCAAGCTCCTTTCCACTGGAGAGGAGGCGCAGTTGTGTGGAAATAGCTGGGTTAAATACTTGTCTTGCTTAAGGTCCTTTTAGTTGCTGTTTAGAGCTTTTAGAGCTTTTTCCATTTCTGATATGATCTTAACGATTAGCCAAATAAAAAACCCTCTTTTGTTCCTCACTCTATCAAACTCTTAAATAAGTTTGAGGTCTCAGTAGACCAGTAGTCATGTTACACTGGGCTCTGGCGCAGTTCAACCAACCAGTCCTTTTTTCTTCCCATGTACCTGTGTAGGCTAAGCAACACATTAAATGTCAAAGAAAGAGATTAAACAGTTTGCACTGCAGCTGCTTAATCGTATTGTCTGATGTGATCAGTGGCAGACTTAGGTTGTCTGAGGGGCTGTCAAGTGATGCAAGACACATTTCAGAGAAATCTGACAATAAAGTAAAATCACTCAGCAGATGGAAATATGTTCACATATCATTTTATGTGTGTGTGTGTGTGTGTGTGTGTGTTTGTGTGTGTGTGTTTAGCTTGGTAACATCAAGTAAGAAAACAATCCCCCCACAAGGTCCATTTAGTAGCTGTTCTGTATCTTATTACATTTGAGGGTTTTGGGATTTGCCTATGTTTGTGTGTGATTTTCCCAGAAAAGTGAACTGACACAGCCTTATCATAAAGTTTGTTGCATATATGCATGTATTAGCTGCATAATACCCTTTATTGCTCCAGGCCTCTCAGAAATGCCATACCACAAGAGTTGGATCATTACTGATGCCAATAAGCTAGGTTACACATCCCTGATCAGCAAATGTATGCTGAAGCTCTGAAAGTAAACCAAAGAAAAAACAAAATCTTAAAGTTCAGAATACAACCTGCGGGTTACCAATCAGATAACCACTAATTAAGCTGTCAAAAGTGATGGAAGAGGCTTTGGTAAATAACTTCACTCATCTCTGACTCAAAGACCTGTGGCAAAGAGCCGGGGCTTAATAGTTGACATCGGATCAAAGGGAAGGGTGAGCCAAGTCCCTGATCCCAGACAGATCAGACAGTGAGGAAAAGCTGGAGCATCCAAAACCATCCATGTCAACATAATAATCAGATTAGAGATTTAACAGTGGATTACGTATGAGTATGAGCTAAACTAAAATTTTTATTTAGGCTATATGAAAAAGTCTGTGATGCTTATGATAGTGTCAAAAACATTATAAACATCATAGATAGATAGATAGATAGATAGATAGATAGATAGATAGATAGATAGATAGATAGATAGATAGATAGATAGATAGATAGATACGGACAATATTGGAGGTGCAGTTGTAACTATTGACCACCAGATGGCGTCAGACAGACGTCATCATTATTGTGAGGATGGGCGTGGTCAGTGCACCCAGACCATATAGACATTTTTGTCATTCCGGTTGACGGGAAGTAGCTCACTACGTGACTGTAGCAACAGACAACCAACCTCGATTTACTAAGGATTGCTTTTTGTATTGACCGGAAATCGGTAAGTTAAACGGAATGGCCAGGTCGATTTGTTACATCGTGTAGTTTTAAGCAACAGCTGTAGTAAAAACACTGGAGTGTTTTCCTCAGACGTAGTGACAGTATCAACCCAGATCCGATTCCGCTGCCTTTCATCAGATAACTAACGTTAGCATGCAAGCTAGCTATCTTTGCGGACATTTATTTGGTTTTACGTTTAATATACTGTTTGCCTGACGTTATTCTTGGAGCTTCGATGTGTTTATATTGCTCTGACTAATATATGACAACGCAATGCTTGTTAGGTTTTTGCGTAAGGGGAATAAGTTGTAGTCATACCGACCTGACTGCCCTGTGTTGGGGGTTGTCAGGAGGGGGAGGAGCATTCTGGTTCATTGTGAAAATATAGACCCTTAATTAAGGGTTTTGCTTGGATGATTGACGTAGACATGTGTCAGTTGTAGCCTGTGATTTACTATCATACTCTTAACACACAAACAATCCATCGGACCAATAACAAACTGTTGAGAAATGGTGTTTAAATATGAACAAATGTGTAAATGTTTTGTTTTCTTATTTTATGGTTGACAGGAAACACAGAAGAATGGGGTTAAAAACCGGGTTGTGTACTTGTCTGCTTGATATTGTTTGTGGATACATTGGACAGTGGTACATAACAGAAAAAAAACATTATACTTTAGTATCCAGCTTTCTAGTTTCATATATCCAATATAGTGGTATTCCAATGTTACCAATTATTTTACAATCCTAATGTAGCCCAGTGATATCCAAGAAAACATGATGCAGTACATTTCTTATCTATGGTAATGTCCAACCTTTGACAAGGTCTTACATTCATTTTTTGCCTGAAATCAGGAATCAAGATGTTTTACACATGTGGACCCAATGAAGCCATGGTGGTGTCTGGTAAGAAAATTGCTTGATTTCTCTTGATTAATTCTCTCAAAAGCACTGGATGTGTAGAAAACATTTCCTGTTGGATAATCAAAGACTCCAGCCTCAATGATGCCGTAATATTATTACAAACTTTTAGGAATATTAGTGTACTACGTTTTGTGTCAATATAATCCTGTAACAAAAGGAGAACAATCTTGTGCACAGCAGACCAGAAAACTTGTCATGTGAGTGATTTCATCATCACATGTCCTGTGATAAGATGGTATTGAACAACACTTTTAAACTAAGAATTTTCAAGCTTGCTGTAGTAGGTAGGCCCAAACTGTCAAAAATAAATTGGATTACTCATATTGTTCCAATACAGGCTTGCAATTTGAATAATGTGCTTGAGCTAGTTACTCTGAGTGCCTGGCCATATGAAACTGAATGATAATGTAATGTTTATGTTATGTGTTCTGCTCTCCTCATTTTACTCCTAGGCTTTGGCCGTTCTCCTCCTCTAATGATTGCTGGAGGAAGAGTCTTTGTCCTCCCGTGTATTCAAAAGATCCAGAGGTGATCCCATATTCTAGTTTTCAGTACAACATAGCTGCCTGATTTTATGTATTGGTCAACAAACAGGGGAAATACATGTTGATAATAAATAATGTTCATAAGAGACATGTGTTCCTGATATCTTTTGAGTTCTGTATCCATTACTGAGCCACTTGTCATTAGCAGCATGGAGGAGTGCTCTTTGTGGCTGATACTTGGTTTATTTTCCTCTGCTTCTTTTTTGCTTTGCCTTTTCGTTCCTGGTCTTTGTTATATTATATCTCATCAATTCCACTATTCCTTATATTTTTATATAATTTCTTCTCAGAATCACGCTCAACACCCTGACTCTAAATGTGAAGAGTGACAAAGTCTACACCCGTCGTGGTGTCCCGGTCTCTGTCACTGGCATTGCACAGGTATGCTTTGAGAATTGGATGACTGAAATACCATAAGTATTTATGACATGTAGTGAAAAATATTTAGTATAGACACCAAAAGGCGAGGAAGGGGATCTGTTGCTATTTAAAAGCAACGCCTGCATACAGAAACAGGTTATTGAACATACAGGCATTGACAGATGAATGACAGATCAAAACAGCCATCAATACTATATTTAAACTTACAGCATTCATATTCAGTTCAGTTTGAAGGTCATTTACTGTAAGCAAATAAGGGCAAGGAAGATGACGTTTGAATCTAATTTTCTTTCACATTTTCTTTTTCTATCTTTTTCCAGGTGAAGATCCAGGGCCAGAACAAGGAGATGTTGGCCACTGCCTGCCAAATGTTTATGGGCAAGTCTGAGGCTGAGATTTCCAATATTGCACTAGAAACACTGGAGGGACACCAGAGAGCCATTATTGCCCATTTGACTGTGGAGGTCAGTGTACTGACTTTGTTAAATGGATCTGCTTGACATTTTCTTACCATTAAGAGTATGTAATAAGTATGAAGTGTATCTCTTCTCTGCGTACAGGAGATCTACCAGGACCGTAAGAAGTTCTCTGAGCAGGTCTTTAAGGTGGCCTCCTCTGACCTGGTCAACATGGGAATTGGTGTCGTCAGCTATACGCTCAAAGATGTTCATGATGATCAGGTACTTTATGGGCCCTACTAACGCCTGGTGCAAAGCGAAGCACAGCGCAGCAAATGTGTCATTTCTAGTTTCCAACTGACGCAGTTATAATTTTCACGGCCATGACCCTGGTTGTGTAAGTAGTACTTGCCCTCATGTGTGCGTCCACATTGTTGACGCATTGCTTTCTTGAGGCAGCAGAAAGCAATTGCACCATTGACCAACAAAAACCTGGTCTAAAGTCAATGCCGCAGTTTATCCCTGCTTTTAAAAGTGTGCATTATTCAGACAGTAAGATGCGTCTGCATAGGTAGGTTCTAGTGATGTGCAGATTACAGTTATATTAGCAGATTGATTGGGTCTGGTCATAAAAATTAACATTCTGATTAACAGTGGGTGGGTTCCAGATGGGTAAAACAGGGTGAATCGTCTCCCATTAAGAAAGACGCTGTGCGCATTTACTTATGAGGTACAGCTGCATAATGTCACTGATTATTTATATCTTCCGACACACCAACAGGATTGTACAGGATGCAATGACAGGTGTCTCTCTAATAATTAAAGTAAATCATTAAAGAAAACACTCATATGTGAATAAAACGCAATAAACAATCACCTGGAAGACAGAGATGTAACCCATGACAAGTTCATCATAGTTTATAACAATGTAGCGCAGGGAGCATATATAACATGGATCTGTCTGTCGCTGTTAACAGAGACTCCAGTCTGCTGTATAATTTATACACTTCACATATAAACAGAACTATACAGTAACGTAAGCCTTCATGATCAAAGAAAGTTTTTATATCATGTCAACAATTCCATACAAGTCCATACTCACATACTTACTGTCTCTCTCTCGCTCACTCTTCCACATGAGCTCTCTCCCTGCTGCGAGTCTGCATAACTCTTTTTTTATTTATTTGTATTTTATTATGGTTTTTAAAATGTGCCATTCACTCCCCATTTAAATAGAACTGCCCTAAGGTACCAGTGCATCTTGCTTTTAAAGGCAACAGAACTCTTTATTGGTTTATTGCGTGTTAAAACACACCCATGATTAATTGAGAGACTAAGTACAACCCTTGCACCTGGCGCACTGACCTTTTTTTTTGTTCCTGTTTCCCAAGCAATAATGGATTCAGACATGCCCTAAAAACGACTTAGCCATATGCTTCATGCTGTGCACTTAGATTTTATAAAAAATAGGGCCCAGCGTCTGTTTTGGTTCATTTTCAGCCAGTGCTAGTGGCAAAAATCTGATGCTTAAAACACCACACCAAACACTAATTACTGGAGTGTCACTGTGAGCCTGTATCTAGCCTGTATTTTTTTTTATATAAAAGCTTTTAGTCTTATTCGATTTCCTTTTTGCTACAGTAATGCACTTAGGTGATTGATATTGACTCACTGTCTCTGACTCAACCACTTTATAGTTAAGTGATAAATTAGGTCTAAGTGCTTCAGAGGTAACCACACCATCTCTTTGTTTTGTTTGCCTAATGGTCTCCCTCCCTCTCTCTCTCTATGTCGCTCTCTCGTAGGACTACCTTCACTCCCTGGGTAAAGCCAGAACAGCCCAGGTGCAGAGGGATGCCAGGATCGGAGAGGCTCAATACAAACGAGATGCTGTCATGAGGGTAAAATAAGCTATTTTGTTCTTTCCTCATCCCTGTCAGTTTGCCTCTTTTCTCATATGGATAATCTGACAATGAGAATAAGCCATCAGTAGAAAAGAAATACCAAACTGCCTGCCTGTTCTACATACAGGAGGCCCACGCCATGCAGGAGAAAGTTTCGGCTCAGTACAAAAATGAGATTGAGATGGCAAAATCCCAGAGAGACTACGAGCTGAAAAAGGCAGCCTATGATGTTGAGGTCAACACCAAGAAGGCAGAGTCAGAAATGGCCTATCAACTTCAGGTACAGTCTTCACGTTTGCTGTGAACTTTGTGTTTGTATAAATTTTGTCTGTCCTAGTCAGTCTTGTTCAGCTTGTCCACACCTCGTCCACACATTTTACTAGGCTGGCGGGTCGAGTTTGTACCAACAGGACCAATCCAGGTTGTAGATAATATCTGATTTCTTTTCAGTGATAGAAGGCTGATGCTTTGATATTTTTGTTTTTCTCTGCTTTCCTTGTCAGGTGGCCAAGACCAAGCAGCGCATTGAGGAGGAGAAGATGCAGGTTCAGGTGGTGGAGCGGACACAGCAGATCATGCTGCAGGAGCAGGAGATCACCCGCAAGGAGAAGGAACTGGAGGCAAAAGTTAAGAAGCCTGCAGAGGCAGAGAAATACAGGCTGGAGAGGCTGGCTGAGGCATATCGGTGAGCAATACAGCATATTTTTAAGTGATGTGCATCTAACACCTTAACAATATCAAGGACACGTTTAGATTAAGATAGTTAGTTTAAATATAAAATCACTTGAGACAGTTAAACAATCTGCAATTTCCAATGGTTTCTCTTCACTCCTGGCAGCCTGCAGCTTATCATGGAGGCTGAGGCCGAGGCCGAGTCCATCAGAGTGAGTCCCTTTCTAAAATTCTCCATCCAGATTTCCACTTTTCCCTCCCTGCTTTTTAAGAATATTACATTGACCCAACATTATTTTTGTCAGGAAGTTTACTCCCGTACACTTCTGTTGTCATCCTAATTTATGTATGTGTCCATGTAGATGAAGGGTGAGGCAGAGGCTTTTGCCCTGGAGGCTAAGGGTCGTGCTGAGGCGTAACAGATGTCCAAGAAAGCAGAAGCCTTCAAGCAGTACAAAGAGGGAGCCATGGTGGACATGCTGCTGGAGAAACTGCCACTGGTCAGTCTGACTCTAATGGATGAATGAACAGATGAAGATAAATGTCAGAGCTGTACGATGAAATACTGTGATTACTGCAAACCTTGGATCACCATTTCACTTTGTACTGCTTTGCTTTAACAAAAGTTTGCCACCTCTGGTTTTTCATTTCTCAGTGGACTTGCTGTTGGCATCACATAATTGCCTTATGATAGTGGACCTTTTGATTTAATTTAAAATTCAATAAGTTTTAGGTGATTAATCCAGGTTAAGATCAGTCAAAATAATTGTAATCTACTCTTATTATTTTACTTTCCACTTGCTGTTGTGATCAGCATGGCCGCATGATATGTCATCTTCATACTCATTTTATTGCGCTCTAACTTAGATTTATTTTAATGAATTCACAATAAGTTAGTTTGTTCTGAGTACTATTTTTTGATATTAAGCAACCTCAAAGCCTTTAAATATTTTTAAATTCCTTTTCCTTGTTGCAGTGAAATTTTGTGGCTCTCAGTTCTGTTCAAGAAAATGTTTGTGTTTCCATATAAATCCCCATTTTTGTAAACTTATTCACATTATTTTCTAAATCAATCACGCTCTTTATGTTGAGTTGATTTCAATTTCCTAAAGTATTGTTTTGCTTATTCTGTTGATTTATTCCTCGATTCTGTCTTGTCCTACAGATGGCAGAGGAGATCAGCAAGCCACTGTCGGAAGTCCAGAAGGTCACCATGGTGTCCAGTGGCGGCTCAGAGGTGGGAGCAGCCAAACTTGCTGGAGAGGTGCTGGATATCATGACCAGGCTGCCCATGACTGTGGAGAAACTCACTGGAGTCGACATCTCCCAGGTACGCTGGAGTATGTGTGTGACAGACAGATAGATAATGTATGAGACTGAACTACTGGTGCAGGTAATAATAATCTAATGGTTCTCTCATTGACCTTGCAGGCTACAGGAAAGACAATGCGCATGCATTAAGAAGAGAAGAAGAGTAGAAATAATCAGGAGAGGTGTCACTTATGATCAGACTCAGAGCTCCACATCTCCTGCTTGTGCCTATAGCCACTGTAATGACTGCAACACTGCAGTCCTGTGTGATTGTTTGTGCCTGCATGTGTTTCGTTGGTTCCTCCTCCATCTAAACAGGATTGTTCTTCCTCCTTTATGTGGTTTCCATGATCTGAGCTGTTGTTCTCTTTGTGGTGGATGACTGCAAAAGGTATAGATATACAGTTATTCATGAAGCTACTTTTTTTGCCAGGTGGAGACAAAAAGCCTCAGTCCAATTTAGCTGTTGATAGTGCAAGTAGGAATTCTTGTCATCGTTTATTTTTTTATGACTGCAATCAACCTCATTTTCATAAACTGTCATTCATGTGTTTTTTTTACTTTTTAATGTAGAAAATGTCTGCGGCTGTAGTTTGTCTAAACATGTTTTTGTGCCTTTCACTTGATTAAATGTTGCTGTGCTCTTTTGCTGCGTTCCATTTACCTCGGAAGTCGGAGGTCGGAGCTGGGAATGACGTCACACCAGAGTTGACAGCCTTCCAGTTAACAAGTCTGAAAACCTTGCTTGGCCAGCTGTTTGTTTACAACTAGCCAGGTTAGCTATTGATACGCCGGTTGATTAAAAAAACGCATTATGCGGTATTTACTCATACTAAACACTGTAGCAACACGTCCACAGACAGCTGTTGGACAGCACTTTGTGTACGAACAATTGTAAGAGTCAAAAGTACACAGAAGTGCTAATAAACAGTATAAACTACAGCTTTCACTAACTGTTGATACCCCGACAGCCATCTTGGATCACAAAGTCGTGGTAGTGCGAGTTGTCCCGACTTTCCGAGTCAGAAATCCGACTTCAGGGGGTGTTCCAGTTGAAAGTTCCAACTGGGAACTTCCGACTTCCCATGTCAAATGGAACGCACCATTTATCACATTTATCACCTCATAGTTTTCTGTGTGGGTATATTGTTACTGTCACTGTAGTTCTAGTATTGACTATCTTTGTGCATTCATCAATTTATAAAGAGACAAAGTTGGCATGAGGCTAGTTTATCCATATGTTTGTTTGTAGTGACTATATTACTGGGCCCAAAATCATGTCAGGTGTACTGCAAGTGGAAGGAGTTTTTTTATGTTTCAGAATGAAGGGTCTGGAAGTGTTTTTTGGGGAAGCTGAAGGGGATTCATGTCAACTGCGATGAAAGTATGTTGTGGTGGGAAAATCAATGCTAACTTTTTATTGTAGTCTCTTTTGAGTCCTGGCCTCTAAATGGCGAGAGTAAAGAAGGACCCTCATTAAGTAACTGACTTACTAACCAGCCTGCTGCTTCAATATGCTTGCTGCCTGGAATTTAAACTGACATACAAGAGATAGTTTGATTTTATTTTTTTTATGTATTTTCCATGATAATGTGATGCTAAGTCTTAGCAGTCAGTCTTGAAGGCTCTTGCAGTTATGAAAGGTTTTGAACAACAGTATCTCTGATTTCTTTTTTCAGACTCTTCACTAACACATTTTCCAACTGCCAAGCTGTATGCATTTTTTACTCCCAAGTGCCTGGTCAAAACTTGACTTTCAAGTCAAGTTGACTTCTTTAGTCAAGCCTATTACTCTTCTGTCAGGTAATATATCCTCATATGCAACTGAAAATAAGCCATTGGCCGTCGATGGCTTTAGATGAAAGCCAAATCAGTCTCTGCTTCTTTTGTATGTTATTCAGTCTAGTGTTTTACTTTTCTTAAAAACAAATTGTCGTCGCATGTGACATAAGTAGTTGTTAGTGTGGAAGTTGTATATGAATGTTACATATTCTAAGATTTATCTGTAGTGAAATGTTCTATAGACAATAAAATATAGTTTAATCACTGAGTCATGTTGCTGTTTTTTGCCATCAAAGTTAAGTTTCATTTAAGACTGCATGGAGCAGAATTGATTAATTGATTGACGCTAAAAGTGTCAGTTTATTAAGCTCTTTTAATAAAATTAAAATACGGGTTTAGTTAAACTAAAGTTTATCAAAAGTGCCTCAAACCTCAAATGGCACACACATTCAATATGAGTAAACATAATACTTGATAATCTTAGGACTGAATTACAGTGCTATATAATCAGTGAAGTAGATGCATTGATTCTACCACGGCCAGCTTAAATGCATACGGGGTAATTCAGAGGTTGATGTTGACATTCCCCTGAAAATCCCAGCATTCCCACTTAACCATACCATAACTGTAACATTTGGATGAGTGAAGACTGAGCGATCGAATGAACGTGTCTCAACACGCTGTTTCAGAACAAAAGGTCGTCACACATCTAAAATGAGATGACTTGATTTTGCTATTCCATTTTTAAGTAATATTTTACAACTTTAATAGTTTGGCAATGCCTTCTGGGAAAAGATTTTGAAAAACACAGACGTATTGTTCTGAATTTTGATCTCCCTTGGCAAATGTCTTCATTCACTTCAAGTAAAAAGCAGAGTTTCATCATGACCTGGGATATGCATGGCATGTAGGAATAAAAGTGAAGCTGGTTGTGGAATTTTAGATCAATGCTTTGTATCTGGGTCACTGCCAGATACAAAAACTGCCAAACAGCTGAGCAGGCAGATGCATCTGAAGAGGTTCAGTCCACTGCTCCGGCTGGCAATATTGTCTCCCTCTTGCAAAAAGTCGATGCAGTTTGTGGGTTACATCTTATCGACCACCGCAGACTTTCGTCTTCTGTTCCATATCTATCTATCCATCTATCCATCTATCCATCTATCCATTCATCCATCCATCCTATAATAAACACTTAGTGGCCACTTTATTATGTACACCTGTACAATCTAATGGATTACAATAAAACAGCACTACCATAAATTCTACCTTTGCAAAGTTTATGCCGTTCAGTTTTTGTTGACCTTGTTGTAAATGTGAAAATTCAATGATTTGGTTATTCTGAGGTCATAGTTACAGGTGGAGTTTTACTGGACTACATTATGTTGTATGAGAGGTGTTTGTATTTTATCTTTTTAGTCCTTCCGATTTACATATGCAAAGAGCAGAATAGTAACACCTCACTAACTATGATCTGACCTCAGAACAAAAACATGGAACCGGATTACCAGTAACACCTCTGTGATGGTATCAAAAAAACATTGTAGGCATTATAAACATGTTCAGATGTACCTAATAAAAGATAGATAGATAGCATTGGGAAAACGGTGGAGGTGCAGTTGTAACTATTGACCACCAGATGGCGACCGACAAACGCCATTATTGTAGTGAGGATGGGCGTGGTCAGTGCACCTCAAGCTCGTTGGCGGGAAAGGGCTTACTGCCTGACTGTACTAACAGAAAATAAACTTTGATTTAGTGTGAACAGGACTGCTCTTTCTGTTGACGGATATTGGTCAATTTAAAGGAATTAGTGGTTCGATTAAACCTTGTAGTTGAGACCTTAGTTGTAAGTAAAAGTTGTAGTATAAACACCCCAGTGTTTTCCTCAGACGTAACGTTAGTGATTATCAACCTAGATCAGATTCCACTGCTTCTCGTCAGTAACTAACATTAGCATGCGAGCTAACGTTAGCTATCTTTGCGGACATTTATTTGGTTTTACATTTAATATACTGTTTTTAATTAGTATGTCTGATGTTATTCTTGGAGCTCTGATGTGTAATATTTGAAAAGGCATTGTTCATTAGGTGTTTGTAAGTGGAACAAGCTGTAACCATAGACTGTAAAAGTTAACAGGTTGTAACTTAGTTATAGTTCTGACTGCTCTGTGTTGGGGGTTGTCGAGGGGGAGGAGCATTCTGGTTCATTGTGAAAATAGAGAAGCTTAGTGTAGGGATTTGCTTGAAAGATGGACATAGAAGTGTCAGTTGTAGCCTGTAATTTACAATCATATCACTGTCTTAACACACAAACAATCCATTGATCCAGTAACAAAGTCTTGAGATCATGGTGCTGAAATATAACTAAATGTCTGAATGTTATGTCTTAGTTTATGGTTCACCCAAACCGCAGACAATTTTTGTTTTAGTTTTATACTGTCATGTTTTTACTTGATATTTTAATGGGGTTAAACAATGGACTGTGTATTAGTCTGCTTGATTATGTTTATGGATACACTGGACAGCCATACATGTTCACTACAAAAGAGAAATAAACTTTATAACATTATTTTGGTATCCAGCTTTCTAGTTTCATATATGCAGTATTTACCAGTTCCTTTACAACTCAGTGATATCCAAGAAAACACAATTCTGTCTATTTCTTTTCTAACTGTAGTAATGTCCAACCTTTGACAAGATCTTGCCTTATTTTTTTTGCCTAAATTCAGGAATAAAGATGTTTTACTCTTGTGGACCCAATGAAACCATGGTGGTGTCTGGTAAGATAATTGCTTGATTTCTCTTGCCTTAAATCTTATAGAAGTGATAAGTTCTCTCAATAACACTGAATATGTCTAAAACATTCCCTGTACGATAATAAAACACTCCTTCCTCCACAATGCTGTAATATTGTTACAAACTTCAGGAGGTCACTGTAGTACGTATTGTGTCAAAAATATTCCTGTAATAAAAAGAGAACAATCTTGTGCAGGTCTGCATTTTACTATGTCCTCTAGCCAGTAACTCTATGAGTGCCTAGCCATATGTAACTGAATGATAGTGTAATGTTAGTGTTATGTGTTCTCCTCTCCTCCTCCTTCTAGGCCATAACTGTTCTCCTCCTCTAATGATTGCTGGGGGAAGTGTGTTCGTCCTCCCATGTATTCAGAAAATCCAGAGGTGATCCTATTTTCAGTCTCTAGTTTTTGTTTCTGTTCTAAGTACAAAGTGTATTGTTCAACCAACACAGGAAATACATGTTGATATAAGAGGCATGTGATCCTGATATCTTTTGAGTACTGTATCCATTACCGAGTCACTTGTCCTTAGCAGCATGGAGGAGTGCTCTTTGTGGCTGATGCTTGATATATTTTCCTCTCTCTTTTGCTATCTCTTTCCATTCTTGCTCTTTTTTATATTATATCTTGTCCATTCCACTTTTCCTTTTACATTATTCTCTTTTTTCTCAGAATTAAGCTCAACATCCTGACTCTAAATGTGAAGAGTGACAAAGTCTACACCCGTCTTGGTGTCCCTGTCTCTGTCACTGGCGTTGCACAGGTATTGATAATTGGATGACTCAAATACCGTAAGTTCTTTAATACAGTCAACAGTCGTTCACCTGTGCATGTTGTCACAAACAGTTATTATAATAGATTTAAATTTTTGTATAGACACCAAAAGGGAAGGAAGGGGGTCAGCTGCTATTTAAAAGCAACGCCTGCCTACAGAAACAGGTTGTTGCAAATAGAGACAGACTGACAGATGAATGAAAGATGGGTTGTGGGTTGAGGGGATGGGTACAAGTAAATATTGGGTGATTATTTAGCATTCATATTCAAGTCAGTTTTAAGGTCATTTACTGTAAGCAAATAAGGGCAAGGAAGATGACGTTTGAATCTAATTTTCTTTCAAATTTTCTTTTTCTGTCTTTTTCCAGGTGAAGATCCAGGGCCAGAACAAGGAGATGTTGGCCACTGCCTGCCAAATGTTTATGGGCAAGTCTGAGGCTGAGATTTCCAATATTGCACTAGAAACACTGGAGGGACACCAGAGAGCCATTATTGCCCATTTGACTGTGGAGGTCAGTGTACTGACTTTGTTAAATGGATCTGCTTGACATTTTCTTACCATTAAGAGTATGTAATAAGTATGATGTGTATATATCTCTTCTCTGCATACAGGAGATCTACAAGGACCGTAAGAAGTTCTCTGAGCAGGTCTTTAAGGTGGCCTCCTCTGACCTGGTCAACATGGGAATTGGTGTCGTCAGCTATACGCTCAAAGATGTTCATGATGATCAGGTACTTTATGTCTGTTTTGGTTCATTTTCAGCCAATGCTAGTGACAAAAATCTGATGCTTAAAACACCACACCAAACACTAATTACTGGAGCAGCAGGAATCTGCACTGTGAGCCTAATCCTTTTATATATAAAAGCTTTTATTCTCATTCGAAATCCTTTTCACTACAGTAACACACTTAGGTACATTTAATCACTGTCTATGACTGAACTGTTTTATACTACACTACTTTGTGATAAATTAGGTCTAAGTGCTTCAGAGGTAACCACACCATCTCTTTGTTTTGTTTGCCTAATGGTCTCCCTCCCTCTCTCTCTCTGTGTCGCTCTCTCGCAGGGCTACCTTCTCTCCCTGGGTAAAGCCAGAACAGCCCAGGTGCAGAGGGATGCCAGGATCGGAGAGGCTCAATACAAACGAGATGCTGTCATGAGGGTAAAATAAGCTATTTTGTTCTTTCCTCATCCCTGTCAGTTTGCCTCTTTTCTCATATGGATAATCTGACAATGAGAATAAGCCATCAGTAGAAAAGAAATACCAAACTGCCTGCCTGTTCTACATACAGGAGGCCCACGCCATGCAGGAGAAAGTTTCAGCTCAGTACAAGAATGAGATTGAGATGGCAAAATCCCAGAGAGACTATGAGCTGAAAAAGGCAGCCTATGATGTTGAGGTCAACACCAAGAAGGCAGAGTCAGAAATGGCCTATCAACTTCAGGTACAGTCTTCACGTTTGCTGTGAACTTTGTGTTTGTATAAATTTTGTCTGTCCTAGTCAGTCTTGTTCAGCTTGTCCACACATTTTACTAGGCTGGCGGGTCGAGTTTGTACCAACAGGACCAATCCAGGTTGTAGATAATATCTGATTTCTTTTCAGTTATAGAAGACTGATGCTTTGATATTTTTGTTTTTCTCTGCTTTCCTTGTCAGGTGGCCAAGACCAAGCAGCGCATTGAGGAGGAGAAGATGCAGGTTCAGGTGGTGGAGCGGACACAGCAGATCACGCTGCAGGAGCAGGAGATCACCCGCAAGGAGAAGGAACTGGAGGCAAAAGTTAAGAAGCCTGCAGAGGCAGAGAAATACAGGCTGGAGAGGCTGGCTGAGGCATATCGGTGAGCAATACAGCATATTTTTAAGTGATGTGCATCTAACACCTTAACAATATCAAGGACACGTTTAAATATAAAATCACTTGAGACAGTTAAACAATCTGCAATTTCCTATGGTTTCTCTTCACTCCTGGCAGCCTGCAGCTTATCATGGAGGCTGAGGCCGAGGCCGAGTCCATCAGAGTGAGTCCCTTTCTAAAATTCTCCATACAGATTTCCACTTTTCCCTCCCTGCTTTTTAAGAATATTACATTGACCCAACATTATTTTTGTCAGGAAGTTTACTCCCGTACACTTCTGTTGTCATCCTAATTTATGTATGTGTCCATGTAGATGAAGGGTGAGGCAGAGGCTTTTGCCCTGGAGGCTAAGGGTCGTGCTGAGGCGCAACAGATGTCCAAGAAAGCAGAAGCCTTCAAGCAGTACAAAGAGGGAGCCATGGTGGACATGCTGCTGGAGAAACTGCCACTGGTCAGTCTGACTCTAATGGATGAATGAACAGATGAAGATAAATGTCAGAGCTGTACGATGAAATACTGTGATTACTGCAAACCTTGGATCACCATTTCACTTTGTACTGCTTTGCTTTAACAAAAGTTTGCCACCTCTGGTTTTTCATTTCTCAAATGGCCTCACGATTGACAACTCTTGGTATTAGTTTTATTTTATTCTAAATTAGATTTAGGTGATTAATCCACATTGAGCTTCTTCAAAGTAATTGTATCTATTTTTTCCACTTGCCGTTGTGATCAGCATGTTATCGTGGAGGAACCTTCATACTTATTTTATTTTGCTTCAATTTATCTTACATAATTAATTCACATTCAGTTGGTTTGTTTCTGTTCATTTTCATTGGGGAATTCTTTTTTTTTCACATGCACCCACAACCTCAACGTTTTTGTATTCTGATATTAAGCAACCTTTTAAATATTTTTTCAAAATTCCTTTTCATGGCACAAAGAAGTCATGTGGCTCTCAAGAAAATGTCCATGTTTCTATATAAATGAATTTTTTTGGTCAATTTCTTCACTTTTATTCATAAAAAGTCAAAATAATAATATGTTGATTATGTTGTGTTGATTTCAATTTCCTACAGTGTTGTTTTGCTTCACTGTATTTATTCCTCGATTCTGTCTTGTCCTACAGATGGCAGAGGAGATCAGCAAGCCACTGTCGGAAGTCCAGAAGGTCACCATGGTGTCCAGTGGCGGCTCAGAGGTGGGAGCAGCCAAACTTGCTGGAGAGGTGCTGGATATCATGACCAGGCTGCCCATGACTGTGGAGAAAATCACTGGAGTCGACATCTCCCAGGTACGCTGGAGTATGTGTGTGACAGACAGATAGATAATGTATGAGACTGGTGTAGGCGATAATAATCTAGTTCTGGTCTAGTTCTCGTTCTCTCATTGACTTTGCAGGCTACAGGAAAGACCATGCGTGTGCATTAAGAAGAGAAGAAGAGTAGAAATCAGTAGAATCAGACTCAGAGCTCCACATCTCCTGCTTGTGCCTATAGCCACTGTAATGACTGCAACACCGCAGTCCTGTGTGATTGTTTGTGCCTGCATGTGTTTCGTCGGTTCCTCCTCCATCTGTTCTTCCTCCTTTATGTGGTTTCCATGATCTGAGCTGTTGTGCTCTTTGAGGTGGGTGGCTGCAAAAGGTATAGATATACAGTTATTCATGAAGCTACTTTTTTGCCAGCTGTTGATAGTGCAAGTAGGAATTCTTGTCATTGTTGTTTATTTTTTTATGACTGCAGTCAGCCTCATTTTCATAAACTGTCATTCATGTTTTTTTTACTTTTTAATGTAGAAAATGTCGGCTGTAGTTTATCTAAATGTGTTTTTGTGCCTTTCACTTAATTAAATGTTACTGCGCTCTTTATCACAGCATCACCTCATAGTTTTCTGTGTAGGTGTATTGTTACTGTCACTGTAGTTATAGTATTGACTACCCTTGTGCACTCATCCTTTATAAAGAGACAAAGTGTGTCTTTAAAAACTATGTTTTGGGTCATAGTCCTGGTGTAAGATCCATGACCTGTGACGGAGACCGAGCTTTCTGACACTGGCCTCTAGAATTATTTGGAAGTCTTCAGATTTCATAATGCCATGCACACAGTCAAGACATCCGGTGCCTGAAGCAGCAAAGCAACCCCAAAACATTAATTAACCTCCACCATGTTTGACTGTGGGAAACATTTTCTTTTCTTAGAAGGCCTCATTTAGTCAAGTCTATTACACTGTCAGGTAATATATCTTCATATACAACTGAAAATAAGCCATTGGCCATCAACGGCTTTAGATGAAAGCCAAATCAGTCTCTGCTTCTTTTGTATATTATTCAGTCTAGTCTTTTACTTTCCAAAAAAATCTGTTGCTGCATGTGACATAAGTAGTTATTACTATGTTGTATGCGAATTTTACATATTCTACAATTTATCTGCAGTGAAATGTTCTACAGACAGTAAAATATAGTTTAACCACTGAAACATGTTGCTGTTTATTTTTTGCCATTAAATTACTTCATTGAAATGGCTGATGTTTCCTTTAGACTGCACAGAGCAGAATAGAGATTTATCGATTGACAGAAAATGTATCAGTTTATCAAAATATTTTAATAACCTATTAATCATCCAAGATGATTTTCAAGAAAGAAGACTAAACATTTGTTGCTTTTCTTTGTTTTATATTATTGTAAATTGAATATCTTTGGGTACTGGACTGTTGTTCTGAAAAAGCAAATTATTAATATATAAAATCACTAATGAAAATAATTGTTAGTTAGAGCCCTACAGCAAATTTTAATTTATTTGAAAAGATTAACTTTATTAAAACATCTACAAAAATAGACAACAATGAATTACAATGGCATCAAGATAGCAAGCATTCTACAGAGATACAGAAGACCCCGAATGTGACAGAGTTTTCCATATATTATTAAAGGAAATTACAATTTTGTCCTTAAGATATGAACATACTGTTACGCTCAACTTCAAAGACAAAAGGACAAAATCAGACACAAAGGAGTGTCTTAAGTACATATAGTATATATAAAAAATATGGATTTAGTTGAACTACAGTGTATCAAAAATGACTCAAATGGCACAACCATTCACAATCAGTAAACATGTATTACTTAATAATCTTGATCATTTTAGGATTTACAGTGCTATATAATCAGTAAGGTAGATGCATTGATTCTACCACAGTCAGCTTAATGTACTAACACAGGATAATGCAGAAGTCGATGTTGACGTTCATGCTAAACACCCAGCATTATTCCCATTTACCATATCATAACTGTGTTTGTATTTGGAAGAGCAAAGACTGAGCAATTGAGTGAACATGTCTCAACACACTGTTAGATTCAGAACAAAAGGTCGTCATACATTTAAAATGAGATGAACTGATGGTGCCACTCCATTTTTTAAATAATATTTTACATCTTTAATGGTTTGGCAATGCCTTCTGGGAGAGGATTTGAAAAAGGCAGACAAACTGTCCTGAATTTTGATCTCTCTTGGCAAATATTACTAAATTCACTGCAAGTAAAATGCAATTAGAATCCACATTGTCAGGAATCATATCAGGCCCCTCACAGAGTTTCATCATGGCCAGGGATATGCATGGCATGTAGGATTTAAAGTGCAGCTGGTTGTGGAATTTTACATCTATCCTTTGTATCTGGGTCACCTCATATACAAAAATTGCCATAACACCTGAGCAGGTGCATCTGAAGATGTCCTGTCCATTGCTCCGGCTGGCAGTATTGTCTCTGCTTAGAAAAAGCCATTCCAGTTTGTGGGTCACATCTCATCGGCAGCCGCAAACCTTCATCTTCTGTGTCAGGTTTGAGAAGTCAATGTGGCACCTGGGAAACAGTTCTTCTCTCTGTGGCTGAGAGATGGGTCAAAAACTGCTTGGACTTCATGACTACAATGGAGGGTCCGCATCATTTCACATGAGTCCACAATAACTTCGGGTCACTCTGTAAGGTTTTGGCGTTGACATAAAGGATTGATGAAGGGTGACCAAACATAATGAGTTCTGCTTATGACCATCAGCCATGTCTGAAGCCTAAAATATTTTCAAAGACTTTTTGTGGATGATCTTTTTTTGTGTCTCAGATGGAGCTGATGCTTGGAGCAATCTTACTGAATCAAACTGATTAAAATGTGTCCAGTAGGCTACACATACTATAAATACGAAGACAATCCCTGTCAGGGCACTTTAATGTCTGGACAACAGGTAGAACACATTGTACAGACATGAAAGAGGCGGAGAGAGGTTTGTGTGTCATATGCACCGTCACCTGTTACCCTGCATGCAGCATCTGAGATCTTGAGTAAACAAAAGTCAGGAAGCTTAATAACTGTTCATTTCCTAGCTTGCTATGGTCATAGTTTGGAGTATATTCTGTCAATGTAGCCGTTGCAGCTTCCTTTGTAATTAATTACCAGTCACACACAAATCCTCCTTGCACGTTGAGTATCTAAGAAGAGCGAAAGTTCCTAAGCAGACGGCACCCACCACCAACCCACTCTGAAATGTAGCTCGGACTGTTAAATAATCTAAAGCTGGGGTTAGTTTTGCCTTTGGGGTTGGGGTCTGATGTGGAAATGAACCGAACCAGCGGTTTCTCAGCCCCATCCACCCAAAAAGTATATAAAAGCGAGCAACCCACTCTTCCTCCTCATCTGCCTCCATTGTGCAGCACCTCCACCACCACCACCACCACCATCCCGCTGTAGCAAGGATGCATAAACGTATGAGACGTTTCTCCTCTTTAGCTTTGCCTTTCTCCTTGTCTTTCTCTGATTCTCTCTCTACACCATGTTCATGGCGTCCTCAGTAAGGAAGGAGTGGATGTAGGCAAAGGATGGGCGGAGCTTGCAGTCTCTGTTCCAGCAACTCAACATGAGCTCGTAGAGACCCTGAGGACACACAGCCGGTCTGCTCAGATACACCTGCAAGAGAGAGGGAGAAAGGTGTATGGAGGTGGCACCATTTGATTGGTGAGATATTTTTCTTGTGCGATGAAGCCCAACATGTTTATACTTGTTTCATTATATTTGATTGTCACTAATTTCACATCCTTTTGGTCTAATACAGTCTCCTGCTTTTAATCAATATGGATTACTGATTGCCGAGTTTGGTGATTTGCAGTTTAATAACTCTCTTTAGATGGTTTGAAGAATTGTGATTTCAACAATGTGTTATTCTACTTAATGCTCCAACAGATAAATAAGAGGTGTGGGCCAACAACCAGCCACTAGAGGGCTTCTGTTATTATGAACCTCCATACAGTCAATTGTGAGTTTGTGCTGCTGTTGCTGCTTTGCATTCAGTAGTGTTTCTTACATTATGAAATCCAAGAAAAGCCCAAAATCAAAACATTCCAGAAAAGCGAAGGACAGCCTTAATCAGTAGGAGCAAAGTATGTGTTATCTTAATGAGTGACTGAGAGGTGATCCTAAAAGACCTGTTCAGATCTTCAACAGAGCAGAACATTCACATACCTGTTTTCTGGCCATCATCAGTTTGAGCTTTAGTAAATTTTGACATACACATTCATTTTGAGCACAGTCCAAAATATTTCAAATGAGAAAACAGGCTACTTTATACCCCTAAACCAGAGTGTGTGTGTGTGTGTGTGAGAGTGCGTATGCGTGTGCTGTACCTGTCTGCCCTGGTCTCTGAAGAACTCCCCGGCATTGTCGATGACTTGTTCATCAGTGAGGTTGAAGTACGGCTGCTCCTGACAAACGCTCAGCATCTCCCACAGAGTGACCCCAAATGCCCACACATCACTGGCCGTGGTGAACTTACCCTGGGAACACACAACCACGCAGATCAGCGCTGTCATCTTCAACATGGTAATCTCCATCAGTATTAAATTATGTCACCATCATCATAATAGGAAGGCAAATTGTTGCAAGAGAATGACACATTTACCAGATTTCCTTTACACAATAGTACATCGTTAATGTACAGATTTTCAGATTTGTTTTCGGAGCACTAGTCTTATATTGGTTTTAATGTTTATATATTTGTATCTATTTATGTATATAGCTTGTCAGTTATATTAAAGCACTGGAGCACCTGTATGAAAGGTGTAATACAAATTGCATGTTAAGTGGTTGAGATTTCTTTAAAGGAACAGAAGGGGTTAAAGACATCTCTTCCTTATTTCCTGTCTGTGAAGCCAAAAGTTTATTTCCTGCCACATGAAGGCCAACTACCGTCGTTTGAAGTAAACAAGTTCCTGTTGCGAGTAAAAATCTGCAAAACTCTGAGTAACACAAAGTGAAGAGAAAAACAGGGAGATAACTGTTGATTATGCAACAGATTCCCTCTAAAGTAGTAGCACTCTTTTTGTATGACAGATTTTTATTATATAAATTTCACATTCATATTTCTAGTATTGAATTTTAGACCCTAATTCATTGTCAATACAAAACAATATAACATACAGTATTGCAACCATCACACATCATGAGATGCACACTCATCTCTGTCCTCTCACCATGAGTATACACTCCCAGGCCATCCAGCGTATTGGCAGCACAGCTCTGCCCTGGATCCTGTAGTAGTCTCCAGCGTACAAGTTCCTGCTCATGCCAAAGTCAGCTATCTTAATGTGACGCTCACCACCCCGATCCTCTCCGGTTTCACCCTTCTCACCCCCAACCAGACAGTTACGTGTTGCCAGATCCCGGTGCACGAAGTTGAGGGAGGAGAGGAACTTCATTCCTGACGCAATCTGGCTGGCCATGGAGATGAGTGCCGGGTAACTGGAGGGGAAATGTTGACAGATAGAGGGAATAAACAATAACGTCTGCATTTATATCTGCGTATATGTGCAAGTGTATGTTCACATTTCTGGTTTACCTGATGGTCGGAGTGTTGTGTGAAGGCCCTGTCTTGTCCAGAAGCACTCTGTGGGACAGATACTGGTTCAAGTCTCCACATTCCATGTACTCAGTGACCATACAGAGAGGATCACTGCTCACACACACTCCCAGCAGACGAATGATGTTCGGGTCCTTCAGGCGAGACAGGATCTTAACCTCTTTGAGGAAGTCGTTCCTACCAGGGTGAGAAGGAAGGATGAATTACAGAGTAAAGAACAGAAGACTGGTAGATTCAGAAGAGATAAAGCAAAAGAGGGACAAAAAGATGCAGGTTTTGGGTTCTTTCTTCTGCCTGAAAAATAAATTACTTAAATATTAAAGCTTCATCATTTTTGATGTTACCACTGAGTCAAGTAAGAAGGTTGCTGAGTCCCCCAAGAATCAATACCCCAGTCTGCAGCTCTTTGTGGCTTTTGACCTCATTGATTTATTTTGCTTTATGTTTGCATGTCTCACTTAACCTCACACATATAAAGCTGTGGACAGTCACTCCCTGCACGTGAGCCTCACATAAGCTGATTTCAGCTACCCAGCACAAAAAAGGCATCTAGAAGTCCCAGATATTTTTCGTAGGAGCTTAGGCACCAAATCAGGGCTAATATTTGGTATACTGGACTTGTTTTTGACAGGTGAAAAAAAACATCTGCTCCGCTTCAACTGAACATGTAAGTTGATTACCAACACATTAGCTAAGGAACTGATAACTTAATATAATATGTGGATGTTGGGTGCATTCTGCACTGAAAAGTAACATTTCAGACATCTAACACAAAAATGTGTTGAATGGTACCAATAAAAAAATCTATTTGTGAGCATTCCTTGATACTACCAAACTTCTCAAGGAAGTCTATAAAATTTCCTGACCCCTCCGTCTGACATACGCATCTAAATATATCCTGATATTCCAGATACTCAATGACACATTTCACACACATTTCAAAAGGGATAAGAGGAGATAAGCCGTGAAAATAGAAAGAAAAACTGTCAACCACACTGAAGCCAGGTTCAGCTCTGTACAATGTTACAGACCTGGCATTTTTGGAGGCGTCTGGGCGCAGTATCTTGACTGCTACCAGGAGAGGGCGACCTTTTCGCACATTGAAGGGGAACTCCAAGTTGGGAAGGTCCTGAGGGCTCTCGATTTCACACAGGTGCACCTTTCACCAAAGAAATGCAGACATTGTTAAAGCAAAATCACGCCTCCACACACACACACACACACACACACACACACACTTAAAAATGTTTATTTATGTCATTCCACACCTCTCCAAACTGTCCCTCTCCCAGTTTCTCCTTAAAGATAAGACATTGGCGCGGCAGCTCTGGCAGCGGGGCAGCGTCTGCCCCGGGGCTTGAAGAGGCCAAAGCAGGCACAGCGTAGGTGTTGTTACCGCTTACACCTTGCAGGCTCACGATGTCAGCCTCAGCATAATGAGGAACACTGGGAGGCAGTGGGGGAGATACGGGTGGAGACAGGGAGGGGTAAGGAGGGGAGCCAGGGTAGGGAGGAGGCTCCTCATGAGTTGGGGGGAAACCCTTCTCCATGTCCATGTCCAAACCACAGGCTGAAGGGAGGAGGAAGAGACAGACAGGGTGGATGAAATGAAGACGTTACTTTGAGAGAAGAAGAGTGTGTGAATACAACAGTTCTGTTTTGCTAAGACAGTTTGTGAGTGAAAGAATCAGATATCACACATTCATACAAGTACAGACAACTTGTTATAAATAGATAGTTTGGATATGGGGAATTTCATTTTAAATAACATTTATTTAACTGACATTTATATTGCAAAAGGTTCTGTACAGAAAGTAGAGGCTTAAAACAAAAAAAAAGTAACACAATAAAACACCAATGATAAAAAAGGCTAAGACTTACAGAGATGGGAAAAATTAAATATGAAGCAATAAAATAACGGATAAACAACAAACTTGGTAAAACTGTGAAAAGTCAACTCATAAAAGTGTTTATACATTTTTTATAAAAGGTTTAAAAATCTCAGATTTACTTATTCTGAGCTAGTACAAAGTAATTTATCACTGTCTTTTGCAGTTGTGAATTAAACATTGGGGACAACTAAAAGACCTTGGCCACAACACCAAATGCTTGGGATTGGCCCTGCAGTGCTTATTTTTCCTGCTTCCCTAGATGTCTGTTGGATCATGCGGAAGGTGTCAAAATCAGGGAAACAAGAAATGCATTTCTTGTGACAGATGAGTGGACTTTATAAGAGTGAGTCTATCTGGGACATTGTGTTGGTCTACTGCTGTACTTGCTGATTAAATTTAAGCACCTCTTAGAAGGTTTTAATTCAACAAAAGGTATAACAACTTAACATTCAACACAATCAGTTTCCATGATGTTCTGACAGCACACATAAGTCAAAAACTTATGGGGAGTGTGGCTTTTGAATACTAAGTTGTTATACCTTTGTTAAAATCATAATGTAGATGACAGGAAACTTTACAATCCACTTTAAAGTGCACACTGCAACAAGAGGATTTCTTTTAATGTTAACAGGCCCATAAGTATCCTACAAAGTACTGAACCCTTAACATTCGTTGTATTTTTAAGTATTTGCTTTTTTATTTTAAAGTAGTGGCTTTGTGATTCTATACAACTGAGCTAAGGTCATCCTTGAACATATTGGAGCCTTTAGTTCTACAGCCATGCTAGCAGTAAATGCTAATGTCAGCATGCTAACATACTCACATCCTTGTGTTTGCTTACATGCTTTTGTTTAGCAGATATGTTTACCGTGTTAGCATGCTAACGTTTTCAAATTAGCGCTAAACACACACACAAGTACATCTGAGGCTGATGGGAATGTCATTCGTTTTTCAGCAAATGGGTCATAAACTGAGGTATTCAACAAATTAAAATCCTGACCTTGTGATAGTGCTACAGTGAAGGAGTGACCTAAGTGATTACAGTTCATCCCAAGGTGGAAGCGAATGTGTTTATAAAATTTCATTACAATCCATCCAACAGTTGTTAAGACATTTCATTCAAAACTACAAAGGTCAAGGGGATCACACAAGTCTTTTTACTTCAAGCCCCAAGTTTTGTTCCAGTTGATTTTGATCTCATTGGATATGAGAAAAATTAGACCTGATGGTGGTGCTTTATGAAGACAGCAAAATGCCAAAGTCAAAATGCCAAAATTTCGTGTCTACCAATGCAACAGTTGTAAAAATGTTTCCGTCTAGACCAAAGTGATAGACCAAGAGAAAGACACTGTCATCAACACAACCAGGCCGCAAGCAAGGCTAAACAAAGGCATCTATGAGTTTGTAAGTCTCTGAGTAAGTTTGGAAATGTGTACAATTCCCCAAATACCAAACTATCCCTTCAAACAAAGCATGAGTTTTTTCAAGTGGTGAGTGAATGAGTGACTAATTATGTGAGTAACAGGAGGAGGGTTGAGGGAGGTCAGAGACATGCAAAATAGAATAATTTGTGCTGTGAGAGCACTTCTAACGCCACAACCCAGGATAGACAGGTAGGTAGTGACGTAGGTGCCCCCTCTTGACTGTGTCGTCCCAGTCTGAGGTCTCTTACCCTGGGGCACATTGAGGCTTTTCTCCTGAGCCTGACTGGTGCTGGGGACGACTAGGGGTCTCATGCCTTTTCTGTGATCTGACAGGAGCAGGTGATAGGCTGGGTTGTTTAACAGCAAGGCTGGGTGGGCACACACACAAACACACACACACACACAAACACGCACAGGACGAAGCGGGATACACGCAAGAACCATGATATGGGTCATACAGATTGTACAAAGCGGCACGTGACGTGACACAAAATACACACACACACACACACACACAACGAAACACAATAACAACCAATTAGCATGACACTGTTAGCATTTTCATTATAATATAAGGGAAGGAGGAGGGGTTGCACTGATACGGAGCACAGAATAGAATAACATAGTAAGAACAGGCAAAGTTAACACAACTAAAACAACCACAACCAAACATTACAAAAACCAGTGGATGAAATGATGTTTCTGTTACTCGTGTTATTTCAAACTCACACAGATGCCTAGTAAAAAACGGCATGCAGACCTCCTGTGGTGCAAGGCAAGTGAAGGAATGCTTTTTCTCTCTTTAATCCTCTTTTCCCCCTCCCTCTTCTTTTTCTTCTCTTTGCTCAGAACAATAGCTCTTTTGTGCCCCCTCTGTGCTGTGCATCTTTCTCGGAGGCAATCTTCCTCGCGGGGTGTTTGGTTTGATTTACTTTTGTTTGGTGTGGTGAAATACATTGGAATACCAGTGTTTTCTTAATATGGGTGCCACATTTTTTTCTTCTGCTGTTTCCCTTTTGTAAATGAGTTTGCTTACTGATCAACAAACAAAGGTTTCAAAAGTCAAACACAGGCACACAAATGTAGCAATCAGTGCAAAACATATACAGGCTACTATACATGAAATTTCACTTCTGTACATATGTGAAGTTGCACTGTTTCAGATTTTCCACTGACTTCATGCCAGTTGTGTGTGTTTTGGTCTATAGATCAATCTCTTTCCCCATGTATTTAGCATATGGTATGTTTGACTGCATGTCAGCATGTTGTATGTCACACTACTCATGTTCTATGTTAAGCTATTAAGCTCAATGTTATTTTTTTTGAAACACTGCAATACAACGGAAACAACAAACCCTATCCTATATCTAAATGCCCTTTATCATTGTGTTTTCATGTACGTGTGTTTATAACTTACCTGTGCTGTCTCTTTGATCCCTTGGCCGTAGCAGAGCAATGGGCTCTTGGTACTCTCCTTCTCCCTCTCTGTCATGGTCGCGGTCATCAGGGAAAGTGTGGATGCGCTGGTAGCGGCTTGAGTAGCTGTGCGTGTTGTTGATGACCACGTTGTCCGAGGGGACTGACAGGTGAACCCGCAGCTCATCACTGGATAGACTGCCCTGGGCCTGGGAGGGCACATGATTCATGTGAGTGCAAGTAATATACATTTACTAATGCAATCTAACAGTCCTGCCATAAATTCCACCTTCATGAAAGTTAAAATGTTTTTTAAGAAAATTTATTTCAGAATTTTTATTTATACAACTTTGGCAATTCAATATATAATACACATCCCTCTGCTTCCGGACATAATAACATACAGAGGGTATACAAATTAAACTATGCGAGGAAAATAAGTCAATAATTAAACATAAATATACAAATGATGTAATCATTGTTAAAGCTGGGGTAGGCAAAGTTAGAAAATCATAACAATATTAATTGCCAAAAATTACCTACCTTATGTCAATCCCAAATAATGTGGTTTAAAGAAGCTTAAAAATGTTCTGTTTTTCCATGCATTTTGGACTGTTTCACTCTAATTTTCCTGCATGACCTTGATGACCTAGACTGATCTGGTGGGCAGCATGACAAACTCCTCCTCAAACCCTGTAGATATTTGACCAACTTCCACACTCAAAAATGTACTTGGGTCTGTTAGTCCATGCCTGGTCTCGATCATAAATAGCTCCTTGAAGTCTGGTTTGGCCCAGCTTATTTTAAACATGCAGGTGTGCAGCCTCTAAGGCAACTAGAAAACTAACCTTGATTCATTCCTCCCCAAAAAGAACTATAGGTCTAAATCTAAGTAGCCTTTTATTTCATAAATTCTAGAATACGTTGCTGCCAAATAGCTCACTGCTGCCTTGACTGCACACAACATGTTGGATAAATTCCAATCAGGTTTCTGTCCAAAGCATTCCAGAGAAACAGCTCTTTTTAGGGTCTCCAATGAAATAACGATGTTTTCTAATGTGGGTGAATGCTCTGTTCTGGTGCTGCTGGATCTTAGTGCAGCTTTTGATGCTATAGATCACAGCATCCTGACTGAAAGGCAGTGGATGGGTGTCTCTCGGAGCGCCCTGTACTGTTTCTCCTCCTATCTCTCAGAGAAGAGTTTTTCTGTGTTGGTCATCATATGATTTAAACTGCTGCTCTTTCCTGTGGTGTGCCTCAGGGTTCTGTATTGGGCCCTATTTTCTTTTTGTTGTATGTGCTCATTTCATTAACAAATTTAAAGACATCTCTTATCACTGTTTCGCTGCTGATATCCAGCTGTATGTTTGACATTAATAAAACTGACTCTTCTAAACAAGTGCCTGACTGTCATAAAGGACTGAACACTGATAAGACACAAGACTACAAAGGGTCTAGAATGCTGCTGCAAGGCTGATGACCAGGTCTAGTAGGACAAGTCACATCATGCTCATCATATCAACTTTACATTGGCTGCCCATCAGGTTTAGGATTCATATTAAGGATCTTGTTTTCACATATATATCGTTGTGCTGTCTAATGTGTGCAATCTTGTGTGTTTTTAGAGTCAGTTATTAGCTAGTTAGTTATAGCTTAGGTTTTAATGTCTGATTGTTTTACTGTTCTTATAATGTTTTGCTTATGTTTTATTGTTTGATTATTTCTTACTGATTAATGATGCTTATTGTTGTTTCTTTACTTTTTTGATGGACTTATTTCTAATATTTTGCTCTTGTAAAGCGCTTTGTGATCTTGATCTGTGAAGGTGCATTATTAAATAAACTTTACTTAACTACTTAACTTACTTACTTACTAGGCTAAATATTTGGACCTACAAAACAGTTCAACAACACCACAAACTACCTCTCAACATCTCTCTAAAACGTTTCATTCAAATCCCTAAAGCAGACGGTGGTCAAACTGTGGAAACAGACTCTAATCTTTGAACAATTACAAGTAATGTACAAGGATTCCCACAAAACATCCAGATGGTGACAGTTGTACTCTGCCAAAAGACTGTCAGTTTTCTCAGCCTGCTATCAATCATTTAAACTAGGTTAAAGTGGCCAAATCACTAAAGTCCACATTTTCTTACTTGGGATTATTTATTCAGTAGAAAGTAGTTTAAATGAAAACTGCCAACTAGATCTATGGATTGTCCAGAGTCAGTCCAGAGTAACGGAAGTATGATGGAACAGATATATGTGTTGCTGCTAAACAAAGTCCAGTTAAAGCCAAACTGCAAATAGGAACAGGTGTTTGAAAATTAAACTAAAACACTGCATGTGACCTCAATCTTGACTCACCTTGCCCAGTATCTTTTTCCAGTACTGCCTCCACAGAATGACGGCTATCACAGCCAGCAGCAGAAGGATGATGCCCACCAAACAGCCAATCAGAATAGCTGTATTACTGCTGTCATCCTTGGCTACAGGAAGCCCTGCCCTTGGAGTGTTTGCACCAAATTCTGAATCTACATGAGTAAAACACAGGAGGAAATGTTAGATGTCTGTACAGGTATATGTTTGAATATCTGAAATCCTGCTGTTGATTATGGGCCTAATGTGATGTGTAGAGATTACCATGCAGCACTGTCTACCTCTCTGCGTATTTGTGTGTGTATGACTGCACAGTGGCATGTGTGTGTTCTTAGACTGAGAGTCACACACATACACACCAACATAGTTTCATCAGGATTACTAAACATCTGATGGGGATTTTCTGTGTGTGTACATGCATCCAGTATACCCACTCATGCCACAGGGCTTCTCATAGCCCGCTGCTTTGAGAATAGAATGTGACCACTGTTTTGCTTCTCAGCAGCTTTGTAGTCAACTATTAATCTGAATCACCCAGTTATTTTTTTCTCCTTTTAAGGTCAGATGTGGCATGTTATTTGAATTAGGGATGAAACTATGCTAGTTTCTTCAGTATAGTTTAGTGTAAGTCTTGCTCATAAAGAAACTCTTAAAACCACTTTAAAACAACAAGTGATGGTTGGAACAAGCAGTTCAAAATACAAAAAAACCCCACATAGGCGACCATATATGACGCTTTGATGTGCATGTATGCACGTAAACACAAATATACACTTCCAAGCACACATTCACACATACATTTACCAGCCAAAGATTTACACACCGCATTGTTACAACAGAAAAGAACCCCATTTCTCTGTCTCTCTCTCCCTCTGTCGGTTCATCACCATGCAGGTAATAAATAAACCCAAACAAAGCCATTCAACCACAGCCAGTAACAAGGACAATGCAGCATACATGCCACAGAAAACCATTTCCAGCTTTTTAAAAGGCATGTTATTGTTTAAGTGTGTAGAACAGAGCCAGCCCCCCCTTCCCCTCCCAAAAAAACATGCAGCTTGTCAGACCGCAGGAAGTCAAGTTGCTATTGTACATAAATATAATGTACTATAGCTCTGTTAGTGTTTTTCCTACAGCTGTATATCTTTAAACCCAGGGGACAGAGCACAGTGCCAAAGCCTGTCCCTGTAATTCTTCCTCTGTTATACTTCATACTCTCTACTGAGCAGTGGGACAGTTTTAAGATGTTTGGAGGAGGGCCAGAGCGGATGGAGCTTGCTCGCGTGCCTCAGTTCATCCTCTCTCTTTTTTCTTTTTTGCTCTCTCACCTGACAGCATCCAGTTACCAGTGGTGTCCATCATGAAGGAGGTGGTGGTGGGGGGTTCTGGAGGAGTGAAGGATGGACAAAGGAGGAAGGTGAGAGAAGAGAGGTAGTGAAGACTCAGAAGAGGGAGATGACGAGGAGGAAATAATGGACAGCAGATTTTGGCTCATTCAGATTTTCATCCATCAAAATAAAAAATCCCTACAGGTTCACAACAACCTTTTTAAATGAGATGATAAAAATGATAAGAACTGTAAGTTAAAACTTTTGACCTTTAATTTTAAGCCAGCTATCTCCTGTCCTTTAAGTACAATGAAATCTCTAAGATGAGCATCTGGTGTAGACTTCAGTTTCAGCAAATGTTGGCTCAAGGCCAAAGGATTTCAGAGCTTGTGATAGAGAGAGAGACTAGTCAGACATGGGCCTCTTTTGGCATTGGCTGTCTTTGGCTCGGCTTTAGACTCATGGCTTAGACACACTGCCGACATGCTCACACTCATCACAACTGAAAAGAAAGTGACTGGCATAGAGAAGAGAGGTGATGAGGGAGATAGCAGGGGAATTAGAGAGGCAGGAGAGAGCAGTAAGGAAGGGCAAATGAAGCAGCATGCTGAGTGATGAAAGGGGACAAAGGAGAAAGGATGGTCGTTGGAAAGAAAGATAGAAAATACAAGAAGATGTAGGGTTGAAGAGTAGGGAGATAAAGACGAAGAGGGCAACACCAGGACTCACCAGATGGGCCGGCAGTGGCATTGGAGGAGCTGTGGCTTGATGTGGGAGAGGAGGAGGTGTGGTTAACGGAAGGAGGAGAGGAACTGGTGGTAGGAATCTTGGGAAGATTAGGAGCAAATGAATCAGTCTCTGTGACATCCTCCTCAAGCGGCTCTGGATAAGGAGGAAAAGAGAAAGACGGGGAGATAATTGAATGAAAATGAATCATGTTTTATGGTTTCATATGGCACAACACACTGTCAGGTTGTCCTCTGCTGTTGGGAAACAGTGGTTGTGGTAACAGCTGGTTGTGTTTGCAGACAGTTTTCATCTCAGGAAATTATGTTAATTATGTTGTTTTTGACATGGAACTGATCCATTCCTTAGTGATTTATCTGATTGTGCATTGACAAATTGTTACCTTGAAAACTCTAGTTAACCGGCCAGCTAACCATCATTGTTTAGTTTTAAACAACTTGCACACTAGGCAACAGCTCTGTGTTGTAGTGTGTTCAATAGTAACAACAGGTTGGGGTTTTTTTTGCTTTTTTTATTTTACAAAATTAGCCTACTGGATAGTTGGGTAACTAGCAGTTTAACCAGTCCAATTCAACCCAGTGTTGATACCAGAATAACAAATATAAGTTGTAAGTGTTGCCCTATGCAATCTTTCTGCCAGTGTCCAGAGGCAGACCAGTGTACTGGTGCAACAGTCTTGCACGAATCCGGCAACCAGACATGCCAGACCGCTGCTGGGACAAGTCATTTCATTTTAGTGATTTTTATCACGCTACAAACCAACTACAACTGTTTTTGAGCAGAGGACAGTTTAATTAGTCACAGCAATCTCAGCTGGAGAGCAGCAGAGGAGTCCTCTATCTGACTTCCAATCAGACAGGCATAAATCCAATCATCTCAGAAGATATCAAAAATTTTTCCATTTGCTGCGTGGGTCTGATTGAGCCCTTAAATATGGAGATAGTAATAGTGACAAGACAACAGATGGAGGGAAGCAGGCGTTTTTCTGATTCTGATAAATTGTAAAATTTATTAGGAGGGTATAAAAGAGGATCAAACATCTGTGGTATAAAAGAGGACTGAACATCTATGGTATAAATGAGTACAGATCATCTATGGTATAAAAGAGGACTGAACATCTATGCTCATCTATGTTTTATTTATCTCTAAAAGTCCATGTTTAACCTTTCGACTGCTTTGGGCGACAATTACCCCTTCTAATGTATTCTCCACAACAGTGTTTTGTAAGTAAAACACTGTTGTACTTGCACAATGCATTGTTTTTCTGTTGATTCCCTGCCAGAGACTGGACATGGTCCTTGCTGATACCTTAAATCAATTCAAAGCACCCTCCAAGAACAATTCATTCTGTCACAGAAACAAATCTAGCTAATCAGACTGAGCTTCACCTTACTTGACTTTTATTTTGAGCATTTATAAATGCTAAATAGACCCACAGTACAACAGCCTTTTTTCAGGTATGTCTTTTTCTGTTTCTGTTGTCTATATTTAGCTATTGTTTGGGCAAAGCCAAATGTCCTGGATCTCCAGGACACAGTGCCAGACATAATTACTAGGATATGTGTGAGGCTAGTGCAAAGCCTGTGCAGAACAAACGCTGCCTGTCAGAGCCACAGAAACGCATATCTCACGTAAGGAAAAAAACTGATCACTTCAATTCTGTTTCCTACCAGAGAGGAAGGATATCTCGCTGATGAGCAGCCAGCGGTCAGCAAAGTAGAATGTGCAGCGGAGGATCTGAGCTGGCCGGGCTCCCAGTGGGAGGGAGATGGGTCGAGAGGAAGGGTCCTTTAGATCCTCAAGGGGCACAGGCAGAGTGAGGGCAGGAGAGGACCAGGGTTGCAGGATCCCAGGCTTAAAAAGACACTCTACCTTGTTGAAGACTCGAACGCCCTGGGTGTGGCGGTTGTTACTGTGCACCTAGAGGAAGGAGACAAGTGTGTGGGAGCAGTGAAGGGAAAAGAAAGAGGGAAGATGAAGAGAGGGAAGATGAAGAGATGCAAGATGTTAACGATCTTTAACAATCCACACATCTGAATTATCTCAACCTTTGTAGAAAACTCAGGGAAAATCAGCTCTTTAAAACATTCATTATTCGTGGAGGTGGGAAGAGATTCAATTAACACACAAAATGAACGACACATTCTCATCCTGTTCAACCGTAATTGCTTTGGCACAACTTCGAACTGAGCAGGAATACAAATGAACAAAATTAGAACACAGGAGGGAAAAGAAAGCAGGGGGGGAAAGAAAATGTGTATTACAGAAGACTGATGGAGGAGAGCAAAGGATATATCTCTCCTGTTTTTACAAGCAGGGAAAGGCCAAAGACAGAAGAATCCATAAAAGCTGATCTAATATATGAGTCAGCGTTGTGGCTGGAAGGAGGAAGAGGAAATTGAGGAGAAGAGTGAGAACTCAGAACTATCTGAGAGATAGAAAATTAAGGAGGGATAGTGGGAGAGACTGCTTTAACAGGTTATCTATTAACCTCACACTTAATGTAAAGTCGGCCACTCTAACCTAATCCACATGTTAATGCATCACACACGAGAAGCAGGAAGAACAACTGCACCAGATGTTGAGTTGGCGTGTAACTGATTCTATCTGGGCCAAAATGAAGGAGAGGGGGGGGGGTATGTATTGTATGTTGATGGTAGTTGTGGGACTCTAATAAGTCAACAGAACCAAGGTAATTCACTACTCCTTTAGGGAATACAGCTCCAATGACGTGCACAATGCTTAATTTGAGAACATAACACCGCATTCATTATGTTTCGCTTGTTTCATCGTAAATCTAACCTACATTATGAATTCCCTCTGATCTTTTTTGTTTAGTTGCCCAGTCTTCCACATGAGCTCACAAAGAAACATTTTTGCATAAATTCCCAAAGGACAAAACTGGATCTTTACAAAGGCAAATTGAAGAGTGTCCTCAGTCTGTTAAAGGTCCTGTAGGAACTGCAGTTTATGACTGACGAAAGGTCAAAGAGCAGATTTCCCTTTGGGAGTGATTAGCTACAGGTTAAGGAACAAGCCAGAATTAGGTTCAGGTTCCAACTCTTTATTTATTTGACCTGTGTGTCTAACATTTCCGCTCTGCCAGGCTAACATAACGGTGTATATCAGCTGAGGATAGAGAGGCAAATGGCATGAAAAACAGGATATACCTTGGAAAAACACTAGGAATACCAGTGGGAAAGATTCCAAAAAGGTAACTGAGAAACACTAGAATAATAATGAAGCTGAGGGGGAACATCCAGAAATTTTGGATCTTAGTCAAAACCAGACCTCTAAAAGATTACTTGTCAGTTTTATAACACTGACTAGGGATTCATGCTGTTGAATATGCACATATATAGGGTGAATCCAACCAAACCGACATTCCAACCCGCATCCAATGAGACAACACAGTTATAACTCAAACTGGGTTGCTACATATTATCATCCCTCAATGTTGCTCCACAAACTAACCCCAAAAGCCACACAGACGCACAAACAGACTGTGATGCAACTCGGTGGCACCCAGAGAGTGGAGCACAGACACACTGTCCCATGATTAACAATGGCACATTAAAACAAATTAAATGGCTATAGAACTATTCCAGTCAAAATGTTACTTCCTGATGAGACGACAGTTTAACAGAGTTATTGGTGTTTTAAAAAAGGGGGTAAACACACATAACTCCGCTGTTGTTCCTTTTGGATGTCGAGGGAGCTACAGAAATTTCTTGTTTTTTGTCTCTACACAAAGAAATCATTTATAGGATCTTGTCATTTAAATATTTAAAAGTTTTGTGTTACAAACATTAAATTTAATCAGTTTTACTTCTTTAACATGTAGATTTATGCACCAAGGTGCTCCAAAATCTAATCAGATTAGATCCTCTAAAGGCAGACCAAGTTCTGTATCAAGAAAAGTTAGCATATTGAACAGTTCTTTTACTGCCATCAGGTCTAATACAAGATGAGACAAGAGACTGAATGTGCGTAAAACGTGACATTCTGTAGATTCTGTAAAATCTCTGTCTTGTGGGCGAAACAAAGCTGCAGTGCCTCATAATCCACATCAGAGCATATTTTAGAAAGATGGCCTCCCTGAAGACACAGACCGGGAACTGGAGCTTTTGGCCTTGATGACATCTCTGATTTATGGGCAGCTCCATGCTGTCTGAGATTCCAGTGGGATAGCAATGTCCTGCATAACCCTCTCACAGTCATCTACACATATCTATCACACAACAACAAATGCACTATGACACAAACACAACTTTCACTGCCTACCTGCATGTTGTGGAAGACACGTGGTTTCTCAAAGTGGAACTCAATATCCACGCTGCCTTGCCCCAGGGCTTCCCGGCTCCAGCCAAGGTAGTCATACCCAGGCCACACCCTCAGCTCCTTAGTTTGTATAAAGTCGTCCCCTCCCAGGACGCCATCACATAGCTGACCCAGGCCTCCAAACTGCATCCTGCACACATACACAACACTGCATGGGTTAACATGTGGACTGTCTGTCACTTATTATATTATCTATTTACAAATGTATTTGTGTACTGGGATGCAGAGATGCATAAATATGTATAGATACACTTGCTTACATGCTGGCACACACACAAACTACACAGTGTTTTCCGTCTTCCTTTCTTTCACAATACACATCAACAGACACAAAGCAATACAACAGGGTCACCAAATAGGTCCCCTCACTCCCAGCCCTCTGAGTCACTCAAACGTACATCTGCTCCAAATACATGTATGTCTGGATTACATCAAAAGTGTTAACTCACCCGCTAGCAAAACATTTCATCCCCATTACCACACAGCACACTGCAAGTGTGGACCCCTTGCAATTCCTAGTTCACCCCTGCCAAAACATTATGGTCAGGAAACACGCCTCAAATCCCTTAGCAACAACAAAAAAAGTAATTCCCTTTTGATTAGGAGTATACCAGAATATACTTTCAAGAAAGGATTTGGCTGAGACCCCACTTTAGTGCTAACAGATGTGATGAGGGCTGCATAGAAGCTTTTGGTATTCAATTGATGGAGCCACATTTCAGTCCACATTGTTGACCATAACACTTGTGAATCCTTATTGGGATCATATTTGCCAAAGCAGCGTAGCAATTCACAACCTAGGCCGCAGCTGTACGCTTCCATGCAAACTGAATCCAAGCTAGCAGTTTATGGGGATGTGTGGAGATGAGATGTCTACTCTTACATAAAAATGAAAATAAATAATTAAATAAATAAATACTAGAGCAGATGGTTATCTTACCCTTGCTCAGTGCTCCCATCATAGGTGGAGTCGTTCAGATAGACAGGCATGCCAGACAGGTGCATGACGTGACCCTCTGGAGCTGTGTAAGCCTTCAACCCATCTTAGAGACAGAAAAAAAGTAGTATTAGTCATGTGATTGTTGACAAAAAACATGCTGTTTTTAGATTTCCGTTTAACACAAAGACATGCACAAGCTGCATATGAAACTTTAATTTGTAAAGCTTTTCACTTTCATTTTGAGCAGCTACAGGTTTACTGAGCCAACATTCAATAGCAATCATTGCCACAGGGAAACAGCTACAGATGGTTTTTAAGTAGTAAAACAAACGAAGAGGTCCCCTACTCAGGCCTGAACAGCCCCAGCCACCATTAACCGGTGAAACTCAAGCCTCTCCGCTCCAACATATTGCTAATCAGCCCGCTCCTTGAGAACAGAGGTGACGTCAGCAACGTGGACTACAGCCCGGCACTCTGCTACCCATAATAAACAATGCTTCACATAGGATTTACACTATGTGTGCAGTATGCTCAGTCTGTGCATGTGATTATGCAATTTGATGTGTGTTTCATGTACCTGTGTGAGAGGGCATGAGGGTCAAGAAGGTCCAAACTTAATGTAAAACAATAAACACAGGAAAGACACTGCTACTGCCATAATATTTGATACAGGATGAGATGAGACTTGACATTCTGAGGATTCTGTATAATCTCTGGCTTGTGGACAAACTGACATGCTGCACTACCTCAGAGTCCACATTTGAGCATATTTTGGAAAGATGCTCTCCCTGAAGACACAGACTGAAGACTGGGGCTTTTAGCCTCGATGACAGCTTTGATTTACAGGCAGCCTGATGCTGTCTAAGGGAGGTGGATCGGGGCAGGGGAGGAGGTGAGCCAGTCATAAATACTTAGTTAGTCAGTGTTGTGCTTTGGGAAACGTGGAGACCAACACCATTTATCACTGTGTGGCTTCTTTTATCTGGGAAAACTCCAGCATGGCTGTAAATTTGAAGCAATGCCTTGAATCAATGCATTAGATCTATGGCAAAAACACGTACTCCTAATCATTTCCATCGAACAAATCCCCCCTCTCTCATCTGACACAGGAGTAAATCTAGGAGGATAGTGAAGTCAGTCACCATGTGAAATGTGATTGTATTTGAATAATTAAAATCTGGAGGGCATGCCTCAGAATATACAGACCAAATGAATATCTATGTAACCACAAAGCAGGGACATTCACTCTCACCTCCACACAAACACTTACCGTTCCATACACAACCATAGAGCTCCACTCGAAGGCAAACACTCATAACACGGTCAGCCAGGGGGTAGAAGCGCACCATGCGGGCCACAATGGGAGGGCCCAGGTCTTTTAGCACAACATCATAGGTGTTCTCATTCCCTGATACTACCTGGGAAGAAAAGTACATATATTCAAAACACACATTAGATTACTCGAAGGTTGAGATTTATTATTCAGTGTGTGTCTTCTATTAATCTAAGAAGAGTTTGAATGAACACAAAGGTGTAAAGAAGGACTGATATTAGGAGTGTGAGCCTCAGGCATTTTTTGTAGGGGCAGCCTTCACCAAAATCAATTTCTGAATATATGTTGCAAGGCAATGTTCTAAAATAAGAACTAAAAACTGGAATGATTCCTTGCCTAAAACCTTGGCTGTAGCAGGTCTAAATTCCAATGCTACCATGTAGCACTGGTACAAAACACAGTGCAGAACTTATCACCAAAGAAAATATATGACATTTACCGAACATAAGTGGTGCCTGTACAAGGTCAGCCATTCATTGCATGGTGTTGAAACCTTGGGTAATGAACGGTGCTGCTTTTGCCTGAACAGAAAAGTTACTAGACAAATTTTAGATGGCGCAATACCCAACTGCTCCTCTTCCCAATAAATAATAAATCAATTTAATACAGATCAATAATACAGCCCTCTGTGTTTAACATGGCATTCGTATTAAAGCCACAGAATATTGAGCAGTTTCCTATTAATAATGGAGAGTCAATCTCAACTGTATGCTTGTTGTGTGGGTTCCCTCAAAGTTTCCTTAATTTGTGTACGCATTAAAGAGACAGTGGGCTCCAGCGCTGTTGTAATTTACAAAACAAAAAGACTTGAGATGCTTACTTCCTGGCCCCAGCGATCCTTCCAGGTGATCCATTTAACTCCGTCTCGGGAATAGCGGAGCCGATAACTGCGAGCAAACTCTTGGCCGTGCCCATCAGCATGACGACCCTGAGTACCAACCAGGGCCAGGAAGTGGAGTTTGTGCAGGTCTACCTACAGGAGACAAGAAGTACATTATTAAAACACGTCACTCACTAAAATATGCATGAATAGATTGACATAGACAGAAAGTAATAAGACTGAGAAAATACATAAACAGCTCAATGTGTTAAATTTCTAAATGTATATAGGTGTAGGCTGACATCTTGGGAAATTAACTTACTTACTTCCTTGCCGAGAGTTGGATCAGAAGATCCACACCATTCTCATACCTGTTTATTATGAAACTATAGCCAGTGGCCATTAGATCAGCTTATCACAATGACTAGAAGCGGGGAAACAGCTAGCCTGGCACTGTCTAAAGGTAAAAACATACTGTATACCACCCCAAAAACACAAAATGTCTTTTTTATACTTTCTGTATTACTTAAAGAAATGTTTAATTTGTTAATTAGTGAGTATTAGAGGTGCTGGTAGGCGGATTTTGTCACCTTTGGACATCCAGTCTTTATGCCTTTTGGCTTTAACTTGAAATTGAGTGGATAGACATGATTGTGGTATCAATGTCATCTAACTCTAATCAAGAAAGCAAATACGTTTATTTTCCAAAATACACGTTACTTTAGCAAGGCCTTAAGTGGATTAAGGCTGTTTGAAAAGCCTCTTTAAATATATGTATTACTGGTATAATAGTCTTAACAACATTTTATAGCGGCTTCATAATCAAACAATAACAACTGACCACAATAAATATTATTCTTCTAAAAAACTGTGCAATTGTACTGAGTACTAATTCTAAATGTAGCTGTGCAAACTAGAGCAGTATAAAGTAAACATATCTGACCTGAAGGAATTCTGATCCACTGGGGAAAACAGCTCCTGCTGGACACCACGCTCCATCCCCCTCTCCAGTACTCAACCTGAAAGAAACACAAGCTTACTAAGATTAGATAACAAAATGAGAAAAAAACTACCTAAAATGTTTTTTTTAACTGAAAAGTTCACTAAATCCCAGGCCCACACCCAAACATTCACATGCAGAGATACAAACACATCCACAACAAGACTGACTACATCAAAACCCACAGTGCTGGCAGCACGCAGAGGTGCACTGAGAATTCAATAAAAACAGTCCGACCCTTCTCTACCATCATACATATTGGATTCCATGGCAGCCAAACACATAAATATAGGGCAATGCTGTCTGAAAGAGAAAACTCGGACACTTGGCTATGGCCAATGGCACACCATAGGCGACAGAGACAGACTGCAGACAAATGGAAAATAGACAAAGAGAGAAAACACGACGAAAGGAGCAGAGCGAAAATTACTAGCTCTTCCACTTTCTTCAAACCGCACAAGAAGATCTGGCGTATACCGTCAGGACTAATCTTTACTCCTAGCTCCTCAGGCTTGCCATGACCACATACATGCATGACTGAAGATTTTCACTCAGTGTGACCTTCCTCAATCCAGTCTGAGAAGAAAAGTGCATCCTATCACCACATTTTGGCCACATAAAGACCACAAACTTGGCTGTATGTCTTGTGACGTTGAATCAACCGTACAAGGAGCTTTGGAACCAGACGCCAGGCCACAACCGCGCTCTGACCACTGGGGGCTTCTCTCAAAATGAAAGCTGCCGCTCAGACCACCAAAACAAATCACTGTATCAACTTGGTCGCATTGACAGTGGCGCTAGATTTTTAATCAATCCCACTCTTCCCTCAGTGGGTGAGATCATGCAGCCGGAAACGGCGAGATGATATCAACACATTAGCGCTCCACAAAGTGTCCCTGTAATGAAGGAGGGCGGTTTCACCTATTCCTCTCTTTTGCTTCCTATCGTAATACCAGCCAACAATTCATTCCTCTTTCCTTGTTCTCAATTACAATGCTTATTCCCTCCATCCTTTCCCCACTCGCTCAGACCAATGTGCTGATATTTCACTGCCCCAGAGTAATAAGAAGCATGAAAAAAAAATACCTACCAACTCTGCATCCTTCAACCCCCCCTCACCCAACACCTTCCCTCAACCCTGCATTAATTTCTCTCCGGCTTTCAGCACACCATCGCAGTGATCCACCTTTCACATGTTTTCTTGTTTTTTTAATGTCCACTGCTCTCTCTCTCTCTCTCTCTCGGTTTCTCTCTTTCTCTCCCAGATGTCTCTTAAAAAGAACACGGGATGATAATCATTTCCACATGGTTGGACATGCAGCCAAGGCCCAAAGACCAACAGACCAATGAAGACGAATGAACACACACACACACAATCCTGCAAATGCTCTTACACATGGCTGTAGCATGTTGCAGGCCTAGCTTGTCTCTCATAAATCTGACCTTGCTGCCAGACAGACAAGGTGGTAATATAATTACCAAGTGGGTTTTACAAAGACACACACTATCATCTTCTAGCATAATCTAATAGACCGCCGACAAATTACTTCAGCGTGGTGCCAACAGACTGAAAAAAAGGCATGCAGACAAACAGATTAGTTCCCAGTGACATGTGCAAGTGTTCCTGTACTAGAAGTACTGTTACTTGACTTAAATTTTACTCAAGTAGAAGTAGATCACTTGCATTTAAGTACAGTAAATGAAAGTTGAATAGTAGTTATGTTCAAAAAACACTAACTAAACCCTTAACTCAGTTACTGGTCACATAAATGGTCAATGTAGCATCATAACCCTTGCAGTTTCAACACTGATAATAGCTCATAATATAACAGAAAGTAGTCTTATGATCAAACTAAATTACTATTTCATAACACTTAATATTTACTATTCAAGTGGTGATCATATTTTCAATATAAAAGCTTCATCAAAATGTATTTAAAATAGTTCAAGCCATATTTAAAGGGCTATATTCTGTTTAATATAACAGACACTTTACATCACAGCTAATCATTTTGCAAATCATGAAGCTATATTTTAGATCAGAGGCAATGGATAAAAGCGTCACCTAATTGAGTCCACAGGTTTCCTTTCATTCCCATATACAGTAGTATGAACATCATTAGCACACACTTGAAACTTACTTAAATCACAGTGAACAGAATTAGTTTATGTTAATGTTACATTGTCATTGCATAGTAATGCAGTTTAATTACAACGTTCTCGACTGCATTGGTAGGAAAAATTATTTCTGAAATCTATGCAAACAAAAATTGTGAGCAAAAACGTAACCCATACTGCCAATGTCCTAATATCAATGATAACAAAACAACAATGTAGCAAGTTATCACCAGCTAAAAATATTCAGTTTTTGCTGAACTTTAGTGGTTGACCTTCTCTTTGCTGCAGTGATGCTGAACTGTACTGCAGGGTTTGTCAGTACACAATGACATCACTGTTTAGTGGGGTTACAGGTGCAACAGAGCAGACTTCTTACCACACCCCTCAGTGACGCTGGGTGCAATCAGAGGCAATGAAAACTGCATTTCAGCATGGTGTTAAGTTCCTCTTTAAGTAGAATTAAAGTTTTTAGACTGTAACCACACAAAGTGCAAGTACAGGAAAAGCCATCTGATTACTGGGGTGGGAGTAATGTTGTAAGTAACGTAACGTACTGTTGTATTATGCGCACCCACTCACATATTTCCTACCTTCCATGTTTGGCCTCAGTGGAGTCTGACCAGGCGCTGGAGGCAGTAATGTCAGAGTCTGGGATGGTGCCATCCTCCATCCCCAGGGCGTAACGACACTGAGCTGTGAGGGAAAGATTGAAGGAAAGACAGAGATGAGAGAGAGAGAGAGACATGAGCAATATTCTCATCCGTATGGAGCACATGTCCAGGGGAAACTGAATATTTCCATTAGAGTGTCAGCAGCCATCATTGGTCACGGAGCATAATGTTGTTATGTCATCTCTGGGAAAACTTCCGGAATTCATGCTTCATAACCCACACAGACACTGAGGGGAGGGAGAAAAAATACTCAATAATAATACAAAAACTCCACAGTAAATTGTTCCTGTCCTCTCTTATTTGTTACAGAATCTCTTGTGGTAGCGTCTGTACTAATGGGTTTGTGTAAAATGTAATGGAAGTGTTTCGCATCACTTATTCTTGCAAGTCCCCTTGGTCCTTTCAAAAGTGACTACATCAAAGACAATCATTGCTATTCATCTGCATCTTTAAATGGAGACATAGTGTAACCGGTGGCCGCCTGTGATACGCTGTGACGGGCCTTCTCTGAGATTACACCTATTTCTTTTCCTTCTTCTTTTTGTCTTTTGTCTTTCCGGATAGCTCTACCTCCCACACAAAGTCACCTCCTCAGGGCTTCAGCGATCCAGCACAGCCCCTGTTCTGGTTACCACTGCTCAGGGATTTGCAGGAAGAGAACAAAAGAGAGAAAGAGACGAAGGGCTAGTGAAAGAACACAGACAGGTCTCAGATATCGGCGCTGACTCTGCTCCAGCAGCAGCATTATCAAATCATTCAGATAGTGTGGACCCAGGCAGGGATTACCCAACGACCTAGCTATCCTCTCTGAAGTCAGTCGAGAAGGAGATGGGGGAAGGGGTGTTGAGGGAGGGTTTGGGTAGTGATAAAGTGCAATGGGGTAATGACAGTGATATGGAGGGCAGGCTGAGGGTGACAGAAAAAGGAGGGGGTGGGGTGGCCGTCTAACTCAGTTTCTGTCATTGAGTCAGCGGACAGGAATGTTGGACTGGATGACAAACCCCAAAAACCCCAACGGGTGCAGCAGGCACACACAGTTCATCCACGCCCTGCAGACAGGTGCCCATTTCATCATCATCATCACACATTGCCAGTCAACACCCCGCCATCTGAAATCTTCTCACCTCTCTCTGTCTCCCTCCATCTCTCTGTGTCCTCTGCTTTCACCTTCTCTTTTTGTCAGTTAGCTAAGCTTCAAATGTGTCTTCAGGATGTTAAAACCTGGATGACCTGCAATTTTCTAATGTTAAACTCAGATAAAACTGAAGTTATTGTTCTAGGCCCTAAGCACCTCCGTGACGCATTATCTAAAGACATAGTTTCCCTGGAGGCATCGCCCTGGCCTCCAGCACCACTGTGAGAAATCTTGGAGTTATCTTTGACCAGGACATGTCGTTTAACTCTCACATTAAGCAAATTTCAAGGACCGCTTTTTTTCACCTACGTAATATTGCAAAAATCAGGAACATCCTGTCTAAAAATGATGCAGAAAAACTAGTCCATGCATTTGTTACTTCTAGGCTGGATTACTGCAATTCCTTATTATCAGGCTCTTCGAAAAGTCCATTAAGACTCTTCAGCTGATCCAGAATGCTGCAGCACGTGTTCTGACAGGAACCAGTAAAGAGATCATATCTCTCCTGTCTTAGCTTCTCTGCATTGGCTTCCTGTAAAATCCAGAATAGAATTTAAAATCCTTCTTCTCACATACAAAGCTCTTAATGGTCAGGCACCATCTTATCTTAAAGAGCTCATAGCACCTTACTACCCCACCAGAGCACTGCGCTCCCAGAATGCAGGGTTACTTGTGGTTCCTAGAGTCTCCAAAAGTAGAATGGGAGCCAGAGCGTTCAGCCATCAGGCTCCTCTCCTGTGGAACCAGGTTCCAGTTTGAGTTCGGGAGGCAGACACCGTCTCTACATTTAAGAGTAGGCTTAAGACTTTCCTTTTTGATAAAGCTTATAGTTAGGGCTGGCTCGGTTGAGTCCTGAACCATCCCTTAATTATGCTGCTATAGGCTAGACTGCCGGGGGATTTCCCATGATGCACTGAGCTCCTCTCTCCTCTTCTCTCTTTCTCTCTGAGTGTAACCTCATCCCATTAATGCATGTTACTAACTTGATTTTTTCTCCCTCTCCCGTGGTCATGTGCTTCCCCCTCCTGTCACTTCCTGCGGGTGTTGCTGGCTCTGGAGCTGTGGAGTCTGGATCTGTGGTTGGGAGTCTCCTGCTGGAGGTTCCTGCTCGACGCCCTCTGCTACAGTTGCAATTGCTATTACTAGTCCTATTGCTATTATTACTGTTATTATTATTATCATTAACATTACTATAAATATCTGTACCATTTTTCATTCAGTCTATAGCAACATTACCTTTATTGTCTGTACCTCTATGTGTATACTGTGTAGGTTGCTTCCCTCTGCTCTCTCTCTCTTGCTGTCTCTCTCTCTCTTCCCCTCACCCCAACCGGTCGAGGCAGATGGTCACCACTCTGAGCCATGGTTCTGCTCGAGGTTTCTGCCTCTTAAAAGGAAGTTTTTCCTTGCCTGTGTCGCCTAGTGCTTGCTCTTGGTGGGAATTGTTGGGCTTCTGTAAATAACTTCAGAGTACGGTCTAGACCTGGTCTTTATGAAAAGCGCTGTGAGATAACTGTTGTTGTGATTTGGCGCTATATAAATAAAATTGAATTGAAATTGAAATTGAATTTTTCATATACCTTAAGCCCACACACTAAACCTTTCAGCTCACACACTTCCAAGCTTCCTTTAATAGGACAACCTGTGTGCTTGACATGCCACAGTCTGGTCATCTGTCTCCAAATGTTTATTTTCCTATCAATCTTTCTACAAATCTTGATGCAGACAGGATTAGTTGATAAATCAATAGGTCATTCAACAATTTGGAATTAGGAATGCAACAAATGATTATGTCCAATTTTAATTAATCTGACGATTTTTGCCAATCAATCTGATCAAACTGAATCGTTTGTTCTATATAATGTCAAAAATGAACAAAATAAATCACAGTGTCCTGGAGACCAATATAATAAAGTCAAAGTTCTTGTTTTGTCCAACAAAATGTCCATAACCCAAAGATATTCAGTTTAATATCACACAAGATAAAGGAGTGCAGTAAATACTCAGGTGGATGCACTGGAACCAGAAGTTATTTGAGCTAAATGCTAACATCAATATACTATCAGGCTCTCGTGGCTCAGGAGGTAGAGCGGGTTGGCTGTTAATCGGAAGGTCGGACAAGACACTGAACCCCAATTGCCCCTGGCGGCTGTTCCACCAGTGTATGAATGTGTGTGAATGTTAGTTTCTGTTTGAGCACTTAGGCTCAGTGTGTGAATGGTGAATGCAGAAGTAGTGTAAAAGCGCTTTGAGTGGTCGAAAAGACTAGAAAGGCACTATACAAATACGGAACATTTACATTTATTCTCAATGGCGAGGCTAACATGTAGATGTTTAGCAGGTTAAATGTTTACCATGTTCACAAGCCCAAAGTGTTTGCATGATAATGTTTGCTGAGGCTGTGGATATCATTAGTTTTGTCTAATACCACAGACAAACTGTATTGTTGACCAGATGGTGGCGCTAGACAAAAAGGGGGTTAAGGGGTCAATAAATGTATTATAATTCATCCTGAAGGAGACCTGTATGTCATCACTTAATTTCAAGGCAATCTATCCAATAGTTATTGAGGCAGTTCACTAAAAATCACCAGTTTTCATCCTGAAGGAAACATCTGTACCAAATTTCAGGCAAATCCATCCAATAGTTGTTGAGATATTTCAGCTTGGACCCAAAGTGTGAACTGACTCATTCAATTTTACAGTGCAAGCATTTGCAGAAAGGACTACATATTTTTGGTTTGTCAATTGACTAATTGATCGATCGGACTTATTGAGCTATGACCAGGAATTTAGAAAATCTATTAATCATTTGAGCCATTTAGAAAGCAAAAACTTCAAGCATTCAATTGATCTAGTTTCTACAAATTTAAGGATTTGCTGACTTTTCTCTTTTTTAGACTGCTATGAATTGCAGAATAATAATCACCATATAATTAAAAGAATAATCAGCACTCACAGCCATAATTTCATTCAGTGTAGCTGCTGCAGCCAGGTTGATCGCACTGCCAACAGCCTCCTCTGGTTACACCTGGTAGTCTCTTATTGACTAGCCCCTCATGTGCTCCCTTCCCCGACATTTTGACTGACACTTTCATGAGCTGCCTGTGCATTAGCGGTCTTGACGAGCCGAGTGGGGGCAGCTATCTCATTCTCCTATTACACACGACTGGCTGGCAGACAGGGAGAGGACACAGGATAGCCTGTTGATAGCGGACGGAGAATGAGCCTTACTCATCGAAGAATGTGAAGAGAATGTCAGGGCAGCAGGAGAGAAGATTGCTGTGCCCATGGAGGAGAGCACAAGAGGGGAAGTAGAAGACAAGAGGCTTGAAAATGCAATCATGTCTGAGTTTTTGGGAATAAAAAAACAATCTTGAAATGTGCCAACTGTCAAGCTGTTTCAAATGTTGCAGTTTTTGAGAGTAAAACAAGAGTTAAAGAAAGGGAAAAAACTATAGGAGGAACAATTTATCAATCACAAATTCAGGTGTTTTATTTTGTTGCATGTGTGTATATGACATCCTACCTGGGTTAAAGTGCCAGTCATGATCCTCTGACGACGACACAAGCACCACCAGGACTGTGACCACAATGACAGGAAACAGTCGCAGGGTTGGCAAGGCCATGACAGCAGCAACACACCTGGTTACCTGTCCGGAGACACACTGATGACCACAGGCATACCTGTCACAGAAAAATATATATTTAGTTCTACACTTTCAGGATTCTTGTCTGTGCTTGTTGAAACTGCGTCAACTACCAAACCGCAAATGATTTTTTTTTCACGCCCACATATACATTACACATGCACCCATACAGCTCTAGCCTGGGGCTGCTGAGCTCACAGGCTCACCATCTCCATCAATAACTCAACTCTCTCAATCAAGTCCTCTTAGTCCAAAGCACATTGCCTGTCTCACAGTCATTTGTTTCTCAATGTTTTGCATGCAGAGCTCAGCAATGGGCCCCAGAGGAGCAAGCACAAAGCCATACAACAAAGGCCACTTTCACACACTAATTTGTTTTTCTCTCTGGCAGCAGAATGTCGTGATACAATAATACTTTGCTGCCTTTAGAAAGGGTACAAACAGCTTGACAATTGAGGATGGTAAAATTAGCCGGCCCCATTTACTCCTAGAGAATTCTATTTCTTCTGTATTTCAACTGCCAATATTTTCTCCAAATTACTGATTTCAAACCTACTTTCCCTTAATAGGACAGAGCATATTAGGAGCACCCGGTTGGAGATGCTTGTTAAAATAACAATAGATAACAAACAGATGAAGCTGGAAGATTGAAAAATGAAACCCAATGACTGAGAGAGAACAGAAGGACAGATGTCATAGTATTGAGTAATGGGGCATAGACATGGTAGACAAATGACTTGCTAAATGGTTTGCATTTGTTGATGAGTGACCTTAAAGATCCTTGAAAGTTTAAAACTTACCAAAACTCTAGCATCAGTTGCCAGTTTTTAAGGCACAACTATCTAAAACAAACTTTGCAGTAAATCCTACCTTCATGAAGGTAATAATGCTCAGTTGTTGTTTGAACTAAATTATTGTTTTGGAGGGCATAGTCTGTGGTGATATTGAGTTGTGAATGTGATATACAGAGAGGTGAAAAATAGGACAAAATATTAGTAACAACTCAATATAAAGCAATACAGTTCAGCCGAACAATAAACTGCAGCTTCCAAAACGAATGAATGAAGAAAGTTGAATCACATCTCTCTAAATCAGTCTGCAGGACTGCAGATGTGCAGTATTTTCAAAATTACTTAATGTTTTTTTCCTAAAAAATGTTTGTGCTTTTTATTTGACAACACCGGTATAATAACTTACCAAATTAATATATAAATCATACTAAAAAAATAAGCACATTTCATTGCGCTATCCCTTGTCCATATTTTACTTTTGAACATGTCTGAGGAAGACTTCCAGTGGTGAAGCAAGAGGGAGGAAAGAAACCTCATGATAAGTGGAAGTCTGAAGTGGGAGTGACAGCTGGGAGAGACAGAGAGGCCAGGCTGTCTTCCCTGTAGACCCTCTGTGTTTCGGCTTCATCTCTGACTAGACTGGGACAGGCCAACAGCTGACACACAGCTGTAGTGACAGAAAATTGGAGAGAAGGGGGGTTGTTGAGGGAGAGTGAATGTATGGAAACAAAGTGAATAGTGGAGTAGAGTTAGCTCAGGGCGTAGACGATGGAACAAGAGCAGCAATGACATGGGTACATGTGTGTATTTGGGAGGGGGGAGGTGGTGTAGAGAGGGTGACTTATGGCCTCGCTGTGTGTGTATGCATGGGGGCATGGGGTGCGTATGTGGGCATAGAGGAGATCTCAGGGATAGCCAGCCAGTGCAGCTGTCCTGAATGGGAGACACCACGCAACCGATACATGGTGCATGTGTTCCAAGTGGGGGGAAAAATGGAGAGAGAAAGAAAAAGAAAGAAAAAGAAGTTTTCTCTTCAGAAAAAACACCAAAGTTGTCCAAATGAGTAAGCATGTGTACGCATATGCCAGATGACAAAATGCTGAGCTATGGGGCTTACTAGACTAAGCTACGTTTTGCAAAATCAGAGCTGAGAATCTGATGACTGGGGCCACAAATCCGAGGCAATCACCATAACAACCGGTGTCAACAAACATTCTCCTCGACGGTGTCTCATCACTGTTTTGTCAATGTGGGGGAAATGGAAGAACAAACTTTTATCAAACACAGCACAGATAGACAAAGACATTAGCCAAGAGAAGAAAACCGGTCGCACAAATGGTTTGGTGAACAGGAACAAAAGTGACCACAGCCATGCGAGAACATTGTTGTTGGAAAAGTCAAGTGGTGTTGAACAGCTGTGGTTAGTGCTCAGAGAGAGGGAGAAGGGCCCGCTGTGCTCTGGAGGAGGCAGCACAGTGTGGAGCCCAATCTACACTCTCACATTTGGTCTCGGCTAATCCATGAGCAGCACTAATGAATACTTATGAACAGCTGTTGTTTCTGTTCCGCACAACAAAACACAACTGACAAGAGTTGAGAACTTTTTTTCGTTAGCAACCATTGCATCATTAAAGATTGTTTGCCAGAGTCTCTATAATTAGATTGCTTTAGTGAAAACTGGCAGGACTGCCTAGGCACTGGTTAAAGTCTTTTCTAGAGAGACTCTTGTTTTGGAGCCACATGTTCACATACGTTATTCTTTCCTGTTTCCAGTATTATAAAGCCCGTCTAAATGTCAGTGGTGACCTAAAGAATTATTCAGTTTTGCATGTTTCAGCCCATTAACTGCAAATTGTGTATGCTTTACATCACTGCTGAGGATTTTCCAAAGTATATCATAACTTTCCTACACTCCAGACAGCCATTAGTTTCAGTCTGTGTCAGTAGTACTGTATAAACTTCCAGAGACTTGAAACCTAACAGCGGTGATCAATCACAGTCAATATTTATTCCACATTTTTTGGTACAGTCACATAATCAACATTCGAGACTCAACAGAGCGCTGCTGAGCGGAAATATTTCTAAAGCCAGAAACTTGCAAATATGCTTTTCACAATGATTGGTTATTATTCCATTTGGATTTTGGAACAACAAATCATTTGAATGCCATGATTCTCAGACGCAAAGAGAGCTTTTTGGAAGGGTTGGCAGTGTCTATCAGTTGGTCAGGTCACCCCTTATCCAGACTGAAATATCTAAACAATTATTAGATGGATTGCCATGAAATTTTGTACAGACATTCATTGTCCCCAGAGGATGAAATATATAGACTTTGGTGATCCACTTACTAAGGTAGAAGATTTTCGCATATCTAGTGAAATATCTACTAGAAGTGTAGGCACACAATTCTGTACATTAACATTTTATCCAGAAAATATATCCTAATGGTTTTGTTGATCCCCTGACCTTTCCTCTAGGGAAATAAAAACATTTTTTGACTTCTGAAGGGGGACATGACAGCAAAAGTTTGAGAAACACTGGCTTAAATGTGGGGCAAGCGATTCTATTCCAATACGTGTTTTTGTCAAATCTGGCAAATAACTCCTCATGGTCCTCTAGCTATCCTTTCTGAGTATCAAAAAGTAAATAAATAAATCTGGTGTTTGTACACAGCCATGGCTCTGTAAATGGGAAACAAAGTAGACCGCACTCAACCACACAACACTATTTCAGCTGTTCCAGCCATGATTTGTGTGTCAGGTAATGTTAAATGACTTCAGCTTACTTTCTACTTTGCCAGGACATGCTGTTTTTGTGATGTTAGCTGTAGTAGCAAGAGAGTTGTAAGTATTGCTGTCTGGAGCTGTTGTGCTGGCTCTGGGACCATCTTGTCCTTATTGTCTGTACGTCAGCTTCACAGCAGCAACTATAGCGACAGTTTGCAAACCCACAATTTAGCTTACATTAAGAGACACTGCTGTGTCATTGTTTGCTCTATTACATTGGTATTTGTCATGTTGAATTTGTAATGCCTACTCCACCTTTAAGTAGTGTACAGCCCGACAGAGCCTCTAGAACGGCTGTGATATATAGGATACCATTTGTAGTTAATATGCTAAAATTTCACTTTTAGCATATTTATTTTACTGTAAAGTTGTTCTTGTCTATACAAAGACCTCACCGTGTGAATACTCCAATCAAAGCCAGATAGTGTAACACTCTGCCTTAGTTAGACATGACTAATAGCCGGTGGGAGACAGAAAGTAGAGAGCTCTTTGTTTTGAATTACAGTCAGTATGTGAGGAAGCTGGTGAGGTCATACACACACCACTACCTTGAGTCCGGGAGAGAAGGAAGCACAAATTAATCTTCAATCTTCACAAGACTTTGAAGGGTGAGACTGTGCCAGCCACAAGAAACAAGGTCATTTGATGCTTTCCTGAAAACACGCTTGTTTCTGTGAGACTCTGGGATGGTGTGAGTGAAGTGCTGTTCCCTGCGGGGCTACTGTTTCCCTGTTTGTAATGAAGACACACTCAGGACAGGACAGGCAGAAGTTGAAGCACAAATCTGTCCATGGGGTTCCTTTTTTCATCATGAAAGAATTTCCTTCATCTTGCTTTTGTTAAATATTAAAATGTCCCTCAGTGTTATATTTCCTTCACTCTCAGCAAGAAACAACACAACTACTCCCCCTCAGTCAGTGAGAATGGCAACTAACTATTTGCTCTTAAAACTGATTATACAGTCACTGCACTTGTTATAATTACCTACACTAACATCTATGGATGATCCATGATGTGTCAGGAAGCTATGGGTATGTGGTGTTATGGTGGTCATAGTGTTGGTCATACATTGGCAAATTGTACAGTTGTTTGTCACAATATTCAACTATACAAGGAAGTACCAGTCACAACTTTGGAATCTGATTTTACCAGAGGTGATGGAAGCAGGAGGAAAAAATGGATGAGTCACTTAAAACAGGGTAATGAGAGTTGAAGGAGAAGACAGCGACAGTGGCCGAGTCAGAAAAACAAATTAAACAACAGCAAAGAGGCAAGGAGAAAGTATAGCATGTGACTAAAGGAGGTGGTGAATCATGATGAAACACTGAAAGAAGCGTGGTAAGGGGATTATAAAAGGCAAAATGTGTTTCCAGGAATAGTTAAGTTGCGCTGAACATCGCATGACTCATTAAGACAACTCAGCTTTCACCCTAAAAAATACCCAATTCAAAACACACCTTCCTGGTGGCACAGACACAGCAGGGCAGTATCATAAAGCAGTGCTGTGCAACAACGTAGCTCATATGAAATCTAATTCACAAGCTAATACTGGCATCAGTTTAGCACAGAGAGAGCCATGAGCCGAGGCTCCAGGTTAGTGCAAAAACAGGTAAAAAAATGAATGCAATAAAATTGTGTTTATTAGCATGAGGTACACAAAGTTGAAATCAATCGTAATTGAAGAGTGAAACTTCCATCTTTTCCCTTTTCGCTGTCTACTTTATACTTAGTAGGTCCACTTGGCCCATCAGCCCATACTAATTGCAGCATTTCTCAGGATATCTGCATGGCGGACAAAGAAAAATGGTGACTGATTACCAATGGTTGGTCTGGCAAATGAAGAATGCCCTCATCAACAGCAACCACACAAACCTATTTGTAAGCGTAGAAACAAAGCACTGTTCCTTTGTAGTGCAAAGTAGCCAGAAACACATTTTCTTTTGGTTTATTTTTTGTTTAGTTGGTCAAGAAACATTATGGTAGGAGCTTGATTTGTGGAGGTGGCACATACAAAAGCCAAAAAAACACACATATGGACCAGTTTAAATCACATCAAAATAATACTAATACTAATACTACTGCTAATACTACTACTAATAATAATAAACACTAAATACCACTAAATACAGTTCAGTGGTTCCTGAAAGATATAGACTGATAAACTGATCGGTCTTCCGTCAATAATCATAAATAAGTGAGCTACAAGTCAAGTCAAGACCCAGAATTTTTCAATGTAGCTACAGGCCCTCAAAACAAACACAATATTTAGTCTGGATCACTGTTTAAATTATAGCTGTATCATTGTGCTCCATCTGCAGATGCAATCAAAAGAAAATACACCTGACCAGATACACAACAGTAACAACACACAGCACAGAAAGAGGAGGTTTGCCTCTATCATATGCACAACAACTAGGAGCGAACTAAAATAAAACAAAAGATGTTCTGTGAGAGTTGAAATTGAAAAAAAAAAAGAACAGTGAGCACAACACCAAAAGATCCTGCCGAACGAAGATGTAGTTAGCACCTCTGGCAATAAATGGAATCTACACTGAGTTGGCTGTTCATTAGCTGCATCGTGCGAATCAAAGAGTGAAGTCCTCTCTCTGTGCATACAAAAGAAAAACAGGAGAAGAGAATGTATTATACATTTTTCTGGGAAAGTGGTTTTGACTGACAGCACCTCGAGCACTGTTTTAATTCTCAGGGCTTGAAATTTCACACATGTCAGTACATGTAGTTAGCCTGTTCTCAGCTCTTTTTGCTCTGTATAATGCATCTGGTATTAAAGTCATGTTCATGCTCTAGTGAAAGTAAGTTAACAAGGGACCTTTCGCTCATCTTCTAAAAGTGAACCCGAGTTATCTGGCTACATGAAAATTAACCATCACTGCTATAGAGAAGGAAGATTAGTTCTGAGTTTGACCTTAGTTGAAGCATGGGTGTAAAAACCATAACGAGAATGTTACAGATATATGGTAGCATTAACATGTTAATATGACAGCGTGGCAGTAGAGTGTATGTGGAGCTCTGGCTCTAGTGTGACATCAAGGCGGTGAATGTCAAACCTCAGCCCAATTCCCTGGATTTAATTTCCACAGTCTCACTGCAACCTGTCAGAGAACAAGTGAGGAGCAGAGGGGAGGATGGGGTGAAAGGAGAAAGGAGAGGCATGTCACAGCACAGTACTACTCTCACAATGGGCAGAGAGAAAACAGCCAGAGACAGAGATACAAATAGACAGACGGACAGGCAGAAGAATGCCGTGGTGGTGGAAAAGTCCCTCCAGTAATCAAACGAAGAGACTCAGAATGACAGAGCGAGCGTGGGACAAAAACAATTCTTTGCATGCAGGAGGGCGACAACTATTTTATCCAGTGAGCAGCTATTGAAATAAAAACTAAAGTTCAGGTCACACGGGAATGAGCTCAGCGAGACTCAGCATTTTGAGTCAAAGTGAGAACAACTGTCTGGCCTAACCCAGCCCTCTCACAGATGCCTTTTCCTCATTTCTAATGAAAGACAGCTGAGCAGAAGATTTTCTGTTGTCTTTGAGCTGTTTAATGTTTAGCTACTGCAACAAAAAAATACACTGACACAAAAGCAAATTAGGATTCAAAAACTGGTTTTGGCCTGAAACTTTAGACACATACACACACACACAATTCATCACTCTTAAAAGCCTCAGGCATCGACTGATACCTCTATCACACTGGCAGTCCTCCTCCTCCCTCTGTGCAGAAAAAAGGCCCCTTAAGAAGAACTAAATTACATATCACACGACAGTTTGCTGATGCTAATGTGCCCCTCCAAAACACTGGGAGGGAAAGACAGACAGGTCCACCCCACTCAATGTGGATGTCGTTACAGCTCAAATTCATCATACAAAAACATATTAAAAAACAAAGTCACCTTTGATGTTGAACACAATTTCCTTCCATGTTCCAACAACGTTTCAAAAGCACTTACTTTGCCAGAAGCCATTAGTAATTATTAGTGATATACTGAGCCATGAGCAGCACGGTGTGTGCTAGCAATTTATGCAAAAAAACACCACCAGAGTGTGAGCATTTGAATAGAGATGAGAAAAAAATGAAAAGAAAGAAAGAGAGAGAGGGAGGGAGAACAGAGCCCACACTTGCTTTTAAGTTAGTGAGAGTTTCCATCTTTCATAAGGTTTGCCTACTTTTGCCAGAAGCGATAACTTCAACTGCCAGTTCACGAGATGTATGAAGGAGCTCAACGTCATTTTCAGCTCAGCATTCAGTATGGGCAATGTTTGCTCATTAGATCATTAACTTAACTCAACATCATATGATTTTAGAGGGAACTCCAACAAACATACACATCAAAGTGTGTTTATAGGTGTTGGAGAGGACTACTGCATCTGAAAAAAGCTGTATGAAGCCTTTTGCGGCTCCAGAGGGAGCTAAACGAAGTCTGATAAATTGCCTCAAGTGAAGTTGCTTGAGGCAATGTTGGGTGAAGACTAAGAGTATGAAAGTGAAAAAAATCTGACAGAAGTGAGGTTACCAGACCTCTGCAGTCAGCTTCTCATCTATGCTTGAGGCTAGCAGCTCAAAGCTACATAAGCTGCTGCTAGACAGTGTACTACTCCCAGTGTTGGGCAGGTTACTTTCAAAATGTAATACATTTTGATTTTGACAAAGATTACTAGTTACTGTCATTTGAGAGTAGTTAGTTATATTACAATATTCCTGCCTCTGGATTGTAATGTGTTACACTACTTTTGTGTTACTTTCACTTCTATTTAATAGGCCTATTATTTTGATAGTAAGATGTGCTTGAATAGGTGGGTTCTAGTGATGATTAATCTGGTTCTAAGTAATAGCACAGGGGGGAGGGGTAATCGTCAAAGCACAAACACATAGCCTACAGAAATCTATTTAAACGCATGATCCATCAGGGGAGCAACCATCTTGTTAAAAGGAGCTGAGCTCCCCCGTAGTTTGCACCCTGCATACAATCTCGACCATCAGATTCCTGCAACAGGAAATGACGTTAGGTTACTCTTTTACTCATGGATTTTCTGCTGCCGAAATGTTTCTCAGTGTTGGTGTATTATTTAAAAAAACACTACCTAATTACACGTTAAAATGCATTGTAATATGCATTACTTTTATAACACGTTACTCCCATTACTGGCTACAGTTTGCAGGCAAGTTGCGTTGTGGGTAACTAAGGCAGGTTTTGTCAAGGAAGAAAAATGCATGGAATAAAACAGATGATATCTCTAGTTCTGCTGCTTTTGACAATCCTGAGTGTAATTGTTATGAGTGCAGTGCTGAATCAGGGCAGTACTCTTTTAGTGAGAGTATTTGATTATTCATAAAACATGTGTTACAGTTGAGAAATACACATTACTTTTTATTACTTGCTAACTTTGTATGTCATGATTTGGGGTTTTCTTTAGTTATTACCTGTTGTTGAAAGAGCCCTTCTTTGTGTGTCTTGTGTAATTTAGGGCGTACTCACACTCAGCCCAGTTGTATTACACAGTGCCTGAGCATGATTGTCCCCCTCCCCACTCCCCTGCAGGCTTGCACTCACAATGTGCGCAACATTTCAGACCTGAGCTCCATTACGTCGTCACGATACGACTAGATGTGCTGAAGAAAAATGCTCTCTGTTGCACAGCACGATGGAGTTCACGTTCAATTTCTCTGCTTGGACATCGTTAGTGATGGTTCTAATTAATTATGATTAGGGATGTCCCGATCAGGTTTTTTTGACCTCGAGTCCAAGTCATTTGACTTTGAGTATCTACCGATACCGAGTCCCGATCCAATACTTCTATAATACTTAAAAAAAGAATAAAGAAGAGTGAAAAACCAGATTATCAGCCCCGATTTCCGATCTCGTGATCGGATCTGGACATCCCTAATTATGATTATACTAAAAGCGTACCATGCCCATGTCCAATGTAACTATGCCTGAGCCCACCACGTCATGGGCCCACTCTCTCATGGTGAGAGAGTGGGCCCAGGCACAGTTCAGCATGTGGTGCATGGGCACGATACGGAACAATCACACTAGTCAAACGAACTGGACTTTGGGGGTTAAATGTGCTCAGGCATGGTAGGGATAGCCTAGTGTAAGTACGCCCTTCACTTCCTGCCTTTGCTTGTTTTCTGGCCAGTATTTATTGGCTGATTAGTTTCACCTAGTTATCCTCCCCTTACTTATGTATTGAAGCTGTGTTTTATTTTGTGTCATGGCCAGTTCGTCTTCATCCATGTGTCAAGTATTCCAGCCTTCTCTAGTGTTTTCCTGGTGTTTGGATTTTTACTTTGTTTTTTTACTACACCTTGCCTGGTTTGTGGATGTTTTGTGGATTTTGCCTGTTACCAAACTGGATTTGTTTGCTTGTGATGACTGCTCTCTGGTTTTGACCCTTACCTCCCTCACTTTCCCGTAAGCCTGTTTACATCCATTTTGTGTCATTAAATATCATTAAACTGCACCTGCTCTGCCCTGGAGTGTGCATATGGGTCCGATCCCTTGTGTTTCTGTTTCCGCTTGAACAAACTGTGACAAAAATTAAATTTTTTATACTTTTGTCTTGTAAATACCTACTTTGCCTCACTGTGAGGTTTTATTAATTATCATATGTACATTAGCAATCAGGCCACCTTTAATTTGCAGAAGCATTTCTGCAGCTTCCTGAGCTGAAAATTAAGCATAAAGCAAAGGTCTGAGATACCTTGATAAGATACTGTGACAAATTCTTTGAAGAAACCTCAGCAGCCAAAATATGACCCCAGTTTGCTTACATCCAAGCAGCAACATTGTTATCTAACCAGTGCACCCTAGATGGGAAGAGCAAACAGATAAATGAGGAGACTCTCAGGGACATTAGCAGAAGGGAGGCTGAAGATGAGATGGATGAGCGCAGGGAGGAGGGGGGGAATAAATGAAACATCTAGTGCTGCTTCAAAGGGAATGGAGAGATAGAAGATGAAGAAGGAGAACGTGGTTTCAATGTTAGATGTAGAAAGACAGACAGATTGCCAGAATGATCAATTAAGGGATCAAACGTACGCTGGATGTCAGGGTGGGAGGAGGGACAGGGGGATGAAGGCGTGCTAGAGGGGTGGGGAGGGCTAATCTGAAAGAAGGTAGGACTTTGGAGATGGAGATTCACAGAGAGGAAATCAAATAGAGATTTGAGAATTCACTGACAACTAAAGCCTAAGCACACCCGGGATCGCGCTTTGAAGTGTCACCACCCATTACTCGATGAATTTGTTTCTCTGACAGTCTGATCGAGCTTGAGCTGCATGTGACCACACATACTGTGGTCACATGCAGCTGTCTAGACTTGAGGGGAAATTGGTTTAGGAAAGCAGGATGGACAGTGGAGTTCTGCTTTCAATTGGTTTTATTTCCCATTAGCGGGGACTGTAGAGAGGGGAGGCAAGTAACCGTGTCGTGTCTTTGGACTTAAATCAATTCTTCCATTGGCCCCTGGCCCCCAAGGTTCCCGCTCAGTCTGTCGGGAGCCAATTATGAGCAAACACAGAATTTAGTGGAATTGCTGCCAAATACATGATTGCCGTGAGAAAAGACAGTTCTTCACTATCATCATCATTGTGCTCTTTCATGTTGTTAACTGACCACATTAGCAATAAAGAGCAGGCAAAACACGTAATTCATTTGTGCAGAATCTGCGTTTGGGTTTTGAATTCTTATCCACCAGCATAAGTCTTTTCAGTATGGTCAACACCAGAAAGTCACAAAGCCTGGCTGCCACCAACACAATGACCCAGATAGAAGACAAGAGACTAAGGTTAATGATCAATGAGACAAGACAAATCCACACCCCTGTGTGTGTGTGTGTGTGTGTGTGTGTGTGTGTGTGTGTGTGTGTGTGTGTGTGTGTGTGTGTGTGTGTGTGTGTGTGTGTGTGTCAGATTGCAGAGATTGCACACAGGCACACATCTAATGTAAAACTGTCTATTGTGTCTTAAAATCTTTAAAGACAAAACAAAAAACAGCCAGTTCACAGACACTGTCCCACAAATTGCTTCACTCACTTGTGCATACAAATCATATTATGCAATAATTGTAATTTTGTCATACATCTGCCAAGACAAAGACTAATGAATAAAAAGAACGGTTCCCCAAGTGTGTGCATGCACAATTATACTTACATTACTGGTCTCTCCAACTATTAAAGGTATTATGCTTCTCCTATGTTGGACTGCACTGCTGATAAAAAAGCAACGGCTCTTGTGAGATGCTGTGGGAGAATAAGCAGCCAGATGCCCATTAGACAGGCATCCAGCAGACCTATGCTTGAAGCGAGGGACTATGTCCCCATTCGGGGCTCCTCCTCACTTTATGCCCCTGCCTTTGCTACAAAGGCAGAGAGGGAGGGATGGTGAGAGAGAAAATTGCCTTTTATTGCCTCTATCTTTTGGCAAATAGCGTAGCCCCCACACCTCCTCTTCCCAACAGTCTAACAATGCTACACCTCCCCTGGACTGCCTGCTCAGTGGCCTAGCCAACAAACTATACCCACATGTACTGTGTGGTGGGAAAGGTGACTGTCCGCTGCACTGCACACCCACTGAAGCCCATTGTTAACTCCTCCACCAGGCCACATCTGCCTCTCTACTAGCTCAGAGGCAAACACACAAGAACGAGCTGGCAACAGAAATAGATGCAATCACACCCGCATTTTCACCTCTCTCCTTCTGTCTCTTTCCATACACAAAGGCAGTTTCTGAGCATAACCAGTCTGTTCACAGAGAAGATGCAAATCATTTATTATAGCACATGACTGATTCACTCTCACCATCCCCTTTCTTCTGGCTCATAAAAAGACAAAATGTATGTTCAGTTCAAAGTCCAAGCTCTAGGCAGCTCCTCCCTAGAGTCTGAAAATCAACACAGCTTCTCCTTTCCAGTGCCAGGCCGCCCCATGACGATCTCAGGTTTGGACTGATAAGCTCTCAAAGGAGAACCACTATCTTTAAGGCCACAGGTGAATGAAACGAGAGCTGATTGTCTTATTGGAGGTCACATGGGTTAATGGTCAGTATGAGACCTACCACCTGGATGAGTGGAGGTCATCCTAAACATTAGACATTTTACTGACTCTCCAGAGCTACTGCACTTTTAAAGCTTGACATGCCAAGAAGAATTACTTTTGTTGAACTTGTGATGTCTGTGTGTGTGTGTGTTTTTGTGAATGGGTTGCCATGTAAAACCTATGAGTGTAACAGACTGTGAAGACATGAATGACTGGTGACAACTTAACCAAACCCCTACAGTGTTGGAGTAATTGACCATCACTCTGGTGAGGATTGGAAAGCATGACCAGCAGAATGGAAGAAATAAAAATATATTTTGAAGATTAATTAAGTGAAAATAAAAGTGTGAAAGCAATATTCTTGGCAGAAATCAGGACTCCCATATTTAGCAAGACGTTGAACAGCACAGTTTGCACTGAGTCTAGACTATGACTGTCAGAATATTTCACGCAGTCTCTAAATGTCACAATGTATCTGCCACACAAACGTGCAGAGACCCGGAGCGCAATGTTACACCTAAAATGCGCTTCCCAGCAGTCCGTGGCCAGCGTCCAGAGCTGCCTTGCCCGCCTCACACCGAGACTTGTAGACGCCAACCCACTGAGTGAGTGGCAGACAGACACACAGACAGACAGCTGGAAATATCCGCTGCAATATTATTATAGGCGCTTATTCTGGAGTAGGCTATAGTGCGCAGAGGGGAAACGCGGAGTTCGTCGGTACTTACCTAAAAAGACTCGGTACGTGTGCTTTGACAGCAGTCCGAACTTTCAGATGAAGTGTACATTAGACGAAGTAAAGCTCTGTTTTGCCCTCAACAACAAACGTCCACTGAATAATCCAAAAGGTGCCCTGGAGCAGCTGTTGCGCTCAGTGAACGACCACTGTCAAAACTCAGAAAACAACAAAATATGCGAACCTGCTGAGCCCCGGCTGATTTTACACCCGCAGCCTGACTTTCACTTGACACTTTTGGGATAAGTAGTTTAAAAACTTGTCGTCAATGAGAGGAAATGTTTTTTATAGGTGCGAAAGACCGTCCAGGGTCCAGGCGCTTCTGCCCCTCACTGAATCTGAGCCCCGGCTACGTTTCTCCAACCTCAGTCCGGGTTCTGCAGCCGGGCCAGCAGGCGCCACCAGGTGCTCATTTACATAACTGCACCGGCTGTGTCCAATCACAACTCCGAGCAAGGTGTCTGATTGAATATTCCAGCAGGCACACCATCCAATCAGAGCTCCCCGTGGGCGGGAGCTGTGACCTTAAAAACATTGTAGAATGATATTCAATGTGAAGCCTCTGGGGGTAATGGGAGTTTCTTTGTTACATCAACGATTTGGGGATATGATATATGAGACAGCAGCACGCAGTGCTTTCACCTTGTTAACCCTTTGCATGTAAGAAAATGTTGCCCTGCTGTTTTAAAACGAATGCTTTGATAACACAAACTGACAGTCCTTGAATTGTCTGTTCTGCTTCTCAGCATCTGGCTTGGGCCATTTAATGTAGACCCACGACACCCTGCCTTGGTATTTACCTCTAAAGGAAACTTTATTACAGAGTATTGGTGGCATAACTGTATACCATTACTGTCCCGGGGCTATAATGACTCAGATTGGAGGGTTTGCAGTAAAACACGGTAATGGAGCTGCTGCCAGGAGAGTTGTTGATATGGGACTCTTAGGCAGGACAAGAGTGAGATGGGAATTTGCGTTTTAAAAGAGCCTCGTGTGTATGTGTATGCTAAACTAAATCAAGTTGTGAGATAAAGACAGACTTAAAAAAAGCTGTGCAGCAGATACAGTATGTGCTGGTACTTGCCTGTCTGACTGAGAGGAGGGAAACTTTTGCTGGCGCTCAATCATCAGTGAAGGACAATACAGGTCATTTAACACGCTCTGAGCTCCACCTTGGATAAACATGGAAGAGAACACTGATACACTCTCTGCTGCCAAACGTAATGTGTGTGTGTGTGTGTGTGTGTGTGTGTGTGTGTGTGTGTGTGTGTGTGTGTGTGTCGCGTGTGTTTCCACTTGAATTATTCACATATTCACATAGGGAAATGTATTTGACTCAAATAAAATCAGCAAAGTGATTGATTCATGCCTTGTAGTGGTGGAAAGTAACTAAGTACATAAAAGCAAGTATTATACATGTGTTACAAGTCTGTCCTTTATCCAGAACTAACAGAAGCACTATTTGAGTGTGCGTTAATGCATGTTTCTAATGTCTGTATTTTACTATCTATTCACTATATGATAAACATGGAAAAATAAATACAACTTAATCAGAAATATTAAAATATAATACAAAAATTACATGACCTGGATGCACACAAATACAAAATATTTGTCTATTAATTCTCAATCAATTTTATGAATCATTTCTACTCTTAATCTTCAGTTTTTCCACCCCCTCCCATCCTCACCCCTTCATCCTCCCTCCCTCTCTCTCCAACTTTCTTTGTGATTATAAAGACTTTAGCTGGACTTTCATCTGGCCTGGCCTCATTCTCTCTGCATATCATTAACATTCTCTCACCACTTTTCAATTCAGAGCTAAGCCAAACCAAAACACTCCCTGCTCTCTCTCTCTCTCTTTGTGTTTAATGGGTAAGCTTCCCTCCTTCAGTGCTGTGTATACACATTAATCTTGTGAGCAGTTTTTTTCACTCTTTAGCCACAATGTGATCATGATTTATTCATATTTGCTGGTTCTCTTGAGTCTGTATCATACAGGCGATGGTTTTCTCTCTAAACTTTGTTTTCCAGTCATGCTAAACAAAAAGGGGAGACAAAGTTAAGCTGAAATTAAAGGGATAATGAAGAAATCATTGTTAGTTACTATCCATGGTGTTCACTATCTGATTCCCTGAAATTATCCTGCTGATGAGCGCATTCATTCTCAGCTCTTGTTCTCTCACTCCCCAGCGCCTTTCCTTTCTCTTTTCAGCCATTTCTGTTGTGCACATCGTCCAACTGGCTCAGCTTTGTTCGTCGTCCGGGCAACTGCAAATCCCCTGGCAGAAATAATGACCTTTTTCAGTATTATTTCCTTTCTACCCCATGCCTCCTTTCTCCTATTCTTTTGTGTCTCACTTTCACTCTCAGTTCCATATTTCACATTTCTTTAGTTTTTCCTTTTTTAACAAATATGCTCAGTTCCTCCATAGAGTTTTGGTTTGTTGTCACTAAACCCCCTTTTTTTCCCTCCTCCTCCTTCGCTACTCAATCTCACTTTGAGTGAAAACCAGTGGAGCATAAAAAGCAGGTCTGATCCTGTGAGGAATTCAGTTGGAGAGAGAGAGAGAGAGAGAGACAAACAGGGAGAGAGAGAAAGAGAGAAGTTCAAGTTGTGTTACACTTACAAGAAAGCACTTGGTGCAATAGTTAAGGAAAGATAAAGAGAGGGAAAAGGAACGAGTTGCATGAAACATCAATGGTCTGTCAAATAGAAGAAAGGGGTTTTTCAACAGAGGGGAAAGTGTGTTACAAGTTTTTTAAAAAGTATTTTTGAAACTTTTCTAAAAAAAAAGGTTATGCATTCAGCAAAAAATTACCATTTTCATCCAAACGTTTCTATTCAGGAGGGACAGATGATCTATTGCCTTGTCATTTTGAATAGATAGCTTGAATTTATCACCTCTGTGACATCACTTTAGTCAAAAACACAAACATCTAAATTAGAAATGGAAGTGTTCAACTCAAAGACATGGGACAACACACACACACACACACACACACACACACACACACACACACACACACACACACACACACACACACACAGGCAGCCTGTCCACCCCCTGTCATGGTCTGACAGCTGTGCAGAGCTGCAGGATTCAGACAACACAGATCAGTTGCAGAATGTGAAGCTTGCAGTATGTTGGGAACCGGCGTTAAACCACATACCGAACATACTACCCTCTGAAACATCTCCGCCAGTGTCTTTTTCACTGGGAATATCCAAAAGCAATAAATGTCTCAGATTTGTAATGGTCAATGAAACCCCCAGAGAGCCCCACCCCTCCTTTTACTGTGAAATACCTTCTTTTTTCTCATGCTTGTGTGACTTCAGGTCCAGGTTTGGTTTAAACTTACATGTATGCATGTGTGAGAGTGTGCGTGTGTGTATGTCTGTGTAAATTTACAATTCTACATGCACCCGTGTTCCCCCCTAATGTCTGTTTACTGTTACTTGTCTGTGCACTGTCAGTATCAGTGTCACAGGCCCGGGGCAGATTGTATTTGGGTGGCTCCTGGAGACGATCTGGAAGGGGTGGAGGTGTCAGGGGTCACAGGGTCAGTATCTACTCCATGGGGCGGGTTCCTGGTTGGAGGCTCATGGTGTGCGTCACAGCACCTGGAGCGCTCATTTTAGGTGATCAGTGAGGTAAATGTGTCAGCTCCTCTCACTTTCCAAAGTGCTCTCTGACTTTTCTGTCGACCCTGTTTGTTCACTGTTGTTTTTCTATTTTTGTTTTCAAGATTGTTGATATATTTTCTTGACAAGAGTCTAAAGCCATACTAGCAGCTATTTGACGCTTATTTAAAAGCATACTTTGGGATTTTAGAAGTAGAAGTACTTATCCATAGTCGGTGTACTACTTGCAGTAGCAATGTGTCCCCCGTTTGGATGAGCAGGGATTTGTACCAGCACAGAAGGTGATGTACTACCTTGGACACACTGACCCCCATCTACTACATATAACACACTGACTCTGGATAAGTACCTCATACAGCCCCAAACTATCCTTTTATGCACAGAGTTGCTCTGAGCTAAATGCTAACACACCTTGGCTTGGTATGGTAGTGGGAATGTTGTTAGTTTTGCAGGTGTTTGGACATAAAACAAAGTATTGTACAAATTGAAATTTTGACCCAATGATGATGTGCAAAGGGAAAAGTGACGGGACCACCAAGTTATTATCATTCATCTTAAGGGGAACCTTAATGTGTGTACCAAATTTCATGGTAATCCATCCAACTGTGTCGCTGAGAGATTTAAACTCAAAACCACAAATGTTAACCTCGTGGTGGCACTAGAGGAAATGCCAGAGGCTCACCAAAGTTATTACAATACACCATCTGGGGAACACAAATGTATTGCAATCCATCCAATAATTGTTGAGATGTTTCAGACCGGAAAAAAATAGTGGACCGAACGAACCCAGGCAATATAAAACTCTTATGTTTGGATTTTGTGTTTTTAATTATATTGGAAGAGGAAATTACACTTTTTAAGCATTGTTTTCATTCTTGTGAAACCAAACATTGCTTATATAAACAGGAAAGTAGTTTTACACAGATTAATATTGCTGGCTGACACCATGCATACGCTCTTAAAGATATCTGAGTCTCTGCTGGACAAATTTGATCCTGCCTGGAGTGTCCTTGTAATCATGCAGCTGGATGTGTGTGAAGTGTGATGAGCTCAGTGTTGTCAGGGGAATGTGGAGCAAGAAGGTGAGGTGGGAGGGAGGATGAGGGGAGGTGGGATTGTTGGGCATTCCAGATGACCCCTCACACAGTCATGAGTCCCTGGAGACCCTCTCAGCTGTAGCAGCGCACTTGTGCCTCCTCTTCCTCATGGCAGGAGGTGGTGGTGGTTGAGGTGGGGGGGCAGACTTTCTTTGGGTCTCAGGTTCTCTCCCCCCTAAGAAATTCCCTGCTATTCATTTGTACACACACACACACACACACACACACAAACATCTGACAGTGTGGAGGACTACAGCCTCTGCAATGGCATTTGGGAGGCGGAGGCTCCTCTATAACTGTCGCCTTCTGTTCAAACTGTCAATCCAACCCCTCTAGGATTTTACTTCCCTTTTCCTCCCTCCCTCCCTCCCTTGCTCCTCACCTGTCTGAGCCAGCCGTCGAATGAATGGCCTCCCTCTCTTTTCCAGTCTCTCTGTGCTACTAACAATAGAGCTTTGAGAATTGTTCACTGCAACCACCATCGGATGTGCTCTGATCTTCTTTGTCTGGCCCTCCACCCTACTGTCTTTACCAATTATATGTTTAGCCTTTCCACACCCCTGCTCTTTAGCTCAAACAGCAGTTTAACTTGGCTGATCGCGGCCTCAAACAGTCATGTCATGTTCCCAGAGTCTGTGTGTGTGTCTGTGTAAAGACATATAATTATAGCTATCCTTTAATTATTTTAATTAATATTCAAATTGGCCAAAGCTCAAGGGAGAAGAAAAACTGCTAATATACTGGAGTTATTTTGAATGCCTTGCCTGGGGATTTTATCTCCATGGTAACCCAAGTCTGATCAAACAACCCCCCCCCCCTTTCTTTTTTTTTACTGACTGTTGCTGGCTCTTTCCAGAGAGAGTGCATGTTGTGGCGAATTTAAAGGCTCCGAGGACAGGACGGGTGGGTGAGAAGTATGGTGGTAGTGGTGGTGGTGGTGGTGGGTGGGTGGCTCAAAGGGGTGCGAATGAGTGCCATTGCAATGGAGTGAGAGGTGGTGCTAAAAATACCAATTGACACATGGGCTCCAACTCACAAACAGGGTCACAGACAAACACACAAGCCAGTGACCAAAGAGGTCTCATTCATGCACCGGCAAGCAGAGAGAAAGACACACAGAAACATACGCATACATATGAAAATGCATACACATGTACAACACATCAATGTCACAATTAAAACATATAGAGGCAACGTTGTTTACAGTATAGCTGAACTATAAACCAGTGAATTCCGCTGAGTTTGCATTGGCAGTGCTTTGTGTTTCGCAGATCTTCATGTCAAACAGAGAGCAGGTCCTTTCCACACTCAAACACAAGTCCTCTGAACAAACAAACCTAGCTGCCATATTGTGACCCTCTGCAGGAGGAATATGGGAAGGTGGCTCTGTACAGATTCTGTTGAATCCTCGCTGTGGCAAATATTGTTTCTGAGTTTACCTCACGATGACATACTGCTGGGACAGTTTGCCAAGCATTGATCACCTAAAGAAAAGAAATGCTAAAGTCTGGGTTTTCCATTGTGCTCAGTTTTCGTAGCCATTATTACAAAATATGGGTGTGGTGTTCACTTGGGTAAGTTCTTCTGTGACAATGCTGTGTTTATACCAGCCAGACACTTATTTTTCTGTATACACATTTGGCCTGACAAAGAGATATTTGACCTGAAGGTCTGTTTCTAGATGTCACAGCCATCTAAAACTTGACAGGTCTGAGTTTCCTCTTCCACCACTGATAAGGTAAAATAAGTACTCAGATCTAACAAAACAATCTAAAAATAGTATAAACACAGAAGTATTATCAGGAAAATTTACTTAAGCTATCAATACTATCAATAAAATAAAAGTGACTCATTATTTTATAACATTATTACTACTGATATATCAATGTGCACAAAGCATTTCACTGTTGCAGCTGGTTGAGGTGGTTAAGAACGACATAGCAACTATATACTGTTTAGTAGTTTAATTCAGTGGTTCCCAGCCTGGGGGTCGGGCCCCTCCAGTGGGTCACAAGAGAAATCTGGGGGGTCATGAGATGATTAATGGATTTGTGGAAAAAATGGGTACACAAGTACCTCAAATTTGTAATGAAGCATAGTAAGTAAATGTACTTACCACTACCATGACTGTAGGTAATGGTAGTGGAAACCAACATGAAAAGAAGCCAAGGGGGACATCCAGTCTTTAGGGGCGAGGCCTTGCCACCCTCCACAGCGCTGCTGGAGCACCAGGACGCTGGCTGGAGGGACAACTGCCCGAGCTGTAAATCAGTGTGTATGTGTGTGTGTGTGTGGTCTGTTTGTGAGCAAAAGGCTGTATATGACTCTGCTAACAAAGCAAAATAGGGATTTCGGACACTATCTTCACCCACTTCCAAGGAGCATGGAGAAGGGAAATTGTCTGAAGAGGTCAAAAGTCGAGGCTGAAATACTTCTGAGAACTTTCTTCTTTCCTTTCCCATTTATCGTCTCACAACCCCTCAGATTTATCTTGTGACACTTTGGAGGGATCCTGCCCTTTGGTTGGGAATGACCGGACAAAACTACCTAACTGTATATAAAGTAGTTAAAACTAGCTCCGCCTCGACCAGCTGCACCAGTAAAATGCTGCTGACCTATTGTTACATTAATATAACAATCTAACCATGTCACACATAATATTATATATCAGTCTCAGGGGACATTTTGCTGCCAAACGATATATTTTACTTTTGATACTTAAAGTAGATTTAGCTGATAACACATATGTCCCTTTACTTAGTAGAAGGATTTTCAGTGCAGGACTTTTGTTTTCAGTGTTGTATTCTTTAGATTGCTGTATTGGTGTATTTACTTGAGCAAAAGACCTGAAAACGTCTTCCACCAATGACCCTCATAATAGTTTGTGACCCAACTTTCCTAAAGGTAATAAAACTGAACATGGTTGAAATATCATGTAACACATACTGCACATACACACTATTAACACCACAAACGAGAAGCATGTGCACAATCAGGTTGGTGCACCTGACTAGTACAGCGCAGACTCTAATGCTGGCTTTGATAGCCCTCTAGTGACCACAGAGGTGTAGCCTACCTGCCAGCTGAGATACAGAAGTACATTTTACTGTAATGAGATTTTCTGCAGTTTGGTTGTTTCTATAAAGTCAATTGGGACATCTGATTTTAGTTTTATGTCTTTAAATTAAACACTAACACACTTGTGACTATTGTTGTTCTCCCTCATCCTGAAAGGCTTTTAACATCCCACTCACTCTCTATCTCACCTGCATGTGCATGTGTGTCTGCAACACCCGGGGGAGTGTATAAAACCAGACTGCTCTGCTTATGCTCCGGCTCTCATATGAAATGAATTCATTACTCCGAGGTCTCACCCACACGTTAATTTTAGGGTCACATAGGGAGCAAGAATGGGGCAAATCAGACCAGGGAAATAGTCCCCACAACAACCTGATTGCATCATGGGAAAGCTTTCCAAGAAGAAAAATAAATAAATAATCAAATTGAAACCATATGGGCATTCAGGCGTGACCGCTGGCAGCAGACATTTAACACAGCAGAATTTCATTAACAGTTTTGAAATTTATGGTGTCATGCTCCAGTAAATCTGGGGTCTTTCTCTGGCTGTAATTACTGCCATACAGGTTTGAGGGCCACAACATAGTTAGAGCTCTAACTGGGGAAATTAAGCAGCTCGTGGCTCTGGCTGAGAATCGGAAACAATTCCAGATGATTCCTCTATTCCCCCCTCTGAGTTTATCTAGTCAGCAAATAGCATCTCTGAGTACCATACAAGTTGGCACTGAATCCTAATTATGCAAGATGAGGGGATTTCCACCCACTTTCATCTGTAAATAATGATTATGGCAGTCCTCAGTGATGATTAGCAACCTGCCGTCTCAGCTTGCCCATGAATGGTGCCCAATGGGTCGCATTAAACATAATGAGATAATAGCTGCTGCCAGATTCACTGACAAGAGGACTGGATGGGTGTCAACTGTCTGAATAATTTGACAAACACTGTCAATACAGTCATCCCATAATGACGGTGACATACAGCACTCACATGACGCATAAATCTCAAGGATTTGTCGCAAATTTTAAATACATCAGTATGGAAATAATTTTATTAGATGCTGGGAAAGGTGATAATTTATTCCATATGCTTCACAGTTAATAAAAGCAGCGGTGCAGCGGACAATGCTCAGGGTTATGTTTTATTGTTTTAGCCTCTCTCTTCCTCCCATGCATGTCCTGTTTTATTAAATATTGTCATGTAAGACACACGGTGGAGCTAAAATAAAAATGGGAAGTGCTCTGAAAAATAAACACCATTATAATAAAAGCAAACTCACAACATATCCCACTGCAGCATCTTTTCAAGAGACTGTTGATTCTCTTCTTCACTCCTGAGGGGATCGGACACCTCTTAACTGGACAAATAAATCACATGCAGTGCGTTGCAAGCCCTGCTTCGTGATTCTTTGACTATTATTCTCAAATATTATGTGCACACGGTATTTTAGAAGCTGATAGGTTTTAAAAGTGGACTATGCATGCATCCATTAGCTATGCCTCCCACATAGGTTAGATTAGAGTCTATCCCATAATGCATTGGGCAAAAGGCAGGTGCTCATCACTGACTTAATAATACAGTATCTCCATATACACAAATATTTAGCATAGTTTTACATGCAATTAAACAGCTCCATTTACAAATAATTGTTCCATGAGTTGAATCCTCCCTTATAGATTTTGTGGTTGGATACATTCTACTTAATTTTTGCTTGAAATATCACAATCTGGAAAATTACCAATTAAGTAGTTTTGAAAGATTTTTTATAAGATCTGAATATGGTGGAGCTTATTGTTAATATCAGTAAATCTCATCACAGTAATTATTTGTTTTTGGTACTCACAAAAGGAAGTCCCCTGACTAATTAAGGCAACTTTACCCATAAAGCACTAACATCTCCATATTAAATGTACAACTGCCTGTTTCGCATTCAGGCAGCATACAAAGCGTAAAAAGTCTGATAAAGCTTATCCAAACATATCCAAGCTGTCCACTTTGCTCACAAATCTCCTGTAAAATTTTATCAAAGCAATTAAAGCAGATGTTCACACATCATCTGTTTTGTTTGTGTGCATTTGAAATGAGTTGCATTGTGTCACTTTCTTAATAAAATAACTTAGAGTGCTTGTCCTTGTAATATATTTCCCTGACAATATAATAATAGTCTCCATGCATTATCTAACACAGGCTACTAGACAATAACTTAAAGACGTTTTTTATTAAAATACAAAAACAATCAGATAACAAAATGGTTTAGAGAATTATTTATTGCAGAAAGCAGTCCAGTTATCGTTAGACATACTAGGAATGACATGAGGAAATATGCCAACAGCCTGAACATACCTCAAGCCTTCACACTACACTCTCCAGAGGTTCCCAGTTTAAATATTTCCAACAACAAAATCCACTTCAATACAACTAAAAAGGCTGTTGTGTTTTCAACAGCATGGGTAGTGTTGAGTAACTACTATACATGGTACCAATGATAGAAATGACTGCATGCGGCTGCAGTGTGATGTATTACACAGTAACACAGCACTTTGCTGTAGAGTTCCCTCAGTGAACAATTGAATGAGGTACAACAGCACGCAACAATACAGCACTCAGGATTGTAGTGGGGCGATCACACATCACAGAGAGAGAGAGAGACTGGTCAAACAGCAAAATCAGAAAATGTGATGGAAACATGGTGTTGGCAAACACTGACAATTATCTGCAGCAGGTGTCTTAACAGCATTACAAGATCTGACCTTGTAATTGAGCACTGTATCAGTTATAGATCATAAAATCAACAACACAGCAAAGATGGAGTGTGTAATGTTATTTATAATGATGAACAGATGGAAGCAAATATGACCAGTCTCTTTTTCTGGGTGGTTAAAGGAATATTTCAACATTTTGGTAAATACACTTGTCCAATTTCACGCAGAGCTTTAAGTCTGTACGGTTAAAATTCAGCTACAGTCAACAGCCAGTTAACTTAGCTTAGCACAAAAGCCTGGCTCTGTTTGAATGTAACAAAACCTGACCTATCAGCACCTTTTCACAAAGTAATGCATTATACTTCATTTGTTAAATCCATACAAAAAGTGTAAAATTACATCTTTTGGTTTTCCAGATGTGCTGGGCTATTTCTTGGCTGGGTGCAGTAACTTGCTGGATTCTTGACATCACATTGAGGTTACCAGGCAATCAGCAGAGTCTAAGCAGTTGCACCTGGCAAAGAAATATGAAAATACATAGAAAGTACATAACTGCCGGTAAAATATTTCATTTATTTTCATTTTTAAAGTACGCTTTTGTACAGCTTTAACAAACAAGATACAATGTGGTAATTGATCTCTGATTAGTGATCTGATGGCGGGTTTTTGTTACCTTTGGACAGAGATAGGCTATCGTTAGCCATTTCCTTCCATTATCAGTCTTTGTGCTAAGCGAAGGTAAGCTAACCATCTCCTGGTCTCAAACTTCATATTTACCGGACAGATACAAGAGTGGCATTTATTTTCTCATCTAACTATGGGGAAGAAAGGGGATAAGCCTATTTCCCAAAATGTTGAACTATTCCTGAAACAGATTTTTAGGCAGTCTCTGTTTGATCAAACCCACCGTCCTGTCATTAGCAATATAAAATTGCTGAATGAGCATAGCCAAAATTCTGCACTTAATCTCCATCAGCATCTAAGGATCATTTTGTAGTAGTTAAAACACTACAGGTTAAATTCCTGAAACAGCCTCGGCCAGCAAAACAGGATTCAACTATGCTTCCCTCCCCCATCCCAATCTTTTTTTAAATTTCCTGCTGACTGTGTAGAACCACACTAAATAAAATATCACTCAGATATAGTATAATCTAAATCAAAACCAAGTTCAGGAAAAAGTCTTACTACTGGTAACAGCAAAACTGTTTTTGTAAAATGTTGGTTTTATCCATTCCACTTTTTGGTCTAATATCGCCATAATTCCATCCCTCACCCATTAACCAAAGTGGTAACAAACTGATGGTCTTCAAAGAAGATTTAGAGTCGTTTTCTTAAATCTCCAGCTGCTCTGAGAGCCAAACGGCTGCTCCAGTGAATGACATCATATTGACAGTGCACCTGATTCTTATCATCCTTTCCTGAACTTTGGCATCTCAGCTGTGAAGCCACATGTCAATAACAAATTGGTTGATTTGTCTTTGTTTCTTTGTTAATTTGTTTCTGAGAATTAAGTGCAAAAAAGAAGGATTAAATCAAACTAAACCCATTCCCACAAGTGACACTAAATAATAAGCTTCATGGATGAAGCACAGCAGAGGCACAGCATGGAACACATAAAAATGCTCTGTATATTATAGGGAGAAGGAAAAAGGGGGAATGGATTAGAATAGATCATGTCAATGTACAGTGTAGGTAATGACATGAGGAGTGAAGATGCAAAAAAAAAGAACAAAGAGGGAATGCAGGAGAAAAAAAGGAATGAAAAGTGCGCTGGGCTAAAGGTCTGGAGTAAGACAAACAACTCATGTCTTCCTGCTCGACTTTCTCTGCGTTATCACTCGCACTCATTTTCCCGAAGGACGCTGTACATGTTGACAGTGAAACCAGATGGCTTATCTTCCTCCTTCCTTTTTGGATGTCCAAACCCCTCATCTTCATCATCTCCATCTTCATCATCGTCTGCATCCCGGTCTCTCTCGTCCTCCGGCTCGGTGCTTGACTCTCCGTCCTCCTCCTCGTCCCTCTCTACCGTCCCTTCCTCCTGTGTCGCCCTTCCTTGAAGAGCCATAATCTCCGGCAAGTCTGGGTGATTCTCCCAATGCTCTGTAGACAATAAATAATCCCAAATGAATAAATGAATTCTACCCATCTACCGTTTTAACTTAAATAAAATTAAAGCTGAAGTGAGGAGTCATGGGAGAGCCTCTTTTACCTCTCAGACAGCTGTAGCCAGGTGGTCTTAAGCAGAGACACAATCTGCCATCAACTGCCAAGCGCAGGAGACTGTTAGCTGCACGGTAAACATCGTTGCGAGCTGCTTTTGCTGTCTTATAACCTCTCCTCTCTGCCCATGCTAAAGAATGCAAACACAGATGGAAAGAGAGGGAGAATCTCAATGACATGTTAGTGAATAGGGATGTCACGAGAACCGATGTTTCGGTACCGAGTGGATACTAAAATTCTGAAAACACGTTGGTACTTGTTTTTCTAGGAAGCTTAGTTAACTGGGATCCAAAACGGCAAAGACAGCGACAAGTGCAGCTGCACAGACAGCGCTGCCTCGAGTCGTTGAAAAGACTAACAGTAAGAGTCGTGTATGCAAGGACTTTGTGTAACCATTATTTTTGTTTGAAACACCTGGCATACTATGTCACATACGACATTTGCAATGGCTAAACGCTAACGGCTATCGTGTTTAGGCTAACGTAATTTAAACATAGTTTGTAGTATCCAACGAACGTTAAAGTCAAGGGCAACTGGACTTGGTTGAAAGATACTGGAAGACGTTTCGTCTCTCATCCAAGGAACTTCTTCAGTTCTGACTGACTGGAAGGGAAACTCAGCTATTTAACCTCAGTGGGGTCGTTTGCCAGGATCGTCGATACTGCTAGTTCGTTAGTGTTCCTGGTTGCTGTAACGACAGTCGTTGCAGTCGTTACAGTCGTTAGGGTTACCCGAGGCCAAGCCTGAACGACCATCCAGTTGCCCTTGACTTTAACCTTCGTTGGATAACTATGACCTGGATGACTGAGAATCTTCATAGACATAGTTTGTAGTAGTAGGCTGTTGTCTTTACCACTTACCAGTCTGTGTCAACTGTCGAAATGTCATTAGCGTTTTAAATAAATATTTTCGGGCTAATGGTCTGTGACCATGTCAATAATTTAAACTACCACTTGCACCCTGAGTAGAGGTGTGTGTGTGTGTGTGTGTGCGTAGCCTCTGCTGTTTGTTTTACACAGTTATTGAGCTAGACCTGACAATTTATTAAAAGGAGTGTACTTTGAAGTACATGGGATTTATTAATTTGTTTGGGATCAAGAATCATGGAATTTCACTAGTATTGTTTTTGACAACTAAATTTCTCGTATTGTGACATCCCCATTAATGACAGTATAACATCATGGAATTAGCCTTAATTAAAGGAAAAACCTGGTGCTATTTAGTGATTCTACCTGCAAGTAGTGCGTATATAGCCAAAGCCTGCTATACTGTAGCTTATTTCTGTGTCACAGGCCAAACACACATAAATACATGTTCTTCATTACAATGAGAATGTGTACATGGACTTGGTGTCAAGTGCCACAGACAGGGCAAGGAAGGTCGAAAGTACTGAGACTAACATACTGATGGTTATTCCATGGGATTTGTAAGAAAATGGTAGATTGTGACAGTGTACAGTTGATAATGGATCATGACATGGGTGCCTATTTAGGGAAGGTGGCCATTTGCCTCTCAATATTTTGGTGTACTGAAGCAGTGGTGAAATAGGTGAGTAACAATGCCAAGAATTACACATTGTACCTTTAAAGCTACAACAAATTGGATGGTCGATGTCACTGAGAATTGGCTTACCCTCACACACATCCCAGGCTGTCCAGCTGAGCTCTTCAGACCCCTGGTTTCTTAGGTGGGCTTTTAACTCAAGCAATTTGGGATGGTTGAGCTTCAGCACAGAGAGGAAAGGGGTCCTTTCACATAGATAACCAACAGAGCTGTAGGGCTCCTGCAGCTGAGACACTGGGTAAATGCCTGCCAGAATCTAGAGAATACAAAACAGGAAGAAAGAACAAGATCAATAAAGAGAAAAATCAAAGAGATCAAAATAAGTTTTTAAAATGGCAAGTTAGTATCCAAAAATGTTTAAAAAGCTGAACAGCTATCAGAAAAAAACCTGGAATTCATCAAGAGCCTTTGAAAGATAACAGGTGGGAATTTATAAAATCAATAACCCATCTGCCCAGAGGTGTGCGAGTGTGCTGTTCCACACAATTAAGTTTATATTGAGCCTAAACGGGCAAGTAAACCCAAAGTCACATCTACTCTCAAGTACACAAAATTGAGCTTGTACCTGTAACTGTTTATTGACACGGGAGGGGAAAACCAGTCCAGGGCAGTCGCAGAGTTTGACTGTCGGGGTGAGGTAGTAGGTCTGGAAGTATTTGGTGTGGCCTGGGGTTCGAGACACGCTCACCACCTTTCTCCCCACCAGGCTGTTTATAACAGATGACTTACCAACATTCGGAAAGCCTGGGGGAAAAAATAGGATGGTTTTAAGATCAGTCTTTAATACCTAAAATTATTGTTCTAATTCGGTTTGATTATGTTAGTCTTGATTTTTATGAATTATGATACTGAGCCTTGAACTACAGTGTTTTTTAAGATAAGATGAAACTTTATTAATCCAGAAGGAAATTGTTCCCTGTGCAGCAGTACAAACTAGGAAAGTGTGCACATAAAAAGAAAACAAATAGTAAAAGATTATCGATAAGGTGCAAAAACCAAATGTACACAATGCCATAAATAAATAAACCAAATATTGGTAAGGTAAGGTCAGAGCGGAGGATTGAGTGTTTGTCATGTGTCAGGACATTAACCTGTTGTTCCAATTTGACATTTTAAATAACAAATTATCAACAGTTACAATAAGACCTTGTTCTTAAGTCCCCAGATAAGCTTGACGTATAATAGTCTTTTGTCCAGTCAACTGGAGTGAAAGGTTCTTACTGTATTGATGCAATTATCTTCATCAAAAAAAAGACAAAAAACTATTAAGATCTTCAGAAAATATTAAGAGATTATTTATTTTAAGAAACTTTCACTGAGACTGGCTACAGAGATCAACTTCTCAGCAAAAACTCAGATGTATACCTATGCAACCCAGTGTGAGAACCCCATCTTTGTAGAGCTCGTGGGATTGGCTGCTCATCTCCATAGCTCTGTCACTTTGATGCTCCATCAGCACCGACTCTGCTCCTTCATCTGGCCGTTCCCCTTCCAGTTGCTCAGCAACAGCATCTCTATGAATCTTCTGCTCCCAGCTGGACAAGTCAACTTTGAAAACAAGAGGTGACACTTAGAAGATCAACACAAATGTGCTAACAGTCAAGTTCACAGAGTGGACAACTGACAGATGCCTTAGTTATTATGATTTTGAGTATGCAAGATTAAGAGCAGACAGACACCTACCTCTCCCTGCTGTGATCTCCTGACAGGCCTTCAGGATATCTAGAGGACCTCCAGCATGATTCCAGTCAGCCTTCCTTGTCATCCTCTTCTTCTGGAGCACTACAAGCCAGCAGACACACAGACGGAGTCAGGTTATTCTGGAGATATTGCACTGACATAAATTCTCTGAGTTGCAGGCTTATTTCAATTTCAGTGTCTGTCTGGTGTAATCGTTTATGTGTCACTGAGTCTTCTTCCTATCCCATCAGTTTCTCACTACCTCCTAATCTACCCCCATTCTCCCTCTCCTCACCTGTGCTATAGGGCTGTCCAGGATGGGAGGTAAAGCAGACTATATGCAGGTGGGGGAACTGGGAGGTCATGTAGTGTTTCCAGGCAATCACCAGCGAGGGAGGACACAGGTCGGCTTTGTTCAACACCAGAACCACCTGCTTCTGGAGATCTTCTGTGATGTATTGGTACAGGGCTGGAGGGAACTGCAGCACCTGGGTGGTTTACATGGAGGATACCCCATGTTAAAATCATAATTATAGACTACTCAAGAAATAACCACTAGATCATACCCTTATTAATAGGAACAAGACAAGCTGTAGTGTTTTAATTTTACATTAATACTAAACGTTCTAAATGCAGGAGTGAATTCACTTCACATAAAGTATATCTGTCTTGTTAGAAGTTAGAATAAGTATGTCAGGTGTCTTATAATTAGAAACCAAAGAACTGGGTTTGATTTGAACTCATTATAAAAAGCAAAATCACACTTCTTGAACACCTTAAAGAACCATTTTCTTGAGTTAATCAACAAAACTAAAACAATATATGCAACATTTAATGAAACACTAGGAAGGAAAACAAATGGTCAATGTGGAATGTTGAGAGACAGTGGTAAACTGTAACTGCTGATCTGAGAGTCAAATCTACTAAAATACAAAATACGAGCATTTAATTTGTAAAACAATTAGTGGCAAGTAAAGCCAACTTCTTATATAACTAAATTACATTCTAAAAGCATAGACCTGGTAAAATTTGTGTTTGAAGTTCACATATTAGGAGGGATACTTTTCTATTTGCCTCCTAGTCTACTTTTATATTTATTAACAGTGGCAGTGTTTCCCATACATTCATTTATTTGTGGTGGCCCACCACAATATCGATGCTGACCGCCACATATTGATTTTGATTTACGGTATTTTGCTATTGCAGACGCCATAGCGCATTCACGCATCACATCCTCTCTCTCCCTTATGAACACAGCTGCACAAATCTGTCCAGCAACACTGTCAATGTCGAGACCAGCTAAAAGTTATTAGCAAGCATGTAAGGAGCCTAGCTAGTAAGGAGAGTTAAGTTAATGTTAGAACAGCTGGGTTTTCGAGGCTAGCACGTTGTATATAGCTGATAGTCAATATCGACTGCACAATAGAGCATTTTTGGAGCTATGCAAACGAGAGAAGGAAGTGACATTTCGTTGTTTAAGGTGGACAGACCGATTGGATCACAATCAGATCTCAATGTGGACAATGCTAGGTGCAAATGTAATCAGGTTAAATGACAATTACTTTCAGAGACAAAATTTCCAACTACAAACAAATATTTTATGTAAATATACTGATAAATAATTAACACCATTTCAGATGTTCAGAGGGATGTTGACTGTGTCTCCATCTAGTGGTCTGACCCACACTGCAGATAGACCTTTTGCTTTCAAGATCACCTACCGGGTGTCTGATGTCTACGATGAGTAGGACGACATCTGACATCTCCAACACTCTCCATAGCTGCCTCCATGTCTTAAAGACAGAAAAAAGAAAAGTTGTGTGTACAAGACAAAGTAATCCCTCTAAATTGATAGTTCATAAGGAAACAATTGTAAAAGATTAGGATATTTGAAATATTTTAAGATATTTCTTATTCTGTTCAGTGTAATGCTTCATTTTAATAGTACAAAAACAATATCAACTCCAACAGGCAAAATAATCTGTTCAAAGAAGCCAGTTATTCATATAAATGTTATTTTTCCATAATTTTGATCCTCAGCTCCACTTAAAAAGTCATCATCTCTAGATTAGTAAGAGTCACTTATCACACCACCAGCTGCTCAAGCCCTGCATCTGATGTACCACCTGAGCTCAGCCCACGCTTTGAAATTAAATGATCTGCAGGGTTTTTGATTTTGAAAAATAATGTTACCATGTTACCATGTTAATGTTACCACAGCCTGAGCAAAAGTGAACAATACCACAGCATGACAGATACAATGGTACTACTCCCCAGTGGAAAATACCAGACAACACACAGGTATTTCATAACATTCTTACTCTCTACATGATCTAAATTTACCATAGTGAAATATTCAGTTCATGGTACATTGGAGTTATGTCTCTAAGGTGAAAGTGGCAAAGCAGGTCTGCTGGGTAATCATCAGTTTACAGGCAAGTCATTAACAAGCAGCATTACTTCATGCTGTTATCTGTTGTCAAAGGGTTCAACAGGATTCATAAATACTTATTTTGCACAGAAAGGGGGATGGCAGGCTTAGCGATTAAATCCTGGTTCTCATATAACATATAACACATATACAATATTATTCAGTGGCTGCATACTAAATCTACTGCTTTCAGCTGAATAAAACAATTAATACTTAGGGGAGAGAGCAAGTGTGTACACTAGAGAAGGTTAATGAATGGACTAATCTTGGTTCACCAGAAAAATGGTGAGGTCTGACCGGCATTGCATCACTTACTGGGTGATTTAATAAAAGAACGGGGTGAATTTTTGAATTGCTGGTTTCACTGTTAGGACAAAGACTGCATAAATTATCTGAACTGGGTATGAACTATACAGTAGAAGCTGCCATGGTTCCCATATATATGTATGTGTGTATGTATGTGTGTGTGTGTGTGTGTGTGTGTGTGTGTGTGTGTGTGTGTGTGTGTGTGGTTCAGTAATGGCACTCCAGTCAAAAAAGTCCTTAAAGGAGAACTCCGGGCAATTATTATTAATCTTGATTGTTATACCTTTGTGAGTACTGTCTATAGAAAAAAAAACTAACCGGATTGGTGCTTGCAACACGGAGCTGCTACAGCTAATGCCCAGGGCTCCCACGTAGCTAAAACGGCAGTTATAGGGGCATTTGCATAAAGAGCGTCTTTGTGCCTCTTAACAGACACAAAATGTAATTAAAATGTCTGTCCAACATGAACAGGGCCCTTACATGACAACAAGATGCGTTTAGCAACTTAGCCATTGCTTAAATTCACCTAAATAGTGTTTTAGACGGCTAGCTGTAGTCTCATGCTGAAATCCCGTGGGAACTCAGTTGTTAGTTTAGAAATTTACCTCAAGATTGTGCTCAAAGTGGCTGAGTGAGCCAGGTGGATTTTTGGAGTCCAGGTCATCCAGATAGTCTCTGTACGACTTCTCCTCTTTCCTCATCAGGTTCTCTCGTGTCATCTCATAATTCCAGGACGGCCGTCGTGGGAGACCAAGACCTGACAGTGAATAATCAAGTTAGGTGAAGTGAGTGTGAAGCAGTGACCCACTCCATTAACCTACTCTGCTTATCAGCTATTCTTGCTTATTTTGAGATTTTTATGTATAAAGCATTAGCCATACCTTTATCTGAGGGGTAGATGTCATTGATGTCAACCTCAAGTTCTTTATCTGACACTGGCTGCAGCACCTTCTCCCTGGCCACCTTCTTCCTCTTTTCCACTTCATCTTTACTTTCCTTCTCAAAGTGCAGTCGGAACCTTTAGAGAAGAGTGTGTGAGGGATGTAAATATGGCTACTTTAAGTATTATCCTAGCACTGGGTCACTATCTCTAAAAATGTAAGAATGTGCAAATTTCAAACTTGATCTACCTTTTCTAGATTTAACTTAACATCACACACTAAAGTAGCATATGTCTGTCATTCTATTAAAATAAAGTCATTAAAATACAGCGCAGATGCTCTGATATATTGCTCCAATAATTTATCACAGTAGCCTCTTTTTCTGGCAATTCAAGCATCCTGGTGTTCCAGGGAATTCATTTTAGATAACCTTGAATGTCAAATAACACACCTAGAGCACTAAAGTTTATGTATCTCATCAGAATCTTAAATCTTTTACCATTATTTTAATGAAGTGCATGAATGTGAGCATGAGTAATGACACTGAAAACTCACCTGTTGGGGTCATATCTACCTTCTCTACTGAAGGGCTGCTGATTTATTCTCCTAACATCGGTGGTCTCACTGTCTGAGGTGTCTGACTGTCGCTCTCCTCCTCGCTCCACACTGGCATTGCGGCTGCTCGGCCCAGAACCTGTGTCACCTGGAAGTCAAACATAGGCTTGCATCATGCATCAATTAGCTTTCTTGAATCCAACACCTACTTTTCCCACTGATAGTGGTTATTACAGATATGAATATGCTTCTAATGAGGTGTCCTCAGCCAAGTTCCTATCCAGGAAGAAGTTTGGTATCAAGAATAGATGCTGACTTTCATTTAAATGAACAGTTAACAGTTTCCAACATGGGAAATAACAGCAAAATACAACAAGCTTGTTTCAAATTGTTCTGACATCTTATTAAGTAACTTGATGAAAACCCCTCGGACTCTCCAATGGCCTACTCCACTGAGTGAGTTATTAATCACTACATGGCTTGACCTTGGTTAACCACAGGGTGTTTGTAGTTAAACTGCTAAATAAAAATCAAATGGATATGCACTTTTTAACGCTTCTTTACAAATGCGCAAGCCTATGCTATTATTCTGCTGTGCTATTTATACTTCAAGTTCGAAGGCAAGTTATGTCACACTGCTTTAATGTTGTTACACCTAGCTAACAGAAAACGCGGATGTTTATTTTTACAGGCTAAATAAATGGCCTGGTCTCCAACTGAAAACCTTAATGTTACTTGACCTAACACTACACACACACACACTGACAGGAAACTGTTCGTGCTTCTCACAATTAACTGTACAGCAAGAACCGTTAGCTAAATGCTAACGCTAGCGTGGTTACGCTAACGGCAAATGTAGTTACCTCTCTTTTTCTCCCGTTTGACTTGAAGCTGTTTCTTCTTCTGTTTATTGCTAAATGGCTTTTTCCGGTGCATACTTAAAAATAAGCTGGTAAATAAATAAAGCTATGTACTGTATATTGCTACGTCCACCAGTCTTTGACGATATTTACATGAGTGAAGTTTCTCGACTCCTACACTTTGCAGTGACGCCATATCACTGCAGAGAATGGCGGACGAGACCACATGTCAGTTTTCGCAAAGTGGTCGAGTTTACATAATTTTGGCTTTATTTAGATGATCTTATTTAGATTGAGTTTTAGAATAGTAGACGGCTTTTTATTCGTAGTATCATTTTATACATGTATCAAGAAAATGTTGGTTAAACTGACAGTAAACCCCCTCCTATTTAATGGTACAGTCCACTTTTGTAAACACCTCACACATTTGCACATTCCAGCAGAGCAGACAAGCTTATTAAACGTACCTGGATACACAGTTTCATCATTAGGTATCAATAAGACCATTATGCATAAAACGAGCAGCATAGTGTTTGCTTCTCTTTGTCTGGTGTTATACATCTCAAATATGCTGGTAAAAACTGTTATTGAGCAAAATAAAAACATATTTGAGCTCAAAGTCAAACTATTTTTTAGTCAAAATCGCAACAAAACCACCCCCCCATTTTGTGGATTCAAATGTTGTGTTCAAATGTAGCAGCTCTTATAATTGTCACTTCATAAAGCCACCATGGCACACAAAGAAATAATTAATATTGGCATTAAACTGAAACAGAAAAAAAAAGCCACGAGAAACGTTTCAGAGGGTTTATTGTATTATGAACTGAAAAAAAACAACCAAATGCAGATGTGTCATTATGTCTGTAAAGTATTATAAACATAGTTATCGTGGGAGTATAATAGTAAGAACATATTTGGATAACATTACTTTTAGGACATACACACAAAGCAGTACAATAGGATTACATGAAATGTGAACTGGCTCATCACTTCCCAGAAAGTAATGTGAAGGCCTGCCAATGGGTGTAAGTAGGTTATATGGATTACCACATCCTTTAAACACACAATCATACCTTATAAACTCATAGTATATATCTATATATACTTGATTGATATTTTTTGTTTCCTGAAAAGGAAATAACTTCTACGTCCCTTTTAAGGTTAAAAAGAATTAATTGCGGCCATGTGTTTTACAACATAGTAGAGGTATGAACACTGAAGTAAAAACTGAAAGTGTCTGTATGAAAGTATAAAAATTTACCTTCACAGTCGACTACCCATTTCATCAACAGAGCAGCTCTAAATTGCAATGGCCAAAGCTGTATTTGTAAGGAAACGGCAGGAGGTGATAAAACAACAAGAGAAGCACGGTCTCTTTGATTCTTTCCCCATCATAAAACCATCACTGTGATGGACTGAAACATACTTTATTGCAGCCTTTACATGCACTTTCTACTCAGACAGGACAGCTAAGCAACAGCAAAACAACTCAAACAAGGCAGAAAGAACAAAAAGACGAATTAAAAAAATAAAACAAAATTATAGTCTTCACTATACTGTCACCATATTGTTTGTCTGCCTCAAACCATTTTCCAGGCACAGTCAATTGTTCCAAAGTTCTTGTATCATCTTAGTATTGCTTTAATCCTTTGTCTCTCCATCCTCCATTTCTTGTTTTCTTGAATTAATTTGAACATCCCTGACCCCCAAACTCCCTCCTTTAAATCGCCTCTAAGAGTTGAGGTGCTCCACTTGAATGGTGGATGCTGACACAGTGAGACAAAGGTCCTTGTGGGAAGTAATGTCAGCTACACTGACTGGTTTGTACTGGATGTCACTGGCAGAAACGGTCTTATACTGGTGCAGGTCAAATGGACAGGAGATGGTTTCTGTCTGGGGGTAGTTGTTCTGGCTCTGTCCCTGCTGACCGCCCGTTGCTCCGCTCCCAGCTCGGCTAGATCCTCCATCTGCGTTCTCTACCTGGCTCTGTGCTCCAGCCTGGCCCTGGCTTTGGTTCTGGTGCTGTTGTGCTGGCTGTGCTGTCCCGACTGCTGGTACAGTCAACTGGTCTGGGTTGTGTTTCTCCATGTGTTTCACCAGATACGTCTCCTGAGGTGATGGAAAGATAGGCAGAGGGTAAACAGCTGATACATGAATACAAGGTGTAAAGTGGCGGACAGTTGTCTGACGCTAGAGAGACAATTCATAGTGTTTTTGTAGAAATGCACTTCAGAAATGGATATTTGTCTTACTGAGGTATAAGTGCGGTTGCAGAGACCACACGAGTAAATCCTCGCGTGTTTGACTGTGTGTGTGGACATGTGGACCTCCAGGCTCGCTGCATCTATGTATCCTTTATTGCAGTTGGTGCACTTGTAAGGCTTGTCCTTGTTGTGTTGACGCCGGTGGGACTGGGAAAAGATGGTTATTGGGAAAAATAAAGTTTTACAGTACAGCTAAGTGTTCTGTGAGACAGGTAACAACCAACACACATTACATGCACTCACTCTATAAGAACAAGATGAAATTCTTTCACACCTGTAAATTTGAGAGTTGAGTGAAGGATTTCTCACAGCCTGGATGGTTACACTTGTATGGCCGATCTCCGGTGTGAATCCTGAATATAAACACAAACAAACACATACACGGACTCACTTTCATGGTGATCTAAATTGACTGGAGAAAGACAAAGAGGCAAATGAGAAACCTAAGCCCAGTGACTCACTTACCTGTTGTGCTGCTGAAGGTGACTGAGCTGTCTGAAGCTCTTTTGGCAGAAGGAGCAGGAGTAGGGTTTCACTCCGGTGTGGATGCGGACATGTTGGGCCAGGTAGCTAGAGTTGGCAAATGACTTGGTACAGTGGGGACACTTGTGAGGCTTTGACTCTGTGTGGTTCCTGATGAGGGCAGACAGGACGGTGAAAGAGAAAGGAAAACAGGATTGTAAAGATAGACTGATTTAAAACTAAAGATATTGATATTGCTTGTCACATACTTCTAAGTGATTGCCTCAGTTTATCAAAACCGTTCAGGAAGGCTGTCCCAGATGAGTAAAGTGAAGAGTGGAGCACTAAAATATTTGGAAACAGTCAGCAAAAGCCAACAAAAATTCTGGATCATTTTACACTTTTACTGCTCTACGCAGTATGAGCAATTTATGTTTGTTTGAATTACAAGTGTTAATATAAATGCCCAAAAGTGGGTCAGGGTTAACAATCACAGAAAAAAAAGCAAAAGAGTGAATGATTATATATTATATATAATTATTATAATTTTGCCCTAGGTGATTTGGGTGTGTGAACAGAAGAACAAAATGTTAAATGTAATAATTGTAGTTCAAAGGTTTTACAAATGCATTCACATAGATCAACATGCTCCTCCATAATTTACTGTAAATTGATTCGATGACAGCCAAAAAGGACAGCAACAGGATGACTACGAAATGAGTGCAGAGAGCAGGAAAGCGGAGCATGGCAGCAAAGGATTTCACCATTCAATGGAGAAACTAAGAAAACCCAATGATAAGAAAGTTTACCAAACACCACAATGGGTTACATGGGGAAGCCGAATGGAACTTAGTCTGCCTTTAAACCTACATTTCAACATGTATTTCTAAATGTGTATGTGTGTGTGTCTGTTTAAGCGCTGGCAGAAGAAATGACAAAACATACAGACAAAAGAAACGTGTAAAGCGGGAAAATGTGAAAACAGCAATGTAAAACAGTACAGAGAGAAGCAAGTATTGTGCACACACGCAAATGAAAAACAAAAGAAAGGGTAAAATATTCTCATAGTATCACTTATTGTTTAAATAATGGAAAATTTTATAATGGACAAAGCCCAACTTAAAAAAGGTGAAATTTGACTTCTAACTTTTGAAAAGGTCACTTCTGGGTAGAACTGGTAGCATGCCAGCCAACATCTACATGGCAGTGAAATATGCATCTGCACACTCCTCCAATCTTTTCCCCAAGAGGAAGAAGAAGACAGGACTCTGGGCTTCTAAAGGGCACTTGGCAGGACAAGATAACAGGACAGGGGAATATGGTACTGGGTTTGTAACGGTGAGGGGGTAGGGGGGTGGGGGGGTCTGCAGTACCGTGTGTGCTGCTGTAAATGACTGAGTTGCCTGAAAGATTTCTGGCAGTAGGAGCAGGTGTAAGGCTTGGCCCCGCTGTGGATGCGGATGTGCTGGGCCAGGTAGCTGGAGTTGGCGAATGACTTGGCGCAGTGAGGACACTTGTGAGGTTTGGCCTCTGTGTGCGACTTGGAGTGGATCTGCATGTCAGACTTACTGAGGAAGGTCGCCGCACACATCCGGCACCTACAGGCGGAGAGACACAGAAATGGGAGGGCGGGATGGAAGAACAAGAAGGAAGAAGAGGTACACATATACAGACAAGGAGACACAAGACAAGATGATGGAAAAGGGAGGGGGAGAGATGAAGGTTGTTGGAAGGAGACAGGGGGAAGAAGCATCAACCCACAGAAAGAAATAAGATATGATAGAAAATGATACAATAAAAAGGAAAATGAATAAAATAAGATAAATCAGTGGTGACAGGGGAAGGGGTGGGGGTTGGGGGTTAAGTCAAATGTAGAGATGTAAACACAAGGAAAGATGTCAAGGAAGATATCAGTGAAAACTGACATGGAAAGGCACGTAGATATTATAAAAAAGTGAAAGAGCAGGACACAAGAATGCTTGAGAGTTTACAACTCAAAGAGCATGCTATATAACACACAAAGAGGACAGTAGAGGCCAGGTAGCAATTCATGTCCAGTGTGTGCAGAGGCAAAGAGTACGGCTATGAAAACTGAAGTATTTGTATCTCAAATAAATTAAGGAACGATTTAACCGTCCACTTGAAAGCAGGCATGTTCTGCAACAACATGCAGTGAAGTGTGTTTAGTAGACGTGTCTGTGTGTGCCAAAGGTGTACATCCAGCAGCGCCTAGTTCATCTATAAGAGCACAACATCTCTACGCTGATTTCAACAGAACACAGAGGAACAGGTGTGCTTGCATTCCACAGCGAGAGCAAGGAGAAATGGGGACGCACAGCAGGTGTTGTTTTGACACTGTACCTGTAGGTCTTTGTGCTATCTTTTGGGCCTTGGTCTTCCTCTTCATTTGACAGGTCATATGGGTCTCCGGTATGATGCTGCAAAGGTGCCAGCTGTCAAAGATAATATTGAGTTTTTTAGTTAATCATGTCAGAATCAGATTTCCCTTTCTTCGTCTGTATTTTCTTACCTGCCCACCGGCTGTCAGATGTGCCAGTATTAGTGTTTCATTTCCTGGTCCACCTACAGGACCGACCTTGGACAGTGCTGTCTTCTTCTTTCGACCTCGTTTGGAGGGCGCTGGCATCACAACCAAATGAGACGTTGCATCCCCTTCTTTTTTGTCTACAACAAGGATCAACAGCAGCAGGTTAAGAGGGGAGAATACTCTTGAACCGAGCAGCAGCAGCATGGGTTTGCAAGCTCAGGGAACAGTTGTTAAAGTTTCTCATTGAGACCTTCTGTTTATCTGCCGCTATCTTGACATCAAACTGAAAATCACAGTATGCTGTAGGACAGGACAGCTAAGAGAAAAGAAATGTGGGAGAGAGATAGTGGACGACAAGCAGCAAAGGTCAGACTTGAAACTGGACCGCTGCTGCAAGGACTAAGCCTTCTTACATCGGGCTCACGCTCTAGTGGAAAGCTAACAGTTGCGCAATATGTTTTTAACTGGGTGTTTTCTTTCAGGTGTAATTGACTTTTGAATAAAAAAGGACAAAGAATCTCTGTGAAAAAAAATTTGGCATTTTCTTACTGAAAATCTGTACAAATTCAAATACATTAATAATGAATATTGTTTCCACCAAAGTGTTTAAATATAAACTGTTTAAATATAAACTGTTTAAATATAAAAGCGTAAACACACCAATATTTTATAAGCAAGCTGTCATCTTTTGCACGTGGAAGACAATTTTTAGAAAAACTGATTAACTTAAAGACATAGAACCATAAGTTACTGGCACAGCTTGGATAACCAATTAAATCATTAATTATCTTCCCATTTTCTGTTTTTTGATCTTGTTGCTGTGATCTGTACTTTCGAAGGGAAGCGCTCAATTGGGCTCATAACAACTTAGAGATATCTTTACAAATAAATTGAAAAAAATCGAAACCTCCTCTCTAATAGCATGGGCACAGTGAAAATAACACCCACAAAAGCCAAGAGGTCTGATTCTGTTCCACATCACTAAAACAACAATAAAGGTAGCATAATTAGTCTTGACCTAAAATACAGTTTGTTTCTGCTGGTCCTCATAGCCTCAAAAGGTTAGCACTGTCATTTATGGATATGGTCATTAAAGTTGCTATAATTCAGCACAGATGCAGCCAAATACATGATCCCCTTGCACACAAAGAGCAGAGGAGAAATTTGAGAGCAGATGTTTAATGAGAGCACAGAAGCAGCCTGAATGCGAGGAGAAGGGCTGAACCTGGAGCGCAGGAAATCTGTGAAAGTAGCAATATACAGTATCTCAGTTCAAGCACACAGCAGTTTGAGGTGAAGTAGAGCAAATGTAAGCACAAGCAGGTTGAGTGTGAGGGCAGGGTTTTGAGTGAAATCCTAACAAAATCTAAACGCGAAATCAATTGGTCATGCTCTCTAATTGAAAGACCACGCTCTTTAATAAAGACAGGAATATAGTCACATATTTGATGAAGTTTAAATGTATTTACTTTATATTAAAATCATAAATTATAATGAAAACTTATGCGCTTGAGTAAAATTTATTAAACAAATGCCAGTCGTAGTGAAAGAAAAGTCTATTAAAGCATTTTTAGAACCATATACAAAGTATAACATAAGGTATAGTGAGTGCTTTACCTGGAGAATGGAGTGCTGAAACAATCATGGTCGTTGCTGGATGACCAGAGACAAATGACTGAGAGGATGTGGGAGAGACTAGTGTTCCCTGAGGAGTTGTGATGACCAGACCCGCTTCAGCAAAAAAAGTGACGAAAAGAAATCAAGAGAGACAGAAAAAGGAAATAAATCACAGATTACAAAGGCAAAGATGAAGTCAAACTTGATCATTGTGAGCAGTGTTCTTTCTGTGATTACAGTTTAAGATGAACAGTGTGAAAATGTGAAGTGCTATAAAAGAGTATTACAGTACAGCGCTGCAGTTCCGTTATTTGAAGAACACACACAAGCCTGAGGTTGTAGCTGTCAGCTAGGTGTTCATTTTACTGGCATTGTGTTGCACTTGCCTCCTGCCTGGAGGCTCCATCTAACTGGAATTTCAATTTGTTGTTAACTAAATCATTTAATGGATTGCTGTTATTTTATGGTTCTGAACTAAACTTACGGGACATTAATCCAGCCTTAACCTTTGCTGTTCTTTTGGTACTTCTTTTTACTTTTGATCATTAGACATAATGTAAAATGTGTTGAGGAATAACCGAGTCTCATGCCCCATCCACACTACTCCTTTTTAGTTTACAAACAGGGAATTAAAACAAATACGATCTCCGTCCACACCAGCGTTTCAGAGTTGATCTCCGTCTACATTAAAACGTCTGAAAACGCACAGCTAGGGCCCGTTCAGGTACACTGGGCATGCGCGTACCAGTGTAAACACGAAGCAGATGTTCTATTCCGTAGTTACAGAAGATTTGGCAAAAGAATGAGGCAGAATACAGAGGAAGCATCAGACCATTTTTTAATGCATGCATCAATAAGGAGCTGGGACTGTTTATGAATGTGACACGGGAGAGTGGCGGCGGAAACCTACTGGGAGTTGTTGCAAAGTAAACAGCGACATGCACAGTACAGACGTAGGGAAATAAGTGTTTTGTTTCTGTGTTGTGTTTCTGCTTTGCAAGACCCAATCAGAGAGGAGAGCGTGAGCGGCTGCGTCATCGTTTCTAAAGTACTCCGTTTTGGCCCCATCTTCACTAAAACGCCCTCCGGAGTTTTGAAACGCAAAACGGGGTCGGCAGCGTTTCCAAACTTCTCTGTTTTAGGTCTTCGTTTTCGTCTGGATGGGAGGTGCAAACGTAGCAGAAGGTCTCCGTTTTAATTCTAAAACGCAGTAGTGTGGATGGGGCCTCAAACTGAGAAAGCCCCAGAGCCCTCTCCATACAGAAACAGACTCACCTGCTGTCATGATGCCTGTGGAGGGGACGGACAGCATGTTCTGGGTGCTGTGAGGAGGGTGGAGGTGTGCCACGTTACCAGCCTGCCCTCCTCCATCTGTCTTTGCCCCACCAGTGGGGATGGTGAGAAGCGCTGTTTGGTAGTGGGATGCAGAGGAAGGAGAGAAGGAACCATTCTTTTCCTGTTGCTCTTTCACTTTGTTCAGAAACATGGCATTCTCAATCTGTCAGAGGAGATGAGATTTTTCATTTTATAAGTCAGACTGGACTCCCTCAGTTATTATCTTTTAGTCACAAAACATCTCTTCAAATGAGCTTCTTATTCTGCAGAAACTGCATATTCTTGGTTTCTTGCCCAGACTTACCTGTCCTGGTACAGTGGGGATGGGAGACCAGAAATACGATGAATTAAAAGGAGAATCTTCCATCATTTCTGCAATGACACAAAAGTCGCAACAGTGAATTACTGTAATGACCAAGTCAGTACTACTACTGGTTACTTTGCAGTAATAAATGTGACACACAACTACTAGAAACACATAACCAACAGTCCATAGCATTTAAACTCAAATTATCTCTATGTAAACTGAAGAGTAACATCCCATTTTGTGATGAAAATACTAAACACACACAAAAACTAACACTAGAAGGTATATACCTGTATCAGCAATCTTTGTCAACACAGGAGTGTTAGAAGCCTACAATTCAAATTATGTTAGTTGTCAAACACAGGCGTGGATATTTCTCATTGTTTTATTAGTCAAGAGGAACTCTTCAGGTTTAAATGAATGCGTAGCTGTAATTTATATAGTCCAAATTACAGATTGGTTACTCATATTTAATAAACTACATCATGATATGATAGAAATAGTTATAAATAGTTGACCTATTGAGCATCAATAAGATGTTGATTTCCAACACCTAGTGGATATGCTACATTTTCCTCCTAGGCATCAATAAAGTTTATATAAATATCCTTTTTTAAAGGGCCCAGTGACCCATGACCCAATTATCCTGCATGGGATCCCTTGGCAAAACTTAGCTGCTGCACCCCTATTAACCCATTAATTAATCCCCATTTTGTTGTGAGGTAATTTTATTAAAACACAATCAAATCTGAAGTTCCCCTATATTTACCAATTTTGACAATACCCTTTTTTTCACAAAGGACCCCTCTTTAAGGCATGATCTCAGAATCAGATAATAAACCTAAATTCACATAAGGCCCTTGGTATATCAACTGATACTGCCCTTTATTGGTGAATATTCCAAGACAAAATAGGCAAAGTTTAATAAAATGAATGATGGTTGGATTCCATTTAGCAGCTTCAGATTCTGGGTCTGGGAAATGTCCATGCTGGCTAGCTGTCACACTTGCCGTGACTTACTAGGACACAGAACAGAGCAATGATTCATGCTATTAGTCACACCTGTGCTTTTCCTACTATGACAAGTCCTGAAAAAGTCCTATTAATCAAATTACCCCAAACTAATTGCCACATAGTGAAGCTGGGGTTTTTTGAGGGCCCCTGGGGGTGTGGCACTGCTGGGGCAGTAGCTCCCTTTGCCCAGTTGGTAATGAGGCTTTGGGACCAGCCTTGTAGGCTCCTACTGGCAAACGTCCAATTAAAAATAGAGATAAACAGAGGTAGACTGACTGATAAGAGGAATTATAAAAGTTTAATAACTAACTGACTGAGTAGAGAAGGTATGATGGGAAGACAGACAATGATCATGAATATGGTTCTAAAAATAAAAATAACACATAGGTCTCTGAGATTAAGCGTGTCTTTTGGCACAAGACAGTGAAAGTGTACATTAGAAAGTACACTCCTGGGATGTTAATAACATCGATTATGTAGCGTTATGTTTAATTTTCTTAACTGGATTTGTTAGCATCAACAAACAGTACATGACCTCACATTTTGTGGTATTTACAGCAGATTCAACTCCTTAGCTATAAGCTGGCTCAATAGACAAACACCACGCTTGATGGAACTACAAATCCCCAAATATCGCTAACTTTTAAGAATTGCCAAACCACGGCAGATAAATGTAATGTTTACAATAAGCCGTAGCTTAACAGAAGGACTCCATTTCGTCTCCTTGTATCTTGTACTTAATCAGGCCCGACGTGCTGATTAACTATACAGTTAGCTAGCAGGCAGCAGTGTGTCTGTGGTGCCCTCCTGCTTGGGGAAAAAAATAACAAGCAAGGCAAAAAAAGCCCAAAGGATAAAAAAAACTGAAGGGAAGAGAGAAAAAAAGCAATAGACCATCCTCACATACTTCCGGCTGTGGAGACGGGTGGAGAGGCGGCAGCAGAGTCATGCAAATCTACCAACAAATACTATCGACTGCATGGAGAATAGTGGCGTTTACCGGTAACGACGAGTCCTTCTCCCTCCCCGGAACTCTTGTGGGTCGGGACAATTTGGACACGGTTTCTAAATCTGTCCAAATTCCTGCAAACCAGTAAAGTTTTTTTCTCCCTCTTTGCTTTTTTTTCTCTTCGCTGAAGCGGCTGCCTCGTCTAAGCTTCACTTCCTCCGGATAAGGTCGTCAGACAAAAGAAGTGTGTGCGGTGATGTCACTTCCTGTATCTGAGGGACAGTTCATTTATAAATGCCTCAAATGTACCGTGGTCGTAGGTCAGCTGCTTGGTGTCCTTACAGCAGCAGCTAAGTGGTGTTTGTGCCACAGGTACATGGTTGTTGGGGTTTACTTTGTTTGATTTTAGCTTCAAATTGTTGGGGGAAGTCCAGTCAGTATGCTGTGTTCATGTGCTGTCGGGAGTAACACAACCCTGTACATGTAGGCGTCACGAGAAACTTTCATAGTTCCGCCAATAGCGCCAAATACTGTTTGTTCTAAAATTAATGGTCACAAATTATTTTTTGTTACTAAATTGTGCGCCTAACACCCTCCTCAGTTTGTTACGTATACACTCAAATTACATAATTGTGCTATGTGGACTTAAAGGAGTGGTAAGTGACTGTAATCCAATACACTTTTTGTTAAATTTGGCTCCGTGAAGGAGAGATGGCCTTTCAATACTGGAGAAATGTCAGAGATTTGAAATTCTAAAGTGTATTTGTCAACAATCCTGCAGAATCACTTACTCTCCCTTTAATGTTGTGAGCCTTGAAATGACTAACATGTGCCTTAAAACTGTTTAATTAATTTACTCAAAGTAATAATTATCAACCTTGATTCTAGAAGTAATTCTCCTCCTCACACAATGGATGGATTACCTAAGGTGCCAACACATAGCCAGGGGTCCAAGAGCTGAATTTACCAAGCAGGTCTCCCTGACCATATTGAAGTCTTGGGTCCATGAGACTTTGGAGCCTTGGAGCCGTTGTCCCATTGGTAATTCAGTCTTGGGTCTGAGGGGCCCCTAGACAGAGCCAGTAAGACTATAGTTTCCAACAGTCTTGTTATACTTTATAGAGAGGCAATGTCTACTTGTGACTAGAGCTGCAGTGATTAGTTGATTAATCAATTAGTTGAGTGCCAGAAACATAATTGACAACTATGCTAATAATTGATTATTCATTAAACCATTTGTCAAGAAAAAACGCCAGACACTTCCTTTAACTTTCCTTGTCCCACATTAGAATACATTTATTATTTTGAGGTCTTGAATGTTTGAACCACTTTGAGGTTGTGGCACAGTACCATTCAGCTTTTAGTACAGACACTATGCAATACCACCTCTCCAAATCAGCACAATAAAGTTGTACCATACAGTGTAATACATTTCACAACAATATAATACATCCATCACTGATGTATGCTTAAATCCCCAATTTTCTACTGCACTTCACTTCTTTGCAAAAAATATACATTTTTAAGTTGATTTTAGGAAGTTGATCACAAAAATATGCACCGTAATTTATTATATGTTCTATGTGTCGTTTTTCTCTGTCTCTAAAACTATGTGTACGTGTACTACTAACACTTGTTGTGGAGCATTGGCTAAATCCGTTTTTACTGTATACAGGCTGTGGTTTTATCTAATAAAATACTCAAGTATATATGGCTTTCCTTTAACACTTTTTCTCCTCCTCCTCACCTTGCTGCTGAAGTGCAAATATACATTTCAACACTAACATTTAAAAATCAAACGGCTGTTATTGTCTTTTCTTTGTTTTTTGCTTTTGTTTTGCTGATAATCTCTGTTACGACCACGAGCGTCGAAAATACGAGCTGACGGAATGTCACTCTAAGGCAGCACTGTTACTGTCCTCCAGTAGACAAAGTGACTTTTAGTTAGTTAGACTTTTGTCATGTGGATTAACTTTTATTATATGGATCAGCAAGTAACATCTGAAGTTATACACAATCACGTGTGCTTCAATTAAAACATGTGAAAATGTAAACGTACTTTAACATATTTTTAACCGTTTTCAAGGCAATGCTTTAACGGTCCACGTGATGTCGCTGTAAGAAAGGTTATACACGTCTATTGTAAGTCAACATCCGGCGACACGTCTCACCTACACACAGCTGAGCCGCGTGATATATTTTATTTATTTAGACCTCTCCAGACTTTTTATTAAATGAGAATGTTGTGTCTTTGACACTTTATGACAAACGAAGAGTCAAGTGTAAGTTAACCCGCAGCGTCTTAGACAAATCCAGAGCTTCAAATGGGGGAGGTGAGGAAGCTGCAGAAGAAGTTAAGACAAATTGAAAATCTGGAAATAAAAATCAACCTTCTCCCAGAAGAAAGATTCAAGGTACAGGAAGACTTAATCTGCCTTTCCCCCCAATGTGATCAGTGTGTTGGTAACGTAAATCTGTGTGACTTAGGTACATCCTGAATAGATTTCCCTCCGGTGTAAAAACACGTTACGACTACAACTCAGACTTTACTAGAGCACAGACAAGGATTTAGTCAAAATTATAATAAACATTAGAACTATGAGTTCGCTCCAATCTTCAGTAAAGTTGTGTTGCATTTTCATACATCAAACAGTCTATTAAAGTATATCAGATGTTGCCCATAACAGCCAAGCTCACGCTGTTAAATTAAGATGATATTAATGGTGTTGGTATGATACAATATTATGAAGGAAGGCTTCTTAAACTAGGAATAACAGTGTTGATATCTTAAAGAAGAAAAATATGTAATTAACATGAATTAATAATATTGGAATGAATAATTTGACAGCTTTTGCCCTAGGAATTTGGGAGATCAGAAGCTTACATTCTGAGCAGAGAGCATCAGAAAAAATAATGATATGAATGAATGACTTCAGGAGAACCTCAGTATTTTAAAGGGCAGAATCTGAATTCTGTAAATTATGGCCATGCCCTATAACAGTGTTTTGTTTTCTTTACTGAGGTGCCCTTAAATACCATTAATGAGAAGCAGGAAAATGCATACAGTGGTGTCCCACACATTTACAGCTGATAATCATTTGGTAGTGATGGTGGAGGTTACTTGTATAGTATCCATAATTCATTTCTCTGAATAAGTTGCATTTCCTTTGTCTGAACCGGTCTGAAAGGTATACTGTATCGGGAAGTGGCCTACAACAAACCAGAAAATGAATCAAACTTTCCTATAAAGTAAACCTTGTCACAGTATATGAAGAAATGTTCATGGAATTACACCACATGTTAAAGTGTACTGCACTTCCTTAAAGTTTGGGGACTCAAAATCAGTGGTGGAACATAACTAAGTACATTTTACTGGAGAGTACTGTTTTTACAATTTCACAGTATTCGTGCTTAACTTGGGTGTTTCCATTTTAAGCTACTTTATACCACTACATATTCGAGGGTCATGTTTTACTACATTTATCTGAAGGATATAGTTTTACATAGAAACGATATAATACATTTATAAAATAAAACCAATTGTTTCCGTTTTAAACTAATTAACAGTTCAGAATATATTTATTATAATTAGCTCAAACCAGACCAGTTAAAAATTGTGTGTGTCAATGTGTGTGTCAATAATGATAATATAATAACACAACAGGGGTTATTCTGCTGCCTAAAGAGCACTTCTACTTTTGATACTTTTACTTCTGTACAATACATATGTATTTTAATTCAGTAATGTTTTAAATCCAGAATTTTTTTATCAAAGGGGTATTTTTTTTTACATTGAGATATTGCAACTTTTACTTAGAGAAATATCTTAATACTTCTGCCACCACTGCTCACAAGAGACACATTTTTTAATGGACAAAGTCAAGTCTCCAGTAAGGGTCACAGGATCCTACATTTATCACAATGCAACTCAGTCCTGTTTGTTGGACCCTCCCTGCCTACTAATTGCCCAAATTTCTGTATATAAAAAAAAGTTGTAGTCTCCGAGCCCAAGTCGACATAACCCTGATGAGATCACTATTACATCATCACGGGTTATTTTCTCAGTAAGTAAGAGTAAGAGTTTTCACAATTAAATTTGTTGACATTTATGTGTGGAGCAATCCTTTAACACAGCAAACAGCCATTTAATATCAAGTTGACAAGACAAATTCACTCATTCATGCACATTTCATAACTCACACTCAGATAGGAGCACGGTGTGTGTCGCCAGTTGCAGTCTAATAAATCAAGACAGGCTGGCTATGTTGGCTGTGCATACAAACAACTTGTGGATTTAGTAGCTTGGTTTACAACCAATCTCGTGCCTTCTTCCCTCTCAGATCTCCAGGAAGGCGGAGCTCCGTTCCAGATTGGCTGAGCTTCAGCTGCAGCTTTCTGGCCCGCAGCAAACTCTGGGGATTGTGGGAGACGGAAAAAAGGAGAAGATGAAAAGACAAGTGTAAGGAAGTGAGGGAGAGGTACCAGCAAGGGGGGGGGGGGCAGATGGAAAGAAGCATAATTCTTCAAAAGCAACAACATTCACTTTGAAGCCTTTGATCTTTTTTGTATATCTACCCAAACACACTGGAGGTCAAATACTGTCACACTTAAAGAAAATGGGAACTTTCTGCCATTCATAATGTGTTATGTAAACATCATTCAGGGATGTCATCCTCCCTATTAAAGAGCTTCAGGGCTTTGTGTAGATCTCGGAAATCACCATGTGTGAATATTAACATCAAACTGAATGAAACACATGCATTCTTTCTAATACAGAGACCCTGAGCTCATTAGGAACTACTGTTTTTGTTTGTGTGGGACTTGGGGATCCTCTACAGGTATGCTCCCTGTCGCAAAGGATACTGTGTGCTGTTTGCATCTTGATTATTCATTCAGCTCTTGCTTTCTGAACTGGCACAGGGAGGATGCCCCTGAGGCCCTTCCATCACAAACGCCTCCAGCCTCCAAGATCCTTAAGGGAGAAGAGGAGTCCAAAGCTCAAGCAACGCCAGCTCCGGCTGCCAGGCGGAGGGAGACAGGAGGGGGAGCAGAGATAGGCAGACAGCAGGAAAGGACGGCGCCGGCCAGAGTGTCAGATCAGCACCAAGACGTGTCAGAAGGCTCTGCTGACTTTGACAACGAGCAGCAACTGCGACAGGAAGGTGGGATGATTAGGAAAAGTGGCTGAAGAAATAGTTATTACAATTTATCACAGGCAGCGAAAAGTAAAATGCAGGGCCCTAATTTGCAATTAACATCTAAAATCAGATTATACAAGTATGCCCCAAGGAGTTCTAACAAGCTCATGTGGCTGCCAGTATTAAAACCAACAGGCTGCTTTTGCTTCCCTGAAGACAGGACCCACGTTTTGCATGCCTGGAGCTAAATTATCCCCGTGCTTTGCATTGGCAGACGTATCCATATTGAAGAACTGTGTAGATTAACACGCTGGGGCGCTGATGAGGAGATGCTGCTAATTGCACAAATCATTTCTTTTACAGAAGCCGAATTTACATCCCTCAAATTGTCGTGGGAGAAGGCAAAGTTTCGTTTGAGGCTGTTGGAGGGTCATAATGACATAGTCACCTGTGTGGTTGCCATTGACAACCTGGTGGTTTCTGGAAGGTAAAGCGGGAAGGAAGTCCTCATTTGCATAATGGATGTGCAAAGTGAACATTTTACCTAATTTATTACTTAATATGCTCCCGCTCGCTCCCTCGCTGTCTGACATGTATTTGTTTTTCTTCGCCCGCCCAGATTGCTCGGCACAAATCTCTTGCGATTTATGTCAAATGCCTTTTAACTTTGTTTTCGCCTCCTTCTCTCACTCACCATAACTCCCCTTTTGTCTTCCTGTATCCTCTCTTTCTCACTCTCCACCGTAAGCCGAGATACGACAGTGAAGGTGTGGCACGTTCCCACAGCAACGGAGCACAAGAACCTGGGTGGTCACACTAGCGGGGTCACCTGTCTGTCTGCACCTCCCCCTGAGTACTGCAAGAGGCTGGGTGAGGACACACACACACACACACACACACACACACACACACACACACACACACACACACACATATACCGACTATAGCTGAGTAATGCCTGTGTCCTGCAGTCTGGTAATTATAGGAGAGGTTCATTTGATCAACCCCTGTAAGAGATGACCTCAGTAGACACTTTAGAGAGTTCAGTGTCTGTCTGAAGCAGGCAGCCTTCCATCACTTGAACTCCAATGCCCTCCCCGGCTCTCCTCCTACACTCCTTCCCCAACTTAAAATACCAAGTCGAGAAGTGCAGTGCATATATGATGCACCTCAGTCCAACTAAAGGCACACTGGGTTTATCAGCTAATTGTTTCTTTTTTAAAATCATGTCTGTTCACTCTTTGCCTCCTTCTTTACAATCTTTTCTTTGTGTTCATTTTGTACACTTATTTTGTATCACTTATTTACAGCTTCCTCAGCTTAATATTTTTGTCCTCTTCTCTCTCTCTCTTTTTCTTATCCCATCCTTCCTCCTTCACCTCCTCTTTCCCCTACCACTCTTTTGTCTGTGTTTGCCCTCTCCCCAGCCTGGGCCCTGTCTTTGTCCGACAAGGAGAGGTTTATTTTGAGTGGCTCAGCAGACTGCTACGTGAAGATCTGGGCTCTGAGCATTGGTACGCTTAACCACACAAACATACACAAGCTGTACGTATACAGGTAGCTGGAGCCTTGGGGCTCTGTCTGGGAAACATTTGTACACTGAAATCAATGTGGGCCCGTGTGACTGGCGGTCTGTGTCCCGTCAATTAAATGAGTATTTTCCCGTTACCTTCAGGGCAGTGTGTTAAGTCTCTCTACACGTTCAACGCTGTGACTGCGCTCTGCTTTGTGCCAGAGGAAGACGGCTACATCATCACTGGGTCAGGTGTGTTTTTGTGTGGAGAGGATGTGTGTGTGTGTGGAAAAACTAAGAGCTAGTGACACAGTGAACAGAATGATTGGAGTTAGATGTTGACATATCACATCGTATTTGTATCTTGCATCTACTTCTGAATATGCATGTGTTTTGGAGCAGACATGTAGTTACATACTTATTTGAATGCCAGTGTGTGCAAATGTCTTTACTAATAAGTAGGCAGAATCTCACACAGTGGCATCATCTGCCAATGAGTTAGTGAGTGTATCGCAGGACTATCGGGCTGAATCAGAGCGACAGAGGCACATGGTTTAGGCAGTCAGGCTCAGGTGGGTCGAACGTGACCAACAGTAATGACTGCCAGCCGCCTGTCAGCACATGTTAACTTCACATTCTGTCACCCCTTAGACGGGGGGAAAGTTCAAGCCTGGAGCTGGCACACTTTCGAAAACTGCCAGTCAATCAACGCTCACCAGGAAGCAGTCACCTCCATCCAGGTGGGTGGGTCACGTACTGGTCATGATATGCTGTCCATGCTGAGGATGCTCAAGCTGTTTTTTCATGTTCAGCCTATTTTTATACAACACAGTGGCGGACACAGAAACACGCCAATGTTTCTCGCACTACAGAAGCTGTCTAAAGTAGTTTTAGAACTCTTAATTATTGATTGGTGAAAAGGCCTCTCCTCAGGATATCAAACAACTATATTTCTACATTCTTATCCTCACACAAGGTTTCCTTGTTTATTGCTTTCAAATGGAAATCAAAGATATTTGTTGAGATGTAAGCTGTGGAGCTTGGCCAATTTTAGAGAGCACACAGAACATATTTTGAGCAAAAAGGCTTTTTATGGATATTGAAATCCAGAGCTGCATATGCACATTTTTTTTCAATTTGCAATCATCAAAATATGCCTAAAGCATTAAAGCGTAGCGCATCATTGTCATCCTTTTTGTTGTTTATCATGCAAAGCGTACAATCCATTTATAACCGGCACAGAAACGTCCATTTTGAAAGTGTTCACACGTCTTTTCTATTTACTCAAACGTATATACACTCTCTCTCGCCTTTTCTGTGTATCTATCTTTCTCTCTCTCTCTCTCTCTCTCTCTCATACACACACACACACACACACACAAACTGGGTAAAGACTCAGATCACCATGACAACCGTGTCTCCTGTGCCCTCCACAGTCTCAGGGTCCGCTGGTGTTCAGCGGCTCGGCCGAGGGAGGGGTGTCTGTGTGGGAGAACCGCTGTTCGGATCGAGACCCCCTGAGGCTGCTGCACCACTGGAGCAGCCAGGTGACGGGCTGTGGAGGGGGGACGGGCGGGCATCTCACCCTCAGCCCGCGGGGAGACCGAGTGCTCGTGGCACACGGTCGAGCCTGGATCAAGATCCTGCACTGGAGGACCGGTGAGCTGGAATGGGATGGGCAGCAGAGTGTGTGTGTGTGTGTGTCAGATGGAGAGAGCAAGAAATTGAAAAAGGAAGGCGGATGTAGCCACATTTGCATAATCCTTACCACCTAACATCTGTCCAATTATCACAGGAATGGTGTCCAGACTGACCAATCACAACAGCATCACCGGGGTAACAGATTGTGTTCACCAGACAGGGGGCCTCCTAATTGGCTCCTGCTATGATCTGGCGAATGGAGAGAGCTCACTAAATCGTGAGTAGCGGAGTAAACCAGGTGCAACCAAAAGTTGCTCCTCTCTGAGAGGGTGAAAGCACTTTAAGGACTTAAGACAAAATCGAAACCACTTTGTTTTCCTCTGTTGACCCCCATTTCCTTCATCTCCCTCTAGTATTCTCTCTGCCTCAGTGTCGGTACCTGGCCTCTTTGACCTGGCTCGACGCACCCAGGGTCCTCTGCTTTGCAGCGTGGACCACAGGGAGTGGAGACCACCGGTGGGTCACTGGAGGTCGCGACCTCCTCGTGTGGGAGCAGCTCCCTAGTTCTGGGAAGCAGAGGTGGGTGCAATACATGTCAGCACTACTCAGTTAAAAAGATTTTAGTCTGAACTGCTCAATTATATTTCTCATTTGCATATCCATTATTCCTTCCAAGGTCAAGTGCATTGCTGATTCTGAAGCTATATTGGGATTTATAACGTGCTGCGGATTTAACTGAGTTTGACACACACTTCTATTGATATTAAGTGTTTAATTAATCGAGGGTGTACATGTTACAGGGGTGACGTCACAGCGAAGAGAGACTCCAGGTTGGACTCGTGCTTGCTGGAGTCAGAGGGGGACACAGAAGATGACGAGGAGACTGATGGTACAGACACACATACACACACACACACACACGCTGCAATTTCACACCTTTTAATGTCTTTATTTACTGACGCACACGCTTGATGAGTAACCATGGAATTGCGGATTTCACTACCATGTTAATTTTAGATGAAGCATGTCGTGACGAATGCTTATGACCTCCTCGTCAAATTTAGATTACGAGGATGATGATGACAGCGGTGAAGGAAAAGACAGCCAGTCTGGCGCTGCGGAGGACGGAGGGTCCGGCTCATGGTTGCGCTGCGTTCTCCAGTGAGTGCCGGTTTCTCACGCCACCACGGCCTGCAGCCATGGAGAGGAAATGAGAGGGAGAGAGCGTATAGTGACAGAGAAGGAGGGTGCAGGGGAGTGAAGTGTGACAGACTGAGTGTCAATGTCGGAGGGGGGGGCATATGTATGGAGATAGTGAGCGTGCGTTTGTGTGTGAGAGGTAGGCAGATTGTTTTCTATGTAAATATTATTTCCACATACAATAAAGCTGTCACACTGTGACTCTCACCTCCACATTTGCATCTGTTTTTTGTTTTTTTTTCAATCGGACCCTGCCTCTTCTTCCGGCTCTGCCTGTGCAGCCTATGTAAATGAAATATTATTCCATCTTTATTCCCCTTGTTCCTTCCTCCTCCTCTTTGCTGTCTGTAGTTCTGTCTCTTTCTCACTGGGGTGTCCTTGCTGTTTTTGTAAACATAATTGAAGAGTTTTTGGGGTTGTTTTTTTTAACCTCTCGCCTGAGCTTATTAATGTTGCCTTCAGTATCAGTTTCTGTTTGCCTCGTCAAATTCATTCCTTTTTCTCCCAGTCCATTTAATTGAACCCGTTTTAAAAAAACACATAATTAGCATTTAAATCTCCTTTCTACAGTCTCTTGCCCTCCCTACATCGCTGTCTCTCTCTCTCTCTCTCTCTCTCTCCCCTCTCTTACTCTTGCAGACTCTACATGTCTCAGTCGCTACGGCAACCGATGCTTTTTTTCCCCTCACTTGCTCTCACTATCTCCCCCTTCCTCTCGGTCTCCCTCTCTCATTCCCTCTCTCCACTGCCAGAGGTAGGCATGATAACTGATATGTGTCGGAGTGCGTGTGTGTCTGTGTCCGTCTCCCGGTGTGCTTGTGTGTTTCTAAAGTGACATTTCTGTGGCATTTAGGCAGCCGTTGTTGGATGGGAAGTTACCTCTCAAAGTGCCATATAGAGTACTGGCTCCATGCATGACGCCTCTAATGATGATTAATGTGCTGTGCTCAGGTGTGCGCACTGTAAATGTGTGTGAGAGCAGAACAGAAAATGAGCGTGTACTTCTGGGTGTTTTTGCATGCAGATGTGGATTCTGTATGAACATGTGGCGCATAATTGAGCGTTAGATTGAAAAGCCCTGGGGAGTCTGTGTATGTTTTTTTTATAAAAAAGTTGGCTTTGTTCCATTCCTCTTGCCTGTTTCTATGTTAACATTTCTTTTATCTGGCAACATAAAAGAAGGAAAAAAAGCTGGACCCTCCCCCTTTCTCTCCCTCTCTCTATCCCTCTCTTGCCCCTCTTATCTTACAGAGAGAGATGAGTGGAGGAGCGGAGTCTCAGTGAATAGAGCGAAGCGATGGAGAGATGGTAAGATGGATAGTATCTGAGGTGAAGGAGGGATGTATAGGGTGCAGATGCATAAAATGTCATTCTGACTGATGGCTGGCAAGGGAATCAATGTCTGTGCTGATGAGGTCATGCAGAGCGCCGGTAGACATACATTTTCTCAGATAACTTCTCTGTCACTCCACCACCTCTCATTTTTTCTCCTCCACTTCTCTTCCAGCTCCATCTCTCCTGTCGCACGACTGACTGCCCTCCGCTGGCTCGTTTCCCTCCTCCTGGTTGCTCTGGTGACACAGCCCTCTACCTGTAACCGTGACGACAGTGAGGGCGAGGAGCAGGTGGACGCCCTGTCGGTCCAGCTGTCTGTCACCGCCCAGGTCACACCCACCCCTCTGTGGGCTGTGGTGTGGGGTCCCACGCAGCCTCTGGAGGATGAGACCTACCACTTCCTTTCCACCCAGGAAACTGACCCCCTGCACCAGCACGGGAACCAGCAGGAAGCCCACACCGCCACGTCCAAGGACTGGCCTTATCCTGGTGCAAGCATGCAACCCAGAGAGGAGCCACCGCTGGAGCCTAGGAACCAGGAGGGAGTGGAGGACGGAGGGACGGAGGCGGAGGAGACGGAGCCTGAGGAAGGTGGGCATCAGGAGATGCACATGAAGGATTTCTAAATAAAGGGGGCCACGAGCTGCAGTCCATGTGAACACACACATGCCACAAGTCCTCCAGGGAATTAGCTGTCACCAGGGTGAAGGCTGACACCATGCTGTGTGCAGCCGCCTGTGTCTGTGGCGGGGAATGCCTAATAAAGTTCTCATCACTCACAGAGAGGAATTGGCCGCTGTCAAACTGCTAGACACAGAGAAGACGTCATCGGATTAGTGTTATAGTTGGGGGCCAGCGTCTTGCACTTCAAATTTCATGTTTCAGCTGGCTTCATTGATTTCTTTTTTTCTTCTGGATGTAATTATACATGGTCATGGTCTGAGATTAGTAACAGCATGACCATGTATGTGTATGTATGTGTGTGTTACAGTGGACCCTCAGTTCTACGTCACCGTGACCATCTCCTCGCTCCTCATCCTGACAGCAGTCGTCATAACATCCAAACTCTGGTAGGAATCTAAACTGTCCTCAAAAAGCTTGTTTGTGTCTGTGTGTATGGCCACATATATAGATCAGAGTGAATGATCTGGTAACTTTCTTGCAACCTGAGCTGGTTCTGCTGACCTCATTTTTTATGGTAAAAGTTGTGGATTAGTTTCTCAATTTAGGAACACACACAGCGAGGTGCAGACCAGTGTGAGCTTCAACACAAGGTGCCTTCTTTAATATGGTGTCAATTTGGATTTCTAAAATTCGGGCTGTTTAAGACTAAGAAGGTTAAATGAAGTGCTTGATCTGAAGACCCCCTGGATTATATTTGTCATGAAAAAATAGATTATTTTCAGAATAATATGTACCTCAGTTAAAGAAGGGATGTGTTGAGGTCAACTGTAGATTTACTTGTGGGTCAGGTCCCCCCTAATGGGTCAAATTATGATTAACAAGATAGAAAAGCAGAAAAAACATATTTGTGTTACACAAAATTGGGTTTATATTTTCAGACTTTAGACCTGTCTCTGCTTTTTTATCTTTATAATTATTGGATAATGGTTAAAACAATCTTAGAGGGACTAATCACCTTTTTGTTGACATGTTTATATTGTGTAGACATATCCATACAGTGAAGAGGAGTCTCAGGTAGACAACTTTGTTTTAAGTGGTAAAATATGTAGGGAGCCATTTAATTAGAAATTACTTACTTAGTTATGGATGTAAGTTTTGAGAGATTGGAGTATACTGTGTTTTGAAAAATGGGGTGAAAGCATCTAGAGTCTGATATTTTTGTCTGAAAACTGAAGACTTGCATTTGATGGGTCAAGATGAAAATGGATGGATGTGGCCTGTTGTGTCATTATTAGTGAAGAGGCCAGACTTGTGGGTTTCAGTGAAGATGGGACCTTGAAAGTTAGCAAATATGTTTGCATGTGCATGTCGTCTTGTCTGTGAACCCGTTGTTCGTGATTACGTAATCTGTCTATGAATTCCCCTCCTTAAGTGAGAGCTGAGTAATTGCTTACTAATGACTTTATTAACAACACTTGTGTTCCTGGAAGTCACAGTTGGCCCAGATGTGTCATTTAGTGCCATTGGAGTTGCAATGAAACATTTGCTATAACCATTAGGACGGGATGGGAAGTAAAAACAGATCTGTTGCCTGACAGGCTTGAGCAATATGGCTTGGTGTCAGTATGCCTTAACAACCCACCGGCCATTAAACCTCTCATAGCATGTAAACACAGGGTGGGGGTTCTGTATATGTTACGTTTTCAGGCCACACAGCAAGTGCTCGCTGCACACATGGCCATTAGCTGGAAGTGGGGAGTCATCTATGTGATGTAGTGGAGCACTTCCACGCTTTGCTGATCGAACCAATAACACCTAGTTTATTTGACCGCTGGGACTCCTCTCTTCCTGTTTCTCACATTGCTTTTCTTCTCATTTTTCTTCTCATTTTTGTCAATCTGCTTCTTTTCCCATTTATACTTTTGCTCTTCCTCTCATTACTGTAATTCTCTTATCTGATCATCTTGCCTACATTTCTATTGTATCAATTTTTCATTTCATTGCCTGGATCTGTATAATTTTTTCTCCTTTCCATACTCTCTCTTAATCCTAGTTTTGCTCCCACACTCCTACATTATCTCCTCTCGCTCTCTCTCTAACCCACCCTCCCTCTTCTCACTTGGGCCTCCTTCCTCTTTAACTCCCAGTGATTTTTTTTCTTTCCCTGAATACCTGTGTTCCCCCTCTTTCTTCGAGGTTCTTTCGCTTACTTCCAGTTATCGTCATTTTCTTGCTCTAGCGCTTGCCTGTCTTTGCACAGCTGGTACCACTCTTATCTCCCTCACCAGTCTCCTATCTCTCCCTGCGCCGCTGGTCCGGCTGCAGATCCACAGATAATCCTCCAGTTTGCCGTGGGCTGATACACGATAAAACCCCCTTTCTCTCTGTTGCTGAGAGTGGCCTTCGCTATTATTTCAATAACTTACTTCACCGGCCCCTGTCATGGAGGAAAACCCACACTGCTGGTGGATCCAAAGTGGCCTCACAAAAGTGAGAATCGCAGGGATTTAGACTGGAGACATGGCAGCAGCCCCACTCTATAGACTGGCTCGTGCTTCAGTGTCATAAATGTGTAAATAACGCCATGTGTTAGATGGAGAAAGTGCCGCGGAATGAACGGGAGGGGGGGGGGGGGTACAGATGGACTGAAATGATAGCCTATAGACAAAATTGGCTACCGTCCAGTTCATTATGATTATAGAAGAGCGGCATATGTGCTCAGTGATTTTCCCAGCCCTAAAATCGTCAGTGTGGCTGTTATCAAGCGTGAAGATGTTTGTGTAGGCCTGTGTGTGTGTGTGTGTGTGTGTGTGTGTGTATGTGAGTATATGTAGAGAGATAGAGGAGCCAGCCAGAAGAGGACAGGTGTTACTGAGGGAAGATGAGGGAACAGCATGGCTTTTATGGCTGTGAGAACAGCTTTGTTGTGCATCTAAGTATTCTTAAGAGCCTGAACCTGTGACTCTTGACGGCGCTTTCACCCTAACTCACCCTCCCTACAGAAGTAATGGCACGCCACCTCAGTGATGTGTCACCCCTCTGTCCATTTCTTCGCCTTGTTGCATCCTTCCCACCCTCACCCCCCTGACTCGGTCCCTCCGTCATCCCACAGTGCCTGTCTCCTTCCCCATTTCTCGCTCTGCCTCCCTCTCCCCTCTGACAGCGTTTTAATGAGTCCGATGAGTGCACTAATTCTCTCTCACAGTGGCAGTGTAATGTATTCGCTGACGCTAAATGGCTCGGCTGTTCTTGATGCTCTCTGACTTTGTTTCTCTGCCCCCCTTTCTCCGTATCCTGCTGTATTTCCATATTTGTGTCTTTGACCATCTACCTTAATTTCAACCTCACCCTTTACCATTTCCTGCTCTCTGTGTCTCCCTTTCTAACCTATACTGTTATCTGTCTCTCTCAAACTCCAACTTTCTTTTTGTCCTTTCATCTCTGTTTCTATTCCTGTCCCGTTTCGTCTTTATCTTTTCCTTAATTCTCATCTTTTTCTTCCTCTGTCTGCATCTCTCTGTTCTCTTGTCTGTCTCGTCTTCTGCCAACCCCTTCCCTTCTTCACTCCCTTTCCATATCCTCTCCATCCTTATCTTTTCTTTCTTCCTCTCTTTCTTTCCCAATTTCTTGCCTCCTTCCATCCCCTCTCCTCCCTTCTCCGCCTCTCTCTCTCCATCTATCTGTGCCACTATCTCTCCCAGTTACGATCGCAGCTGTTCCCAGCATCCGCCCCCGCTTTCCCGTGGCGTGGCTCCCCCCCTCTCCCTCGCGCTCCCTCGTTCCCTCGCTTCGGAGGACAGCCGGCAGACGTTGCACAGCACCTCCTCCTCCTTCGCCGACAGGGAGAGGTAATGAGTCGCCTCACCAGCTCTTCACAGTCTGAGTGTGTGCGTGTCTTAAGTCTATGAGTCTAGTGTAAATGCATGAGTATCTGTCCGTGCACCTCTGGATTCAAGTGGATTCAAGTTTGCTTCTTTGTGTGTGTGTGAGAGAGAGTGAAGCAGCCTTATTACCTCTTTTGCATGCATTGTAAGGATGTACATGGAGTATAATTGGACAGTAGTGCTATTCTCTGTGGAGTAGTCAGGGCTGAAGTGTTGGTGCTGCTGTAAGATGTATCAGTGTTTTAAACTCCCTCTCAAGATGAGTCATCATGGGCCTGTGAAAAGGCGCCTAGCCGCCGTCCATGAAATGATGCTTTTATTTGAGGGTATTTAAAGTTAATCTCAATCAGGATAATTATAGTGCTGTATTCCAGTGCTCCCTCTAACTCCCTCCACACTCCCCCTCTCCCATCAGCTCTTCCTCCACCTTCCTCCTCTTCCTCCTTCTCTTCCGTCTCTTCCCCACGCCACCCTCTCAGTCTCCTGTGATGCAGCTTTCCGTTTGCGTGTACACCTCTTTTCCAGCTTCAGGCCTCTCTGCTCCACTTCTGCTCTCTTCCTCTGTCTTTTCCTCCCATCATCATAGCTCCCAAGCTTCCCACAGCCCTCCCCTCTTCCCTTTTTTTCCTCTTTATTTCTCTCTCACTCTTCTTCTCTGTGTCTCTTGCTGTGTCAGGATCCCAGTTGTGAACCTCTGAGGTGACTGTTTTTCCATATGGTAAACATTTCTATGGGGCCTGAGGACGAACATCAACATGACCAGAGGGTGTGCCCACAGCGCTGTTTTATTTTCTCTGAAACTGTGAAATGAATTCAGGGATCCCAGGTATCCAGCCATCATAAAACTCCTCAGCTCCCCTGAGGTCTAAAAAACCAGAACTCATCTCCCTGCTGCTCCCCCCCTTCCTTCCGTCCTTCCTCTGTGCTCGGTGTAAATTTCTTTTATGTGGCACCGCGTCACTTTAACCTGCTCCCTGTTTTCCATTGCCTGTATGGCCCCGAGCTCTGCCAAGTTACCCATCCACCCTACGATTCGACCTGCCATGACTAATTCACAAACAAGCAGTTTAACAGCCATGCAACATCCCATTAACCCTGATATGCCCTACCTGTGCTTCCACAACTGTTTCCAGTGATCCAGCAGCACATGAGAAGCCGTTCAGTATTAATTCTAACCTAGCTGACTGTTCTTTTATAAAATGATGCTCAAATTCATTTCAGTCTAGCAGGCTTGTATCTGGGTTGTAAATGGTTAAAAAAAGCCATTCTCAGCATCTCCAAATACTGAACGGGGTATTTCACAAAGCTGTTTGGCACGGCTGTAGCCAACAGGCAATGTGTTTAACATGTCACGCTCCAAAAACTGCTGTTTATTCCCGCTTTGGGCGCCTGAAATGCAAATAGTGTGGCTTTTTTCCTCAGCAGTGTGTAGAGGAGACTGTTTTGTTTCAGTTTTTCCTCATGATTTGTTCTCTTAATTATCTGGCCGACGTTCACCTCTTTGTTCCTGCTGGACTGTGTAGAGGTGTGTTAAGCAGAGAGTGTTGGAGATAAAATATTCAGGACAGGGATGGATAGAAGAGGCATTCCTGTTGAAAATGAATGATTCCCAAAGGTTTGGGATGGTGCACAACAAAGACAGATTTATGTCGTCATGGAAATGAGCATCTGTGAACAGTAGAAGTGATCAAAGAACTGATGTTACCACAACAAGGATTTTTTTCCACCTGGCAGCCATCAATCTGGAAAACAAAACCACCGTCATTTCCCTTCATATCATTATCAAGTCACTCTATATCAGCTGTCTTGGGTGCACCAAAGGAAAGTAGTACATCAAGGAGCATAATTTCAGTCTCTCCAATGAATCTGCATGTATACAGTAAGAAAACCTGTGAGAGTTGCTTCAAATCTATTATTTATAAATGTCTATTTTATCTATCAGCAAGTGATATCTTACAGAACCTTTCAAAGCCAAATGTCAGTTTGTGTTTGGCAACTTTTCTAAGCAGCTTTGAGACATGAACCCCCACGTACACACATTTCCACTACACACATAGTGCTGGTGGCATCATGCGTGGCTCGTGCTATCCTCCAGATATCCAGTCTTGTGATTTTTAGTAGCAATCCTGTAGAAATGTGGTATTTCTGTACCATGGAAGTTAAATAATAAAAACTCAGAACTGGCGTTTTAGCTTTGTGTCTATCTGTTTATTTCTGTGCATGTTGAATGAATTCCCCTGGGAGCTGTGCGATCTGCAATGCTTTATGGGAAGGACAAAGCTTTACACTGTGCATTTTAATAGCTAACCCTGTATCCTAATCTTTTTCTCCCTGGAGTGAACATTCAGTCCACCGCCTTGCATTCATTTTGAACCATAGGCATTGGCATTAAAAAGTACTGCATGTGCCAATCATGTTTTTACCAGGGAGGAGAAGCTGAAAAGGAAGAATAAGGCGGCTGTTTGTGTCTGAAGCTTTTCTTTATCACCTCACCTCATATGGATTCCTCCTGCTTCAGAAAGATTAACAGGATGCTAAGCAAGAATTTCCTTTGTGTACAGTTTTTCAAACAAATGTCAATAAAAATCAAGGCACGAGAGGAGAAATGCCACCCGAGTGTACTGAGATTCTCCATCAGCGTGCTGTGTTTCCATCTCCTCTGGGCATTTTACTGATCAATCAAAGTAATTGATTGGCTTTGTTCCACTCTGAAGTTTTAATGACCATCTAGTTATGAGCTACGCCAGCAGACGCTGCAGCAATTTGTAACCACGGTGGCCAAACAACAAACTCTAATGCAGAAGTTAGGTGTGAACTTGCATATGCAGAGTTGTCGCTCCCACTGATAATAAAATGCATGCGACTCACGTGCCACCACATTACACGTCTGCCAGCTAACCCTCTTTCACACACAAACTCTTTGAGAGGTGTACAGCTGTTAGAATTCACACCTCCAATCTGGTAAAAACTTTGAACCAGTGAAACTGAATCACACTGACTTAAATTAACACCACTATTTCTAGAAGTGGGAGGGATGTTGGTGGTAGCAGGGGGTAGCAAAAGATGCAGGATTAAATGAAACACGATCATAGTTTCTCAGTGTATTTTCCTTTCATTATTGCTGCTGGTCAGCTAATTGGACCCATTAATGTTAGGCAGGATGAAGATCGGAGAATTTAGAGAATTACAGGATCAAAAGAGTGAGAGATGACGAAGGCAATTTTGAATGCGTGATGGAGGTACAAGAGAGAGTGGCAGGCAATTTCACCAGGCAATTTTGACAATGAAATAGAAGCTCTGGGCAAAACATACGCATATGAAATATGAATGCACTTGTTGTATGTGTGTGCGTGTGTTTGGGGCCATGCTGGTTGTGCACAGGGGAAGCCTCAGCTCTATAATACATTAGTCTCTTTGGGGACTTGCCCTAATTAATGGCTTGACCTCCTAACGGGTAGCCCCCTTCTGCGAGTTAGCATTTAGCTGTGCACCCTCCAGAGATGCACTTTGAAGTGCATTTAATAAAAGAAGTGACAGTGACATTAATGAGACAGTCAAGATAAGTACAGGGCTTCGTTTTATTTCCCGACAATTTATATTCAGATTTTACACATGTCCCAACTCAGCAGAGAGAAAAAATACAAAGCAACATAGAATCAATCTAAACCAAAAGAACATTTTTAAACCAAGAGAAGCACACAAACACGTCAAATACACTGATCATGACTCCGGTCAAAGGCAACTGACTCCTGCTGTTCTGTCCTGATGTGTTATAAGTGCTGTGTGTATGTGTGTGCGTGTGTACACTAATAGTCCGCCTGTTACGCTATTAAATCTGCAAGAGTGTATGTCACACCTGTCATTTCCATCAGCCAGTGTGCATTTCTGAATTTCCGTATAGGTGAGATTTAGTAGTTCCCGTGAAGCTTCCTGGTTTTACTGTGGCAAGGGTGTCCGTGAACATTGGTCACATTGTTTAATGTATCCGTTTGTCCGTCAACGTGCCCATGTGTTCGTTAATTTGTGAGTGTCCATCAGAACTGCTGTCTCCACCTATCAGTCTCGTGTCTTCAGTTGGACTTGGACCAGATCTTCCCACTGCCGCGCAGCCTGAGTGGAAAACAACCAGAAAGAAACACTGCATTGGTACTTGCAAAACTGTCTTTGTGTTAAAATATCTAATATTTGAATTTTGTATTGAAATTGATCTCAGTGGATTTTCTACTTCTGCAAATGAAAAAGAATTATTGCAAAGAACCTATTTCTAATAATAACTCCTGCACAATCAGTCCCATCCTTTAAATAGCTTTATAAAGAAATGGTGTCAAAACTCATTTTAATTTGAGGATTGAGGTTAAGCTATCATTAATTTGGATTTCAAAACATTAAGTGGATCTTGACTTGAATGAGGTGCAGTGCTGAGTGATGAAAATTATAGGGCTCTATGCTTCATCAAAATGTGACAGGCAGCCAGAAAATAATCACTGCTTTCTGTTCAGCAGCAACAACACAAACAGCAGAAGAGCAAAGCATCTTGTCTGATCACTGGAGGGTGAAGCAGTTCTTTCAGAAAAGCACGTGGGGCATTTGTAAATCCAGTGACATTTTACGATTCAGGACAGATGTGAAATTAGCCATCGGTAATTGTACCGGATAGAAGCAGAACAGGAAAAAAAGAAGGTCCCTGATAGCAGGGTTAGAACACCGCTGCAAAACACTAATATGCATCTGATAATAAAGCTACTTCATGTAGACACATGCACACGTTTGCACACAGGCAAACCACTTACACCGGCAGCTGGCTCTTTAGTGTTTATTGAAAAAATGGAAACATAGCGGTTCTCTGTTGAATTAACTTTGCTCTCTAAAAGAACATTGGACTAATGGCTTTAATTTAGTGTTTGAAGTAGAGTCTTTATAGTGCTGCGGTTATAACTAGGTAAATTCGTATTTATAAAGCACCTTTCAAAAACCACAGTTACAAAGTGCTCTAAAGAACAAAAGGAGAAGCAGCAATAAAAGAAACTTAATGGAAAAAAACTCCACATGCAGCTTTTTGTTTAAATTTTGTGACTTGTAGGAATAAATAGAACGTCCTGCTTAAAAACACAAACTTGATTGAAGAGCGCACCAACAATTCTGAATAAAACATAATTTCAGTAAATTATTCCACATGGCCAAACACATTTTATGTATCCAATTTCTGAAATGCTTGGCCATACTTTAGAAAAATGAATGCAATTTGTATGCAAACTGGTTTGTTTGTATAAAAAGCCCCTAACATCAAAGATGCTCAGAAAACTTCAGTCATGCGGACTATACTTGGTGGCCTCCCTCTGTGTAGCCACATTCCTCCATATAATCGCAGTAAATACAAATTTGATGTAAAAGTACTCACCCTTTCACCTTAGAGCTTTTTTTCCCTGGTTGTCGTGGTTCCTGAGAGGAGGCAGGGTCTCGTGGCTCTGCAGGCTGGTCTGCGTCCTGATTGGAGGCGGCTCCAGCAGGAGCGGGGCCTGAAGACGGAGAGGCAGCGCTGGCCTTTAACGTTTTCTGCAGGTTTGACACCTGAGGGGAAAGTGGAGAGTGATTAAACATTAAAGAGTAAAGAGGGTGGATGAATTAAAGGTTATAATGTTTCATGTCTGTCTGAAAACAATAGTCAGGTCCACATATGAACATTGAAACAGGTTTTGTTTGCTATAACTGGTCAATAAGAAATCCCTTCATACCATGATTTAAATGTAAGTGATGGTGAACAAAATTCGCAGTCGTGTTATTTGTAAAAATGTACTGAAAAGTGTATATGAAGCTAATACAAGGCTTCAGCAGTCTGAGTTATTCAAAGAAAGGGGGTATCTCCAAAGGTTACAGTTCATTTAGTAGAGTCATTAGTTCAAGCCATTAGTCAACTAGTCATCTCAAGGTTGTGATATTCATTTAATTATTTAAATATAAATTTTTGAGGCATCAGAAAATGGAGCAGAAAAGATTTCCAGGGCTGAGTAAGAATCTTATAAGTATCACTGTTAACACTGTGCTACATTACAGAGGAATAAAATAATAATGAACCTATAAAATATACATTTTGCAAGGGGCACAAAGCGAGCCGCCTGTTAACGACAAGCAGTAATGATTGAGGAAAGGTCTGTGTTGCTACAATCCCCTGATACTTGCGTTCCGGCTCTAACGACTAGGTGCAGCTCCCGAATGGAGTTTGAGGTTGTTGGATTTTTTCTGCGACTATCTGACCAATGAAGACTAAGACTCTTCTTATCGACTGTTTTATTTAGTACAAATTCCCTCTGTGTTTAAACATACAGCATTTCCTTGCTGAGCTGCAGTTAAGGGATGGGCTCACAGACTGAATTCTTACTAAGAAGGCCGTAATCTTGAATGTTTTTTTTTGTTTTGGCACAGACCGAGTACTGAATTTCGTCTCCCATCAATTACATTAGAAGCACATTAGGAATGGATGTCTTCAAAGCCAGTATGAACAGGAGGAATGACTGCAGCAGCTGTTTCAGTGTTCATACGGGCACCTGACCTTTGTTTTAAGACAAACTGTGAACTTATCCTTGAAAGCTAGAGTTATGAACAGGCTATATAGATTTACCCCCCAAACTAGATGCAAAATAAGGAAATATGCAGTCAGGGGGAAACTGAAATACCACAAGTAGCTGGAAGCACAGAAACAAAGACGTGGAAGAGGGAAGTGTCACATTTACTGGATTTTCTGGGGGTAAGAGTGAGAGAATTGTAGGCAGAACAAATGAGGGACTAACCTCTGTTTCCACTTGGACTTTGACTTTCAACTGACTCTCTCTGTACTGGTTTGCCCTCGAGACTTGCTCCTCAATACCACACAGCACCGCCTCACACCCTGTACACCTGAGACAGAAAAGGCCAAAATGGAGGGAGGGAGAAAGCCGATTGTGAGTTTGTAAAACAGATAATTGAGACATAAATCTAAAGTGTGTGCACAGACACACAGAGGTGACACTGACCACTCCTGCAGCGTGTTGATTATGTTTGGGAGCTCGTTGGGGCCGAGATCACGACCCACACTGCAGTCCACCTCCACCTGCTGGTTCCTCTGGTCCAGTTTGCCCTGGATGATGTCACAGTAAACGGCATCGATCAGCAGGTCCTCCAGCTCCCGCACATTCTTCAGCTCGAGCTGCTGCAGGAGCAGTGAGTATGGCAGGCACTGAAGGGGAAAAAGACACGTCCAGAGTTTAATCCTCATATTCTCTTCCTTTTTAACCGAGGTATACAGGCAGATCATTTGATTCCACTTTAAAGGTTTAATGGAAAACTACAAAAAATGTTATAGTGAAATTGCCCCTTTTGTTTAAATGTCACTGCCAGAGGAAGATGAAAGGAAATTTTGGACAATTCAACAGTCCTTCACTGGGCAATTAAAGTCCTGAGTTCAGGCCTATATGCGGAGAAAGCTGTGACATATTAAGGAGACAAACAGGAGCAGGAGTGAAAGGAGCACAGGTAGTGGAAAGTGAGATAAAAAAAATGGACAGAGCTGGTGAGAATAATGAATCAATTATTTATCAGGAACAGAGAAAGAAAAGGGCATAAGGAGAGGTGCAGTCTGCTTGAAATAAGACATTTAATACTTTATCATGCTCATGGAAGGAGGGGTAAGAAGTCTAAATTGACATGAGCAGTAGTAGTTTTGCTGGTAACTTTTTCTTGAGAGACTGAAAGGCTAATCTGTTAATAAAAAACAAACAGTAACGGGTTTAAAATCACAGCCAACCTCACATGAACATAAAATCTGTCTGAACAAACTAGCCAAAGCTATATTTGAAAGCAGAATTGTTGAAACATCATTAATATCCTGCTTTACGAAGCCTAAGCAATATAATGGCAGCAGTTACATTTAGGTTCTATTTTTGAGACAAATACAACATTATTAGCTCAACTGCATACATGAAAAGAATGAACCAGTACCTTGAGGTTGGATGCCAGGCTGATGATGGACAGATGGCGGAGTTTGTTCTTCTGTGCTGGGGTCAACTCTGGAAGAGAGGCTGCTCTCTCTACAGCAGCAGAAAAGAACATAAAATAAAAACACAATAGGAAAAACTATACCAGAACAGTTTAAACAGTTTAAAGCGTCACTTTGCTGTGGGTAAAGCACTCACACATAATCGAGGTGCTACTTATTACTTTGAACTGTCAACGATCTGTAATCTTTCGTTTGCTGCTAAATAAAAACAGTCATATTAGCAGAAACTTGATCACAACTCACAGGTCTGTGTCTTTCATTGCTAAAAACATCTGCTTTAAAAACAACAGACGGAGGATGTCTGCTCTGGCATTGTTTAAGGGAGAGAGGTGTACATACACGTAGGAGATAGGGAAAGATCCGTGTGGGTACATAAGACCCTCAAAAAGAGGAGATATCGATGGTAGTACCACCAGCTGGTCCAGTAGCTTCATCTTAATGATGATGATTCTTAGTTCAAGGCTTATTTTAGGATGAGTCGGGGACAGTTTGTTGCAGTCTCCGGACAATCCAAGCAACTGTAAACTTCCGTCACCACAACTGAGGGCCTGTCTGTCCATTCATTTGATTGGACAATGGACAAATGGTGAACGACGTCGGGCGCTTTTCTGCTCAGAGTTGACTTTTTTTCAACTTTGCACGCTCAGAGCACTGCTTTGAAAATGCAAAGCGCAGCAGGCGCCCCGGGCTCATAAACAGCACGCAGAACGCTCACTGCCAATACAAAACAATTGAAAAAAGGCACCTCTCACTGCAAAAAACGAATTCTGTCTGATCGGGGCCTAATGTTACACAGAGACATGGAGGTGATGAGTGTGGAGTTGTTTAAGCACTCAGAGAACAGAGTCAGCAGGAAGTCGGTCTGTAGCCACTGTCTCCTACTTCCATGCTCCCCTGGTGATGGGACTCACACTCTTCGAGACAGCAGCTCTGACAGGTCCTCTAAGGGCTCCACTACACAGCTCTATGAAAGTAAATGTGCTCCCTGTCAGTGTGACTCGAAAGGGATGGGAACAATAAAGTAGGCTACATTCTTTTTCCAGGCTACTGCTTGATATTCAGCATAAAAGCAGACATAATTAACATTCCACTTGTTGAAGCTTCCCACTGCATTACACAAGACAGCAAATTAAGGCACAAATTATTTGTTTATTGTCCTTTTGTGCCAGAACTGCTGCGACACAGACAATCATCAGCCAACCAGAGCGCTTGATGAAAAGTTGCCCAAACAGATAAAAAGCTCTCCAGTAATTTTATCTGTGAAGACCACACCTGCAGTGTCTCAGGTGAGGGTGTTTAAGCCTCTGTGTCAGGGTGTCTTGCCTTGCAGCAAAGAAATACGGCTCATAATAAGAGAGTTGCAGGGCTGCCCTATTACTTATTTACACTGTGCTGCCACTGCAATACCTTTGTAGTCGCAGTAGGTTCCATAGGCAAAGAGGTTCAGGAGCTGGTACACTGGTGCATGAGGGCCATTCTCCAGCTGTGGTTTAGAGGGAAGATGAAGTGAAAGAGAAAATTATGTGGCAGAACACAGAAGTAATGAGACTCACAACATAAAAACTGTGCAACTGCATTTTATTTATGCATACTGACTGAGGAAAGGTCTTGTTGAGACTCAATGAGAGTAAGAAAGAGAGAGACCACATGAAGACTTGATTCTGATGATCAATTCTGATCAAACTTCTTATCCCTGTTCAACATTCAAATACCAGGGTGAATCACTTGCTTCCTTATACTGACTCAAAGCTATCAGCAGATTCTTATGATTATGTCTATTAAACATAACAGGGACCATACATAAAATACATTAATCTCAAAAAGAGAAGAGATGCTTTGATTTCCATCTGGATTCCCTGTGCAGGTGAAAGGAAACAAACAGAGTTAAACGTACCTCTCCACGTCTAGTGGACCAACAACCTTTTGTGTATAAAAAACGTGCGCGCGCACACACACACACACACGTCTGTCTCGGCAAAGAAATTTTACAGGATTTAATATTTAAATGTGGTTATTCAACCATATACATTCTTCTTCTGTTTCAAACTACTTCACCTGTTACAGTACACACCAGAGGGATACCTACTACGTTTGGCAAAATTACCACCAGGGGCACCGCAATTTTTCCATTTAGATGTAAATGAGCCCAACAGATTATTGACTAGATTATTTCTGTTCATCTGATTTCTATAAACATCGTACTGATTTGACGAGTGTTGAGCATGTCTGGAAAGCAGTGACGAGCAAAAGAAAATGTTCTCTGCTTTTGAGCCACAAATATTGTTTGAAAAGAAGACACATTTCGAAATGCAAGCGTTTCTTCAACCCCCAAGAAGATGATTGTATGTGAAAAATTATAAATATCCCAATGTTGTGGGAGATGTTTGATAAAACTTTAACACTCCCCTGACACGATTACTGTTTTTAACAGATTAAAATAATATTACATGCCTACTCAGGAAGTATTACTGGCTGTTACATTTATATTCCACAGGACTGGACCTGCTGTGAAATAAAGAAAAACTATATTATAATATTAGAGCAGAAAACCACTGAGGGGAGCAGAGGGGTAAAGCTTTGTGTTATAATAACAGGCTGTTGCATTGTTTCTCTTTTGTCTAAAAGATTATAATGCATTTTTTAGAAATTTACTGTAATATTAGTCACTGCAGTCAAGGTTATGTATTTTCAATGTCAAAACCATTTATCTCACTGTTTCTCTGTATGTCTCCCTCACTCACAGTTTCAACTTGGTTAGTCTCTCTGCCTTTGTGTTCATCCAATAAAAAAGCGCTGCTGATTTTGCATCTGCTTTTCTCAGACATTAAACTTCAGACCCAATGTCCTCTGTATGACTTCTTTAGCAGTGCTGCTTGTCTTCCATTTTACGTGCACAAAGGCTTTTAGTAAATATGGACAGATGCAACATGACATGAAAAGGAGACATAAATCCTTAGTAAAAATCCCCTGTGATCTGACTTTTTCTAAATTGTATCCTTAAAGAGTGGAAAAATGGTGCTGCACAGCCCTACTCTACTCTAACAGCAGCATTTCATCTCCAAAATAGGGTGCTAACTACATATTCTCATACCTAAGTTTAACATACAACATACGCAATATGTTGGTAATGTACTTTTTGAAATTCACGCCCAGGAACTATATGTAGAGATGTGTTAATTGGGAGGTGAGTTGTGACATTGATGTAGAAATATATACTTTCCCATCGGTGATAACACAGCGTGGTTAGGAAATACACTGGTGTTGATGCTACACTAACAATGTGGTCACATCGGCTCACATGCATCAGTGACCCCTCTGAATGTGGTTGGGTGGATATATTACCACTTGTGAGAATAACTGTCTCGCTGTGATTAAGATGGATTTTTTTTTCATGCCCGTGTGTCAGGTCTGAAAACGTCCCATAAGACACAAAGGGTGAGGAAGATAAAGTGAGAGCGAGTGTGTTTACCTCTCTGACATTAGGCAGCTCCAGGATGTCAGAGAAGACGTAGAGGCCTGGGGTCTCCAGCAGGGAGCTGACAGCCTGGGCCAGTGCTGAGCCTGACAGAGACAGGAGCTGCTCCACCTCCATCTGATGCCGGGGGACGCAGGTCGCAGAGGCACAATTAGCAGGTGAGACAAAAGAACTACAGAGATACAGAGCTCTGTAGAAAGTACAAGTATGATACAAATCAAGGAAATAACATCTGTTACCGCCTTGGCTCTGCGACATTATTATGGTGGTAAGAAATGCTGTTTAGAGACACCGTGTCACAACCTTTCATCAATATTCTATTAACAATCCCAAACCTTTGTCATGCCCTTCGAAATATAGTCCAGCAACCTGTGCCCTGCTGAAAGGACACAGAGTTCAACAACACTCCCTTTTCATCTTATGTCTAAAAGCCAAGTACTCTTGACCAAAGCACTTAACCCTCAAATTACACGGAGAGCTACTCAGAAAGTGGAATAGAAACTGCACTGGGTAGAAGCAATGCAGGCAACAAGTGAAGTGAATGCGAAGCAGGGCATGTATATTCATCAAAGCCCATTCCCTGCATAGAGACACGATGCAAATACACTTTGGGCTGAAGGCAACAGCAGAATAATTACCTAAGTAGTGACAGGAATCTGCCTATGCCTTGAGCAGATATTTACTCTCCAGAAAGTGTGTCCTGAAAATAAAAAACAAGGACAGAAAAAACCCAGACCATTGCCTAATGCAAAACCTTATGTCAATGTTTTCTATACGTTGGCCTGAGCTTTAAAGTAGAGAAAGACCTACACATAAAGAAATAGCACAGACAGGATGTCAGTCTTAGTCTATTCGTGTGTTCCTCCGAAGTGTCTGACAAGTATTGCACTGTGAGAAGATGTCCTTGTGACTTTGATGGGATATTTTAAGATCTTAATCCCAGAAGACACATCTCGGGACACAAGGGAAGTTTAGTCTTAAAGATACATGAAACAATTATTGCAGTTGCATCAGACTGGTTTTATTACCTGAGGCAAAATCTTAAAATGAATGCAACAGAGAGTCTGGATACCCACCATTGAGCTAAGACTAGTCTGACTGGTTCTTATTTAACTCAGTCAATGCTTATGTATGGTATCATTTTAAATCTGATGCATTTCGATGCACCTATGCACATCTTGCATATGTTGTCCCACTAGACCACCATAAACAATATCTAAAGAGCATATTCTCAGGCAAGGTGAACAGATGAGCGGGCATGTGCTGCAGCCAAAGTAATTAACCTACACTGTTTCAGAAACACTGCCTCTTTTATTTCAGGAATTTTTAAAAGTCAAATCAAGCTCTGAACACGAGAGCAGGATTGGATCCATCTGTCTATTTCTATTGAAATAGACAGGTGGATCCCTTGGAATTTAAATGGAGGACAGAACTGGCTGAGTATCAGTGAGAGATGGCTGGAATACGTGGACCAGCTAGAATACCTTGGTGACCCCTGGGATATAAAAATAAATGCAATATAAAATAGAATAATACACTAACAATACTAAAAAAAATACTGAAAATAAATAATAATCCCAAGGATGTTAAAGCACAAAGGAAGGCACAGGTACTCACAGTAATAAACTGTTTTGTCATGCAGCAATGACCTCCGATAATCACTTCATCTATTCATTTAGCCTATGTTTAACTGTGTATCATGCCAGCACAATGTGATCAAATATTATTTGTATATAAAATGCTACTTTTGCCTCAGTACCTTCTGTTCTCTTTTGTATGGCACCAATAACATTTTACAGTTGTTGTTTTTGTTATTTGTACTGTTAGAGCAAGGTTTAGATTCCACTTAGAGTTTGAGAATCAAACAGAATAAAATATTCCATAAAATAATAAAAAGAACCACGCAAATAATTCAGAATTGGATTTGGCAGCTGCAAACTTCCACCATTGTGTATCATAACCCAAACTCACTAAAGGAGCACTCACTTCAATAGACACTTAACTCTAATAATAAGGGGTTCATCTATTTTCCCATAATCGTCTTTAAATCTTATTCTTATGCTGTACAGCCAAATATCATTCACACCCATAAACATAAAAACAGTGAACATTTGCCTCTGAATAGTTCACCCAGTGTGAACATCATATAGCCTAGCTTAAATAAAGAGTTTAAACAGGCTGATAAGAATATACAGTATATGATATACTGTCAAACAGTCTGGCATAAGATGACTTCATCAACTAGATGGCAAAACTTTACGTTACGGGTAGAGATAAACAAGTACACAGAAAACGATTTATTCACACATTTTACTGTGATGATGCTTGGGCTCGTAAAGAGTACATTATCTGTACCGGATACTTGTTTCAGCTAAGTACTCACTCAACCTAAGTTAAGAGGGTTAACTGCATAAAGGCAGCGGTGATAAGATTATTGCAATGTCCCGGTCAAGTGAAAGCACTCTTACTTTAAAGATACAACATCTTAAAGATGTATGGCAGCCATGATGGCAGCAAAGGTAAAGCTCCTGGAAATTGTGCTGGTAGAGTATATGTCACTGTTTTATTTCTAAAAAGGAGAACATGACTGAATGATGCATTGTGTGTGTGTGTGTGTGTTGTGAGTTAAAATAATATTATTTAAGCATTAAGAATAGATAGATATAAGGGCTAAAGTAACAATTCTATTCATTATTGATAAAGCTGCCAATTGGCTTTTCAATTAGTTGATTAATCATTAAGTGCATTAATAGACAGTCAGATAATTGAGAAAAATTCCATCAATTTTTCCAAAGATCTAGATGTCATCTTCAAATTGCATGTTTGGTCCAATCAACAATCAAAAACAAATAAATAATAAATCACTAAACTACAAATCAAATTCAAAATGACATAAAGCAGAGAAAGGCAGCAATCCCCCGGGAAACGTTTGACATTTTAGCATTATAAATGATTTAAACAACACACTGATCAACAAATCTGTTGTTGATGTCGACCTACTGTTCCAATTAATCCAATATCACCTCAGCACTAATTAATCTTACACACTAGATACACAAATTAGGGGTATTCTCTTCCTGTCTAACTAAAAAGTTTACTATCAAAAGGTTATGCTACTGTCAGATTTCTGCTGCTCATAGCGGGGAGTAATTAAAAACATTTCTACTTTATAATGGCTGTGATTGCAAATATAGTGAAGTAACTGCTTCAGAAAAACAATGCGTGAGCAAAGTTAACTTGGTGAAAGTGAAAAATACACAAAAGACTACAAATACACAGGACAATTTTCAACAACATACAAAAGAGACTTGTGTAAAGAGTGTCAAATGCCACAGACGGACACTCGTTACTGTTTCAAGAGCTCAGCGTACATATTGAAAAGATAGAAACTCAACAAAAACCTAAAGTTGATGTTTTAAGACACGTCTCTGGTCATTTAAGGTGGTGGTGATCAAAGAACAAGGTAGATCAACAGTTCTAGCCGGGCTTGCTCAGACGACTCTTTGCCACCGTATTAACATTAGCTGCACCGCTAAATAACCTAACTAACATCTAAGCTAATGACCTTATCGGTCACTAAACATGAAAGCCAATGACAGACGAAGTGCTTAACAAAACATGTATATCGTTGTAGCTAAGAGAGTTTTTAGCAGTTCTCTTTTAAAATGTGTATAAGCCACAATTCAAGCTCAATGTGTCACACTAGCTCGGTTGCTAACGGCTAACCAACCGCAAGGCTTTGCTTAACCGTTGACGTTAGGCCTCAGTTCATTTTAAGCCTTTCTAGTGACTTAAATCATACCATTGTACTGCGTAAATAACCGAGAGATACGATATGCACGTAATTGTTTCCGCAAACTTGTTAAAATAAGCCTGTGTGTATTCAAATTTACCTTGTTGTGTTGGTTTCTAGCAGACAGCCTCTATCTCGACTATTCAGTTCCGCTGTCAGAGCACGTACGACAACACAGCAACGTAATCTTTGATTGGACAGTAAAGTGTAGTGGGCGGGACAAGGGAAGATGTCGATCAGCATCTGTGTCAGGGGATCAGACAGCGTCATCTAGCGGTAATGGGATTTATACCACCCGAAACAGAATCCTCTCAATATGTTCTTTATAGATAACTAAGTAGAGTTGACAAAACGAGGGAGGGCTTTTTTTCTGCCATGTCCCTAATTATTGTTTCTATTCTAGTGAAAAGTCTTTCTTGGTTGAACGGCTCATGTCCAGACTAAGAGTAGCCTAATTGTAGACCTTTCTTCATTTTAAGTGGTCACAAACAAAAATGTTGGAAACCAGTGTTTTTTCCAGTATATTACATTTACTTTATTATGTTACATCAATGATTAGACTTCAACTGCTTGTCAGCATGGAAGTTTGTATGTAGAGTGCAAAAAACAGAAACAGATAAACAAAAAGGTTGACTATGTAAAAAATACTATTTCTATTGATATACATTAAGTCTGAAGTAGTGCAGTGATGCAACAAGATTAAAATATAAAAAAAACAAATAATATAAAAATAAAATACACAATGTTATTCCTAAAATAATTTGCAATAATCACCAAACATCAACAGCAGAGAACAGCACTCATGGCATACAACACTGTATTTTTTATTTTATTTTTTGCAGTCTGAGGTGATGTTGGATGCTGGATGAACATTCAAACAAAAAAGTAATTTGGATGAAGCACACCATAAAATTGGAGCATTAATCTTTTAATGTAATGTTTTTCCTTATAGATTTACTTAAAAGTAGGTGGTGCAGTTGAGCTGAATAGCATCCATCTGGCAGATCTGTCCATAACTGTGATCACAAGGAACATCAAACCATGTCTTTCAGTGGATATATGAGGTGGCACAGTCCTCTCCATGTTCCCCTCCTGACTGTTGGTTATCTGGCTCTGAGTTTCACTGATCCCAATATCTGTGACTGAGGGAAAGATGAGGAAAGGGGGATAAACAGGGTAAGCTCACAACTGGGAAAATTGCTTAAAAATGCTCACCATCTGAGGTTATCTGAGGTTTTGGTGCAAGAATGGACATTGTTGTCTTCTACAAGTTATTTGGTTGTTGCTAATGTCAGTTTATGTATATTTTTAATATCCGTATCTAACAAGCGGCTTATTTGGCTTTGAACGGTTCAGAACAGTTTCTTCAGTATCATCAAAATTGAAGATGGATGCAGCATACCAACTTCAATATAAAGTATACATTTAAAATTATTTCATACATTATATGTTAAAATTAGATAGTACTTGTGTTGCAGTGTTGATCACCCATCTCCTGTCTCCTTCTTTCTGTATATCAGACAGGTAGTTCCAGAAGTGGCTTCAAATCCACCAATCCTCCTGGCTTATTTTTTCAGAGTGTCCTTAAGTTAAACATACACAATATGTTTATACATCATTGACATAATGCATTGCCTTGGTGTAAAACTCAAATTCACACACACAATTTGATTATGGTTTTATTATATCAAGAAGGATCTTCAGCTGTTACAGCAAACCAAACCCACAACTTTAACTCTTTAAAAACCCAGTCTGGATTGTACACAACCACACAGTCCTGACCTGAGGTTCAGCTGACAAGGCAAGGAAAGGCAAGGCAAGTTTATTTGCATAGCGCATTTCAACAACAAGGCAATTCAAAGTGCTTTACATAAAACACAAAAGCAACAAAATGAAATAGAAAAAACACTTTAGAATATATTTTTTAAATGGTGAAATAGAAAATAAAACAGGATAAAATAAAATTTAAATAGTTAAATAGGAAATAAAAACAGGGTAAAACAGGACACTAAAAGTCACAGTGAGACTTTAGATATTAATCTACAGCCTTATATTTGATTTAATTAAAGGCAGTGGTAAAAAGAAAAGTCTTAATTTAAAGGAAGAGACAAGTCCAAATATCTGCTATGAAAAAGACTTATTGTGGCCTTAACTTAAATCTAACATCTAATCTTAAACTATCTCTTTGCAAAAGTAAAGACTAGGTAAAGTGACCTTGCCTTGCAAAGATGTTTCCCACCTTTACACACACACACACACACACACACACACACACACACACACACACACACACACACACACACACACACACACACACACACCCTCTTCTTCTCTTGCTGACAGCACACGGTAACTAACCCAATTAAGGGGAATGAAGAACACCTGTGCTGGTCAGCAGGGCTCCCCAGACAAAGTGATCATTTCTGTCTATGAAGTCGGTTGATAAGTTGTGTTCAGTTCATCCCCATACACACATTTACCACACACATACATAGTCTCACATGCTGTTTGATAGTGTGTAGTATGGTAAGATGGCTGCCCATCTCTGTATAACTGTCTCCTATACAGCCAGTCCAGCTTGTCACTGCTGAAGTGTTAACACTGATCCCCAAGATGAAGCCATCCTTCAGGACAATCCCTACACTACTTAACTGTTAATGAGAGAGAGGGCAAGATAAAAGAATGAGGGGAGCGTTAAATCAAAGACAGCAGGAAATGAAGATCGTGTACATGTTTGATCTGTATCCTGCCACCTGTCTTTGAACAGCTCTGTCCTAGGGCGGCGTAGTCATCACACAGCTGGATGTCACGTCTTTGAAGCGAGGTGAGGTTCAAAACCAGAGGTGAAGCGTCCAGGGGAGCACCTGGCAAGGGCCTGCCAATCACTGGGGGGGGGGGGGGTCTGTGTGCTAAATGCCAACGTCAGCATGCTAACATGCTCATGATGACAATGCTAATATATTGACGTTTTAGCTGGGAGCTGATGGTCATGGCTTTTTCACCAAAGCTATAATTCTTCCTGAGGGGGACACAGATGTCTGTACAAAATCTCATGGCCATCCATCCGATAACTGACAAGCATTTCACGCAAAGCTATAAATGACAACCTCATGGTGGCGCTAGTAAAAAAGTTAGAAGATCACCAAAGTCTGTAGGATTCATCCTCTGAGTGTCATGAATAATAGGCCCTACAGAAATTCACCAGTAGCTGTCGAGATATTTCAGTCTGGACCCAAGTGGTGGACCAACATTGCTACCCACAAAAGCTTGACTAAAAACTAATGTAATTTTCATACTGTTGTGTTTTTTCACCCAACACTAACTTGTCCCTCTTCAAACATATGACGCTCTTCAGTGCAGTCTGTGTATCTCTCTAAGATTTTATTGCTGCTGTTGCTGGAATAATGGAGTTTATACGAGCTCCCTTGTGGCTGTAAAATAATTATCATTTACAATATGAACTTTTTCTGGTTTCATTGCCAGATATTTTTCCACATTTGTGTTTCAGATGTTTATGCTTCCATTCCAGGTTGCCTATTAAAACATATTTCTTTATGCTTTAATGCTTCATTTAATTAGAGTAATTGATGTAATATAAGTGATAAATAAAGATAATAGATATATATGTATGTTTGTGGCTTTCATTATCGTCATAGACACTCTCTGCAATATCTCAGGATGAGTTTGAAATTTGATAATATGACCGGTATTGTCACTGGTTCAGAGGAATTAGAAGTCAAACCACTTTCTGCCCGACAGATCATTCAACATATTTACGTTTTTACCTTGATTAACTGTAAGCTGAAAGTTGTGCTGTGGTTAGTAAATCACATCAGGGTGTGTATTTTAAAAATGAGTTTTTCCTGATAAAGCTAACATTTTACCATTTCCTGGCAACCCTGCAGATGTACAAACACAGGTGCAAGTGATGTAGTGAGGTTGAATGTGGCTAACAGATTTCACAGTAAAACAACATGATAAACCACTGCTACAGCACTGCTATAGCAGTGTTTTAAATTGTACTTTAAGACAATTGTGAGGTTAAATGTTACAATGTGCTACATATTTCATACGGCAGATGTGGTTAACTGTGCAGCCACTGTACCACTATAAAGCAAATAAAGAGTCTACCAAAGTAAAGTGAAAACATTTATATTATCAGCTTACCTGACCCACAATAGCAATACTACTTAACTGCCAGGAATATTGGCCAATTTATTGTGATACAGTACATAATCTGTGGTTCTATGCCACATTAATAAAGTAGAATTAAATCTATTTTTTCTCTATCCAGAGTCTTACAATTTGTTATAGATTCCGATTTGTCATAGTTTTTGTTATTTCATTCTCTTGTTGCAAGAAATGCAAGTCATTATTGTTAGATACTAAAATTGTACTCAATTGCTTCTGTGTGTGTGTGTGTGTGTGTGTGTGGTAATATAATAGATCAAACTGTACAGCCCCAGTGGTGTTTGTTTTAAATGAGAGAGTGTCTTCCCAAGCACATTATCAGGCTGAGCTGCCAGAGACTTTTGGCCCTGCAGGAGAAATATTTCACAATTATGGACTTTTGTGCTTTTTCTATTACATGACCCTCACTGGACTGGAGAGAGCGCTTTATCTTGTTTATTGCCAATTATAGGTGTCCAAAAGCACACTGAGCTGAAATAAAGAGAGAATAATCAGCGAGAGGAATAGCGAGAGACTCTCACAGACAGAGAGACAGACAGGCAGATATACATACTTAGACTGGAGGGCAGGAAACACAGGAGATTGTAAGACAGTGTAATACTTACAGAGTACAGTGAGTACAATGTTGGCGCAGATTGAGGCCAAAAAGCCAATAACCATCAGGAGAGCAGCCTGACTCCTCAAACACCCAATGCCCCGCTTCAGTCCCTGGGAGCCTGATTAGACACAAAACAGTCCACAGCATGGTAGCCATCAATTCACCATTTTTAATCCTCTGGTGGAGCAGGGAGTGCAGACTTTAAGTAAAGCAGAAACATTTGACCAGACATCAACATTTACTATTCCCAAATGTTAATACTGCTGAAAGTTAGGTCAGCTGGACACTCTGTTTATTTGTGTCTCTTGCTGTCACATAATTACGGACACAAATAATTGCCTATTATGCATGTAGACAGATTCAGTAGTGGCAAAGTATTTGGATCCTATACTTAGATAACAGTAGCAATACCACACTGTAAAAATACTCCATTACAAACAAGTCCTTTTGACCCTTCACAAAGCCATCACCCTTCGTTACTGTTGCTAAGCCCGACAAACTGTTGGACCTGTTAGACTTTTAGCATTGGTGCTGCCACTATTATTGCACTCCTTGGAGAAATATTGTCTATTTTTTATAAAACATCTCAGAAAGAAGAAAGAAAAATAACAATAGAAGCTGAAGCCTATTGATCACAAAGTAAAAGTGAACCACTGCATCACCTGACAATTGAGACAAACGACAACGATATTAAGGATTAACAACGTTCCTGTACAGCTGGATAGGTCTCTATTCACTATTACAATCATGAAAAAGCAAAAGCAGTAGGGATTTATAGCGTATAAAAGTGGGCATGTTTTTTTAATGTAAAATTTTAATCTGCTGTATTTTTTCAAATTGGTGTTACTTCTTTAAGCACTGATATGGTTGAGTACAGCACTTGAGTAATTGTCCTTATATGAAGTTGTGTTTCACCACTGGCTCTTACACACATGAAATCTCCCAGTACATTTGTCACATTTACACACAAAATACCATTGCTGTGTTCGAGAAAGGACCTGTTCCCTCCAGGTGTCAGCTGATCTGTGAAGTCCTGCAGGCTGGAGTAGTTTCCTCTCTCCTCAATGGATGTGATGCCCTTGTTAACACTCTGTCTCTCTTTGTCTCTCTTTGCACTGTAACTCCTCTGGTCCCTAAAGGCTTTGGTATCTCCTGTCCCATGCAGCAATATTTCTCCTTGAAAATTGAATTTGTCCCTGGTGGTTGATTTATCGCGACACATCCCTCTGCCTGCAACACTGCTCCAGAGCTCAGAGAAGTAACTGTGTAGTTAAACTAAACTGTACCCACAACTAAAGAATTTGTGTTAAGTGTTTCCTGAAGACCAGAAGACAGTTATTCCAAAGGGGTAGGTTCTTTCCTCAGTTTGTTGGCTCTGCGTGGTGAAGTTCTGCATGTTACTGTGGTGTTTCACGTCAACTTACCCTGTCTGGCGCAATCTAAGTATTTCCTTCAATCTCAAGCTCTTTTTGGAGAGATTTGTGATAGATAACACAGCATGGGAGTGTGAGTCAGAATGGGAGAAAAGTTTTAGAAATACATGGAAAAAACAAGGAGCACCTTCAACTGCCTGACATTAATTTTTAAAAAACAACTCAAATTTAAACTGCAAAGATTGTAAAAGGAAAGCATCTGGGAGCTGTGTGTGTGCTGTGTGTGCTGATAAGAAAGAGGGGCCGAGCTCTGAATCAAGTACCCAGATTCAGACGATAAGAATTTGTGGTGATGTGCAACCACATATTTTAGCTCACTGAAATATACACACTAAGTAAACACTAAATACTCCTCCTCTGCTTTAATTAATTTGGTTAGAATAACAAACCCTCATGAAGTAGAAGAGCTGACAATGCCTGTGAGAATAAGGTGCCAAAAAATAAATAAATAAATGGGACATATACCAAAAAAATGTTGACAGTCTGTTGGAGCAACAGAGTGGGCATCTGGTATGTGTGGTGTAGAGGTGATATTACTGCAGCTGCTCTACTAACGAAGAGAATACAAATAACTCTCTCTCTCACACACACACACACACACACACACACACACACACACACACACACACACACTCAATGCTGAGTCATTCTTTTTAGACCGCCATCTTTGCCCATAAAAAATAATAGAGACAGGGAGGGACATTTGCTCATGGAATGGTAAATAACGCCCAACCTGCATGCCAGAGCTCCATTATCAAATGTTTGTTTGTCTAATCCAATATGGGAAATCAACAATGGTTTGGCTTCAAGATATTGCACCATGTGAGTTTACATGCTTTGATGATCATGGACATTCTGGTAGATTTGGGCAATATCCACATATTTCCATCCTCTACTCTTTAGTGCACAATCTGCACTATAAAACACCCCAGAGAACATAGAGAGGAACCCAAAGCAATCTGACAGACATGATGAACTGCATCAAAAAATGAATGTAAGACCGCCTTAAACAGTGTGCATGAGTGATAACTTTATATGTGGGTCTGTTTGCATGTACTCTAGTGTTGTATCTGCATGTTTATACTTTGCTATCTGTCTCTTCAGGCAATCTGGTAATCAGAGGTCACATCATCCTCTATGTTCTCATCGGCCTGTTGGTTTCTGAAGCCTCTTCTCAGGCTGCAGACGATATAAAGGGAGAGATGAAACTAAACCTTCTGAAGAATCACTACAGACACCTGTCTAATCTTTTCTCCAACCTGGCATCCACTCAGCTCAGCTCCAAGTGTTGTTTATATATCTTATTCTGTAATCCCACCTGTGTTCTGCATCTTCTGTAAACCGTCTGTAAACTTTTCTTCAGTTCGCTGATGGGTGGCTTCATGTAGGGGATCAACGCTTCTTCCTCAATACTGATAAGCAGAACTTGTAAAATAATACAGATATATGTGCACAGAGATAGGCAACCATTTTGCCATTTTAACCACCAGGGAACAACATTTAAGTGTTTCGGTGTATGGCTGATGTTTTGTCTGTGTAAATGTATTTAGTTAACGTTAACAAAGGGCAACAAATTTGGATGCACTACATTTTAGGAAGCTGTTGAAAAAGAAGGCAGGCGGAACTGAGGGTTTTACACAAACTACTATATTCTTTAAGTACTATAAATACTGTCCATACATGAACACGAAAAAATGCACACCTAAGCCAGTATATGAGTGTGTACGAATTAAAATTCAAGCACCTTAATAAATATTTGATGAGGAGATGAAGACTGACAATGAAGACTCCTGTTGAGCCTCACTTTGAAGGATTAACACATTTACAAAGAAGGCCTTGGTGTTAACAACAGGGTGCATAGTTGAAATGTTGCCATCATGTCTTTTGTACAGTGTCACACCTACACAAGATTTATTTTGTGCATGTTCACATGTTAGAGGATAATATTACAATAGGTTACTATTTTGGAAAAATGTGAAAACCAGCCAGACATGAGGATCAAAATTGGTACAGTGAGCCAGGTTCATCGAGTTTGGCAAGACCTTAAAGAATATTTTGAGTGTGTAAGTCAACCTTGTTGAGCAGATGCCGTGTAAATGTCTGTTGGCCTGTGTCCACACCCCTGTTGCTTGTCATAATACCCTGAGCAAGACTAACTCATGCTAATGGCTCTGAGACTAAACTTAGGCATAGTTGTCCTTTGTGCTAAATGCTAACAACAACGCTAACAAAGGGGTGTTTTGCAGGTACAATTTTTTGAGCTGTTGTTCACTGTCTTAGCATGCTAACACTTGCTATTTGGCACCGAGTATAGAGTGCAGCAGACTTCATAAAATTATGAAATAATACCAAATACACATCACTAATTTGATCTAGTTCCGACAAAGGGCTTATGCACTTTTATTTTGTAGGCAGCAAAGTAACCAAAACAAATATACCCAACAACACAGTGAAGGATGAGAAAATTGTGGCAGAAATTAGCAGACAGAGAACATTCATCTCTTGTACCATGCAGGTTACACCAGTAAATCTATATGAATTAGACTTTGGTGCTTGTTGTTTCCGTTAAATGAACTGAATGATTGAATTGTGGAGAATCTAACCGATCTAACGATGGGTAGCATGTCCATATACTGATCTTAAGTTTAAACATTAATATTTATATGCATGATTTAAGCAGTTTAGAAGCAGGTCAAGCGGGCGACCCCGCGGGGTTTAAGAGGTTTTATACATCCAAAGAATTTATGGAAAAAATTCCATTCAATTCAATTCAATTTTATTTATATAGCGCCAAATCACAACAACAGTTATCTCACCGTGCTTTTCATAAAGAGCAGGTCTAGACCATACTCTGAAGTTATTTACAGAAGCCCAACAAAAAAACAAAAAACAGACTGGGTGTTTAACGGAGACCTGTGTTTATTTGTCAAAATGTGTTCCCCCACCAGGCCAGTAAACTGGGAAGGCGGCTATTTGGGACTTGGCTATTAACTGAAGTTTTCTGGTATGCAGGTAATATTAATTTCATCATAAACCAAAGTATTGGGCAAATTGTAATTTTGACCTGATGAGGGCGCTAACTAAAAAGTGAAGGGATCACCAAAGTAGTCAAAACAATCCTTCCAGTGAATGATGAGACATTTCAACCCTCATGGTGACATTAGAGGAAAGGTCAAGGGGTTACCAAAGGCTGTAGGATTCATCCTTCTGGGCACTATGAATGTCTGAACGAAATTCCATAGCAATTCATTCAGTAGTTATTGAGATCTTTCGGTCTGGACCAAAGTGGTGATCTGATCTGATCAACATTGCCCTCCCTAGAGCCATGCTGCTATTTGCATAGCTAAATATTTGGCTTGCTTTGGGGGTTTGGAAATGTGTGTGGACAAATGTGGTGCCTACACAAATAGGACCTATCCCTAAATAATATAATGCAATTTCTTACTGAACACGATTTAGCTTAGAAAAAAAAGTGTCATGGGTATTTGGTTGTGATTGTAAATAATTACTGTTAATTACATTTTACTTGAAGATCAACATCTAAATAGTCAAGTTAGCATAAAAGACACACATACATATAGGTGGTTAAGAGCTGTTTCACTAGGATAATAATGCTGATTTGCTCTGTCCCTGTGTAGATTTTGCAACATGGGGAATTTCGAGCCAGACAACAACCTTTCCGGTGGGGTGGGTGGAGAGCACTGTGTGGTGGACAGCTACACTCAGAGCTGGTATGATGTCCCCTGTTCCTTCTTCTATCCCAGAATATGTCAGATGGATGCCATCCCACCCCACCCGCCCCACCACACCAATGCACGACCATCACTCGTTTATGAAAGATATTGAATCTTTATTTAAAAAATTCAGTGGCCACCATTTTTATAGTTTGTCTTAATCTACAAATAAAACTATTGTATGACAAAAAGGTCCAATTTAGATGTAAGTAATAAAGTATCCCAATTTGTGTATTTAGAATCAACAATTCCTCTTTATAAAAAATTATATATTTGTAAATATTTATAAAAATAAGCAAGCCTATCAATGCAATCATAAAGCATCATACAAATTACATAACATGACAAAAAGCCAAATCTGAAAATACTGTGAATGAAAGAGTATAAAATTAAAATTATTAACAGCAATAATCACAAGCAATAATGTTAAAATGACAATTAAGTGGAACATAGAGCATAGCAAGAATAGTTTCATAGAGCAATTCTGTGAAATAGAAAGGTCCCTAAGAAAATTTATTACATGTTTCATTACAAATTTTAAAAACAATCCAAACTGGGTGATATGTACAACTGCAAAATACATTTTTGTGATAATACAGTCTTATCTAACATTTCAACAATGACTGGATTTTCAGACCTGCATCACACACCTAACAGAGGTTCACAATTTAGTAGATATGACAGAAAAATCCATCTTATCTGGACAGAAATTCAATTGGTTGTGATGTCCTCATGAAAAATGTCTTTGTGGGAGATATTATGTCCTGTAGAATCCTTTGGGCTTTGGACTGAAACAGAAAGTCACAGGTTTCTGTTTGAGTTGCGGAAAGAGACAAAGAGCTCCAAAAAATAAAATGCAGGTTTATCTTATTTTTTCATTTTTTAAAACACCTTATGGCTATAAGTATTACTCGTATTTCAGTGTTGACATGTGTGAATGTGTGTTGGGAGCCATTTCATCAGTGCAGGAAATGGTTGTTACATACTTTTTGCATTGGCAGAGTCGATGCCTGAGATGTCTCATCTTCCGCTAATGTCAACCACAGAGAGACACAGAGAGAGAGAGAGAGAGACAGAGAGAGAGAGAGAGAGAGAGAGAGAGATCTTACTACCATACTAATAATTCAGTGTGATCTAACACAGTGGAATAAGAATGATTTAACTGTACTTGTCTGCGTCGGTAGAAGATGAAAACGAGGATGGTGAGGAGGATTACAATGACTATGACACTGCATATGATCACCAGCATCCACGCATTCAGCCAGGGCTCTGTGCACAACAGAAACAGACAGTCATCAAACAGTATACTGTACAGAGAATGCATGTAAAACCAAGTTTCTGTAAAATGATTGTGGCCACAAGGTCATGCCCATGTCATATTTCCTGCTCCCATCTCACTTCCTGCACTCACCGATTTTCAGCGTTATCACAGCCGACGTCAGCCATGTGCTGTTCTGCCGCAGCTCACACCTCCACTTTCCGCCATCTCCTGTCCCCACTTCCCCACTGAGATGGGCGGGGTGATGGTCAGATCTCAGAGGAAACATGTGCGATTGTTCAGGTGGAAACCATTTCACTTGTAGGTCAGAGGGCAGAGGATCGCCAAGGCTGCAAGTCAGGTTGACCTGCTGGCCAGAAATTAGGTCTGTTCCTGGAGTAGAGATGACTAGAGAGAGAAGAGAAAAAGGGCACAATGAAAGAACTGACACATAGACAAGAAATGTACAATGTTTGTCACATTGAATATGATATGCATGAGAAAATGTTGCCATTTCCAACAGGCTGGGAAAATCTGTGCTGAAAAGCTCTCTTTTTCTCTACATTTACTCTGTGAATCCGATTGAGCCTTTAGCTTCTGTTACTGCTGTGTGCCAGCAGAGTTGAAAAAAAAAAATTCAAACAAAAATGGAGATAGGCCTTTAGCATAAATGACGGCATCACTATCGAAACCCTACCGCACATAGCATTACAACAGCAAAATAGGATTTGAAAAAGGGAGAAAAAAGCATTAATCTGATAAACTGCTGAAACAATAAGTCAACCAGTCGACAAGTAGTTGATAGTTCATTAATCGTCCAAGTCAATAACTGCCAAACTTTCTCTGGCTTCAGCCCTTCAAATGTGAATACTTACTAGTCTCCTTAGACTTATATTGTAAGAAACTGAACATCTTTGGACTGCTAGTCGGGTCTCTGGGAAACTACAATATAACAGGCATTCCTCACTATTTTCCAGCATCCTATTGACAAAATAATGTATTGCTCAATTGAGAAAATAACAAGCAGGTTAATCAATAATTAAAACAATCATAAAATTCCTATTTAAATTGTATTTCATTTTATTAAGTTTTGTGCTATAGGATCCAACAGGACAATTGGCTAATCCCCCCCAGTATTATACCAAGGAGTGGTTGTCAGGTGAGGTATCATAAATTTCAATAGCCAGAAATTTTGTACAATCTCAATCCCTGACACATAGTACACCAGGGCCTGTAACTGGGGAACCATGTCTTATGATTCTTTTTTATATCAAACTAAAAAGTAACACTAACTAAACACCACCACACAGTCTTTTAAATACACGCTAAATTCAAGTTTGTTTGGTGGAAGGTGGAATTCAAGTTTGTTTGGTGGAAGGTGGTGGAGAGAACGACAAACTCTGCAGTAGGACTCCAGCGGGATTTAGTAAAACTAAGGGGTTCAAAAGCTAATCAGGGGACCCAGATTTGAGATACCCTCCTGCCCACTAGTCCACCAATCTGAGGGATTAATTTGGTGGACTAGTTTCTTTTCAATGTTCCTGGTGAAATAATAGTTTAGATAAAAATGGGAAATATTATTTTGACACCATAAATCCTCAGAACACAAAGTCCAATTAAATTTCACTGTCTTATCATACTCTTTTGGCAGAGGGAACGCTCGTTATACTCTATTAAAACAAGTGGCGCTAGACAAGTGTATTAGCCACTGAATTAGACACATGTCACACCAGGGACACTTCCAAACAAACTCTGCAGCGGACAGATGAAAACATGTGCACGGTACAACTGAGCAGAAGCAGGGAGGTGGCACAGAACTAATGTGTCCAACTTGTTATGAGTGTGAATTAGGACAGAGCAAACAAACTGGACATCAAAAAGATAAATGAGGACACTGCAATAATTAAAGAACAAGCAAACTAAATTTCCTATGACATATGTGAGTAAAACAGAGCCGGGCTTGTACACAGCAACTTGTTTTTACTTACTTTGCAATACTTTTACGTGTACAGTCCTATTCAAAGTTACACCATTTGTGAAATTCAGGGTGCACACGTAGTCTCCTGCATCTTCTTCTTTCCCTCGATATCTGGTCAAAGACAGATTTCCATTTTTAAGTTCTGATACAGGATTCAGTCCTCGGTCTTGGTATTTCTTCCAGGTCAGATTTTCCAAAGAGACGGAGAAGAGCCTCTGTGGACCACCAGATAAGAGACTCAAGCCTGGTTTAGGGAAGAAGTCCCAGTGAACTCCCTGGATGCCCTTGGCCTTGATTTGATCCCAGGAGACGTGAGTGGGAATGGAGCAGGGGACCAGGAGAGGTGTGAATGTTGACGTATACTGAGGACGTAGAGGAGCTGGGGAGAGGTCTAAATGAGGAGGAAAAGAGAAATAATGGTATATTCAGGATGAGGGTACACCATTGTAAACCAAATGCATACAAACATGTACACAGTAACTCACCCACAACTGTAACAGACACTGTGGCCCTGTGTTCTTTTCCTCCGTTTGTCACAACACAGGTCCACTGGCCATTGAATTGAGCTGTGGCTTTGTCTTTGAATATTCCTTTGTCACTATTCGTTTTCTTTCCCTGAGGATTCAGCCATGCTATCTCAGGCTTCTTGCCACTCTTAGGAACATCTGTGCTGCATAACAGAGACACTAATTCCCCAGGCAGCAAAAGAGAGGGTGGGTTCATAGTCACTAGAACAGAAAATGAGCAGGGATCAGAATGAAGGTGATGAAAATGATTCAAGGTTCATCATGTTGAAGATAATTCAGTATTTTGACATCTCTTTGGCTGGACATTTCCATAAAATAAACATAGTTCAACAAATATGAATACTGCAATTACATAAAAAACCTCCTAAAATGCCACACCTTAGTAAGTAAGAAAACTGCATTGTTATTTAGCTTGACAGATCACCCACAGCCCACATAACCCACAGTGTTTAGGTTAAAACACAGAAAAACATTAAAATTACACTTACTTTGAATTTCACATTGCATAAAAGCATGCACTAGATTTTACCAAAATATAGCTGCCCACAGAGTATGTTGACAACCACTATTTTTGTAAAGAATGTAATAGCTCTTTTAAATAAACATGTGTCAGAATGACATGTCTAAATTGATCAAGTCACCTTAGTTTTACTCTTACTTGTGAGTTTGATTAGTCTGTAACTGGTGGTGATTGGGCCACGATTCACTTTACATAAAAAGATCCCAAAGTGTGCATCTTCGATGTCTCTGATGATTAGTGAATTGTCAGACAACTGCAACTTGTTTTTCCAAACATCCTCTGCAAGGCAATAACGAAATGATTATTATTGTGAAAAGTACCTTTATTTATAATATAGACAATATTATAATATAGATAATTAAAATTTAGACCTGCAAACCCTTTTCCGCCAAGGTGATTGCGCCAGGCAAGTTGAAGGCCATCCTCTCTATCAAAGAACCAGTATAAATAATCTCCTCCCCCTGGAGACCTAAGGGTAACGGTCTCTCCCACCTGAGCATATACCGCCTCTTCCGCCCCTAAGAGAGTGAGAAGAATGTTATGTGCTGGTGCGCAAAATTAAATTGTCTCCAAGTCAAAATGAATCATTTGCATTCAGTGCATCTTACCTGTTGTCGACATGAACACAGCGACAAGAATGAGGACAGATTTAATTGAGTTGTTCATCTCAGTCACACGTCCGAAAACTGTTATTTTAGAAAAATACAGGTAAAATATTAATGTAAATTGTGCATTAAAATAATAATAGCATGATACTTTACATAAAAATAACAAAAATGTTAAAATTGATTCTAAAAGAAACTGATATAAAGATACTAAAATGAGAGTGATTAGCTCTCTGCTGTGGTCGTCTGGCACTGGATCTAAAAATACCATGTTGTGTCGTTGGTATAGGTATGAAATTTCAAACCACATTGTTATATAATTTGGTCAAATAGCAACTTGTATGGTTGAAAAAAGAGTGGACCAAGTATGAAGCCATGTGGAAAACCTTCATCACTTTTTGTGAAGTAATTAAAGACTTTGACTAAGGCAATTTCTGTGCCATGGCCATTCTGGAAGTCTGACTAATTGTCATGGATGTTTGAACATATTTTTTGTGATAAAGGGTAAATTAAACAACAGAAATTATTTATAAAATGTGAATCACTATTGTTTTCTTTGGGAGGGGTCTCACTAATGCAGTCCTAAATGTATGTACTACACTTTACAAGTAATATTCTAAAAAAATAATAATGTAGAGACATCCTTACTTCATTGTATAAATTTATATGTATATCAAATTTAGTTGCAAAGAGAAATCATTCAGCAGGAAGCAAAGAGGGGTTTGTGGTGGTCTCAGATTTGGAGAGATTTGAAGAGATAAAAGACAAAAAGCTGAGAGAGTTGAGAGTAGGCGGCCTGTGGTGGGTTTTGGATGAGAATACACAGACAAATGTCGGAGAGAAGAGACACAGGGTGTACTCTGCATTGTGGTGGGCCTTGATTTAGTTAAGGTGCAGATTCTTATCCCAATCCTCCCCCCTCTGCCTCTCACACCCCCTCTCTTCCTCCCCTGTTCCACGAAAGACGGATCTCTCCACGCTTAAAAAGAGAAAAAAAGAGAGACCACAGCACCAGCAGCACATAGACTGTGGTTTAAAGTAGATGTTTCTCTCTTTTCTCTCCCTGTCTTACTCCCTTATCTCACTCTCCCCCCTCCACTTTCTTTCTCTATAGTAAATACAGTATGTCATGATTGTGCACAAAAAAACTTTTGTTGTTGTATTTTTATTGATTTGACCCTTTCAAAGAAAAGATTCAAATTAAAAAGTTAAATTTAAAATTAAAGGCCCAAGATTAAAATCAATCCAATAAAATAAATGAATAAATGCAATTTGTAATTTGATTGATTGTGAATGTAGCCACACAAACCAGATAACATACAGACTTTAGGGGCTTAGAGTTGCGTTTAAAGCCAAAAGCGAGCGCAAGAGAGTAAGATCAGATACATCCATCCATCCATCCATCGTCAGCCACTTATCCTGCGTACAGGGTCGTGGGAGATTGGATACATATCACTGTTTATTATTATTGTTTGACACTGAGATCAATTAAAATTTTACATTACAATAAATGGAGAACACTACATATTAATGCTTATTAGGTGTTTTGCCTCAAGATTAAATGCATTATACTGTATAAATAGTTGAGTAGACACAATTCACACTTCTAGTTATTTGTTTTCGCCTTAACTTAAACTACAAGAACCTACAACACAATATACAAGATAAAAAAATAGGAAAATAATTGTCACATTTGCAGGATATTAAGATAATTTGTAGTACTAATTAACTGCCATTGGTGTATATCTTTCACTTTTAATTTATTATAGCAACACTTTGCAACAATGCATACCCATAAAGGCTTGTTCTAGGTTTTCGGCAAATATTTTTGTGGTATAAAAACACTTAAGCACCTTGGTGGTCTAGATGTTGAGGTGCCAACCCTGAATGCAATGTCTGCCTATTTGCGTCTGCCCGGGGACCTTTGCTGGATATTCCTCATCTCTCTCCCCTTGTTTCCTGTCATCTCTCTAGTCTCAGTTGCCCAATACATCCATTAAAAATCTCTCTAAAAATGTCTTTATCACACCATTGGAGACAAAATCTGCAATGTCCTGTAAAAATTAATTAGATGCCTCTACATAAATATACATCTGGATAGGTATTTCAAATGTATTAAGGTCACAAAGTTGTTTTTTACTGTACTTGGATCACACGTAGGAAAAAGCGTTATTGGTTTGCTACATAACTTATTGGTCGCACTGACAGACCAGGCAGTCAGGCAGTTACCTCAAGATAAGCAACATTAAACATTAAAATATGAGTGATGTGTCAAGGAGAAATGTCTCAAAGCCAATGCTTTATGTATGTTTCTAATGTATCTATAAAAGATAAGGGCTGTATACTTCAAACCTAATATATTTCAAATCTGTCAGTTGAGATTTGATAGAAAACAAATAATGTTGTATATTCATTGTAAATGAGATCAGAGTTCGCAAGAAACTAAAAGGGGAGACTGGAGAAAGAGGGATATTGATGATAAACAGTCGTTCAAAGTCATTGCACCTGTGGAGCCATAACCCAGAAGCCAAGACGATCGTATCTGTAGTCAGGATGGAGCTTCAACAACAAGCAGAGACGCGGGGGGGTGGGGGGTGGGGGGGGGTGAGGGTCAAATGCAATGAAGAGGTGAAGGAGGGGAGGAGAGCGAGCAGAACAAGAAAAAGGAAAACACAGCACAGGCAGGATTACAGTATAATCTCTTGACTGAAGTGTTTGTGTGGTTTTCACTATTTAAATTCTTGTTTTGGGCTGCAGCTGCACTTAATTTAAGTGTACTTTAAAATTTCACTCTTTAATGAAGTACACCTTGTTTTAATCTTTACAGAAAACCGGAATAATACTTATTATTAGTTACTATTATTATTAGTTATTACTATTAGAGTTATTTTTGCAACATGCATTCCTGATATATCTACCACTAAAAAACAAGCAATACATAAATTAACATTATTGGTAAGATTGTCATATTGTATAAAAGGTCCATGTAAAATAAATGGATTATACAAGCACTTGTAAAATGTCAGTAAAAATTAATTTTACCTTTATAATGTGTAAATTGCATGCGTTGTGGTAGCTCTTTTTGTACTAAACAAAGCATGAAAGAAACAAATACAACCAACTGACTGTTTTTTATAAAAATCTATATTTATGATGTTGTTGATAATTTTCATGTTTAATATTTTAGTGTTTATTTTAGTTTTATTTAAATGATCAGTGCGCGCATATGATTAATACATCTTCTTGTAGGCGAAGATATAAAATAAAGTTTTGTATTTCGCCCCCACTGAGCTCACTGTGGTCTTACAGGTTTATGATTCACAATTAGTATCAAGTATGAAAAGACATTTGACAGTCACATTTAGCGTATACAGCAGGAAATCTTAGTATATGCATTTTTATCTTGAATTTAAAAAGATAAATGATAGCATACTTACACCTGTTGCTGAGGCCCTCTGTGTTCAGTGATCTGGAGCCCGTGGAAATGTGGAATATTTGTCAAACAAACCCTCTTTTTAAGTGCCGATGCACCTCCCTCGCCAATGATTGGTCTGGAAATGAAGCACACAGTCGTTGATCAAACCCCAGATCAGAATAATGACCTTTGATTGGTTGTTACAGAGGAAGAGGGCAAAGCCCCTATGCTTCTTTTTTTACCATCTTAAAACTATCTCAAATGACTCGCCTAATATGTTGTTTAGGACAAAATGAAAAGCTGCATTATAACAGTAGATAAAAACATTTGGGCAGTGTAATGACGCCATATTTTTATCAGTAAATTCTCATGTACTCATTATTTTCTTTGTTCCTTTTAACTTTTTAATCTGTCCAATAGAAAAGAACTAATCTTAATTGGCAAAAAATGTTATTTGAGTTGCTGCCTGATAACAGAAGTCGAAAAATTTGTGAAGGGTCTCACTGGGCTCATTATCTATCTTTAGCACGTTCCAAATAGCACAGAGGCGGCTTACGGCCTAATTTATTATAATTGCTCTGTTGATTTTTCCCTGGTCATATAATTGTACTGATTTAGATACATAATTAGTGTATCAGAATTCAAGTCATGAACTGCTGGACCAATCTTCACATAAGCAGCTCATAAATGCAAATTAAAAATGTACCATTTCCTAAAAAGAAACACAGACAAAGTGCGTGAGAGAAAAATAAATTGTTTTGGGGAAATTGTCTTACTGGGACAGCTGTACTGAGAGATGTGATCATGTGAGTTTAACATACTTAGAGTTAAATAAATATAACAGTAGGCGTCAAATCTGAAAAATACAACCATCAATGCATTTCATCTTCTCCTCTGTAAGATCACTTTCTCACAACTCTGAGACCAGCCCCTGTGTTCATTCTTACACACAAACCTAACATCACTCTAAACTTTCTTTTTCACGAAAATTGTCTTTACTTAATCACGTTAATTAATGACAAAGTCTTTAGGGCACATGCTGTTTTGCGAACACTGGGAGCGACGCACATCAGTGAACTATCTAGTTTGACAGTTCACAAAAAGATAAATGGATGTTAAAGTTGGATAAAATTTGCAGGTCAATTTGTCTCTTGGCCAACAAAGTATTTTTTTTTGTTGGCCAAGAGACATGATGTTAAAATAGTTATTTTAGATAAAATAGTCTAACTACTGGCTAAACGTAAAGATACTGATTGTCAACCTAAGAAGCACACATACCAAGAAACATGTACACAATATTTTTATTAACTTCCCAGTTGTGTAACATTAAAGTTACATAATTCACCTTTTCCTTCACTGTTTGATAACCTGACATGTAATCTGTTTCTGCTTGTTACAGTGCTCCATAGACGATATATAGCATCATACTGGTGTTGAGTCAAACGTTTTGACTCAACGCACCAAACTTCATGAACATCATTTTAGACAAATTCCTTGCAATTCAGCATACCATGTTTGACACTTTGATAGTAAAAAATAATTTGACTGGAATCTAAAAAAATGTCTGGTAGGGGTAGAACAAATTCTCGTCTGCATAAGTTTGTGAACCCACCAAACAGCGCCAAACGATCCGTGCAGATCGAAGAGATGAACAACTTTCATTGAATGTTTTCATCTAATGAAATTCTTGTTTTCTGTTCTGATTAATTACATATTAGTGTACAATGATAATATAAAAGCTATATAAAAATTAACCAAGCAAATGAGAGCAGCTTGGATATTTAACAAAAACTTGTAAATGAAAAGTGCAGGTTTCATCTCTGAACATTTGTCTGTAAAACTAAATATAATCCTGCACTCATTGCTTTTTGTAGTGCTGCTTTTGGTGGATCCCACTGAGGAATGAACATTTCTTTTTATATAAAGTAGGTGTTTCAGTTCACATTTTGTTGATATGAAGAAAATCAATTCTGTCATCCAGTGTAAAATTCTGTCTGCACAACAGAGTAATTCTTGTAATACTTATTGGGTAAATGTACACCTGTGAGGGAGCCAAACATCTGCTTGTGCTTATCTAACCTGCTGTGGAGTCTCGTCTGCACTCAATACAACAGTAATATAACATCTGTGGCTCTCTGTCTGTTCTCTTACAGCTTATTGTGATCCTTACAGAAATAATTCACACAACTGCAAAACAGTTTCTTTTACAACATTGCTTTATATCTGTGGTGACATGGTATTATAACGAGAGTTAAATACTGAGAAGAAAAATCCTCTAATAAACATTTACACATTTCAAACCAATTGCAAGGTTTGACAGTTTCTTAAAAATTAAAGGGATTGAAATGAAAGTAAAATGGCAGCCAAAGTCGGCATTGGGTTTATTTTCTTTTTTTTCTTTTTAGAGAAACTTGGTAACCAATTTGACAACCAACCAAATTCTTTTTAATAATAGTCAAACGGCGAGAGAAAGATTGCAAAATAAGGCGCTTTTTGTCGAATTGCAGGCTTCAGTAGTTTAGAAGAATAGAGAACAAAGTATAACAGATAGCTTAAAGATTATTTGAGTATAATCTTTTCGTTCAGCATCACAATAAAATACAAATTATTCTTCATACAATAATGAGGTAATGTGTCCAAAGCCAACTCATCCCAAGCTAACTAATGAATGCTACAGGGATCAGTTAAGGGACTAGAACTGCAGAAGCACACTGCCGAGGTGGTTTAGAGACATGAACCACAACAAGGACAAAACAAACATCTCGCACACGTCTCATGTGTCTCTCTGAGGTTTTTCTGCTTGCCTCTGTACTGCCTTTATGAAGGGCTCACACCTGCTTCTCTTCCCTCTGAGCTTGAAATGAAACAAGCCTTTTGTTTTCTCCTTAGAACAAACCCTTCAAGTTATGGCTACAATGCTGATGCCTTTACTTACAGGCCTAGTGTAAAATGAATATTCTGTTAGAGAACATCTGGATATAAATCTGTCACAAACTTTAGGTCCAACTTTAGCTTTCTCTGTGGACACATATCTGTTATTGAGCTGTGATTTTGATGGAAAACACCTGAAAGTGAGGACTCCCTTATTAGTCACACACCTAACTAGGGCGTGTGTACCACATCGTGTCATTACTGAAAGAGAAAAAGACTAAAAGTGTGGGCCACAAGCAAGAATAAAGGATGATTCACTTTTTTCACATATATCTTATTTCCTCAACCTCCATTCTCTCCTACAGAGGGTTTCCCTCACCATGCGATCTCTATTTTCTGTCTCTCATTTGGGTTTTTTTGAGTACGTTTTATGACCATTTTCGAGTTAGACGAATTGTGTGTGAGGCAGGTAGCCAAACACACAGGAGGATGCGTGACACCCCATGAAGATGGGAAGGTACCGAGTTTGTACTGTATGTGTTAGAGTGTGTTTCAAAAATAAATAAAATGTCAGTGGAAAAGAGGTTGAGAATCAGAAACAAGTGACATTCTGCTCAATGACTGAAAACAGTTTGTCTGTTATGAGGGGAACTTCATTCAAGCTTCTTTGAAACCTCAAGAGTTGTGAAACAGTAGATGAAGAAAAGTTCTTTTCTGTCTCTCCCACTCACCTCTGCACCTCCATCATTCGTATACATCAATGGCTATGTTATTTTTGTGTCTTACTGTATTGGTTGTAGGCTGCTGCATAATTACTTCATCAGAATGGAAAAATAGATTCTTTGAGTTTTGTTCCAGTTAGCTTAGATTTAAACACGAGCACGAGTCACGTAGGAATAGTAAATGTCAAATCATGTTTGTGTATTATTCCTAAGAAATGCAAACAAAGCAGAATTGCTCATATCGTAGGAAAACTGCATCATGGTTCAGCAAGAGACACCACACAGTCCATGTTGTTCATACTATTACTGTACAGCTGTCATTAACATAAAGCTGATTTACAGAGTTTAATGATGACGTTGGTTAGACAGTGGAAAAACTGCTGCGCAGTGCCTCAGCGCCTACATACATGTATGCAGCAATAACTGCTTCTGTCGTTGATGTGACCTCCTGTAAAATTCCTGTAAATAATCAATTTGATCATACCATACATCCAAATTATTATCAGAACCTCTCCACCAAGGTAATGATCTGTCCGTGGAAGGTGGGGGCTTTTGAACGAGGTCATAGACCAAAAAATAGAGATTAAGAAGCAACCTCTGTTGTCAGATACACAAGTAAAAATACATTTTCAATGTCATCACACATGCAAGCATTTCTTAACTGATGGACTTGTTCATGTACATTCAGGTGTAGTGTATGTACATTCAGTACTACATTATGCTGTATGATCAGTATAATGTGAAATAACGGCCCAATAGGTTAACGGTTAAGACGCATCAAATTACCACATCTATGGCTCGATTCAAGCTTGGACGTTTGTTGCATTTCATACCACATTGTCTGTCTATATCTACACTATCAACTATCTAAAAAGGCATTAACACCATCAAAAATATATTTGCTCAAAGTAATATTCACATCACTGCTTCACTTAAAGTAAAAAAGTAGAACATTCACAATTTAGTGGTCATCAAAACTAATTTCAGTTTGAAATAGACAACTGCTCTTCTGTTATGCTACACTCTGGGAACGTTAGCCATCTATTAGTGACAATAGTTTGTTTGCTAATGCAATATATTCCGCAGCTGTAAGATTTAAAATTCATAGATTTGGTCTGACATTACAAGCTCACTCCACGGCTTCATAAACGGGAAATACACGTTATTATTTGCATACATACAGCAACAATGCTGCAAACACAGACAGTTGCAGTGTATTTCATTCAATCAATCTGACACACACAGGTGCACCCGTCCTACTTTACTGTTACAGCTTTAAAGCAGTTTAACCATTATGTTTCATTTCCTGGTTCAGTGCACATTACCCTTGGCCTACTGGGAACCATCTTCTCATTTAGCAGTTTAACAATGAAGTGGCAAAGCTCACACACATTAGCAACACTGGAGGAGCATCGCTCAGTTGTCACCTTGTTACAAATTAAACGGCAAATTTGAAAAATCTGAGGCTGGTCAGCGATCGATCGCAATGCTCCAGTTGTTTAAACACTGACACCACTCATCAGAATCTGTACTAACAACTGAAACCTGCGTGGAACTGAAGCTATGCATGAGGGGAGTTCACAGAATGGGAAATCACCAACCAGTTGATCATTTTAAAGTGAGGGATTGTGGATTGTTTAAAAATAATAAAGTGTGCAGCTTGCACCTGCAGCTGGAGCACATATGACTGTTTGGAGCTCTGCTAGCTGTCTCCTGCTGCTCTGAAACCTCACATTTTAACATGCTGATCACCCCACCTATTTATACCAGTGTTTTCTACATCACAGCTGGGTTCCAGGTGTGTAATAGCTTTGTTTAACTACAGTTAAGTGCTCCCAATAAGTAAACTTTATATACTGTAAATCTTTACTTTCTCAAGTACTAAAATTAACATTCTCTAACCTGACTTTGGCTCCTGATGGAATGATAACCCAAAATGGAAATACAAGAGGGAGGGACACACACTAGTTCAGAAATTTCAGTTTCACTTTGAATTGTGTGTGTGTGTGTGTGTGTGTGTGTGTGTGTGTGTGTGTGTGTGTGTGTGTGTGTGTGTGTGTGTGTGTGTGTTCATTTGTGTAAGACAGACAATGAAAAAGAGAACTGAGTAATAGCCATGAAAAGGGAATCCTGATGTCTCATATGAAAACACCCCCAGTGCAACATAGACATTATATTTTCATAACAGAGCAAGGGAAGCACAGCTTGGTAATCACCTACAGAGAAGATATATAAAAACACATTGAGCCCCAAATATGAATGTTGGCATGCTCCTCACCTCTCTGTGAGGGAGAAGGGAATACATAATGTTTTGCATTTACTATATATGATAAGTAACACATTTTACATAATTTTAGCTCTGTACTCCAGCAAACTGGATTTGAAATTAAACAGTGACTGAGCTTAAAGTGCTGACTTCCAGCTTCATCTGTGTTTAAAGAAGTTACTGGGCGAACTGTGTAGAACACATAGCCCTTTGTTTTACATACTACCCTGAATTTTAGGACATGAATAGCAGAACGATGGGCTTAAACAAGTAGCTTTCTATGGCCAAACATGGTAGCTTAGGGCCAATTCAGTCACCCGGGGTCAATACAGCTGCGCATCTGTTTACAGATGACTGTAAAAGCCCCCAAAACAAGCAATGCATGAAAGTTGCTGCAGTACCGATCTGGTAGAGCATCAACAGGCATGATACCAAGTGCCTGCTAATATCTGTTGGTCGCAGACTTCAACCAGAAACTACAAACCCACCACCAAATATTGATCATGAAACTCTATTTACATTGTTTTTTAAAATGTCATTTTAAAAAACATTTCACAAATACATTTTGGGTCCACTAAAATTGTGGAACCACACATTAGAGATGTTACTTTTCAACATACAGTTGGTGCCAACACTCCCAAATTAAAGCAGAGTGTCAACTTTAAAATTTCATTGTTTGATTTCAAATCAAAATGCCTCAACACCGAGCTGACACAACAAAAAAGTATTCCTGTCCTCCTGCTTGGATTGTACCGTCGGTTTGCAAGAAACCTAGAACAAGGTTTTTTGAAACAAACTGGTACACATTTACATGTGCAGACAAAACAAAATAGTCATAGTATTGACAGCAGCCTTCTTCTGAGACTTATTCTAAGATGACCATGGGCTAACACGGAATAGATCAGATGATCTCTCCTGTGTCCATAAATGCTGGGTAAAAATTGTAAAGTGTATTTGCTTCAACTACATTCAATTAATTTCAAAATAGGTTATACGTCCCTCAGTGGGCAAGTCAAGGCCAGCGCCTTTACAAACACAAACACACACAGCAATTCACTGACACACATGGAAACAATCCAAAAATACAAACTATGGTAATTTAAAGAAAAAGGTTTAAATAAACAAGGTTAATGGCGAACAGTTCAACACCACACAGGAACATTATGGCGAAATGCTCAATCTATACACAAGATGATGTGATCGTCTCTTGTACCCCACCGGTTCACAAGCATTCTGGCTGTGTTATACGGACTGGGGTATCCCTGTGTCAGCAACTTAAACAGTAGAAGTATAATATGTGCGTCTGCAATCATGTTGGATCAGCCATTTTGTTATGTCCTCGTTAATGTTGACGTTGATTTAACATTTCCTGTGTTCATGACCCTAAAGTAATTAAACAAATGATGTGACTTGTATATTACAGACTTGATTTGTTCAGGGATGCCTTTGAATACTGAATTACAGTGTCAGTAAGTAATGTGTAAAGTTGTTTTAAAATACATTGTAAATAATGCCAAATCATTCCTTGGTTTTATTTCAGATTACTTGACAAACCAGACATGGCAGCATTTGGCAATATTGTCACAGTAAGTGCCAACCAAACATGGACACTGACTTGGAATCTGTTTTTCATTAGATTTCTTTAGTGTTGGATAATTGGGTTAAAGCAGAACTATGTTTTATGTTACAATTAAAGAAAACCACTGCTTTATGCTTCCACTGTTTACAATTTGATGATTCCGCGTGCTGTTGAATGTTTGAGTTACATTAGGTTTATATACGCTGTATGCCACATAAAGTATGAATCGCATTTCTTAAGGCGTTATTGAAAACGCATTGAGTACTGAGATACATTGTATTGAAATACTATTTGTCCACCGCTGATTTCCTCAACACATAATGAGCCTGTAAAGAGTCAGCAAGATCTTATTCATTTGACACATAACAATGACGTTTTACATAAAATGTTTTACAGACCTTGTTAGAGCCCCAAAATACATAAACCAAAAAGTTATCATGATTATTTCTCCGTAAGGCAGTTTCAAATTAGAAACAAACAGCCATTATGTGAAAATGTTTAGAATTTCAATGATTACTCTGCACTCTTCAGAATACCTAATTTTCGACAAATAACTTAATTAATTAATAACGTTTATAGAGTGTAATTCTTTCAAATAGAAAGACTAAGTATGTCAGTAAAAGCTAGTTTCAAGTTCTTCTGAACAACAGTGAATTATTTTAAATATATAATATTAAATCATTGCTGTTACAAAGCTGCAACCATATTTTTTTATGTTTGTAGGCCACATTCGCTCCTTAGCAACAGCTGACACAATTTAGAGGAACATATAGATTTCACAATCTCCTAGGTTTCATACTTTTTTATTTCCAGAGATATCTTATAGAAGTACACAATTAGTTCTTGCCTCCTTGTGTATAGCACCCTGTCAATGCTAACGATTGCAAAATCAGCTAAATGTTGTCGTCGTTATTGCACAAGTTTTGATCTTTACACTTCAAGAAACAGAGGATTCTATTTCAGGTATTTCTGATTTGAGATTTTAAAATTCTCCTCAGGGTTGTCATCAGGAACAGCACAACACAAAGACTTGTAAAATCTAAAACAAGCTCCATAGAGAGTTCAGTTCCATTGAGATTGACTGAGCCTGATACATTATTATTATTATTATTATTATTGTTATTATTGTTAAGGCTAGTGATAAAACAGGGAAGGAGTTATTCGGTATTCTCATACTTCATCCAAATTATCTGTGTTTTTATCAGCCAAATATCACAAGGCATTCAGCCAGAACATTAGAGATTTTCTGGCTCATCGTTTTCTTGTAAGCATTGGAAATCATTCGTGTCAGTTTTTGAGGCATACTGCAAACAAGACAGACCATGGCCAAGATAAATTAATAAGTATGTGGGACAAGTAAAAGCGTTGATAAGAAAAAATGAAAAATGTGGCCTCGAACGAGTCTAGATTTGAGTACTACAGCCTTGCCCCTCGCTGCCCCTTCGCTTCTGTCTCTAAGAGCGATCTCAGGCAGCGTCTGGGAGATTTGTCAGCATTTGTAGAAACTATTTGTGCCCTTGTAGATAGACATAATGCTATCCTGACTTTTGTATCTTCCCTCTGTAAGAATATCCCTTAAATCAGCTACTACTAATGTAGAATACTGAGCATATAAGCAGTATGTTTAGGAGTACTCACATGTGATGTTCTCTGTGCAGCGATGAGTTCAGCTCTGACATTTGGTAGGCTGCACTATAGGTGTCTCTTTCATACTCACACACACACACACACACACACACACACAGGAAGTTAGACACTCAGACACCACTATGATCCCATTCTATCTGTTATGTTCTAAATGGATTACATTGATTAGGAATACATATTCTCTCTCTCTCTCTCTCTCTCTCTCTCTTACACACACACACACACACACACACACACACACATACATACACACAATGTAGAAGTTGTGTAAAGTAGGTTCATGTTACAAAATCCAAGAAATTCACGACTCAAATAAGAAAAACATTTTTTTTTCCACTTTTAAATACATATGAATATGTATGTTTGTATGTCATCGGTGGTCTTGTGTTACTGTGTAAAACAGGTGTTTACTGTGTGTTTCATTACATGCAGCGCAGCACTGGTTTCAACACCTGCATTGTACTGCACCAGTTGTGGGGTATACAGAGCTTCTGATCCAATGCAGGCACGCTTTAAAGCAAATTATGGCATGAAAGAGTAAATTCAATGTTTGATATTATGTTCAACAAGGTAAAAGTTATAATGCCTAAATTTTTTTATTGTTTTTAACCCCTCTTTTGATCCAACTTTTGGTTGGAATTTTGTCTTGAAATAGCCATTCAATGTATCTCCCATTAGTAATTACCTCTCTATGAAGACATTTTTATTATCATAAGACATTTTTTTATTTATTGGCAGAGCCCGCCTTTCTGCAGTTTTATAATTGAGTAAATATACAAGGGGTTCACAGTAAACAATGCATATTCATCTCTGCTGTTATTTTATCCAACTGATAGAAGCCTTCACGTTCTGTCATATATGTCTATCATATGTCATATGATAGAAATCATTTTGCTAATTTTTCAGTTTGGTATCTTCATAGTTTATTGTATGAGGAAAAAGACACAATATTTTGATTCATTACTCTGATCTTTTCATTTACAATCTACAGAAATAAAGACAAAAGTACACAAAAACATCAAATCGAACACACAAGAAATTATAACTAAATCATCATAATTACATTTAAAATGGAAGGCAGTACATGAGAAGTTGACATGATGTATGTAAGAATAGGTTTAACATGTTAATATGCTGCATAAATGTAAAACATAAGTACAGACTGTTGCTGTTCTCTGTGGGAGAGCGTATTTGCATTCAGTTCACTGGTTATATTTGGTGAAAAAGCTGCCCACATCATTACATTTGATTTTTATTTTCATCAAGAGTCTTCAAAAGCCCATTTACATTCATGGCATATTCACACTGGGGTTCTCTTTCACTCGCTCTCTCTTTTCTCTTTATCTCTATCTATACCTCTTTCCCCTCCTCTCACCCCCCACCACCCCCCGCCTTTCTTTTGGTCTATCTCTCCTTTCTTCGATCTGTCTTTCATGTCACTCCATTAGCTGGGGTTGCAAAGGGAGGGCTGATGGCTTCTCTTTCCGGCGTCTTTGCTGCGGTTTCGCTGCAGCTGTTGAGCTGTGATAAAGAGAGGAAAGAGGAGAAGTTTTCACACTAATTACGGCACAATAATGGGATACTTGGTAAAAGGCACAGTGAAAATGAAGGTCAAACAGTCATTAATGTAAAGTGAATAGAGTCTATTAGAAAGCATCTGTAAAGTGAACAGAGATTACTTGAGAGGGGATAAAGGTTTTTTTTTCACCAGATAGAAGCGAGTTAAGAACGTTTACCGGTTACACTTGCAGTACTGCTTGGACTTCAGTAGCTGGCGGTCATACTTCATCTTCTGCAATTTTCTCTGTAGCAGAAAAAAAGAAATCATGTTATAATTTTTTTTGTTTGCTAGCCCATCCTCCTTCATCCTGCATACCAATTTAGATTTACAAAGCAGAATATGAAGATTCCCTGAATGTTTTTCTTTACTGACCTTCCTCCTTCTGATCCTCTTGCACAAGACAATGGCACAGACCATCAGGAGAATCACAACCAGGGAGCCAACTCCAATGGCAACCCACAACCACCAGCTGAGCCCCAGCAGCTGAGCAGCACTGGCAGTGGTGGTATTAACACCTGGTTGAAAGATGAAAGAGAAGATAATAAATTAATGACACATCCAGTGAAAAATCACTTCTGGCAATATATGCTCATAGTCAAAAGATTTCCACAAACACAAGCAGTACGCACAGTTGGGGCAGGTTGGGTTATGGATGTCCTTTGAGCCTTTTAAAGTGACTGGTGCAGATGCTGTAGGAGCAGGCTCTGAAAGATAAAACACAGAACATCTTGCGTTTGCCAGGGGCCACACAAGTGGCTTTTCTTCTGGTAAAAACCACGTGCAAAGATTTAAAGGCCAGTGACCTACCTTTAACATTGATGTTCAAGCTCTCACTGTACTCCTTGCCACCAAAGGAGAACATACATTTCCAGGTCCCTGCATGTGAGCGCTCCACAGGTCTGAGCTGAGCTGTGTGTGACCCTCCATGTGCCCTTTCATCTGGCCTCTTCCACTGCACTGTGGAGCCTTGGTCCAGACCTTTTACCTGACACTGGAGTGTAGCCTCACTGCCCAGCAGGAGATCACCAGAAGGGCTGGTCCAGACTGACACAGAGAGGGACAACAGAAAGGGGTGAGGACACAGTGAGAATCACAAAGAGAAAGGGGAAGCCATGCTGAACAAAGGACGTCATCCAGATCATTAAAAATGTTACACATCCTGATGACATGATAGGAGGAGCAAAATGAAAATATATCATGGTACTTAATAATGTACAAATGGAGACATGTGCAGGCCAGTGTAATCGTCACGAGAATACTGCTCAGCATGTGAATATAGTTGTACAACAGGGAGGTTTCTGAAGTTTGGAAAAAATAACCCTGATTATGTCATCAGGGTTACATTTATTCATTTAGCTGTTTAACATTTTTATCCAAAGTGATTTTATCCAATTACAATTACAATTGCTTTATATGCATAAGAGGTCGCACACCTCAGGAGCAACTAGGGCTAACATGTCTTGCTCAGGGACATATTGGTGGATGTGCTGCAGTGGGGAATTGAACCCCAGTCTCTCACACAAAGGCATGTGTATCATCCACTGCTCTAAAACCACCCCCATCGTTAGGAGAGTACACATTATGAACAGGAGGCCACTATTTTATTATCTGGGGATGGAGAGTTTTAAAGATGTGGAACTCTACCAGGCAGGGAGGGTATAGCTAAAGACATTGTGTTGTTTTGTGGAAAATGTAGGAATCATTGTTTTTAGAGCTTGAGCCTTAATAAGGACTAGAATCAGGATACCATTATTTTTAAAATGTGTTCTGTAAATCCCCTAAATTTATAAAGATACAATAGAAAACTGGGGTTAATACTCCTTTAAAGCTTTTTTAAAAAACACTGTTGTGTGTGTGTGAGTGTGTACAACAGTAAATGTGTATTTAATGGAATCTTTTGCATCAAAGGCATTAAATGTCTTTTTTAATTGCTTCTCCAAAACTTTATTTAGTAAATTCACTAAAAATATTCTTATGAAACTGACCTGTGATAGTAAACTGTAAATGCATTTTAAAAAGTATTTTATTTATCTTTCTGTTGTAGGTGTAAATGGGGAAGATTTTCATTTAGCACAAACCAAAAGAATTTAATATGCACTTCCGTTTTCTCTGATTCAAAATTGTAATTGTGAGGATGAGATAAACCCCACTCACCATGTGTTCCAAGTAATGTTAAGAATTATTAGCAAATACACTTTTCTTGGGTCTTCTGCTCACCTGAAACCACAAGAAGTGTGTGTTCGTGAGATGTCCCATCTACCACACAAGAAAACTGTCCAGCATCTTCTTCTTTCACTCCTGAGATCTCCAGAACCGTATCCGACATCAACCTTGACCTTTTCGTAATGTCACCTGTGCCTAATGCAGAAAATACATGTAGTGTAATTAGCAACACTGAAGATTTTAAAATGACATATTATGCTCTAGGTAATGTGTAAAGTTTCTCTGTTTAAACCTTTGCGAGGGAAGCCTCTCCACCTATTTTCAGTAATCAAGTCATCACCATGACGCCACACCAGGTTGTTAGTGAAGCTGCTGACCCCACACATGATCGTGGCTTTCTGCCCTGGTTTTGTGACGATCACTGTGCCTGTAGCAGAGAGTGCACCCAGCACTGAGGAGAGAGAATCACATTCATGATATATTCACAGGAGAGCATCACAAGGATTTGACAAGGACAAACTGATGTTATTGCAATATGTTCTTATTACTTTGCAGTGAAGGCTCATATAGTGAATTATAAATTTAAAGGGCAATTTATCAGGTGCAATTTAGAGAGTTTGTAGGCATCTGGGACGAGTAAAACACAACTGCAGCTGTTTTCCCAGGTAGATTTTAAAAAGTCTCGTAAAGATAAAGGGATATATTTGGACCTAGGTTACTGGCAAATCACTTTATTATAAAGAATTATTAAAATAATTTATCAGAAATACGTTGACTCACCAAACCCAAACCACATGATGGTCTTCATTTTGATCGTTGGATCTAAATGTAAAAAATAACAGACACAAATGTACATTTGTCAAGACAAAATGATAAAAGAAAAACAAACTGAATGCAGTAGTTCGTGGTGTGAAAGCAAGTATTTCCATGTTAGATACCGTACACAGCTCCTGTTTGAGATGAGCACCAACAAACATGTGATCCCTAACCACCAAGCTAACTCTCCACTTCCTTCCTCTTCATGTCTCTTGTATTAAAAATGCATAACTTGCTTCGTAAAAAACTGAAACAAATGTCACTGGGAAAATTAGAGCATATGCCTCTGCTCTTTTGGATTTAATTACGGGCTCAATAATGCATGTTGAGATGCTTTGCTGTAGACCTGTTCCAAATTTAGCTGATCGTACATCAGAAACTAGAAATTAAAAAAGTAATAATTATGTAGTGCAGTTTTGTTACTAAGGCAGCTTAATCATATGTATATATATACTCAAAATTCTGACAAGCAATTCATCATGGTTTGTCTCACTGTGTTCTTACTTCATGATTTTGAAAGGTTTAATTAACTTCAGCAAGCTAAAATTCTCACATTTATTTGAACAATTTATAATTTTAAATTTGGATTAGCCAGAACAATTAAATGTAACCAGATAATTAATACTCAAAATTCTTCTAAAAACTTATATTTTACCTCACTGACCGAATATTAGGTATAAATTGAGATCATGAAGAATCTTTTACCCTTAAAACCGTTTTGACCTTAATACACACAAATGTTTAGCACATTTGTTTAATACCATTTACTTAACATTTTTATTTTTAAACAATTGGTTATGATCACAGTTAACCCTATAGAGGAAAGACAATAGAGACCTACAAAATGTTTAATATTCTTTAATATGCTTTTGAATTGGTTCATCCGTCACTACACTAAGTTTGAACAACATTACGGTGCACAAGAAAAATGGTTTCAGAGTGGTCACATTAATCAATCATTTTATTTTACAATATAAAACTTGATTTCATAATCTAGTTTGAGATCTTACCGTAATTCTGAGTGAGTGCTATGTCTTTTTGTGCAGTTATTGAAGGCCAAAATCTTTCCTCATCCTCTCTGTGCTTCACTTCATCGAACACAAGAGCACAAGGATGCAAAAACTGCAGAAGGCGGAAGACTTCTAAAGAGAAACCTGCACTTTGGAAGGTTGTAGGCCAATGCAAACCCTAGCTCTTTGTGGGTTTGCTCTTCATGCCTGCGCTCTCTCGCAAACTAGGCCTGGGATTTTTGTTAACAGCTTTTACAAGCAGCTGAAAAAAGTTCTGTATACTGGCTTTACAAAAAAACTGTTATTTTAAATGAAACAAGCATTAACCATGATACGTTAAACCCACATTTTGTAGGAATGTTTACACTAGTCACTAATTTTGAATCATGATAAGAGGAAAACAGAGAAGTGATACTAAGCTGAAAAACAACTCCACGATGAATCATTTAAAAAGAAAAAAGACAGACTGAAAGACATTCTTTATTTGTCACAGCAGAAGTAAAAACGGATTTGTTTGCAACTAAAAACAAAATAAACCAAAAAACAACCAGAAATCACCCTCACCAAAGTTTTAAGAAAAAACAAGCTGATTTGGTGTTTTGACTTTTTTTTAAAAATTTTTTTGTAACACACATTTAAGCTATTTCTTTGTTTGATTTACTGAAATTTCCTCTCATCATGAACTGTTTTTAACTTCCTCACTGAAATGGGTAGAGGAGGGGTTGGCATCAGGCTAAACAGGTGACACCAAACTGCAACCGTCCAATAAAAGAAGAGACATATCCTGATGGGGAGGGGCAGAGACTTCTGACGGCAGTGGAAACCATTAGGCAGGACACAGATTAACGGTGATAGCTAAGCATACTTATTAATAATAATGAGTGAATGGACTCAGGAACCAAAGTCACTCTAATGTCTGGGGCCTGTTCCAAGAAGCAGGTTTTCTAAATTATCTGGATACAATTGCTGAGTAAAATCAGATTTCAGATAGTTCACAGTTTCACTCAGCTTTAATGTGGTGCTTGGAGGGGCGGGACTATGTAAGTTGTCTTGTGTATAACACTCATTGTCTCATTCAGCCACTCTCCGGTAGAAGTAGAGGTATCCCAGGTCCTTGGGAGGTTTCTCTGAAGCACACACCTTCTAATTATTGAAGATGACCCACCTATGAATCAGAGAGATCACTCAGGTTACATAATGGTAATTTTAGCAGTCTTGAAAGTTATTGAAGTCCTGTGTTTAAAGAATCATTCACTAGTACAAAGGGACACTATCCAAAATATATATCTATAATATACTTTACTCCTAAGTGGATATAAACAATTTAACCCTCAGCTTGTGGCCAGGTTAATACTTTGCATTGTGTTCATATCAGCAGCTATGATTGTTCAGACCAGACGTGGAGTATGGTGCCCCCTGCTGAGGCTCTGTAAAACCAGCTACTTTAGTACATTAGAATATGATTTAGAAAATGAAATACTGGTTAGACAACAGAAAGCATACAAGTTACAAGACTGAACTGTTTTGCTGTTAGCTGTAAACACAAGTAAACACTTACTGCTGATCCTTCTTGATGTGACAGACTTAGTGGCCGCACAGCGTGCTCGTCCCCATGTGACTGATGAATGCAAACAGCTCATACTCTGGATAAAGGAAGGAAACCACCAGTTCAATTATAATTACAAATTATGAAACCACATTATGACGGCTGAAAGAATATTAGACGTTAAATAGAACGATGATAATGTGGCTGTCATCTATTTCATGTTTCTGAATACACCTCTGCAATTAAATTGTGAGGAGACATTCTGAGGTAATGATCATTCTGAATGCCTCCTCTCTCATCCCTCTAACTTACTGCCTGGTCCGTCTCTGACACGAGGCCCAGGCGGGGGATCCCTGCCCCCCTCGCTCTCTGCCGGCTGAGCGACCGCCTTCAGACACATCCATGGACTCTAAGTCATCCAGGTGGGAGAAGATCCAGCAAGGGCTGGGGCGATTCATTGATGTCATCGATTATGAAAATATGGGCATTTACATTATACCATTATACTATTTTTCTTAATTTTCTTTGCCCACACTGATGCAAAAATACATTGCTAGCGATTATCCTATTGCATATCAATCCAGTGACGATATCAAACCATGTCATAACCATTTTACATTTTAAGTCAAGTACTTCAGTAAAAATAGGCCTACTGATTGTCCAATTCAGGGAAAGGGTTGACATACAGTGATTACATTAATCTGTGTCACAGCAATTCTTTTGAATCAGACATCTGACAAATAGGGTCCATGATGTCAGTGATGGGGAAATATTAATTTAAAATTTAAAAATATGCCACTAGCCTTTTTCTAATGTGCCTAATGTGTCTTTTTTTCAGGATGTCTGACTAAAATATTAACACAAGTTTATTTTGTATAAATGAACTGTTATATAAATCGAGTAATAAAAAATTATCTTTAGAATAATCAATAAATTAATAATTAGATTAATCAACTAACTGAAAAAAATAATCGTTAGGTGCAGCCCTAATCCAGTTCACTGCCCGGTCCATGACACTCTGTAAAACAAACACCAGTTAAAAGACACATCATTAGAGAATATCAACAAAGGAGAGTCTGTTTTGATTTAAAATTGAACTTGAACAAGTACAATATAAGTTAGATGGCCAAAGACAGTGATGTCATTTCTTCAGCGGTTGGCCATCAGATTACTGAAACATTGCAAGCAGATGGAAGGTACTCATTTTCTGACACAGTGGTAGCTGTGTTAATTTTTAAGTTGGGCTCGGATACGTTGAAAATATTCCTTCTATAAGGAGCTAAATGTTTGCTAACCTCTTAATAATAAAACTGTCAACAGCAACAGGGTAGCTTCTGAGCATCAGAAAAGAAGTGGAGGTTTGAGGGTCCCTGCAGCTCTTTGCCTAAGTAGAACACTTGTGTAAAAGTGACCTGTAGACAAATAAGTGGCTAAACATTATTTAAATGTAGATCTTGACCAGAGCTTTCTATAGCAGGAAAAAAAGAGATCACATTATATTTTTTGGTTTGCTTCAGTAACCCAGTCTTCCTTCATCCTGCGTACCAATTTAGATTTACAGAGCAGCATATGAAGATTCCCTGAATGTTTTTCTTTACTGACCTTCCTCCTTCTGATCCTCTTGCACAAGACAATGGCACAGACCATCAGGAGAATCACAACCAGGGAGCCAACTCCAATGGCAACCCACAACCACCAGCTGAGCCCCAGCAGCTGAGCAGCACTGGCAGTGGTGGTAACACCTGGTTGAAAGATGAAAGCGAAGATAATAAATTAATGACACATCAGGGGCCACACAAGTGGCTTTTCTTCTGGTAAAAACCACGTCCAAAGATTTAAACGCCAGTGACCTACCTTTAACATTGATGTTCAAGCTCTCACTGTACTCCTTGCCACCAAAGGAGAACATACATTTCCAGGTTCCTGCATGTGAGCGCTCCACAGGTCTGAGCTGAGCTGTGCGTGGCCCTCCATGTGCACTTCCATCTGGCCTCTTCCACTGCACTGTGGAGCCTTGGTCCAGACCTTTTACCTGACACTGGAGTGTAGCCTCACTGCCCAGCAGGAGATCACCAGAAGGGCTGGTCCAGACTGATGCAGAGAGGGACAACAGACAGGGGTGAGGACACAGTGAGAATCACAAAGAGAAAGGGGAAGCCATGCTGAACAAAGGAGGATCATTAAAGAGGTGGTATTATGCTTTTTGGCTTTCCCCCCTCCTTTATTGAGTTATATATCTTTTTTGTGAATGTAACAGGTTTGCAAAGTGAAAAAGCCCAAAGGGAGTTCCCATCTCCCATAGAAAGCACTGCTCTGAACCGCTGGGAACGGCTTGTTTGTAGTCCAGCCCTTAACTTCCTTTACTTGTGATGTCACAATGAAAACGTGTCATAAAGCTTGCCAAGCAGCTAGCCGGGGTCAGGCACGCCCTCAAACCAAGCTAGTCTGAGCGGAGGCCCTTTGGCTCGACTTGCCTTTGTTTGGGTTTCCATTGTAGAAATGTTGTACCTGTACCTGCTTCCAGGTAACGTATTTTTTATTCGTATCGTCTCACCTCCGTCGAGGTTCCAAGCCAGCTAAGGAATACTAAAATGTAACGTGAAAACATGACAGACTGCTGATTGGTCAGAGAGAATATTCACTATTCACTGCATCATCATTGCTGCACCAGACAGAGGCCAGCAACAGAAAGTTTATTTTACAGTTTTCGTTTGGAATTTCATCACTAAATCCACTTCTGAGAAGTTTTGAGGTGAGAAATCAGCTGTGTAGATTTCCAATATTGACAGTTTTGAGAAGTGATGGCGGAACAAAAATGTGATGAATATTTTAGGAGTTGAGGAGCTCTGCAAGTGGCTGTGGGGGAGGTGCCAACCCGCGGGAGGAGCGTGTGAGGCCGGCCAGCCGCCCGCTCACAGAGCCCCCCTGCTCCCGCCGTCACACAGACCGCTGGAGAAGAAAACACTGCTGGAAGGTTTTCATACCGCTTATCTGTCTTTACATTCTGAGTAATATTGAAACATTTTAACCGTAGACTGTATATTAAGGGCTGTGTGGATCGCTGGTGTGTGTGTTGCATTGAACATTACGTCGCGGCAGTTGTGTGTTGCGTCCATAGGTGGCCTCGCTATCTCTGGGTACAATCTGCAATGGAAAACAGAGCAGGGCCGAGTAGAGTCGAGTCTATCGATTTGCGCTATGCATTTTTCGGCAAGGCAGCATAGATCGATTTTTTATTGATCTAATTGCTGTAGGTGTAAACTAGAAGGAATTTGGTTTAACACAGTACAATATGTATCAACAAAAAGACATGAATTTAATATGCACTTCCTTTTTCTTTGATTCAAAATCGTAATTGTGATGATGAGATAAACCCCACTCACCATGTGTTCAATGCAATGTTAAGAATTATTAGCAAATACACTTTTCTTGGGTCTTCTACTCACCTGAGACCACAAGAAGTGTGTGTTCGTGAGATGTCCCGTCTACCACACAAGAAAACTGTCCAGCATCTTCTTCTTTCACTACTAAGATCTCCAGATCCGTATCCTGCCTCAACCTTGACCTTTTCGTAATGTCACCTGTGCCTAATGCAGAAAACACATGTAGTTTAATTAGCAACACTGAAGATTTTAAAACGACATATTATGCTCTAGGTAATGTGTAAAGTCTCTCTGTTTAAACCTCTGCGAGGGAAGCCTCTCCACCTATTTTCAACAATCAAGTCAACACCATGACGCCACACCAGGTTTTTAGTGAAGCTGCTGACCCCACACATGATCGTGGCTTTCTGCCCTGGTTTTGTGACGATCACTGTGCCTGTAGCAGAGAGAATCACATTCATTAAGCTCATTTAGTATGATATATTTACAGGAGAGCATCACCGCATCAACTTTGTGACAAGGACAAACTGATGTTATTGCAATATGTTCTCATTACTTTGTATTGGAGACTCATATAGTAAATCATGGTTAAAGTTAAAGGGCAATTTATCATAATAATAAATCTTAATCTCTTAATAATAAAACTGCAGTTGTGACCAGGGTAGCTTCTAAGCATCAGAAAAGAAATGTAGGTTTGAGGGTCCCTCAAGCAGTACGCACAGTTGGGGCAGGTTGAGTTATGGACCACGTGCAAAGATTTAAACGCCAGTGACCTACCTTTAACATTGATGTTCAAGCTCTCACTGTATTCCTTGCCACCAAAGGAGAACATACATTTCCAGGTTCCTGCATGTGAGCGCTCCACAGGTCTGAGCTGAGCTGTGTGTGACCCTCCATGTGCACTTCCATCTGGCCTCTTCCACTGCACTGTGGAGCCTTGGTCCAGACCTTTTACCTGACACTGGAGTGTAGCCTCACTGCCCAGCAGGAGATCACCAGAAGGGCTGGTCCAGACTGATGCAGAGAGGGACAACAGACGGGGGTGAGGACACAGTGAGAATCACAAAGAGAAAGGGGAAGCCATGCTGAACAAAGGAGGTCATTCAGATCATTAAAGAGGTGGTATTATGCTTTTTGGCTTTTCCCCCCTCCTTTATTGAGTTATATATCTTTTTTGTGAATGTAACAGGTTTGCAAAGTGAAAAAGCCCAAAGGGAGTTCCCATCTCCCATAGAAAGCTGTGCTCTGAACCGCTGGGAACGGCTTGTTTGTAGTCCAGCCCTTAACTTCCTTTACTTGTGATGTCACAATGAAAACGTGTCATAAAGCTTGCCAAGCAGCTAGCCGGGGTCAGGAACGCCCTCAAACCAAGCTAGTCTGAGCGGAGGCCCTTTGGCTCGACTTGCCTTTGTTTGGGTTTCCATTGTAGAAATGTTGTACCTGTACCTGCTTCCAGGTAACGTATTTTTTTCGTATCACCTCACCTCTGTTGAGGTTCCAAGCCAGCTAAGGGATACTAAAATGTAACATGAAAACACGACAGACTGCTGATTGGTCAGAGAGAATATTCACTATTCACTGCATCATCATTGCTGCACCAGATAGAGGCCAGCAACAGAAAGTTTATTTTACAGTTTTCGTATTGAATTTCATCACTAAATCCACTTCTGAGAAGTTTTGAGGTGAGAAATCAGCTGTGTATGTAGTGGGTCTGACTCTGCGTTGTGTAGTATAGTAAGCCAGAACACACGTCTCGGGATTCTCTTGGAGCAATTTATTTACTAGCCACCCTAACAGCATCAACAGGTCTGTAATTGTGGAGAAACAAAACATTCACAGAGTTTCTCTTGCACAAATGCTCTCAACTCCTTCCCAGAGAACGTCTCCGAAGCTACGAAGCAAGAGGAAGAGACGTCAGCCGAAGTGCGGTAAGTGAGGTTAGCAAAATAAAGTGTCCACTATATTTTCCGTGGCAAAACTCTTAACATTTCCTCTTAGGAAAGAAATATCCCCGTCACATAGAGACCATTAGAAACGTAAACACATTAGTGAAAGAAATAAAGAAAAATAACAACATAAATAAATAAATACATCAAAACGGAAATGTTAACTGCACCCTGTCCACGCCATAGCGCAAAAACATCACACTAGCACATGTAGATTTTGAATATTGACAGTTTTACGAGAAGTGATGGCGGAAAAAAAATGTGATGAATATTTTCTGGGTTGAGGAGCAACCTCAAGTGTGCGGGGGAGGTGCCAACCGCTCACAGAGCCCCCCTGCTCCCGCCGTCACACAGACCGCTGCAGAGGAAAACACAGCTGGAAGGTTTTCATACCGCTTATTTGTCTTTACATTCTGAGTAATATTGAAACATTTTAACCGTAGACTGTATATTAAGGGCTGTGTGGATCGCTGGTGTGTGTGTTGCATTGAACATTACGTCGCGGCAGTTGTGTGTGGCGTCCATAGGTGGCCTCGCTATCTCTGGGTACAATCTGCAATGGAAATCAGAGCAGGGCCGAGTAGAGTCGAGTCTATCGATTTGCGCTATGGTAGCATTTTTCGGCAAGGCAGCATAGATCGATTTTTTATTGATCTAATTGCTGTAGGTGTAAACTAGAAGGAATTTGGTTTAACACAGTACAATATGTATCACCAAAAAGACATATGCACTTCCTTTTTCTTTGATTCAAAATCGTAATTGTGATGATGAGATAAACCCCACTCACCATGTCTTCAATGCAATGTTAAGAATTATTAGCAAATACACTTTTCTTGGGTCTTCTGCTCACCTGAGACCACAAGAAGTGTGTGTTCGTGAGTTGTCCAATCTACCACACAAGAAAACTGTCCAGCATCATCTTCTTTCACTCCTGAGATCTCCAGATCCGTATCAAGCCTCAACCTTGACCTTTTCGTAATGTCACCTGTGCCTAATGCAGAAAACACATGTAGTTTAATTAGCAACACTGAAGATTTTAAAACGATATATTATGCTCTAGGTAATGTGTAAAGTCTCTCTGTTTATACCTCTGCGAGGGAAGCCTCTCCACCTATTTTCAACAATCAAGTCACCACCATGACGCCACACCAGGTTGTTAGTGAAGCTGCTGACCCCACACATGATCGTGGCTTTCTGCCCTGGTTTTGTGACGATCACTGTGCCTGTAGCAGAGAGTGCACCCAGCACTGAAGAGAGAGAATCACATTCATGAAGCTCATTTAGTATGATATATTCACATGAGAGCATCACAGCATTAACTCTGTAACAAGGACAAACCAATGTTATTGCGATATGTTCTCCTTACTTTGTACTAAAGGACGAGTAAAACATAATATTTTTCAGAAATACATTGACTCACCAAACCAAAACCACATGATTGTCTTCATTTTAAATATATTTGACCTAAGGAGGAAAAAATAAGACACAAATATACATTGATGTCAAGAAAAAATGATAAAAGAAAAACAAACTGAATGACGTAGTTAATGGTGTGAAAGCATTTCCAGGTTAGATACTGCACAGAGATCCTGTCAAGCACCAACAATCATGTGATCTCTAACCACCAAGCTAACTCTGTACTTCCTTCTGTGTTTCTTTTGTATTTTGTAATACATCACTATTTTAGTGTTCTTTGAAGCAAGAGTTTCTCATTTTAAAACAGCATTTACACAACTACACTCAACCTTTTCTAAAAGCAAACAACCGTCTAACCACATAACAGAACACAACAAAAATGTTTTCAGTAATCACATTAAATCCATCTATTTAATTTCACAATATAAAACCTGATTTCATAATCTAGTTTGAGATCTTACCTTAATTTTGAGAAAGTTTTGAGCCGTTATTGAAAGCCAAAATCTTTCCTCATCCTCTCTCTGTGCTTCACTTCATCGAACACAAGAGTGCAAGGTTGCAAAAACAGCAGAAGGCGGAAGACTTCTTAAGAGAAACCTGCACTTTGGAAAGTTGCAGGCTAATGGAAACCTTGGCTCTTTGTGGGTTTGCTCTTCATGCCTACGCTGTCTCACAAGGGCCTGAGATTTTTGTTTTTACATGAAGCTGAAATAAAATTCTGTATAGTGGCTTTACAAATAACACTTAAAATGACACAAGCCTTAACCATGATATGTTAAACCAACAATTTGTAGGAATGCGTCAAATCATCACTTATTTGGAATCGAAAGGCGAAATCATAAGACAGGAAAACAAAGTAGGGAAGTGATAGCAAGCTGAAAACCAACTCCATGGTAAATCATCTAAAAAGAAAAAAGACAGAGTGACTGAAAGACAATTCTTTATTTGTCACAGCAGAAGTAACAATGGATTTGTTTTCAAAATAAAAACAAAGTAAACCAAAAACCAACCAGATATCACCCTCACCAAAGTTTAAAAAAAAAACAAGTTGATTTGGTGTTTTGACTTTTTTTATTTCCTTTTTGTAACACATATTTGAGCTGTTTATTTATGTTTACTGACTTTTCCTCTCATCATGAACTGTTTTTACTTCCTCACTGAAATGGGTAGAAGGGCCAATAAAAGAAGAGGGGGCTGGAAGCGACATATCTTGATGGGGAGGGGCAGTGACTTCTGACGGCAGTGGAAATCATTAGGCAGGACACAGATTAACGGTGATAGCTAAGCATACTTATTAATAATAATGAGTGAATGGACTCAGGAACCAAAGTCACTCTAATGTCTGAGGCCTGTTCCATGAAGCAGGTTTTCTCAATTATTTGGATCTATTTGCTGAGTAAAATCTTCAACTGGGGTTTTAGCAAATTTTCACTCAGCATTATTGTCCAGGTAACTAACTGAATCTGCTTCTATGCACAGGCCTTTGGTTTGCAATCAATGGATAAAAAGGAAAAATCTTCCACCAACACCTTATCTGTACATCTGCACCAATTTATTTAACTGTTTATATGCAATCTGAGAGATTTATTTACACTTTGTCAGTTGTGAAGCGTGCCAGGTCATTTGTAAGAGCTTGGTGGGGTGCGACTATGTATTTTGTCTTGTGTGTTCACCCAACGTGTAAAGCTCTTTTGTCTCATTCAGCCACTCTCCGGTAGAAGTAGAGGTATCCCAGGTCCTTGGGAGGTTTCTCTGAAGCACACACCTTCTGATCATTGAAGATGACCCACCTGTGAAACAGAGAGATCACTCAGGTTACATAAAGGTACAAGAAAAAACAAAAAAGAAAAAGATACATGATTGTGTACATAATTATTTAAATGAGTGAATTACTCATCCCATTAACCATTGTGAATGATACCTTTTCCAAAGACTTCCAACCTAACGATACTTTAGCTCAGTTCTTCTTGAATTTAGGGCTGGACAATATGGCCAAAAATGTTATCACGATAATCTATAATTTTTCGATATCAATAATTATCACGATAAGTATCAAATCTTTATTTGTTTTGAGTTTAATGGCTGATTTTTGCTCCTGAGTGATGGTGAATGGTTAATTGAGGTTTAAACTCTTTTTTTATGATCAACACTTGATGCCAAACAGTGGATCACTTCACAAATCTGAGGTTGAACATTCAAAATAGTTATGATAAAATCTTTGTCAACAAATATGTGTGAGTAAATATAGGAGAAGCTTTTTTTCCAGTCCTTTTTCCTGAACAAAACATCCTACTAAAAAAATTAAGTCCTAATTCGTGTATAGTTCATGTGAATAAAATCAATTATTCATTGAATATTTATTGTTATAGAAAAATATACTGCAATAATTATGTTTTTTTTTTTTTTATTGTCCAGCCCTATTTGAACTGAATCCTTCTCATACTGTTTATATTGTTGTGCTTTGTGTTGTCACTGACATGGCACGGTGCTTCATTTCTGACTGCATTCACTGCTCTGGTGTCCAGCAGTGTTGGTTCTACCGAGTCCCACAAGTTGGACCTTGCAAACACTACACTTCAGTGTAGTGAACTTGTAGTGACCCCCCCCCCACTCCCTTGTACTCATTTCTAAAAGAAATGCAGCATGTCACAGAGGGAAATCATGGTTTCTTTGTGGTAAAAGTAATATAAACGACTGTAAAGTTCAGTGCAAGCAGGAGCCAACATGATTTCTAGGGTTTTCAATCAAATCCAATCATAGACGTCACTGTTACATTTGAGTAGTGTAGTCCTCCTCCATGACATAGCATATAAAACATACTTTTCTTAAAACAAGGTTCATATCATACAGACTTGTGGCTTCTACAAGAGTACCGTATTGTATGGTGCCCTCTGCTGAGGCTCTGTAAAACCAGCTACTTTAGTACATTAGAATATGATTTATAATATTATTTTTGAATTAAGACATTTAATGAACAAATCAACTACCGGTTAGACAACAGAAAGAATACAGGTTACAAGACTGAACTGTTTTTCTTTTAGCTGGAAACACAAGTAAACACTTACTGCTGATCCTTCTTGATGTGACAGACGTAGTGGCCGCACATCGTGCTCGTCCCCATGTGACTGATGAATGCAAACAGCTCATACTCTGGATAAAGGAAGGAAACCACCAGTTCAATTATAATTAAAATTATGAAACCACATTATGACGGCTGAAAGAACATTAGACTTTAAATAGAATGATGATAATGTGGCTGTCATCTACTTCATGTTTCTGAATACACCTCTGCAATTAAATTGTGAGGAGACATTCTGAGGTAATGATCATTCTGAATGCCTCCTCTCTCATCCCTCTAACTTACTGCCTGGTCCGTCTCTGACACGAGGCCCAGGCGGGGGATCCCTGCCCCCCTCGCTCTCTGCAGCTGAGCGACCGCCTTCAGACACATCCATGGACTCTAGGTCATCCAGGTGGGAGAAGATCCAGTCCACTGCCCGGTCGAGGACATTACTCTGTGAAACAAACACCAGTTATTAAACACCAGGGCCCGTATTCACAAAGAATCTAAGAGTCCTCTCAGAAAACTCTTATCTTAGCTTAAAAACTTTTACCTAGGAGTCTTAGCTTAAGAGCTATTCACAACTGATCTGAGAGCAACTCTGAGCAAGGAAAAGACAAAAACTTTTATCTTAGTGAGGAGGCGGGGTTGACCCCGTTGCTATGTATGACACAATCGTTTGAAGACTGTGATTGGTTGGTTGTCCAAGAAGGAAAAAAAAAAAAAGTGATTCTAGTGTAGGTTATATTCTAAGCCTTTACTTTGGAAATTACATGCGTAATATTTCCTATTTGACCGTTCTCTCCTCTCTCTCTCACACACACACACACACACATTATATATGTGTATATAAATCCTGTTTTTTTATTTACCATGCTGTTAATTTCCTATCAGGTATTTGATTGGCTTGGAATGATAAAAATTGTTCCACTCTTTCCAATAACACTGATTGCTGGCGTTTCTATTTAAGTGGTGGTTTGAATGTTGGTTTTAATGGATCAAACACGGAATCAAAACCAAGCAGGGCGAGAAAGCCCAACTGGACCAGTTAGTGGATAAACACAAGGCAATTCTAAAAGGAAAATTTGGGCCGGGTGTCACAGCACGGGGCGAGAAGCAGACGAGGGAGCTTAGCACAAACTATTAACGGTTTATTCTCATTGTGTGCAAGAGGGAAGCTGCTATATTCATAAATGCAGTTTTTTGAGCCTGTAAGGTGGGAATGTCCAGTGGAAACGAAATGACCTGCGACACAATAAGAGGTTCTGAAAGTGCTGTAAGGCTGATGATACACAGAGCAACTTTTAGAGCAATCGTGCAGGCCAACGCTGTCGTCAATAATAATGAGTAAAGATTACTACCGTAATCCCCTTCCCCCGCCACTCCGCCACCCGCACCGCACCGCCGCTATCCATTTAAAACATAGTCATATTTGCCTCTAGCAACATTGCCCAGCAACATTGCTCAAAAAGTTGCCCCGTGTATCATCAGCTTTAATTGTTTGTGTGATCACGCTTACAGAAGGTTGTGACAGACCCAAATCATCACCGCTGCATTGCCAAATATCGTAATGTAGTGATTATTTTCATTCCTGCACTGTGTCGGAGATGTTTGCGTGTCTCTAATAAGATCAGTCACAAACACGATCCCTGCACGATCTAATCTATAGCATCTGATTAACTCACTGTCATCCTGCAACACATTTCTTCTTCCTCTTCGTCTTTCTGCCATTTTCTCCTCTACTAAAGAAACTCTTAAGCCTCTTAAAAGTCCTCGTCGCTGCTCCTAACAATTCTGAGCTTACGAGCTCTTTTAAGGCTTAAGATGCTTTGTGAATTACTTTTTTCTTTACTAGGATTTTTTCTTTAATTTTAAGAGTACATGCCCACTTTTCTAAGAATTTTCTTAGAATTACGTCACTAGGAGCTACTCTTAGCCTTAAGATTCTTTGTGAATACGGGCCCAGATGTATTATTCAAGAATATTAACAAATGAACTTTCAGGAGAAATATGGCCATTAAACAGTCTGTTTTGATTTCACAGAACAAGTACAATATAAGTTAGATGGCCAGAGACAGCTGATGTAATTACTTCAGAGGTTTGCCATCAGATTATAGAAACACTGCAAAATACACAACCAGTGAAACGTTTTGACACACCTTCACATATAAAGAGATGGTATTATGCTTTTTGGCTTTTTCCCTCTCCTTTATTGAGTTACATGCACAAAAAAGGTATATAAGAGGTTTGCAAAATGAAAAAGCCCAAAGTCCAGCCCAAAGGGATTTCCTATCTCCCACAGAAAGCACTGCTCTGAACTGCTTGAAAGCAGCTCGTTTGTAGTCTAGCTGCTTCCCTTTCATCCATGTGACAGGGATGAAAGCAAAATTTATCTCATATAACGCTGGCCATGTGGCTACTCCGACAGACCCTCAAAAACACAGGTGGAAAAAAACTGAGCTGCAAGCACACACCTCTCCTCTCTCTTCCAAACACTAGCTACCCTTCAGGCAGTCAATGAGCATAAAGTTGTTACTGTGATATAGAGACAGAGCTCAGTTAAACCTTTATGGATGAAAGATAGATGTATTACAGATTAATGACCCACCACTCTGAAACTAGTTCCATTATGACGATTGTTTAAACGTGTGTTGATAAGCATGCTGTAATTTTAACAGCTATGTATTTAATAGATAGAAGCAGAACAGCAGAAGAAGCATGCCCAATAAGTTCTGCTGAGTGAGAGGGGATCGGATGGGGGAGAGATAACGGCGGCATGGGTGTGCAAGTATGTCTGTGTGTGTGTGAGAGAGAGAGAGAGAGAGAGTGGTCCTTTTATTTATTCTCATAGCTAGGCTAACTGAGTGATTATTACCAAATCTTTGTTTATGGCAAGGCTAGCAGGCCCAAGTGCAAGACAAAGAAAGGCAGAAATATTTATGGCAAGTTAAATGGATCTGATGTTGAGCAGCGGAAGAGCGAGGCAGAGTGAAAATAACCAGGTGGCGCTTGTGGCACTACAGCGTTACTCAAGCAGCCGCTTTAGCTCAGCCACTCGATAACTACTGACTTAAGCATCACAGCCAGTGCAGAGAAGCCAGAACTTTGAGACCCTCCCTTATTGTTAAGGTCTTCTGTCTGGGAACATTTCGGTTTCCAGTGAAACACAACAACCGATAAGTCGATAAGACAAAAGCAGTGGGCCGACATTTCTCAGTAGTGATCGTGTATATTTCTGGCAACAAGTCAAACTAGCTAATGGTATCGCACAAATGAGAACGTCACTGCAACAAGGGGAAAAACAAAAAGAAGCACAGTGCAAAGGTCTTTCGGCATTTAATAATACTTTATCCTTTGGAAAAGTTTTGTTTTTTTGTTTTTTTTTAATTCTGTTCAGACCTTCAAGCTGGGATTGATAATGCTCATAGATGGAATAAAAGAATAATTAGAATACTGCGCTGTAATCCATATTATTGTATATTTTTTAGTATATTTTTTAGCTATATGTGTTATATTGTGACCCTATTTGATTTAATGGAGAACGTGTTAAAAAATGTAAAGTAATTTGGTTGTTTACAAAAGTTCATAATAAACAGCAGCAATTTAATGTTTGCATTTTTTCCCTTACTGTACCGGAAATAAACCGAACCATGACTTCAAAACAGAGGTACATACCAAACTGAGATTTTTGTGTACTGTTACACCCCTACCTGGAATGGATTTCAATTACTGGTGTGCTTTGTCAAGAGTTTATTTGTGGAATGTCTTGTCTTTGAGATCATCAGCTGTGTTGTGCAGAGGTAGGGTTGGTAGTACACAGCTCTATACAGTGAATAGCCCAATTCAACTACTGTTCAAATCCATATAATGGCAAAAACCACTCAACTAAGTAAATAGAAATGACAGTCCATCATTACTTTAAGACACGAAAGTCATCCAAAAAAACTTTGAATGTATCTAGGGCTGCAACTAATGACTATTTTGATAGTCGATTAATCTATCGATTAGAATTATCGTCTATTGGGGTTATGAATCGCAAAATTAACAAAGCCTCTCATTTAGCTATTACCAGCTATTTTGTAGCCTTTAAATTAAATCTGAGGTTGTTTTAGGAATGTGCTAATTAACAGTCAAGACAATAAAATAAATACTGCTTTCAAAAATGCATCTTTAATGAATGTTCTCCTGCAGAAACAGAAAGTTCCACTGAAATCCTGATAAGCAGCTGATCTGCTGTTTAGTGACAGAGCAGCTGTAACGCCAGTACTGCAACGGAACAAACTGAGGGGCCGTTGTGTAACATAATTATGTGCTACTCACAGCACCATTACTGTAACAATCAACACCAACTGTATAGAAAACGTTTCAGCACATAACGTGAAGTAACACGGCTTTAACGTGAAGCTAACTTCGCTCGCTAACTAGCTTACCGAGACGAGTCTTCATCATCCACAGAGAGACGACGTGACGCGCCTCTTTAGATGCTCCGGTGTTTCCAGGAGAGTTCAGACCTTTCTGGCTGAGTGAAGAGTGAAATGCTGCCACACTCTGGAGGTTTTAGGTTGTGAATGTGTTACTGCAGCTCTGATGTTGTTTTAGTAACTTTAACGTTACCGTTCACATCACTTTACTCTGTTAAGCTGACGGTGTCGCTAAGGCCCGATGACGTCATGAACGAATCGATTAATTTGTCGGCAACAAATTTAATAATCGATTTTTGTGACTACGTCGATTAGTTGTTGCACCCCTAAATGTATTCTCAAGTGCAGTTGCAAAAAACATCAAACAATATGATAAAACTGACTCTTATGAGAACCGCCCCAGGAAAGGAAGACGAAGAGATACCTCTGCTGCAGAGGATAAGTTCATTAGAGTTACCAGCCTCAGAAACTGCAAATTAAAAGCATCTCAGATTAGAGCCCACATAAATGCAGACTCATCTCAACATCAACTGTTCAGAGGAGTCTGCATTACTAATGGCTGAATTGCTGTAAAGAAGCCACTACTGAAGAAGAACAAGAGGAGAATTGTTTGGGCCAAGAAACATAAGGAAAGGACATTAGACCAGTGAAAATCTGCACTTTGGCATGATGAGTTCAAATTTGAGATTTCTGGTTCTGCCCACAATGTCTTTTCGAGACACAGAAAGGGTGAGCTGATGATTTCCACATATGTGGTTGCCACCGTGATGCATGGAGGAGGTGGTGTGATGGTGTGGGGGTGCTTTGCTGGTGACTATAGTCAACAGGGTGGCTTCTGAGCATCAGAAAACCAGAGAAAGAGTAGAGCCATGCTGCGAAGGCATTTCCTCTGACTCAACATGAGAGTGGTACTGGACAACAGCACAGGAAAACAGAGTTTTAAGGGTACCTGCAGCTCTTTAATTAACTAGTTCACAGCCAAATAAGTGGCAAAACATTAAATATAAATTTCAATGGACAATTACTAACCTAAATTAAGGTTCAGACAACAATGTGAAATTAGTCAAATCCCCATCTCTAAAAGGACAGAGTTTGAGTCTAACCGTGGCTCGAAGTGCTTTGGTTGCCTGGTCTCGGCTGAAGCCCATTGAGACGATGGTTGCCAGGTGCTCCTCAGAGAGGCTCTCTGTGGGCGTGGTCCCGGGGCCAGAGCTGCAGCCTGGCAATACCAGGGGGGCCGCAAAGTCTGCAACCAACCAGAAAGACAAGAAAATTAAAAGTGCAGGGAGCGGTCAGATGATGGATGACTTGCTTTCTTGTAAATTCCCCCTGCTCTGCACACCTGGGTCATCCATGTGGCTCATGATCCAATTCATGGAAGAGTCAATGCCAGTGTTCCCAGTGTAGTACACCGCTTTCCTGCAGGCCTCCAGCGGGAATCCCATCTCACATAACTGGGACACAGTGGAGTCATCAAGGACTGGAGCTGGGAGTGTGTTGAGAGGAAAAAGTAAACACTTATTACTTGTACCCTCAGCGCTTCCTTAATATTAACAAAAGCTTCTAAAAACTGACAAATGCATAATTATGAAAATAACATAGAAACGTGAACTCATACGCCAAAAAACAGAACCATTAAGATGCTTCTTTAATTTGTAACGTAATGTAACTCAAATAACGTCACGTTATGCAAATGTAAACAAATAAGGCAACGGAAGGACGCAAGAAAACACAAATGGCAGAAAAAAAGAAAAGGAGGAAACAAGGGTGGACAAATAAGAGCATCACAGAGGAAGAAGAAAAAGAGCAGAAATGACAGACAGACTAACACAGCAGTGGGGAGTAGAGTGAGTCGTCCTCCTCGTTGCCATGGGAACCCAGGATACCTTTAACCTCCACATCTGGGGTCATGAGTGGGGGCGGGGCCACCTCTGGTAGAAGCTCTTCCCCCGGTTGCTGGCCGGTTGCGCGCAACGCGCTCAGGTCGAGTGTATCAGGAACATCGATGCTCACATCTGCACAGAAGAAACATTTTCATTTTAAATTAACCATCATGCACTGTAGTCCAACACCTTTATTATTGATAGTATTCTTAGGAATGATAATGTACAATAAGACCTGACAATATTTGGAAACTGATATGGAGATGCTGTATTCAGGTGATGTATTGCAACACCAGGTGAAACTGCCTGACATCTTCAACACAACAATGCAATAACTCACTTCACTGTTCCAGCAGTATACAAGACACAGGAGCTTTACTCTGGACTTCAGAAGCTGCAATCTTTATTCACTGACAAACTGTAACATACACTGTACATTTACTGCTAAACTGACAACTTCACTGCTCACCTATCCACTCCATCCACCGTCCACACTCACAAGGTATGAAAAAAAATAGATATCATCAAGCCTACTTAAGCCCTTACAAACATTGAGTTGGACCTTTAAAAAGATGACCTTAAAAAAGTTACCAAGTAGCACAATTCGGGCGAGAACTTCAACTTGGCCTCCTGGCCACTTATTGCTTCCTGTTTACATCCAAAGTATGTGTGCATGGTGAGCAATTTTGTCACGACTTAGTCCATTGCTCTTTTGTATGTTGTTGTAAGGTTAAAGATGTGGTATTATGCTCATTTTCAGGTTCATAATCTTATTTTTAGGGGTTGTGCCAGAACAGGTTTACATGGTTCAATTTTCAAAAAACATATTTTTGTCATACTGCGCATTGCTGCAGCTCCTCTTTTCACCCTGTTTGTTGTACGCTTCGTTTTAGCTATGGAGTGATACATCTTGTCTCTAAATGATCTTTGTTGTGAGTTGCACATGTCCAGTTCCTAGTTAAGGACTACTAGTCAATCAGAAGCAGAGAAGGGTGGGCCAATGAGAAGTCAGTCAACAGCTTCCTTTCAGCTGTACATGTTGCCGACCAGCTTGGCAACATGGACTGGAGCAAGAGTTTCAGAGTGGCGAGTTATTAATCTGTAACAAATGTATCTTTCATCTATAAAGTTTTAACTGAGATCTGTCACATCACGGTAATAACTTTATGTCCATTGACAGTCTGGAGAGTAGCTAGTGGGAGAGAAGAGGTGTGTGTTGCAACTCTTTGTTTTTCCACCGGTGCTTTTGAGGGCGTGTCGGACTAGCTGCTTGGTGAGCATTATATGAGATAAATTTTGCTTTCATCCCTGTCACATGGATGAAAGGGAAGCAGCTGGACTACAAACAAGCTGTTTTCAAGCAGTTCAGAGCAGAGTTTTCTGTGGGAGATGGGAACTCCCTTTGGGGTGGACTTTGGGCTTTTTCACTTTGCAAACCTGTTACATGCACAAAAAAGGTATATAACTCAATAAAGCAAAGGGAAAGGCCAAAAAGCATAATGTCTAATTTTTAATGTGGGGTAGTGATCTACTCTCAAAATAGTTTTGTATCTTTAACCTGCAGTGTGGAAGTTTGGTCTCCCGCTTCTGACAGTGAGAGTAAATTACACTGTCCACACATGCTCATGACGTATAGGCTCTGCCACACTGAGTTGCTGCTACTGCTGCAGTTGCTACCCGCTTTAGTGTTGGCAAACCAATTATTGCTGGTTGGCATAAAACACATCACTATCGGTTTACCAGCATGAGAATGTAGCCATAGACACTGATTTAAATGCTGCAAATACAAAGAGATTTAGCTGGCCGTGGTAGGCTTAATCAGCATTGTGTGAACTCGTTTGGCAATGACATGAATGTAAAACAATTTATATGTAAAAAGACCTGCCATTTTCATTCCATTCCCTTTTCTCTTGCTTTCTTTTTGTGTTGACAGGGAGCTAAGTTCAGGGTTTTAACTTTTCTTTTTGGGTATTTTAATTAATATTGTGGCTTTATGTCAACTTAGGGCTAGTTGGTTTGTTATTTTGGCCAGGGCTAGTTGTATATCTATCAGTCAATAAAAGATTGAAAACTGGAACAAACAGAATTCTTTATCTAGTCTTGCAGTACTCTCTTCTCCCCAAGACCAACTTGGGAGTCATACACATGCAGAAGCAACAACTTGAGACAAATATATGCATTAATTTCGATTCTCCCATGAAACAGAACCACAAAGTTGTTCTCTACTCAAATAAATGACACAAAAGCACTTTAAACAAAATGGAGGAAGAGCTGAGCATCACCATCAATGGCTTCCCAAATCTCTGCCATTTAACTTTAACGTGCTTCTGGGACTTGAATAAGGAAAACTATGTGTGTAAACACCGTACTCAGGAAATTAACTTATTTCTTTTGTGCCAGAGTAGTGACAATCGGAGGAAATCAGAGCAGGGTATGTAAATTTCCATCTCAACACTAAATACACCCACAGGCATTAGGCTTATAAGCGGAAAGAGAGAACCTGCCAATTTGAGTTTGTATGTTTTAAATGGGGGTTAAGACTGTTTTCACTAACTAAACATACATTTCTATACACTAAAATTACTCATTTACGTTTGATAATTAGAAGTTAATAGTAGTTTTAAGCATCAGTACTGTAGTGGTGATAACTTGCAGTTAGCACTGACTAGTCAATCAAGTAAGCCCAACAGGAACTGCTGTATGTGTATCAAGAGGTATGGTGTGTAAGTTCTTGTTCTTCTTCATACATATTCAACATAGTGACGAGACATGCTCTGTAGTGCTTTTATTCCATTTAGGCTACTTTAGAAACATGGAGGCTCAAATGGCGACATCCACGTAAGAAGACGTAAGTATGTAAGTAAGTATGGCAATAGAAATGGCTCATATGCTATTAAAAATAGAACGGTTTATAATGAAAGGTCTTCTTTATTCACCACTGAATACACACTATATTGCATTTCTGACAATAGATCCTCCCAAATATTACACACTGGACCTTTAAAAGCAAAACCCTTTAGAATATACTATGGTCTAGTGTGTTTAGGCCTGGGTATCGAGTTCAATACTTTTTAGGCACCGACCGAATTGCTTCAATACCACCGATTATCAAAAAATGCCTTGTCTTTCGGTACCAAGTTTGATACCTAAAGGTTCTTGTTAACGCCAATGAGCCAATCAGCATGCGGCATTCTTGATGTGCCCACATCTAAAAGTGATTATAATGGCTGTGGTGATGTAAACACTAGCTCACGCTGGTTACGCACAGAGACGTTGCTCGTGGATGTAAAAGACGTGTAGAAAATCAAAAGTGTGGCTTGATGCAACAGCGCGCAATGCAATATTTGCGACATAAGATAATTGCTGCCAAGAGACGACACAACACCGTACGAGCAGCGTTGGGCAGCAGCTACAAGTAGCACCGTTACTAGATAAACGACATTTCTCAGTAGCCTGGTGGCAGCGTCGCTGTTTTCTGAATCAAATCAAAGCTCTTTTATTGACAGAGTAGCGCGGTAGCTTCCACACACGCTACATTTTTCCAAGTGTTTCTGAAGAATCAGTTAAGTGACGCCACCGCAGCACACAGACCTGTATGTGCAGCCGGCGGAAGCGCTTCCGTGTGACATCACGTACCGATATTTGAGCTGATGTCTGCGACTTTGCTGCAGTGGATTAAAGACGCGCGGCTGAGTTTACTTTCTGTTGTGATAGTTGTTGCCTGGACACCTCTTCCTCTAGTGAGGAGGAAACTTTGATATTGGCAGAAACTTGTTTCCATGAGATGAGAGATTTCTCTCTCTTTCTCTCAGGCCTGTTGCCATGAATGTTTAGGTTGCCATGGTGCCAGAGCACAAATTCACATATAAACAATAAAAAATATATAATTAATAAACAATGAAATTACATTATAAAAACTAAAGAAAGAGGAATAAAAACAACAAAAACACAATATAGGCTGATGTTACATTGAAAATATGTCTTGGTTTTGACAAGCAGCAGCATTTTTCAAAGGAACAATTAAAATAAACGTTTAATGATAATAATGATTAAGTTACTTTATACAAACAACAATGGTTCTCCGTTTGTTGAGAAAATATACATCACACGGTATTGAAAAAAGTATCGTTCAGGAACCGGTATCAAAGTTGAGGTATTGATATCGGTATTGAAAATCTTTGAACGATACCCAGCCCTAAGTGTGTTCCAGTGAGCAGATTTCCAACTCTGTTAGAAATACACACTTTTGTGTACAGCATCCATCTTTTCAACACAAATATTTCATATCTTTGCTCACCCAGTTTCTTTGGAACCCAGTCAAGGCCAAAGGTGAACTTCTTTATCTGTATGACCAGGTGGTCAGGGAAAGAGGCAAAGCGGGTCGTTCTGCCAAATGAGACAAAAGCTGAAATTAATAAAATAAATCTCAAGATTTGTTTCAATCAACCACTCATAATGTGCAGCTGTCTCTTTTCATACTTGGTGGCAGTAGTCTTGGTCTGCACAGCTGAGCTCCAGAAGTCTGTAAGGATCTCTGGTTCGCTGAGGGCTGCCATGCAAGCTGTGAAGGGGATTTGTGCACGCACTGTAGGGGCTGATGTGTCCCCCTCCTCACGCCGGCGCTCTGCCTCCTGAAGCTCTTCTGTCAGAGAAATATGTACATGGTTGAGAATCAACGTGTACACCACTGTGTGACAAGCAAGTATTAACACAACTCAGGATACAAAGCATATGCATATTAGGGTTGGGCAATGTCTACATTGAAACATCTACATTGCAGGGGGGCATAGCGGTCGTCTTATGTGCATGTGTTCACTCGCACTCAATTTACTCAGTTAAAAACTTGGTGCCTCATGACATTACAAGTACAGGTCCTGGCAAAATAGAAAGTAAGCTGAATGTCCTTGGGCTACTCAGTTAACGTTACCTAACACACAAATCATAGATGGGACAGCTTGAATAGTGTTGTGTGGCGGGGTGGGGGGCCACTTTGTTTGCCACTTAGCCGATTTACAGAGCCAGAGCCGTGAACAAACACTGTTTTTTTTAATGCTCACATAGAACAGACAGGAAGCAGACCTCAAGGAGGTTTGACAAAAAGACTTGTATTTGATTTGACTTTAGAATCGCTTACCCCGCCTTTAAACAATCCAACAGAGAGTCTCTTCTGATCAGTGACAGAATTGTTTGGGCTAGCATCAGCCATTGATTTGTTCTTCAAGTTCAGTCTATTCTGGCGTTGACCTTATTTATCGTGACCTTTTAATGTGAAACCAATGACATAACAGCTGTCTGCAATGTAACTTCAAAGTGCCCTTTGATGGACAAGAAAGAAGAAAAAGTATCATGCACCCAAACCTGACTGTTACTACCTGTCTTATTCACAAAATAATATCTGCCAGTGACTTTTTGTATTAAACTGGATGTTTAAACTGGAAACTGTATGTAATTCTCAATTTTTATTTTCTGGGCTCACCGTTTTATTTTTCAAATTTCCCAACACCTTCTTGCTACCTGCCGCACATAATCCTGTTTTTCAGTATGGCCTCTGCACAACACGATAAGCCCAGCTCACTCCGCTGACCATGTGTAGACTTGCAGATTGAGTTGGACATTGTTTCCCAACAGTGCCTCACCTGTGTTGGTCGCCTGGTCCATCTGCACAGGCAGCTGGACAATGTAATCCACCCGCTGTGTGTACTTTGCTTTCTGTGATTGCTGACACACAATCCTCTCCTCCACCAGGAACCTGAAGGCTTCAGATGGATTGGACCCAGAGCGACAGTTCCTCTGTGGGTGAAATTAAATAATCATATAATACAAAAGCTGGGGACCGAAAGAAGAAGCAGAATTATGAAATGTTTCTTTACCTCCACCATGTTTATGAAGTGCAATAAAAACTCCTGAGCATCCTGTTGTCTATTGGTGGAGAACTCTGGGTGGCCCCGCCCAACAAGCGCTTTGAACATTTGTGGTGCTATGCCGATTTGGTCTCCCTGCAAACAAAGCACAGTCTGATTTGTCAACAGTGAGGGCTAATATTAGGTAGACCACATTCTCACTTATTTCTGAGAGTAAACCCCTTGTATGCCACAGATTTCTCCTAAACTGAAGATTTACAAATCCATTGTGACTGATTGTTGCTTCTTACCCTGGGTTCAGATGCACCATTTTCATCTCCAGGGTCTGGTGCTGGTTTGGAATACTCTCCCGACAACAGACCGTAGCCGAGCTTGGCTCTGTGATAAACAAACAAAGCTGACATCACTGCGCATCCAACAATATACCAGAGTCTCACACAGGAGGAGGATTTGGATAGGCCTAGATGTATTTTTGGCATTCAAATAACATGATAGAATGTCTAATCAGGGAGAAAAGTCATCTCTGGTGGGAATATAAAAAGTTTTTTCTATAGCAACAAAAGTAGCTATTGTTTAGAATTAGGCCACATACACATCAAATCTGGCAGATGTCAATCTAAGCCTATTTAAAATTGAATTTGATTGCAGAGTGCCGTAGCGCATTTGCGCAGCAGTTCCTCTTGCTGGTCCCACTCTCTCTCTCACTCACCCCTACCTCTCTCGCTCTCTCTCCCTCATGGAAGACCGCTGCACAAATCTGTCTAACACAACGCTGTCAATGTCGGAGACCCAGCTTAAAAAAAGTTATTAGCCAGCATGCAAGGAGCCTATCTAATAAGGAGAGCTAAGTTAATGTTAGAATGCAGCTGGAGTTTTGAGGCTAGCACGCGGTATATAGCTGGTAGTCAATATCAATATCTATGCGCGTGGAAATTGTACAACAGGAAAAGAGGTAAGCAAAATAAAGCAATTTAGAATTTTAAATATTTAACAGTCCTTGGTTTTACTAACATTAGCAATGACGAGTAATAAAGAGAGGACACTCACACTTGAGTTTTGAAGTCCTGGGTGGGGTCACTTGGGGCTTCATCAATGATCTTGTCGATGTTAGACACATACCTGGTAGACATGAAGAGAAGGATATAAAACAAATATTTAAAGATTCAACTATAAAGCAATATTTTATTGCAGTCTGCCATAACAAGTAATATTGTCTTAAATCACAGGACGTGACATGGTCACACTAACAACTTGGAGAACAGCAGCATTGGGGCTATGAGTAGAAGATGGTACTGACTTGTTCTGGAAGTCTGGAACGGTGAAGAGAACTTGCATGACAGAGTTGAGGTAGCAGCTGTTGCCCAGGTTCTTCATGCCAGTCAAACCGGGGCCAAATAGAGGCCGTAGGGTTGTCCCAGATTCCTGGATCACCTCCCACTCCCCCACACGCTGGTTCACAGCAATCTCCAGCTCTGTCATTGTCCGCTCAGTCTGAGAGACAAAAATTCAAAGTGATAAGAAAAGAATGAAGGGTGCAAGGTACAAGAAAATGAAATGCCATGTGGCAGCCTCCATATGTAAAAGCACAATTTGAGAATGATGAGCAAATTAGCCAATATGAAGTAGTAATGACAGCAGGCAGACAATGGAGAAACTACAAAACACATCATCCCTGCACTAAGTGCTGCACTTTATCTTCTGCTCCACTGTAGCCCAACTCCTCCACCCCCTGTCTATGCAACATCATTATGTGGGCAGCAATACATTAGCAAACCAAGAAACAACATCACAGTACACAGTGAGGGGTACAGAGATCTTAGACTCTTCATGAGAGAAGAGCAGGTGGCAAAGACATTAATGGTAGCTGCAAATCACAAGAAATAGGTGAGAGGGGGAATATCTGAAACTGGGGTAAGTGGGCTGACATGAAAATGGATATGTTGTGGAAGTAAGAGCACACAAGGGATATTACAGTATTATTATAGTCCATCAGTAACAATGTTTCCCCACACACAGATTTGGGAGGGCCGCCCCAGGTATTTTAACAGCCACCACAGTATGTTTGGCGACCCATTTAAGCATTTTGCAGAGACACACAGAGTGAGATCTGGTATTATGTTATAAAACGCAGACACGGTGGATATTTTACAAGCACAAGTAAAGCAACAGTGAACACATGTCATTTGTTTCACTCTTTCCAAAAGATGTGCTCTCGGCTCTTTCAGTGTCTTTATACAAAGTACTGCTGATGGAGAAAGTCAGCAAAACAGAAACATGCAGGGAGAAAGAGAAGAAGACGTAGCAAGCTAGTGTGTTTGCAATAATGGACCTGGGCCTGTAGTACGAAGCAGTATTAGAAGATAGCGAGGTAACATTGGGGTTAACCCTTAGTTTTCAATCCTATGACGGTGGTTCACTTTTAACCGCTGTACATTGCCATGTAACTGAACAGCTAAGATGCTCCTGAGCAGATTGTGTTGGAGATAAGGTTGACGTTATAAAAACACAGCCTAAAAGGACCAATCAGTTCTCTTGGAAAATGACCTCACCAGTGGGAGAAGATCCCGCAGACTGTCTTAACGGGTATTTTTATGTTTTCTGTGGTGATGCTTTTGTATAGCGACATCATCCCACACAGAATGATTGAAACACTAAAGCCTTGTAGGCCTACTTGTTGTACTTCTAAGATTTGACAGTAGGCCTACTTACCGCTTTAAAAATGATTGTACAGCCTTTTACAGGTGTTAAAATAAATGGGTTTCATTTAAATGCTGAATATTATGAGCATATTAGTTTTGGTAAGACTATTCAAATTACATTTTATATGAATTTGTTTATTGTAACTTTAGGTTGCATTTGTTCCCAATATTGGCAATTTTCTGTCTTCCTGCATTTGGGAAGTATAGCTTTATGTGAATGCACTTATGGCTGGATTCGGAAACTCTGGGTTTAGTTACTGAGCTTTTTGTGACTGATTATCCTGATCGCGAATGTTAGGGTTAGTGAAGCCAGAAAACGAAAAAGTAGTGAGTAAACACGAAAACAAGGTGGAGAATAAAGTAGAATTAAAATAGTGAAATAAGAAATAAACTATTACAAATAGAAATATATCTTGCTGCCCCCGACCCCACCACAGTTACACTATCATTCTGTTGGAACCACTGAATAATATTAAAATAATCATTTAATAATGTTATATAAACATATACATAAGTAACAGGTAACAGTGTTCCAGTAAAAAGAAATGAACAAGAGGGAGAACCAGACAGACGTTTAAAGTACTATCACCTCTCTAACACTTCAGCTACATTGTAGACCTGTTAGTAATACACTGTAATCAATGGCTGCTCCATGAGGCAGAACTAGACATAACAGTTTGGATAACTGCCAACAATAAAAAAAAACAAAACAAAAATACACAATATCTCTGACTAAATTTGTAACACTTCAATCGTAAAACAGAGGGTTGAGCATTACTTCTGTGAACAAGAACTAGATCCGATATTGAACATAGTAAGCCAGTGGGGAAAATGGTAGATTTGTTATTTGCAATTGTTACTGAGAGAAAAAAACAAAACAAAATAAAATAGTCTGCCTCCACTAAAAACAGTAGAAACACAGAACTTGCCTTTTCCATGGTCATCATATCAATGCCAAAGTGAGCTAGGTGCTCAGGTAACTTGGAATCCAGCACCATGTCATCCTCATCATAGGAATACACATCTGGACATACAAAAAAGTGGTGGCAATTAAGGTCAAAGAAGCACAAAGCTTCAGACAAATGCTACTGTATATTGTCAAACAAATAATCACAACCACAGCCCGCATATTATGCCCAAATCTCACTTTTAGTTATCCTTTTAGCAACCAAAAATAATGTCAACATGATTTACAGGAAATTTCAGAAATGCTCCTTTTTTTCTCAGCGGGCTGGAGGGGTGTGTTGGTGTCTGTGTTTGATTGACAGCAGTCAGCCAGCTGAACAGTCATCAGGGATAGAGAGACAAAGGAAATAAATCTACGCTGTGGCTTATAAGACATGAGCAGAAAGTGTTGTTCCCATCTGAATTATAAGCTCCACACCAGCATCTAAATAGGCCAATATGATATTTACAGGTGCCATTTAATGTGCTACAGCTGTCCAGCCAATTATCTGTTTAGCTTGCAAATTGATGTTAGCAGTGTATTGTGAATGTTTAGTTAGTGGCTCATTCAACAAGCTACAGTGCAGGACAAAAACAAGTGTTCATGTTTTTAAGTTAGATGAGGACTTTCACATGAAAATTAATGTGGGTTGTTATTCAAAGTCTGTGGCTCTCATATTGAGTAGCAGGCTGTTGTCTGGCTGTTAGTCAGCATTACCATCTAGACAGAACAGGTGACAGTGCTGCTTTATCCAGACATGTGACTCACTTTAAGGGCTGTGCGGAAACAAGTTATCTGTCTACATAGTCAAAAAAATGCAATTTAATTTCAGTTGAACTGCAACACAAAGAAAAAATCATTGTGATATCTGCTTACCTGCTCCATCAGGAGTGATGGTACCAAGTTTGACAGCCAGTGGGTATCCTGTCTCCTGGAAGTGGAGAAGGGCATGGTTGTTGCCCCCGGAACCATCAAAGTACCTGCGACCACACAGCACTTTGCCGTCCGTCAGGTTCATCCAAATATTCTCCTGGAGGTCACACACATCACAGCGCCAGCCACTAGGATGTAGAAAAGTAACAAGTAACACAAACTCCCCAATGCACTTGCTCTGAAATAAATGTTTGCCTCTTGCACTGCACTTGAAGATCTTGGAGGCTTTGACTAATAAAACTGAACAGCTATCTAAATTGTATTATAGGAGACACATCAACATCTATTGACTAATGCATTAGTATTGTTTGGACATTTTCTTCACTTAGTACACCTCGGCAATTGATAAAGGTTTAGTAGTATGTAGAGACAACTATCGCATTTGCAGTTTTGCATGTTTTCTTCAGTTTAAAACACAATATAGGAGATACTTTTTTTAATATATTCAATATTTTCATTTTTGCGTGGCAAAAATTTCAGTGCATGGTAGGTTTATTTAATGTCTCACCTGGGAGGGATCTTAACTCCATTGTCAAGCTGTTTAAGGTTAGCGGCATGCCTCGACTCCTGTCTCACCTCTCCATCCCACTGTTGAACTTGTAAGGTATGAGACACTGAGTCCGCTGCCATAATACCCGCCATTGACAGGGACACCTTGAGGGACAGCAAATGAATAGACAGGAAGAAACTGAAGTGAAGTGAAACTGTACCTGTGTAAATTCTAATATTTTAGAACATAATTGGTACATTGCACATTGAGACAACCCTGATCAAATTTCCCTTGCCAGAAAACACACAGAAATCTCACCCGCTCTCTCACAACGTCAGGCATGGTAGTAAGGTCCTCTGATGTCACTTCCTGTCTGTCAGGTAAAATGACCACCTTTACATCCTCCTCATACTGCTCCTGCTCCACATCAAAACCACCTTCAATCCCTGGGCAGACCAGAAACAAGGTGGGTGTAAAGACACAGGTCAGTCTCAAAGGAGAACTCCTCTATTATCCTGTGTTTGTATAAATACTCTCTCATACACTCACCTATAGCCAATCTGGTGGGCTTTTTCTTAGGCGGGTGTCCAGATCCCGAGTTACTGTCGTCTTCCTTCTGTAAGAATAACATAGCATATCTTTGGGTGTTAAGATTTGTTCACTTTGAAATGTTAGGAGATGGTGCTGATCTTGTCAGACCTAATATAGATATGTGTTCACGTGGAACTGACCACTCTCTTAAGGAAAACAAATCATGATTAAGTGTCCACCTTAGCCTTGCGAGTCCGGGTAATGTGGAAGTAAGCCCTCTGGCCAGTCCGAGCATGGTGCCTGTCCACATACCGACTCCCAAAGCCCAAGAAACTGTTCATACACACATACAGACCTCCTTCGCTCTCCTGTAAAGAAGACACAGGCAATGGTAAATGTTACAACCTGTCCTCATATCTCTCCATCGTCACACAACACTAGGAAGTTAAAGTTGAAGGTAATGTGGCTGCCCTTACCATGTCACATTATCAGTTGCTATATTTTAGCCAACTAACATTAGCTCTTCGATCTGCCCGTTAACACTTGTAATTCAGCTTAACACTGGTTTATTGTTATCCACGGGAAACGTCTACATCAAGATTAAGTTATTGTGGGCTAAGTTACGTTGAACAGCATGGCTTGTTCTGACAGTTGTGGCCAAAACGGCTAAGCTAACGTTAGTTTGCTAGCTAGTTTGACAGTACCCAATTCCACCAACATAGCTAGCTAACAGGCTAGAGCCGCTAAGTTTCCATTACAGTGCATTATTAGCTTAGCTTAATGCTAGCTTGCTAGTTAGTTGAAACAGGAAAATCTAGAAAGCCAGTGCGTTAAAGTAAGCCTGCACCGACCAAAATATTAGATTACACAAAAACAACAGTGTGGAAAGGGGTGAGAAATTAAACAACACTGTTTGTTGGCTGACGTTTTAATTTATAAAGGTAAGATGGCTCACCGGCGAGGAAAATGACAAGGCGCATTCGTCTTTGTGGACACGGTCTCCGGGCTTCGGAACCCGAATTGTGGACAAAACTGACATCAAAATCTCACCAACATCCGCCATGACAAGCTAGCTAGTTTCGCCTTTCAGTGGGACAATTGCTCTCTGAGTTTGGACCCCGAGCCCTTTGATTACCCGGCTCGGAAGAGTATCCGTTGTCTAACCCGTCTTGTGCTGTGTATGTTTGGCTGAATGAATCATGAGATGCTGCCTTGTGTTGAGGTAAGGCCGAACGAACTCAGTTCCCTGCACGCCAACGGGCTGCGGCTTGGTACCGTAATCTGTAGTATATCGGCACCCACCGTGATTTTGTAATGCAGTTAAATTACATTCGCATCGCATCTACCAAAGCTAAAATATTGCTTAAAATAATATCTGCATGCGGGGAATCGATTAATTGATAGATTCGTTGTATGCGTGTTACCTACCACACAATGGATAATGTTCATTACAGCTCAACTTGTTTTATTTGTGTATTTACGGTAACGTCCGTTAAACTCAACCAAAGTGACTCAACCAACGGCTTCCTCTGGCGGCTTAACAGCAGTATTGCAACTTTCCTTGCAGCACAATAATAATCCGTTAAACACAAACTCTAGCAGTAATTTATTTATAACAAATCATCAAGTTACATTTAGCTTGATAAAGGGAATAGACAGACAAATTATCAGTTGGAGACGTTAACGAGGAGCAGTAGGGAATGAACATCATGCGATGATTGCCTCTACTTTCCTCAAACGAGAAGAAAGTTTCTGAATCCACTCTCCTTCCTTCCCTAAATATTTCCAAGCCCCTCCTCTTCTCCCAACTCAGTCTCCTCCACAGGCATTATTTCTCGCACCATGGCGCTGCGCTCTGATCATTTCTCTGTATACGTGGCGCTTCATTTTGGTTTAATAGCATTACTTAATTGTATCTTATCAACCTCGGGAAGCGGCAGCTCCAATGTGTTGTCACTTCTGCAGCCGTATGATTTTTTGTATTACAGTGGAGTACGTGCATATTTTGGTGAGGAGTGGGGGAAGGCTGCGGAGCTGCTGGAGAAATCCATCGCGACCAAGGAATCACTGTTTAGAGTCCGCAGGCAGTGTCATGATGACTGTCTGGCAGCAGGGAGAGAGGCACTCAATAAACTGGGTAAGTTATGTGATCAAATCTTGTGTGTGTGTGTGTGTGTGTGCGTGTGTTTGTAGAAAGAGAGAGTGTGTGTAGTGATTAGTTGTTCTTACAGTGGTGTGCCAGATTTATTATGATGGTTTTGTTTATTAGTAATTCCTTAATCTTTAACAAAATTGAATTAAATTAACATTTGAATGATACAACAGCGGCTCTCACACAGTCAGTAGCATGTTAATGAAATGTAGTACTATACTTACCTCACCACTCCCTATGCCTGTGGTTCCCAGCCTTTTTGCCTTGTAGCCCCTTTAAATTACGTTTACTTGTGATTTCTTATATTATCGCCTTCAGTTGATCAGTTGTCAGCATTTCAACCCAAGTGATTTTCTCTTTTTCTCAAACTGCTGAAAGTAAGATGTGTTTCACAAAAAAAGGGCAACAATTAAAGAAAAGTTAATATATTTTGTGTAAAAGAATCATCTTGTGACCCATGCAGTAGGTACATATATTAAAGTTCATGAATTTAAAAGCACATTACAACATGCTTGCTGTTTTCTTTTACATTTTAGTATAATTAGACCTATAAGTTAGTCAAACTAACACTGTATGTATGCGGCTCAAATATTCGTATGACCTGAAGAGCAGACGACACATGCATAAAATAAGTAGAAAAGCATACATACGTACTAGGTTGATTACTTTATAAATTATAGTTTTAAAGTATCAGTTAAACTAATTATCAATGTATAGTTTATTTCAAACACAAGAGGCTCCTTATATACTCCAAATAGTGACAATGCAAGAAGGTTTATGATTTCGACATTATTATCTTGTGTATAAATGATGGAAAATGTTTATTTCACCCCCCAAAATTATTCATGTTTTCTGTATTGTTAGATTCTGAAGAGGGGAGTATGTGGGACCTCTGGGTCTTGGATTGGGTGCAGCAGAGGGCTGAATGTTTGAGGTTCTGTATGGGACGCTCGGTCACACCTGCAGGACAGCTCCCAGTTTCTACCGACATAGAGTATGAATTCAGTAGTCGCAACCCTTACAACTTTCTGCAGGTCACATACTACAAGGTAAGTTATTGTTCAGGCAGCCATAACAGTCTATAAAATACTAACAATCATTAACTTTTCATCACTGCTGATAGACTTAAAATGATTTTCTTTCAAAGTTGTATTTAGAGACAAACCTTTATGTCTTTTTTGTGACCTACCTTTAGTTATTATTCAGGTCACAAATTTATTTTACACTCCTATGTCTGTCTATGACTAACTTCATTCACTCTCTCCTCCTCCTGCATATCAGTTGGAAAAGTTGCAGAAGGCGGCATCGGCAGCTCATACCTACTTTGTGGCCAACCCCAGTCACCTGGAGATGAGGAACAACATTGAGAAGTACAGACGGATGGAAGGAGTGACCGAGGAGGCCTTCCAGGACAGAGAGATTAAGAATGAGAAACACTGGGTGAGGATGGAAGGATGATGTCTCCTTAAAGGAGAGGGGAATAGAGTTGAAGTAGGTATTTTGTACATTTACTGCTACAATAGGTAACTGCAACATTTAAATTTCCATACTGGGAAATCGTGTATTGTAATGTCCATAAACAACAATGAAAAAAGGGAAGATAAGTGTATCATTACTTTGTCTTCTGCATTGTTGTTGAGAGTCCAGCTTTTCATAGACATACTATTTTAATTCATCACTTTTTATGCGGTCAGAATTTATTTATGCAAACAGAAGTGATCAGTCATGATCAATCCAAGGGATGGGACAGTCTTTCCTGGAAGCACATATTATTATACGGTTTTATTTAAGCACATGAGAAATATTTTGGAGATGTTAGTGAAGTGAAGTTAGAAGACAACCATGGCCTTAGGGACTGAATCCCTCTCTCCCACCTTCACTTTCTCGTTTCCAACCATGTAATCCGAACCTGATTGTACTCATTGAAGTCTTATGCCTGAGTCACTTATTTGGCCTATTCAGACACACTTGTTATAACATGATTAGGCTTTTTTGAAACACGCTTAAAGAACGCATGTAATGGCGTGCCCTCATGTCTCAAAAATTGTCCACCCCCTTTTTTTAAATTAACAGAACATGTCCATTTTAAAAAGGATCTTCTTCTTTAATCTAACTATATTATTCTCTCTCTGCGTGTCATCAAACCTAGGTCCTGTATGATTCTGCTGTTCAGTATGAGGCCTCCTCTGACTGGTTGCAAGCAGCAGAGTCATTGAAAGCATGCGTGAATCAAACACTGCGGCAGACAGAGGAGTGCAGGGTGCAGTGTGAGGTGGCCTCCCAGCGGCTGCCCGAGGACAGAGGAGTGGACAGTGTTGACGGTGCGTTCGAGAAGGCGGCAGGTAAGAAAAAAAACAAAGGCCCTGAAGCTGAAGCCTGACCTTTCTGCAGAAAGAGAACACAAAGTTGTCACTATTTTTCTTTTCTGTCTAGCTCTTTCGCTCTCCCTGCTCTCATGCCGGCAGTCCTGCATGACTCAGATAGCCACAAGACCCGGAAGGATCTCTTCTCAGGAGGACTTCCTGCCCTCACAGCTGGAGCATCTGCATATTGCACAGTTTAAAGGTCAGGGTTCGGAGTTCAAATCAAAGATTACTTAAAATCAGTCGATGTTATGATACAGTAAATCTGTATGTTCCACTGAATTTCCTTTAACTCAGTATCATACCACATATGTTTTGAACCCCTAAGTGCCATTTCTCCCTTTTTTGCATCCCTGCTTCCCCACAGCCGGTGATATTAGAGGAGCAGTGCAAACACTTCGCTCTCTTCTCCTGTTTTACCCCACTGACAAGGACTCCTTGGACAACCTGCAGCTCTACTATGAGACACTAGGAGGAGACACAGAGTCACAGGAAACACAGCCTGCTCAGGTACTACCACTTAAATGCCATAACATTAAAATCACTACTATGGTGGTAATAATCTAAGATGCTTTTAGGTTTTTACTTAATCCTTAAATAAGAGGTAGGGAATCAGACAAAAGATTTCAAACTTTTCTTTCATTTTCTTACTTTTGTTCATTCTGACTACATGTTTCTGTGTATCTGTCATACAGGAGATTGTCAGATACATTAGTCGCTCTTTGCAGGAGAAGAAGCTACTGTATTTTGGTATGGAGAACTTTGACTTCAATTTCATCGACCCAGTAAGTGCTGAGGCATATATATGTTATTTTGATCCACAAAACTACATACACACATTCAGTGATTGCTTTCCATTTAGGATCTTTGGACTCCAGAAGATGTTGTACCTGAATCACTGAGGGATACCTGGAGGTGAGAAAGACAGAAGAAAATCCATTTGGTGCTTTAGTAAAAGTTAATGGGAAGTCAACTGAGTATTGTTTGTATTCCATTTCAAGAGCTGAAAAGGAGAAAATGATTGAGAAAATGAAAGCGGGAGAGCAGCGGGAGGAAGTAGATGATAGTGGATTTTTTGCAGGTCAGTTGCCTCTCTTGTGTCAGTCTGTAGAAGTTAAGAAGGTAAAGTAATTTACTCCCTCCACCTTTCTTATTTGTCCTCTCTCCAGGTGGTTCAGTTCCTCAGGTGGGTGTGACCATCACCATGGACGACGAGGTTCTGAATGGGACCAATCGCGTAGTACTCGACGGAGTCATGACTGAGAAGGAATGTGACAGAGTGCTGCAGTTAGCAACAGTAAGTGCAAATTATCAAAGAGTCATGCTTTTTTGGACAGAAACAGCAACACTCTCACTTGCCGTCTCATCTCATCTCTGATAGGCTGCAGCATCTGCTGGAGATGGCTACCGGGGGCGACGGTCTCCGCACACGCCACATGAGACGTTTGAGGGCCTGACTGTCCTCAGGGCTGTAAAGGTCGGCGAACAGGAGATAGTGAAAGCAGAAATATGACATGTTTTTGAGTCAACCTTAATAAACTACTTTCATAATGTATCTATCTTGGTGACCAGCTTAAACACAATTAATGGAGTTTTTTTTTCTTTCACAGTTGGCTCAGGATGGCCTGGTGAACCAATCAGATGCCAGGCTGTTACATGAGCTTGGCGAGAGGGTGAGAGTCCTGCTGCACTCCTACTTCAGGAGCCCCTCAGGACTCTTCGTCTCTTTCACACACCTGGTCTGCCGCACTGCTATCGCAGGTACCACCAACATTATCCATATCTCTCATGAGGGAGATGATTATTGCTGTAAGAAATGGAAAAGTGCTGGCCATGTGGAACTACAAATACAGGGTTTTATACTTTTATAATGTAAACTTAAATGTTTTCTTTAGGTAAGTTAAATTGTTTTATTGTCTATGCCCTTAGGTGACCAGGAGGGCAGGCTGGATCTGTCTCACCCTGTACATGTTGACAACTGTCTCCTTGAGCCAGAGACCAAGCAGTGCTGGAGGGAACCGCCAGCATTCATTCACAGAGACCTCAGGTACACAAAAATAATCTTAATCAGTAAAGGAAAGAGCAGGGAAAACAACACAGCCAAAAAGAGAAATTGTATTAGCAATGTGATGTTAGTAAAGTGAATTATTTTAAGATCAAGTCTGTTTTTTTGTTTGCTTTATCAGAAGAAGTATTGAGAATTGTAATTAATTTAACTGGCACAGACCATAATTGTTGTGTTTTTATGGCTGAATGATCTATTTCTCTCACAGTGCCATTCTCTACCTGAATGACAACTTTGATGGTGGCGAGCTATTTTTCACGAACAGGGATGCCAAGACAGTAACAGTAGGTCACTTTTTAACCATAATCCCAGATTATTTTATTTAGTGATTTGTAAACCTGCTTCAGATGTGATGGATCCGGTGATCTTTCCTGTCCTCCTTCATGTCTCCAGGCTCGAGTAAAACCCAGCTGTGGGCGACTGGTGGGGTTCTCCTCGGGTCCAGTAAATCCACATGGTGTTACTGCAGTGACCAGTGGTCGGCGTTGTGCGCTAGCCCTCTGGTTCACAAAGGAGAAGCTCTACAGGGACATGGTGAGCATTATGATGACACACAGCGTTGACTTACTCCTTCGGTCAGACCAGCCTCTTGGCCAGTCATGTGGTTGTTTGATGTCGTGACACCGTGTTGGATAACAAAACCAGCTGGAATACAATGCAAATGAGGTGGCTGCTTTCATGTTTTGGCATAGACAATGACTGGCCAGGGATCATACTATGTCTGTTTCCTTTAGGTTTATTATATATCTGCATGGAAAAGAAGAATCATTTGGTACCCATATAAATTTGTAAACTAAAGATGTTTGGGTTTTTTGGTATATTTCAGTCAATTCAGTCATTTTGTAGGCATCATATTTCAGAGCAAAAACTGCTATGTACCTGTTTGTAAAACTCACAGAAATACCAGCAGTTATTAGTGGCATTCGTTAAACCAAAAGTTGAATTCACAAGCAATAAAACACATCCTAGCTTAGTTCAGGAGAGTTTAGGTATGTATTACTATGTAACTGACTTTATTGAGTCAGTTTGCTGACTTTAGGTAGATAAGTAGGTTTATTGTTACAATATAACAAGTTATAGAGTAAAATTAAGTTTTGCAACTCCCTTATGCTACAAAGCAGACAATATACATTAATAAAGAATCAATTTTAAAAAATGGTAAAGAGAAATAAACTATCATCACTTGAGCAGTGCTGAGGATGAATTAGTTTATTAGACTTCTCTACTTGTGCTACTGTTACCTTAGTTTTTAATATTTACCATTATCCTACAGTTTTCACTGTAGTCTACAGCTACATAGTCTCACTTTAATAGAGGAGAACCACTTTTCCTTCCTTGCTACTATCACTTACCACAGACGGAAAAAGAACAATAGAAATAATAGGTTTCAAAATATTTGTCCAGAAAGGATTTAAATAAAAATCATATAAGGAATAAATGTTAGCCATTTCCAACTAGCTTTTCTTGTCAAAGTGGCCTCTGGAAATTAATATTTCATCTGTCAGCTCTATACTTTTGTTCTCTCCCGCAGGAACGAGAGCAGGCAGAGGACATGTGGGCTGGAGATGGACAAAGTGTGGCGAAAAAAGACGAGGAGAAGACGGAGGGCAGCACCGCTCGCAACGCCCGGAGCCAAGCACCAACGGAGAGGAGCAGAGGGAGAGGCAGGGTGACAGAGGGCAGAGATGAGTTGTGAGAGCCAGAACAAACTTGATAAACTGAAGCACCCAAATTGGAATACATTTTCAGCTGCGTCCACTTTAGGGGACCAGTCTGCCATTTCATAACAGGACCATTACAACCTGCCATGAACGCATCATGATCTTTCAGGTTTTACCCACACATTTGCGCTCATCTTGCTGTCTTTTTATGTAAAGCTGCTTGGATGTTTGTATATACTGTATTTATACTGTATATGATTAAAGTAAGTGAGGGAAACACTGTCATTCCTTCCCTCCAATGTCAATCTCTACTTTTGTTTCAGCAGCTTTAATGACCGATGTCGCTCACTTTGAAAATTAAGAGTTTAAAAGAAGAAAAATAAATGTAACAAATAAATGTGACTCTTTACTAATGTCGCTATATAGCATATCTACACTAGTGAAGGACTATAAGAGCATTAGAAGCAAAGAGAGGACAAAAGGGGCCAGAAAAGTTAAAGCAAGGCTGTGTAATGTATCACGTGATTATTTCACACCCTCTGTGGCTGGCTGCTGATTAAATAAAACAAAAAACAGAGTTAATACTTTTCTCAGTCTGTTCCTTTCTGTTAAGAGTAGAAGCATGTGATAAGATATGCAATTAGACAGCAGCACAGCAGCAGGACATTGAAAGTAGTTTACATTTGCGCAGTTGAGCATCAGAAACTACAGGGAGAAGACAGAGGGAGAGAGAGTGGGAGAGAGAGGTGCACGGGGGGAAAAATTATAGAAAGAGAGATTACTGTTAATCCCTCATAAATGAGTGCATTTGTTTATGAAGCTTAAAAAATCACCCATTTAGAATATGGAATAGTAATCCATCGAGAGATCATTTAATCATTCACATCCAGCGGAGTGACACTCGACCACCCGCTTCCATCTTATCCTTCCCATTACAACCAGTGCCTCCTTTTAGCCCCCTCCTACGCTTTCGTCTAGTGCATTAGGTACTGAGTCAAGTACTGTTTATGGCCCATATTAACACTCTCATTCCCCCCGTGTTATAATCCCCTGCTGTGGAAGAATTGGGTCGGCAGGCCTATTTAATGGAGCCTTGGTTTTAACCTTTTCCCTCCCTCACACACTGATACCATCCAGTACCAGAAAAGTCTGCATTAATCTTCGCTTAAGTAGGTCTTGTGTTCTTTTTAATACATCTAACATATCGTCACACTAAGCAACCTGGGTGTCTGCTTTTCTAATTACACGTAGAAAGACATGATGTCATCTGTCCATATTTTATATGATTAGCAGAAATGATGTAAGACCTAACAGCATAGTTATAAAACAGAAATCACAACATCCTGTTGTCATTATAGTGTGAGTGCTGTTTGCAACAAGTACTTGTAGTTGACATGATCACTCACATCTTATGTTGCACTTCCGCACATTAACTATCCTACTATTTGTGGCCTAAACCACTAATCGGCTGTCTGCTGACGATTTCTAGCCTTCCTGTAGGATGATCACTTTTAGGTGTGGTCACAACATGACATTCAGTAGGAGGATCAACATTTGTGAATGTATCCTACATTCGTGTCACAATAGTTGTTTGTGACTGTCTGATATTTCATTTAATCCAGTCACCCCTCCCCACTCCACCATTTACCCCATTTATTCAAAACAAGGTTAAAGGTTCAGTGACCCTTGCTAGGCTTTATAGACTAAAAACAAAATCTACTCTCCTAATAATTTAATGGTACGAACTCCATATGACTTAGAAATAGTAGAAGAACTAAAGCAATTCTGGTTGTAATCTAGGCTACAAATAATAATATAAAAGCTGTTATAATAGGGATAATGCAAGATCAAGAAAATCATTGGTCTTTAAATAGTAACCCAAAATAACACTCTCAGTGTGTGTCTTTATCCTGGCCTGTCTGTGCAAACAAATCCTTTTTCCCTCGTTTTGGTTTTCTCTCAGTTTTACGCTCCATCTCGCAGCTCACAACTCCCCAACTCCATTTTTACTAAATAAAGGGTCAGCTCAGCCAGCTCAGTCAACCTGCTTGTGTCGTCATCATGCTTGAGTGACCACTACAGAACTGAAACCAAAAAAACCCAGATAGAAAACACACACTCACTCACACACTCACACACACACACACAAAACACAAGCCTTTTTTAGCAAATAAGTAATAATGTGATACTTGATACCCCACTACCTCCACCATCTACAGGGAGGTCAGAAGTCACAATTACCTACAGCAGCATCTTTGTCACTAGTGAGAATTCAAACCCTGCATCTCCCCCTATGTTTTACTTGGTGTTCTATTTAGCATGTGTCATGTGTGTCCACTTGAAAAGAAGAATTAACTCCAGCATACTAAAGAGTTACAAATATCAGCAATATGTAAAATCATATGTGTTACTTTCTAAACTTTGTACTTTTACATACCACTCGATGGGCTAATTTATTGACATTATAACATATTATACATATTTATAGCGTGTTTCACCATGTCTGTTTCACGCAAACTACTACTATGTATTCTAGACACAATGGACATGGGAACCGATTATACAATAAGTAAACATAGCTGTTGACTCACTCTCCTGACCAATGTGAATGAGTAGGAGGAGAAGTGGATGAGCACATCCTTTAATAAATCAGCTGGGATTCCATGAAAGGCAAAAGTCAAACTTACTAATGAAAAAGGGGTTTCAGTATCTTACTCAAGGCCACTGTCGAAAGCTGATTCAAGGAGCTTTATGCCAGGCCTTGTGGATGACATGTGGCATACTCAGAGAGCCACCCTTCGGCCTGAAAGTGCTATCTCATGATAGGTAGTGTAAGCTGTGCTGTTTCATAACTAATACAGGTGATTTTCTGTTAGATAATATGCAACAGCAGTGAGATGCACACTCTCTAACAGGCAAGATTTGAAAGTAAAAGAAGAGTTTTGTTTTATTCTATTCTGTACTATGTGTATTTGAGCCAAGCAGGGAGACACTTGACATTTGGTCACAAAAGACAAAGAAAAAGAGAAGAAATGCTATTTTGACAAAGAGGACAGAGACTGGAGCACAATAAACAGTTATAGCAGCACATCTTTCACAGTCAGTATATGTCCATGCCTGGTGGTACTGTTTGTATAGTAAGAATGAACCAGAAAGACCTCTCTCCTGGAACTGCACCCTGTCTGATCTCTGCTCTGCCTTTCTCTCTCTCTGTCCATAAACTGTCTAATATTAGCTACACCTCAGGTTTACAAAACACAAACCCTCCTGCCAGTCATAGATCATTGAAAGACTACCTAAGCACCATAAAAAGCCATGTTCCCAGGTCCTCTATTTATCTTCTTTCCCCTTCCCTCCATGATTTCCATCTCTTAGTTTTTGATTCAGATTCACCCCAGCTCATGTCTTGTGACCCCATAACCACGCTTTGCACCTTGTTTGGTTTCCCCCACTGTCTCATCTCCCTTTCTGTCTCTTTTACCCCCACCGCACACCACAACCCCTCCTCCACCCCTCTTTCTGTCCATCCCAGGGTTTATCCCCTCATCACTGATCTCTCTTCATCCCTCCAATCCTCATCTGTTCATCATAGGAGCAGTGGAGAGAGTGAGTGACGGAGGAATATCCCACTGTGTGTGATACCAAAAGTGAATGAGAGGCAGAACGTGTGGTAACAAGCGGGCTGAACATATGACAAGGACCAGAGGGGGACCGTTGGAGGAAAACTGATTCAAGAACTACCAAACACCTTGAGAAGAGTCTCCTAATTGGTGAGTGGATGGTTGTATGTTTTTGTTTACATATTTTGTTCTAGGTAGTTGTGAAGTTGTGTCATGCTCCTCAGATGATAGATCAGATTCAAGGGGTCAGATAAAAATTGAGTTCATCAGCATCTAATAATTTGGCAAAGTCTTGAAGCTTGGAGGGATTTTTTTGACTGTCATGATGATATATCCTTAAATACCCCAAAAAGTTCATTCCTGAGTGCAGCACGCTTAAATATCATCTACTTGATACTTAATCTTACAAGTGTTTAGGATGTGTTAATAAAATATCTAGATATCAAAGATGGAGATACTTTTCACAGTAATGTCACAGATTAAATGCACTTACATGTGTTTTATCTTGTGTTTGTGGCACACACAACAGGGGGATTTAGATGGGATCAGTATACAATGTGTGGATTGATAATCTGATAAAAAAGAAATTCCTTTTGTTGTCTGACTGTCAGATATAATCGGCATGATAAAACTATGTTGGTAATGTAGATATATCATCCATGATGTAAATTTCCATTAAAGCTGGTAAAATGTTATTTTGAAATACTGACTGTCTAGCTTACACCTCTATTAAGGTGTAAGCAATTTTATATTGATATATGTTGTGATATAGTCAAGTTTCATCATCGTCATATATTTTGTCTACCACCTCCTTGTAGCGAAATCTCTGTTGGTAGCCAAATTTATTTGGTTTGACAGAATATATTGTCATATCGCCCAACTCTAGTGCAAATGCAGTATGTTAGTTTACGGTTGACTGACTATGAGGCTAGAAGGAGCTACAACACAAATGGCATTCCTCTAAACTCATGTCAATCAAATAGACAAGAGCCATATTCTGAGATCACATTTTGAAAGTTGGACCACAAATGCAAGACTATTAGTTGTAACTGGTCAGGAGCTAAAGATGCACACTGCAGAGCACCACAGTCACTGGTCAGAGTCAAGTTCAAAGGCCCAGTCCCAGCGAAAACACTCCCATTCTCACAACTCTGTCTGTGTCCCATTCCACCGCCTCCATCTGACCCCCCCATCCCTTCCTCCATCTCTTATCCAGATGCAAAGAGCAGTCAGTAATCGGATGAGAGCAGATTTGATTCAAAAGGCTTCCCTTAAAATCTCAGCCAGTAGGATTTAAAACTCACTCTCCTGCCTCGTCTCTTACCCTCCACCCCACCCCACCCCACCCCGCACTCCCTCCCTCTCTGGCTGTGTTAATGCACTTCACCACCCAGCAACCCCTAGCAGTCATTTAATCACATGGAACAATGGCAAGGCCCCCGGGAACAGAATGGCAAAAGGGCAATAGCACGACTAGAACGCTCAAGGATTCATTACAACACTCATTATCAAAGCAATTTCCCATCTGGAACAAAGGTCTAAAATCCCCTGTTACCAACTTCAGGGACAATGTAGTCATCAACTGTTTAAGGCAGGACCCTCATACTGTAGCCGCTGAGGTGTTTGGAGCATTGTACGCGTATAAAGACCATAAATCAGCCCTCTAATTTCATTTTAACACTTTTTAAGCAATCTTCCAGTAATTTTAAGCGTTGCAGATAGATAAAGGATAGAGCCCAGTGGCAGACGATTAAAGCAAATCTTTCTTTTACATAGTCACTCCCTCCTTCACGTCCTTCCTGTCCTTTTTTCACTTCAAACAAATAAGAGGCAAATCCACACTTGGTCATGTGTTTTGATAGGGACACTCATTCAAATAGTGAAAGAGAGAGGGAGAAAGATTGCTGCAGGGACACATATGATAAGATCAACAAAAGTATTCTGACCTGATCAGTTTTCAAGGTAAGATAAAGGAAATAGCATCATGACAATTGTTTCTTTGCAGGAAAGAAAAGTCATCTGTAATAGCTGCACATGTAGAGTAGGAGGAGAAGGGTGTTGCTGTTGAGGTTGGTTATATTGCTTTGCTTTGCTTTACTACGAAGTTAGGGTTGTGTGTCTTGTCTCTTTGAACTACTCTGTTTCTGTAAATTCAGCTAGAGATCGTGACTCTGCCTTTTCACTTGTGCCTTGATTACATTTGTCACGCTGCATGAGTTTGTCCATTAGGCGATTGGTTCACTGCTAAACATTGCTCATTTAATCATGACATTACCAAATTCAATAGCCATCAACATTAGGCAAGAGCTCACTGGAGTGTTAAATGGCGCAAGACTGTTGTGAATTTGTTGAGGAGTGTGAGTGTGATACACTGATGACATTATTACAGGACATACTGGTTTGTGTGTACATTCAGGGTGAGGATGTGTGCTCCCGACAAGTGTCACATCTTTTGAAGAACAAATAATGTCGCTGTTAATGTCATGTCTGAATGAATATTCATACAGCCTGTGTGTGTTTGTGTGCACACGCGTACATGAATGCATGTGTAGGTGTGTTCTGTGGGTTTCCGTGTGCACTCCTGCGAGTTCATGAAAGTTTGCAAAGTAGATGAGGGCCAGTTTGACTTGCAAAATAGCACTTACTTGGAGACTGGAGCTAGGAAAGACTGAAATCGCTCAGGTAGGTGCAGGTAAAATAGCACAATAAAGTATTTATACAGGGAATGCTGTTACTGGAAAATAAACGTATGAGTCACAGCTGTTTTCTTGAATGTTTTCATGCCAACTAAATTCTGTTTTTGTTGTCTTCTCTATTTCAGGATTACCAGCTTTCCTGCCATCTCTTCCTGTCTCCATTGGTGACAGTGCCTAACAACCAACGCCATGGGTGAAATGGAGCAATTGCGAAAGGAGGCGGACAGTCTTAAAGACCAGATCACTGTCAGTGGGCCCATCCACAGTACTTATCACTGACATTATGTAGCTTTGCTATTCACTGTGGCATGAAGACATTATTTTAATTTTTTTTATCCTCCCCAAATGTCTATAACTATTTAAAACTATATTTTACATCAACATTGGCAGTAACCTGTACTTGTGTCTGCTCCCCAGGCAGCTCGTAAGGCGGTGCAGGACACCACACTGCAAGAAGCAGCAGCAGGGGTCAACGTGGTGGGCCGTGTCCAGTTGAAGACCAGGAAAACACTAAGGGGTCACCTTGCCAAGATCTACGCTATGCACTGGGGCGCTGACTCCACGTAAATACACAGCATATTATACACAAATTGAAAGCCCACCTGCTGTTTTATTTCACAGCCAAGATCTGATAGGCTTCTATTAAATTTAGCACAACATTAGAGTGAAGAGAGCCAAAAAATGCATGAGGGAATTCTGATTGGTAAATTAGATTTGTGAAGTACACTTAACTTTTAACTGGATGAATTAATGGGAACATGGCTTATCCCTGATGTTATTTTTTCTGCTGACACTTACAGTTTACATATCTCCTCTTTTCGCTGTCTCATTCTTTTAATCACTGTCACTGTTACCACCAGGCTGTGTGTCAGTGCTTCACAAGATGGAAAACTCATAGTGTGGGACAGCATTACAACCAACAAGGTAGGAGGAAGGAGCAAACGAGAAGTGTATTGTAAATACAGTAATGGTAGATAGTAGCAAAAGTATACCATGTGAAGCCAGGTTGTGAAAAATAGACATTCACATACACACGTCACCTAACTACTTAAAGCCCCTGAAAACTTTGCTTCAAATCTTAAGAATTTCTCTAAAACATGAAATATCAATCGCTTAAATCATTTAATAAGACATCTTTAAGAATTATTTAAATATTGCAACTCACTGGTCAGTCTGATTCTTCATGATTGTGTGGGTGTGATTTGATCAGATTTGATTGACAGCAACCAAACAACCTATCACCAGCTCTGGAGACTGCACTTGGTAACAATATAGTAAGAAAAAAGTATGTCTTTACTTCCCTCTCTATAGTTAAAATGGAAATAAATATTGTCTTTGGTCTGTCTCCTTCCAGCGTACAATGGGACTTTTGGGAGTCCCGCCCACACAGAAAATTGCAAATCTCTAATGTTATATAACCACAATGCACTACGCATAGTGTGTTCATGTAGGATCCCATTGTTTATACTAAGAAGCTGATTAAGAAAACACATTTTCAGGGCCTTTAAGTGTTTGTGGCTTTAGATTGAGTGATTGAAGTTCATTTGGTGGAAGACAGGCGTTTCACCTGTCTTTTGTGTGTCCCCAGGTGAATGCCATCCCTCTCAAGTCATCGTGGGTTATGACTTGTGCCTATGCACCGTCGGGGAATCTAGTGGCTTGTGGCGGTCTGGACAACATGTGCTCCATTTACAACCTCAAGGGCAAGGATGGAAACGTCAAGGTTATGCGTGAGCTGGCGGCACATACAGGTAGGACGACACAGTTGAGAAATTAAATCTCTTGAAGCCACTGATGCTCTTATGCTGGACTGTTTTGAGGTTCCTCATGGGTATTTTTTTCGTTGACTAGGTTACCTGTCCTGCTGTCGTTTCCTCAGTGACACTGAGATCATCACCAGCTCTGGAGACTGCACTTGGTAATAATATAGTAGGATTAACTTAACTAAAAAGTATGTTTCTACTTCCTTCTCTATGGTTAAAATGGAAATAAGTATTGTCTTTGGTCTGTCTCCTTCTAGCGTACTATGGGACATTGAGACAGGGACCCAGAAGACCGTCTTTGCTGGACACCAGGGAGACTGCATGTCCCTGGCTGTGTCCCCAGACTTCAAATTTTTCATCTCAGGGGCGTGTGACTTCACAGCCAAGCTGTGGGACATCAGGGAGGCCACCTGCAGACAAACCTTTGGAGGCCACGAGAGTGACATCAACGCAATTGGGGTGAGAATGAGGAAGATTTCTAATTTATTTATTTAATGTTTATTTGACAGGGACAAATGCATAGAACATTGCTTTTTAAAGAATACAAAGTAGATGCCATACACACAGGTTTCTAGCCATGACTAATTTGCAACCCCTGTCCCTGGTTAGGCTTATAAAATTAAAACAGAGATTACAGAGTATTGAGTTTAAAATTTACAACCATTAAAATACATACAGTAAATACATCCCATACATGAAATAAGATATGGGCTGAAGTAGATGTAGAAATCACTATAAACACATCTGTATGAGAGAGCTTACTTTTTGGTTCTAGTTTGTAATCACTTCTCTTTCTCCCAGTTCTTCCCCAATGGTAATGCAGTGATAACAGGGTCTGATGATGCCACATGCAAGCTGTACGACCTGCGAGCCGACCAGGAGCTCATCACTTACCAGGACTCCAGCATCATGTGCGGGGTGACCTCCTTGGCCCCGTCCCTGTCTGGTCGCCTGTTACTGGCCGGCTATGACGACTTCAACGTCAACATCTGGGACACACTTAAAGCTGAGAGAGTGGGTGAGTATGGATGTAAAATAGAGATGATAAAGTGAATTTAGTATGTGATTTTAAAGCATTTAGCACTTCCACTGTTTACCTCCTGATATGTGTTCTGGTGTTCTGCATCTGAGTAACTTCAGGGGTACTTTGCTCACCTGGCATCATGTTTTTTCTTCTGTGCCGTGGTCCAGGAGTGCTGGCTGGTCACGACAACAGAGTGAGCTGTATTGGAGTGTCCTCAGATGGCATGGCATGTTGCACAGGATCCTGGGACAGCTTCCTCAAGATATGGAACTGAGGCTGTTCCTCATCAGCGAGCAGGAAAAAGAGCAGTTAACATCTGCCTGGGAGAAGGTGAAGATAAGAAATTGGAGTTTGAGGGAGGGATGAGGGACAAGGAAGCGCATAGGGTGAGAAGAGGGTATTGTAATTGTGCCAAGTCCTATCTAATGTCGGAGAGGGGTTGTAATGTGGAGATTTCCTCCTCTCTCTGTCACTTAACGCTCTCACCTTTCTTCTCTTGTTATGGGGGAATTTGGGGTGGGAAAAGGGGTGGGGGTCTCAGAAAAGATCATTCCTCTTATAATAGTTTATTATATTGCGGTTAAAATCGATGAAATGCACATTTATCGCAGACATTCAGAGATCACCCAGTGAAAGCAGTTGCCATATGGTAGCACACTGAATGGGATAGAATTGAGTATGTGTCAAGTTACACATATAGGTTCACACTAGCTAACACTATACTAATATGCTGTGTTTTATATCAAAGCATAAGTTATGTCATATGCAAATATGAGCATTTGCAATTTTTGTTTCATACTGTCATTTGTTCTTAGTTTTGGTAGATTCCCTAGATGCTTACTTTGACTTTCTTTTCATTTTCTAATTTTAATTAAAATGGAGTTATAGTTTGCATATGTCTATATTAGTGTTTGAGTTGTTTTGTATGTGATTGATGGACAATATTTACCAGGAGTCATCATTTGGCCTAACCCCTGGGTAGCTAGACCTGAAAAGTGCTTTGGGTAAACTGTTTAACTGACAGATGGGATAATAAAATGGTTTTCATGGTTCACTAAGCACTTACAAAAAAAGATGACCCAATTGTCTCAGGACAGGACTTTGTGTGAGTGTTATATGGATGGTAATGTCTGTTGTGTGCATATGAGCAATACATTTGAATCTGTATACCGCTTACCTTTTCCTCAGCATGGTACAAGATAAACTTGAAGGACAGTTTATGTACATACAGAAAAAAATCTGAATAGAATTTGGACTGCCTCTTTTCCACTGGATACACACTGTGCAAAGTAAAGCAATACTACCTTTCTTAAAGACTGTCTAATAAATGATTCTACATTATCCAAATCTTTAGTGTTTTTTTTTGACATGCTGACTTCAGTTTCATATTTACCTGGATATGGAGTGACGCATAAAATATGACATTTTTAAAGCACTACTTTTATAAGATGCAAGTGAAACGGTTTACAACAAATACTACAACGAAAAAAACTTTACTACTTTCAGTCAATGAAGAAATGTAGATGTTTGGATAAAAGCATACAAATATGCTATTGTCTTTGTGTGGATGACTTTGTTAATTTACAAGTTCCCTCTAGTGTTTATTAGTGGAGCTTCATTGAACTGCCACATGTAGTGTTGCCAACTTTGTCACTATCAAATAAGGGGGACAAAAGGTAGCCTGCTGCAGCAGTGCAGATATGGATTTGTGTGATTATACAGTGTATTGTTTTAAGCAGTTTTTCATAATGATAGCTAATCTCTTAATTAAATATTTGATAGGTTTAATTTACAGCAGGTAACTTTAACACAGCCATTTAATTAAAACTTTACCTGTTACATTTACTATTTGTCTAATACAAATACTTGTCACTTGCACTGTAGGTTATAAAAAGGTTATTCCCTTCATGTACATTTGACAAACTAAAAAGAACATATCTACTTGTAATGTGTTTTATAGTTTTTATTTCCAGTTCATGCTTTTTCCAGGCAGTTCATCAGAACTTGAATACCATTTGCAGTTTCTTCACTATCTTCATAAAAGTCAAGTAAGTTGCACCGCACTCCATCAGACACAGATCTCACGTATACTGGAAACATTTTTGTTTCTCGTGTTTGAAGCGTCGGTGGCAAGAGTAAAACAAAGGCTGACCTTCCGTCGGGGATAGATCATTCAGGATATCCCGCAGTCTTTGGTCCTACAACATTCATTGTGATAATCTCCGCTTTCGTTCTTACCAAATGCTTCTTCTTTGCAACACTGGAGTCATGAAACAACGCACGGTTTAGCTTAACAAGGCAGTCGGTGCTGTTGTAGCGGAGTCCATGTTTGACAGTGTGACACACGCACGAGGCTTCATTTGCCGCTTCCACTTGTAAGTTTCCACAGTAGCTACATTTAACGTTACTTAACGTTTACTGAGGCGCGTTTGGTGAGGCTGTCACCTGACAGGCGTCGGTGACCATTGTCAAGAGTCGTGATGAGCACTGCTGCTGTTGTGTCACCGGTTAGGTCGTAGTCAAAAAGCGGGACTAGGGGTCACGTATGAGACAAATCAACTAGGCCTAATATAAGGGATATCCCGGCTAAGACGGGACAGTTGGCAACTTATGAAAGTGTCAAAACCAGGTGCGTTTCACAAAGGCAGTAGCAATTTAATAAAATTGACAAAATTAGTGTTTAGCTTTTATTCCGTTCGTGCAAAGACTAAAAATTGTACAAAATAGGTGTATATAAAAAAAAAAAATTCTAAAAAGTATCAGAAACAAAACAACTCGAGAAACAATGGCAAAACTAGTTCAAACCTTAGGTATCAAGGCAAATAATTTTATTTATATTTACAAAAAGACAAGACAGTCTGGAAACAGTTGAAGTAAAATACACAAAAAGTCAGTTTAAGAAGAAAGCTGTACACAAAAGCTTGTTTAGAGTTATAAAAGTGGCAGGATTCTATAAAAGCTGCTGCAGTGAGTCATCTATTCTCCTTATCCAGAGACACTGCCAGCACTCTGCGGTCCATCGGTCCAAGTCTCTGCTTATCTGGGGTGGACACCTTCAGCTTCATCTGGGAAGTGGGGAGAACATAACATAAGCGTAGCCATTTCTGTGTTAAACTAAGTTTCCGTAAACAAGAGTAGGGATTACTAGCAGTGAGTGCATGCTTGTATAAAGTACCTGAGGACGTTTGTCACCGGGTGAGTTTGTCTCCTTAAGGATCTGCAGTGGGGAGCGGCCTTCAGTACCTTGAAAAGAAAGGAAACGTCAAGCAAAAACATCTTGTCATAGATAACAAGAAGCCACAGATGTTCTACAAACCTTTCTGCTTCTGTTTTCCAGACTGTCCCTTGTTTTCATTGATTACTTTCTTCACGGCCACACGGACAGCAAGAGGAGAGGAGCCTCCTTTTCCACCGTGCCCCTGCACTCCTCTAGCTCTTAGCCCAGTTGTGCTAAAACCTTTGCCCAACCACTGCGGCTTGAACACCACCTGACTAGGGCTCTTTGAGTCAAAGGTGGGGCAGCGGATGCCAGTGCAGAGCTGTGGCTGCTCTAGGCTGGCAACAGTGGTTGGCTCTGATGGAGCGGCTGCAGAAGGCAAAGATGATTCTTTAACAAGCTCCTTTGCTTCCTCAGAAGATGTCATTTGCTCTGCTTCCTCTGACTGTGCAGGGGACACCTGAGCTGGGGAATCATCTGAATCCGTAGGTAGGGAGGGCTCAACAGGAGACTCTGGTTCAACAGTGACAGAAGGAAGAGCATAAGAGTGATCCACATCATCCCCGCGTGGCTCCACTTCCACACTAGGCACAGGGGATGAAGTACTGTCACGGTGCACCTCAGCGAAGATCTGGGATGAGGTTGCTCCCTCGTGGCAAGTTATCAGGCTCATGCTTAGTCTCTTGTGAAGAGGAGACTCTCTCGCTTCTTCAGCCTCCTCCAGGCTAATGTCTGCCTCAGTTTCTATCTCCACCTCCACTTGGGGATTCTCAAGAAGCACAAAGGGGCTCGAGTTAACCACACTTTGGAGAGCGGGCAGTTCAGGGGTGGCCAGGAGGTTAGCGTGCTCAGCCAAGGAGCCGAAGTTGTTGAAGGTCTGGGTGCTCAGGAGGGGCTCAGTGGAAGCCAACTCTTCGCCGTTGAAGGCCTCCTCCTCCACTGCATTATTGAAGAGTTTCTTAGGGGCTTCAGTGACTTTGCCTTCAGTCTCATTATGGAAAAGCATGCCCAGACGGCGAGCGAATGACCCAACTGTTGCTGTAGGAGCAAAGGGCAGAACATAATTATGTTACAGGGCATTTTGCAGGTGAGAAAAGCAAAGCTGAAAGTTATTTTTCATCAAATAGTTACCTCTCATGACTTCTCTGGCTGGGGTGCGTGTAATGCCGACAGTAGGTGAGCGGGGATCAGTGAACGCCAGTGGACACTCATTTTTCACCTCGCCAACAGCTTTAGACGCAAGCCCTCCAACCTAGGAAACATATTTGGTACAGTTATCTTATTTTTAAATGCCCCCCTCCAATCAACACATACACCAACCTCTTACAATGTTTGTAAGTAAGAAATCAGCTAGGTAACGTACCTGAATGGGTGTACGATCTATTCCAGTTGAAGGAGAGCGTGGATCTATTATATGACTGACTCGGCTGTTTTTGATGGCTGGTTCTGGTTTTATTGGTGCAGACACACCCATCTTGCTCTCACTGGATCCCATGATGCTTATTTAAGGTTAACTGGCTCACAGGTAAACAGAACATAACAGTTTAACACAGCAATATAATAAAAGCAACACAAGAACACAAAACATATGGAACATGCAGAAACAAAATACCATCTACATAGTATACTAGCGAAAGATACAGATAATGCAATTTAAAAATATATAGTCAAATGCCACCAGCACACCTCCATTCAATGAAATGTCCCCCATCTGTCTGGTCTCCAGTCAACTGTAAGTTAGTTAGTGTAACGCTTATGTAAATGTGTGTATGTTATACAGTTCCATTTAAACAAGATAAACCTAAGCATAATACTAAAACAAACAAAAAACCGCACTGTTGAGCAAGATTTGTAGCTCATTTTTATTATTTGGCTAAATGAGTGCCTGTAAGTTACATTGTGACACAGAACTAATTTTTGGAACATAATAATTTCACCTGGTAAGTTTACATCATTTATAACTTACATGAGTTGAAGTTAAAGTAGCCTGTTTAGATTCTTGCATGTCTTCTGTGTTTCGGTTAGCCGAAAATTAAACATCTGGCAAGCAAGTTAACAACAAGCTAGCTTAGCTAAGTCAAGGTCAGTTAGCGTGAAGTTCCCTATTTCATTCTTAAAATCTGTTGAAGTTGTAACATTGACGCAGTAAACGTGACCATAATGAGTTCAAACTGCAGACCGTAATGAGTTCAGACAGACTAACGTTATTTTAACCGACATCATCCTTGGTGGAGAGTTTCAAATATGTCCTCTGGCTTACCTTTGTACGAGACGAAGAATCAGGCGTGCGGCTAGTCCTCTTTTCACTTATTCCACACTTGATACAAACAGAAAGGGGAAACACACGACTTTTAAAAGATTTAAATGGCGGGGTTGCGTGTGTGTTATTTTTAAATGAACCAATCAGCGTGCGCGTCGTCTCGTATCCTCGGCGCTGATTGGTTTACTGCACGGCGTTCTAGAATTGGGCGTGGCGTTTGCTGATAACAAATTTGAAAGTTGAAATAAATGTATTGTTTTTCACAACTGGAGGGAAAAAGTAACTGTTACAGTGGAGCAATCCTCCTGAAACACGCCTCTACTTAATCAAACTGCCTAAGGGAAATATCAGATTTAATAAAGGGATACTTTTTAGGGACATCACAAGCACAAGAATATATCATGAGTTATCTGTAGAAATGCATCTTGAAAAAGACGCAATTTAATTTTAAAACAGACTTCAGTGCCACCAGAATGATTATAGATGTTTACTGCACAGTGCAAATTTCAGCAGCTAATATAAATTGATTTGCATAAAACTGATGCATTTCTAAAACATAAGTAAATACTAATAATAAAGAGATCATTAATGAAGATAATTAAAATTACTCTTTCTTTCCTTTATTGTCTTTAAAAGATATATATACATTTTAGTTTTATTTATTATTTTAATTTTAATTTGGATTTACAGTCTACATTTTATGATGGCTTTAATAATAATATAATAATATAATAAATAATAATAATACACTGCAACCGTTTACGCAGATAAGCCATTGACAATGGATGGATGGATAATAAAGAACCTTGTAATAATAGGAAAATAAAAAAGAAAGAGCCTTTTAAAGTCTAAAAATTATGTATTGGCACAGCACAGGCATCATATATAAATTACCATACTAAAAAGAATGAACAGGTTAATTCTCATTATTTAAGTAAAAACTTAGTGCTCTAATTAAGTCCAGTTTCATACATTATTATTCATGGAAGTTAATAATTTAGATTTATGTTCTTATTGCATGCCTTTCCAACTTTGAAATTCATACTGTATGAATTTTAACAGTCAGTTCTGCATATTTTTTGTCACAGAAGCCAAATCATTTTGTTCATTGATTCAGAAATGGGAGAAATAAACCAGATGTTTGGAATCAAAGCTTTATTGCTGAATATTATATTAAACATTGCAGTCAGGATTTAACTAGCCTGAAAACAATTATAGTGCAACAATTATGTTACAATACACAATATGGCATGTAGCATTATTTTACAATGAAGCAAATTGTTTTACAAGAGCGATATGAAAAAGAGCTTGAGAGGGAGGAGCCCAGAGAAATCATCCTCAATGATATTACAATTATCCGATGTGTGATTAATGTCCCCCACCCAACCCAAAATGCACACACACACTGTACACGTACACACACACACACACACACACACACACACACACACACACACCCCTTATCATAACAGTAACAGTCCTGCTGGTCGTCAGTTCATTATCCTGGCTGATAATTTAATGTTTTTGTAATCAATTAAGTAAAAAAAAAACAGAAAGAAAAACAAACTGCTGTAGCACTTAGTGTCTGTACTCTGGACCAGCCTAATCTTTCTCTTTTGATGAAAAGCATTCCTCCTTTTAATGTCATGGCAATATTGTACCTTTAATCAAAATAACCATAGTGAGTAGACAGTTGAAACAACAACCTGCTGTTAAGAAAGACTGTAAGAGAACTGGGTGTAAAGATAAACTCAACCGTCCACATTGCTTACATTGCTTAGTGAATACAGAATAATTTATCTTCATTGAGAACAGATTTAAAATCAACAAGTGACATTTCATTAAACCCAGTTCTCCTGATTAACCAAATAGGTGGAAAGATGAGCACCATCAAACATGTAAGATACAGTGACTGTATTACTGCTGGCTGCATCTTCCAGGTAGAGATTAATACTGTAATATTTGATAGAAGCCATTTACGCACACAGGAACACAAGATGATGTCTCTAGGATGGTGGATAATTCACAGTGTCTTCCTCCTCCGTTTTTCTGAAACCGTTACCACTCCTATTCGTCTCCGCTTCAGTCACCCAAACATTTCCCTCCCAGCGAAACACACTCACACTCAATAAGCTCCCCCCTGGCTGGTCTTCATTCAGTCCCACCGTCCACCTCCCTCTGGCAGAAGTGAGCCAGCAACGTGTCCAAGTCCCGACGGTCAGCAGCAGCGTACAGAGAACTCTCTCCCATCATGCTGAGAGCCATGCGCAGGGTGGACCAGATGTTGTCGGACATCATGGTGGCTGCTGCACCTCCAGGCCCCCTCGCAGCTCTCGCTCCGTCCCCGGCGGCCTGGCGCTGTAGAGATAGAGCTTCGAGGAAGTGCTCCACTGCCTCTCTGAGGATAAAAGGAAAATAAAGCAGGACAGGATGAACAACAATTAATTTTAGCTAAAGTAACCAGAACTATATTTATATGAGTTTCTGATATTAATCAAAAATAAATTAATACAGATTAATAGTTTAAGCAATGTAATATATAATAACTGTATAATGTAATAATCAAAAACAACAATCGAATTAAGGTACTTTTCTGAGAAAGGTATTATCCACCTTATTATTATTAACGCCACCACTCACTCAGCTACACCCCCCAAAATGACTATAAATGGCCATCATCACCATATCTCTGAAATATTTTCAACAAAAACTGAGCAACCTTCAAAAGTCAGTATTTATTGCTGAATTTGTTCAGTTGTACCTAATAAACTGGCAACTGAGGGTAATTTACCAAACTGCTGTTGCCATCTACTGGAAGGATAAGTAACTGCATCAGAGTTAGGTACAACAAGAAAGCGTCAAGTATTAAGATAATTTAATGGTATTGAATTAGAACTGAACACAAGACAAACATAATAGTATTTTTTTATCTGAAAAAAACTAGTGTGATTTTGTTAAACCTGAAAGTAGTTTTTTTTCTTTAACACTGTGTTGCAGGCTCTACAAAGAAATGCCTGATCAAAATAACTACATCTTTTATCCAATAATCAAACCCACTTCAAAACCTTCAAAGTCTGACAACTTGCCCAGGGCACAGTTAATGTTAATTTCACACATTTTACACAAAGATATACAGTATATTAGCTTATGTTTGGGACCATCCATCCCAATATTTATTTATTTATTTTTGTATTGTGTCTGAAAGTGGTGTAAATCATTAATGGAATCAATCTAATGTAACAGCAAGCAGTCAGTGTAAATGTGGTAAAAGCAACCAAAAAATATTCCTTTTAAAGGTTCAGTGTGTAATATTTAGGAGGATCTATTAACAGAACTGCAATAAACATATAAAAATACAATATACATAACTATGTTTTCAGTGGTTCATAAAGACCTAACATAATGAACAGTTATATGTTTTTATTATTGTAGAATGAGACATTCGTATTTACATAACCTACAGGTCCTCTTACAAAGAAGTCGCCATGTTCCTACAGTAGCCTGAACGGACAAAATACTTTACAGAGAGCATTTGGTCACTATGTTGAATATGTACGAAGTAGAAGAAGAAAAAGAAGTAGTCTGGTTTGTTAGTAGTAAAAAGAGTAATGCAATTTGGACAAATGGAGTACCACACAAATTAATTAGCACAAGAGCTGATGGTGTCGCCCACCGTAGCTTTTCTTACTCGCTTGCAAAGATGCCACTAAAAACATCACACTGAACCTTTAAAGCTAAAAAACGAACACATTTTTAGTGATAAATTTGATTTCAATCCAAATACACATCCCGCGACCCGACCCCGGATAAGCGGATGAAGATGGATGGATGGATGGAAAATACAGATCTACAAACAAAAGGATTCCTCCCTCACCTGTGTGCACCCAGGTTGACACAGCTGATTCCCAAGTTGTAGCGACTGCGGACAAAACCAGGCTGCAGCTCCAGAGCTCTCCTGTAGGCGGCCACTGCCTCCTCTGAGCGGCTCCCATTGGCAAGTGTGGCGTCTAACTTATTCCACAGCAGGTAGTCCTGATTGAAACAACAGGAAAAAAAGACAGAGCTCAGAAACAGAGCATGCAGTGTAAAGACATACATTAGTATCTCTAGCTTCTACACTAACCTGTGGTGTGACGGAGAGAGCAGCGCTGAAACAGTCAACTGCCTTGTCGTACTCCCCGCTGAGGTTAAAGAGAACTCCCAGACCACACTGCAGCTGGGGGTCCACCTGTGCGGGGTCAGAGTTGGCTGCTTGTAGGAACAGGGACTGGACATCAGTAAACAAAGCTCTGTACAGGGGGGGAAAAAAGCAAAAGAAAAGGGAAAATAGAAGGAGAGTCAGAAGAAGTTGATATAATATGTTAAACATTTTTAGAATGACTAAATGTATGTTTTATTTTGAATGTGTGCAATACTCACTCTGGCAGTAGTGACCCGAACCTCTCCCTCTCCTTCTCCCTTTCTCTGGCGCCATCCTTTTGCCGTTCACGCTCATTCTGCTCCCACACAGAACGGTATTTTGGATTGTGCTTTAGCCAGTCACGAAGAGTCTCACAGGCCTGCCTGTGCAGCGATTCGTTAGTGAAACTGACAGCCAATGCCATCAGAGCAGTCAGGTTGTCTTTCTTCAGCTCTATACATCTGATGACAAAAGGCAGGCAATGGGAAGAGGAAAAAAGTCAAAAGGGAATAACATTATCTTGTCATTAAACAATGACATGCTTTTAAATGCGAGAACAAATGTTAGAAATTGTCAAATACTTGATTAATAGTGTCATATTTTACAATTAGTCAAGTACAATATCTAACATTTAGTGTTTTGTTAAAACTTTAGCTGAACCCATGCAAAGATGGAAAACGTGATGACTATACACACAAAAAACTGAGCTGGAAGATCACCAAATTTATTCTATCCTGTTAATATGAAACAGGATAGAATCAATTTCCATGACGGACTCATTTTGCTTTTCATGCAACTATGTAAATTTTGTCATGAACATTTACTCAAAAGAGGCAGTAGAAAAGCAGTGTGAGCATATACAAGTTAATCAGGACTAATTCCAGAATAGGTAGATAATAATCAAAACATTTACAATTTCCAAACAATTTCTACAAAGAAAAGAGGTGACACTACTTGTATGCTGTGATGTTTTGTTAAATACAAAGCATTTGACGTGCATCTGAAGGGACAGTTTATACTAGCATTTTGCAATTCTGATTTCCAACCTGTGGAGGGCGCTGATGGCAGCAAATTCTTGCTCATTCTCTGCCTGACAGGTTCCCAGATATTGCCAAGCCTGCAATTTAATGAAAAGAAATTAACATGCAGCCAGCATCATTACAATAACCTTCTGTGGGGAAACAAACATGAGTAAAATTACAAGTAAGGCGACTTTCTGGATTGTTTTTAAGTGTATTAATAAGAGGATGATCCAAAAATTTTGGAGACTGAAAAACTTGAAAAAGAAACCACATGCTCGAGGAGTCTCACCAGTTGGTTGTCTGGTTCTCTCTGTACAGCACTTTCAAAGAACCGTACGGCGCCCGGGATGTCCCCTGCCTCCATCCTTTTCACTCCCTCTGACAAAGGGTCCGGGTGCGATAAGTATGGGTTGTCCTCTTCAAACTGATACCCCTGGGACAAACACAAGGAAAACACGGAGGCTGCTGAGAATATTTCTGTGTACTGTTCTAACAGAGGACGGTCCATGAAAAGCAATGTAAACAGATCCTTCTCAGCAGATGCCTGTCCTGAACAGGCTGACAGGTACCTTGTCATAAGAACTGCTGAGTAGCTGATCGAAGTCAGACAGCCAGGGATGGCTCTCTGCATCCCTCTTAGCCATCTCCTCCCACTCCTGCTGCAGCTTCTCCCAGAAATCCACATCACTCTGACAAAATGACAGATACACATCATTACTTCACAGTCACCTCACATCACACATCATCATGCATTATAGGCATGTTTGACCTTTTTGATTGATGGTGTTTCATAGACAGTACTTTAAAAAAAAAACAACCCCGCCCCCCACAGGATTAAGTTACTTTATCAAGGATGTTGATGCAAATTGTTCAGGCAAGTTTCCAGGACACTGTATGCTTTCACCTCTATGTTACAACTGCTCCTAATTAAAATACAGTACTTTCAGCTCATGGTTATTGTCTCACCTCCACTGCAGCTTTAGCTTCTTGGAAATCTGGCCCTGACGCAGTGAACTGATCTACCCAGGCTTCAGCCGACTCCTCTGACACCTGAAGAGCAATGACAGTGGGTGGCTTGAGTCGGCACGTGCTGGATATGAAACATGTTATATTAGAGCTGAGGATGGGGACATAAAAACAGGAAAAATATGGAGGGAAGTGGAATGGAAAGGAGGAAAAGATGAAAGAAGAAACAACACAGAAAAAAAAGCTAATTTTCTACTACTTACTTACATACATCTTCCTTATTATATACTGACTTTTTAACAGCAGCAAAATCTTTAAATTCTGAATACATCTTACTGTTTATTTGGGAGACAAAAAACTCTAAGCACAAATAGTAGCAAAATTTAAATATAGCTACAAGTGCTGCTATAAATAAAATACCTATCTCTGCCAAGACCACAGAGGTCCTACCTGCCTGACGACCTTGGCCCACTGCTCTGCTTGTTTAGCTTTAACTTTCTCAATCTTCTTATTCCTCTCTGGGGGTTCCAAGGGAAGACTACCACCTCCCGTCTCCATCAGGAACTACGGCAGGAGGCGAGGAGGAGTGGCGGGGGGGGGGGATGGGGCAATGTTTTGAGGAGGGAGCGGTTGGTGAGGTGGGTTTTTTTGGAGGGGTGGGCGGAGGAGTAATTTTAAGTAGTAGGAGGAGTAGATGAATGGTGGTTATTAATTGAGGGAATGGCAAGCCGAGAGTTTGAAGGCAAGTCAAAAAATGGGAAAAGTACAAGTGAAAGTTAAGCAGATCAGAAAAAGGACTGAGCGCTACACATGCACATTATAAAATGGAAGCCCATTTCTGCCAAATTTGAACTCACTCAAAATTTTGAAATGAGTTGAAATTTTGAGTCTTGACATAATATCTCATAATTTAAGAGATAAAACTTTACCTTATTATGTCATAATCTTGACCTTCTCATTTTGGTATTTCTTTAATCTTTAACTTTTTTATTAAATCTCATTTTTCAACTATTTTCCTTTCCGTCAGCCCTTTTCTGCCAGAGCTGAACAGTCAACGAACTGAGTCAAGATGGGAATAACCAGAGCTTGATTGTAGACATATATATAAATGCATTAAAATATATAACTAAATACATAATAGGGAAAGAAGATAATAGCAGCCCTGTCTCTTCAGAACAAATTCCATCTGTAATGCTGTGCAGCCTTGAGCTTCATATTACAGGGAGAGAGTGGCTGCTTTTGGTTACATTTGTGGAAAATGTTACTCTGCATCAGATGCTGGGATGATGAGTCACAAGACATAGCCTATACTGTGCAAAAGTAAACCAATGTGCTTTCCCAATGTATTCCCAATTGCAACCATCCCCCTCCTCAGTGGGCAGTGACTCGTACCTGGTTGAGGGTGGAGGCCCAGTTCTGAGCCTCCTCGGCCTGAGCTTTATCTGTGAGCTGTTTGTCTGTTCTGCTCTCCACTGTCACACTGCCCTCGCCAATCTGCCTAATGAATTGCAGGAACTAAACAACAACAACAAAAAAGCCATTGCCATTACTAAGTACTCAGGTTCATACTAATATACTGCTAGTTTATTTCCAAAGCAACAACTTCTTTGCAAACTAAGATAACAACCTTGAAAAACCACAATGAAACTAAAGTCATCAATATTATCACTGCTTCCAAGGAACAAAATGTTAAAGAAAAAAGGAAAAGATATGGTGATAGATATGTAAAAAAAGGAATGACGCATGCTATAAAAAGGATCAACTTGCTGTCAGGTACAGATTAAGTCGCTGCTCACCTCTGTGTTTTGTAACTTGGGGTCATCAACCTTTGCGACAAGCTCATTGGCTGTCTGCCTCAGCTCATCTCCTGGTTGATACTCCTTTGTCCTGTCAGATTAACAAAAAAACTGTCAATATTATACTCTAAGTCAGCGGTTTTCAATAGGTGAGGCGCGCCTCCCCTGGGGGGCGCCAAAGAGTGACAGGGGAGGCGCGAGTCAGTTTATAATACGCGACTTTGTTTTTTGTTTTTTTTTAAGTCCCGTTAAAACAGCACGGGTTGCGGGTTGCATTTTTTGGGGCTTATTAAAAAAAGGGTAGCTTGTTAGGAAAATCTGACAAGCAACTTTGTTTTCTTTACATCTATCATAATTGCTGATACGGATTAGCCCACATAAGCAGAGAGCAGTCTGTTTTCTTTCGTTTTGAATGGTTCTGTTTAAAAGTATAATGGTCACGGTTGCCGTTTTCTCAATCTCCAATATATTGATTGACACTGTCTGCTCCCAGCTATAGCCAATCAGTGCAATCATATAAGTGCTGTGGCGTAATTCGTCAAAACATTCAGCCGAATTCGGCAATTTCAGCGTTATGGAGGAGATCCACAATTCCCAGATAATTAAATATTTTAATAAATAGGCCTATGTGAATTAGCTACACTGCACAAACCAAAAGTAATCCTACACACCGGATGAAGAAGGGTTGACTCTCCCCAGAACATAAAATCTTCTTTTATTTTATTTTAAGCTTCATGAAAAATATGTGAATCTGTTCGATCTGAAAACATGCCTTCAATGCAGTTGACTGTTAAATGTTGTGTTCCGTGAACAAACAGCGTGGTCGTTCATTGATCAGGTAGAGCTGTCCATTGTGCTGATTTTGTTCGAGACGCTTTTTCAACCGTCAGGTGTCGTCGTCGGTAGCTTTGGCGCCGATTACACGTTAAAGGGATAGTTCACTTCAAAATGAAAATTCTGTCATCATATAGGCCTACTCACACTCAAGTTGTTTCAAACCTGTATGAATTTCTTTCTTCTGTTGAACACAAAGGAATATATTTTGAAGAATGTCAAACAGTTAAACAGTTAACTGGAACCATTGATTTCCATAGTATTTTTTAGTAAGTCAATGGGACCAGTTTACTGTTTGGTTACTGACATCAAAATATATCCCTTTGTGTTCAGCAGAAGAAAGAAATTCATACAGGTTTGAAACAACTTGAGGGTGAGTATATGATGACAGAATTTTCATTTTGATGTGCATCCCTTTAAGCATGTTTTGTTGACTTGTGGTTAGGCATATGCTACTGATGTTCAGTGATTTTAAAAGTAGCCTCAATTAGGCCTGCATGAAGTTGGAAATTATTTGCTGTTGCAAAGAATCATTTATGAATGCACTTAAAAATGTCTTCAAATAAAATTTAAAAAAGGATTTGTTGTTGATCAGACAATCAGTTGTTATTGAAACTCATCATTGCCTGGAACACACAAAAGATGGCATTTACTGCAGTGGCATGGGGCTCTGCCGTTCTTACCTACTCTAAGGGGAGGCTCACATTCACCCAATTTGAAAACCCCTGCTCTAAGTTATAAGAGGGGACTGTCAATTCAGGCTGAAGGCTGTACTTTGCATTGTTGTGCAAGTAAGTTATTTTGATGTCAGCATACTATGTTGAGGATTAGACATCTGTAAGGCTGATATTCTATCCATCAGCATTCACTTCTTGCTCAGACGCTTCATTGCCTTTTGACAAGGCAAATCTTTGAGCTCAACATCAGACAAGACAGGTTTTAAAATTTTTAAGTCAACATACACATTCATTCAACAAGAAGACGAGAATACCATCAAGGTCCATACATGCATTCATATCTGCTCTCCTTTGTCTACCAGTGCCCTTGTTCTCTTTTACTCCCCCACAAGTGTCTTGCCTATGCTCCACGTTTATTGCAATGTGATGGATGTAGCTATTTATATAAGCCATTTCGCATCTGCATGCTTTCAACACTCTATCCATGTCTGCCATCCCTTATTCTAACCATTCGTTCTCCTTGTCTCCCAGGTCTCCCAGCCACAACTTCTCCTCCGACTGCTCTAGATACTCCTCTGCCCAGCGTCCAGGATCTGGAGCAGGGGGGAAAAAGTAAAAAGCACAGCAGATAGGCACATTGTAAAAAATACAAACAATGCAAAAATAAAAGGATTTATCCATGGTAGGTTTGCTCTGATGTAAGTAAAAACTGATGACATATGACTGATGATGACTCCAGAAAAATTAAGTGCGCAATAAGCAAAATGTGTGTTTCGAGAGCAAAACACATATTTTGCAACATAGAGCAGCTATAACAAACTCAAGCTACCTGCAGCCTCAGCAATAAATTCCCTCGTCCAATCAGCATCTGCTGCATCACCAAGAACGGTGAGCCCTGGTGCAGAGGCAGAGTCAGGACCCGAGAGGAACTCAGCAGCCCAGTCACCAGAGAGGGCCAACGCTGCCACATCTGGAGCTGTGACATGGAAATATGTGGGGCTTAAAAGACTGGAAACATTTTGTGAGCAGCCATACAAACACTCAAGAAAATACCTGTCGCTGGTGTGTAAAATAATAGACAAATAATTATTATAATCAAGTGTACCTCTTTGTGGAGCTTGTCTGTAACTCTGCTGGTCAATCTGCTGCATTTCCTCCAACAGCTGACCCATGTCAAATGTGTGTGGAGGTCGTGGGGGCGCCTGAAGGAACTCATTCACCAGCTGGAGCAAAAAAAAAACAAAACATGTTACTACAGCTAATAAAGATTCTTCTACTTTTCTGAGACTACGTTATGAAATGTCACCCAGTATATGCAGAGCAACACACCTAGAGCTTTTATTTAACATGTTACAGCACTTCACAGTCAACACAATATACTGAACATGTAAAGGAATGTAAGCACTGACCTCTTCTTCAGTTGCAATTTCAATGGCAGTGGGGGGAATCTGAGAAAAAAGAAAGAAAAAAAAGAGGTAACAAAACAACTAGTGCCACGTCTGTTGTCAAGCAGACTTTGTAGGAAGTTATTCAGCTGATAAATTCAGCTATTTGAACTACTAATGGATATCTACAAATTAGTTACTGTAGGTGTTGAGCGGTGCCGCCATGCCCCCCCTTCCTTGGTCATGTGACTGGTCAACTTCATGAGGGGATTGGCTCCCCCACATTCTGCCTCCACCAACTCCCGCATCGCCATGGCAACACAAGGATGAAGCAAACCCGATCAGACCACCTGAGAACTGAGAAGAGGATGAATAGGTGCATTACTCTTTTTTGTTTTGGACAGTTCAATTCAGTCTGTGTTCAAGGGAGTTAATGGCATCAGATTTTTTAGGCATCAGGCTATTCAATGAAGCACATCATGACTCAATAGTGTGATAAATTTAAGAAAATCCTAAAGGTAAACTGCACAGTATTGGGTTTAATTCCCAAATAAAGAGGACAGCAGTTCAGGCCCCCACCTACAAAAAAAACATGGTTCTGACCCCGTTAAGGGCTGCAAGGCCAAGCAAGGTGAAATCTTGAGGGTGTCCACACGGCACACATAGTCACGTAACAACATTCAAGCTCCATCTGCTGTTTTCCGTGTCATTTCTCAGCTTAGAGTGAACCATTAATAATGTGGATATGATGGCCCGGCAGGCACAGGCATTCACTGCATATTTCACTCAGCCAGTCTAGTAACTTGAGATAATTTTCGCTTTTAACTACAATGAGAAACAGACAGCATTTAAAGCTATCACCATGAAATCACAGATTATGATTTGTATCATACAGGGCTGGGTATAGAACTTAAATACTTCTTTGGTATGATCCACGAAATATGTGCATAGCACCAATGATAAAAAAGCTGCTATCTAAAGGTCTGGTCATCTTGTTAACTTGTTGTTTGATTTGATATTTTGTGGTTTATATAATTTAATTAATTTCAGACTATTTTATTTAGGCAATATTCTTGTACACTTCTCTTGAAACATTTACCATTAGAGGAATATGGCTTATTTTGATCAATTCAATAAAAGGTTTTGTTGAAAGAATTGTTTATATTTCCTAGTGAGCTACTGAACAAATGACTCGACATTTTGGTATTGGTACCAAAACTCTGAGTATTGTATCAGGACTAGTGTAAAAACAATACAGCCAAAACCCCCACAATCTACCATCAATATTATACACATATTAAGACCTGCTTTGTCCTTATTTATCTGATGATCACTCACCTGATTCTTCAAAAGCAAAACAATAACCCAAAAAGAAAATTCCTTCTGACAATGATGTGGTCCCTTATACTGTGAATGACTGAATGTGGTCCATGAGAAAACTCTGCTGCTCAACTCACTGACCTATATCAGGGATGAACAGCTGACAAACTGTTGTACATACTGGCCTACTCAACTTCTCTAAACCCCCTGGAGGGATACGTAATGGTAACCATTTCCATAATGAAATGTCAGGAATAGAAATTTAATTCCCTGTCTACTTCACTCCACTCTGTTCTACTATAGCAGTGTTCACCTAAAAACACCTAGAGAAAATAATACACAGGAGAATCCATTCTACAGGTGCACAGCTCATTGCTCTCATGGTCTAGACAATAGATTTAAGGATTTTTTATTCCTACTGATTCAAACAGCTGCTGTATGATGATTAGGGTCAAAGTAAGAGGATTAGACAAAGATATTAATACACACACTATCACAGATAGGCCACGGTGACACCTGCTTAACGTTACTTGCTCAATTCACTGTTACACATACAAATCCATAAGAAGGTTGTATTGTTTTGTCATACCCAGTCACACATATGTCACTTGTATTGTGACTTTCCAGTCCAAGAAAATAATTGAACTCTGCACACCTGAAAGCAACATTCAGGTGCTCCCGCACATGCTTTAAGTGTCTTACTGCTGTCATGTGTCAAATTAGTTTACTGACTGGGAGCAGTGAGTGTACAATGATAGCACTGTTATGCCCGAAGCTAACTGTGGATTCAGCCAGAAACAGCAACGTTAGCTCGTTTAACATAACTCAACGTATTTCTTCTTATTGGGCCAACAGGCTGCTCATTAAATGGCAAGTCAAACGAAGGAGATTTCAAGAATTAACGACCCGTTTGGCTTGCAACGATAGCGAGTGTAGCTAGCGTCAGCTAACAGTGCTAGCTAGCCGCTGTAGGGCCAGTGTAGAGATCATTCCTGTTGTATGTAGCCACAGAGGCATCAACAGCGGGTAGCATGATGTTCACCTCACCGCCGAAAGCTGCTGCTGAAGCCGAAGCGACAGTCCCTCCTCTCCGGTCTGTCCTTTCCGTCTGATTTAACAAAGGTAACGTTGTAACCAGCAGAATAAAAGCTGCCGCAGTGTCAAACCTCCCGGTAACCGTGTCAAAGCAGCCGCCGTGAGTTATTAGCGCTCCTCTTTTATTTACCTTCCTCCTCCATGACCCACAAAACCCCTCACCGATCGCTTGGAGTGTCTCGTACGACGGTGTTGTATTCTCAAACGGTCTTACGTAAGAAGATGGGGGACGAAAAATACAGCGTAAGCTAATGAAACGGAGAGAGACGTACGTTTTGTTTTACGTAAAAAAAATATCACGTAGAGATCAAAGTCCAGAAATCAGGAGCGTGGTTGCCATGTGCAAAAACACCAGAAGAAAAAAAGTAAATTAAAAAATTCTCAGTATAATGTCGAATTTCTATACGTTTTGTATACACATGCAATGTGTGTGTACCCTTGTCTTAAATGAGATGGGTCACCACACCAGCATGGCTATACCATTAGGAAGTAATGGAAAGAGTATTCAGATACTTTAAAAGTAGCAATCCAACACTGTAAAATACTCAATTACAAGTAAAAGTGCTGCTTTCAAGTATGGAAATAGGTAAACTTTACTCATCATGTGTAAGTCACGGAAAATGGTATCTTTCAGGGTGTTACATTTATTAACCTATACAGTGGTGGAAAATAGCTTACTATATTTACTCAAGTACTGTACTTAAGTACAATTTTGAGGTATGTGTGTTTTACTTGAGTACTTTCATTTTATTCTGGATTTCTACTCCACTATATTTATTTGATAGCTATAAAAAGTTACTCATACAATATGATGCAATGTTATTCATGAAAATCCCCAACAGCATTAAAAGATGTTAAAACTAGCTTCACCTCGACCAGCTGCAAAACTAATGCTACTTACAGGTATGTGCATCAATGATAAAATGTATATAAACCTCCAATGGCTACTTTGCATAATGAGTTTTACTTATATTTTAGGTATTCAGGCTACTGCTGCTAATAGGCTACTGTAATTTTATTTAGTACATGTTGTGAATACAGTATTTTTACATGTAAAATAGTATTTTTTATAATGAAGCAGCTACTGCTACTTCTACTTAAGGATCTGAATACTTCTTCCACTTACTGATTATATACCGCAATGTTGGAATATTACTAAGGGTGCATTGTGTATGCAGCATTTTATTGTTGAAGCTGGTGGGGTTTGAGTTTGTTTTAGCTACCTCATATACTGTTGGTTTCATAGTCTAATCTAAAACAGTGTTTTATATTTTATAAGAATGTTGTGTTTTGTATGTATCTATTTACTCCAGCTGTCAGATAAAGTAGAGAGAGTAAAAAGTACAATATTTCTTACTGAAATGTAAGTAGATGTAGAAAGTAGCATACATTGGAAATATTCCAGTAAAGTACCTACAATGTAACTTGTGCAGTACCTCGGTAAATGTACTTAGTTGCATACCACACACTGAAATGACTTTACTATATTTATTGTGAGCAACACGTTTCGCCTATGGCTTCTTCAGGTTCACACAGTAAAATTACAAAAAACTCTCACAGAAATGTGATTTAATATCAAATATTATATACAGCATACATAATTCACAGGACTCACATCATTTCACATAAGGAACTCTTAACTACTTTACGGCAGACAACCTGTAGGTCCTACCTCTGTCCATCCACTAAAAGTTAAGAGTTCCTTATGTGAAATTATATGATTCTTGTGACTCATGTATGTTGTATATATTTTTTTGATAATAATCATATTTCTGCTGTTTGTATTATAGTATTTTTTAAAGATGTTGTTTGTATAAAAATGTAAAAACTTGACAAAAATGTGATAGAAAAAATGGAATTTACTGGTTATGTGACCTACATAGTGTCTATATAACACACCTGTGATTTTTTTTTTGTAATATCACTGTGTGAACCTGAAGAAGTCATACGCGAAAGACCTTACTCACAATAAATATAGTAAAGTCATTTCAGTGTGTGGTACCTTGTTTTTGATTTTTCATAGCCTATTCCTGCAACTTACCAGCACCTGACTGTTGTTGCTGTGCTTGGGAAATTTCTCATTTTATTGTACATATATGTTGTAGACTAGCATTAACTGCATGGTTTTAATGTTTTATGACATTAGAATGAATTGGTTATAGTCCTAATCATAAGAAAATATCAATCTATTGTACACTTTTAAAAGGATGCGATTCTTCTAGGTTACTTTTCATAAATGAACTCACTTTCCAAACGCTTTTTACAACATTACAATGTTATTTCAGTGAGAACCCCACTCTAACAAGAAAACTCTCTCGTGAAGACGTCATATAGTGTTTTTATTATGAATTTTGTAATGTTTTCTGACAGTTTGCAATAACAGTTAGTCAGCATAATCCTTGTCATCATTGTATCAATAATTACAGGTAATGTTCCAATAGTAACATAGTAATAATATAAGTTATTAATCAATGCAATGTTTATTCCTTCTTAACATCACACTCAAAAACGACAGGCTTTTTTTTACTGACAGGTTTAGCACTGCACATTGATAGGCTACACAGACAGACAGCAAGAGACACAGAGGGAGAGGTGTAGGAAAAAGGCAGTGGGAGCAGGAGGAAAAGGTGAAGAGAAGCATACGGTTGTACATTCATTGAACTAAAGATATTGCATGGAGTGAAAAAAGGAAGAAAATAAGAAAAAAAACTACCTGGAAGCGTGAGAGAGGAAATAAGTGAGACTTATCTAAGTATCACAGCAATGTGCCCTCCTTTTTCTGTGATTCAGATATTGACAAGTTCTTTTAATTACAACAATATTACACACAAATTAAGAGACACTCATCAAGCCAGGGATTATCATCCTTATCACTACTACTATTATTATTATTATTATTATACTGTTTTTTGATGCTGTAAAGGTGATTACTCAAATGGAAGAAAAAAGGAAATTAATAATCTGCTCCCTCTCAAAGTGTGCAGAAAAAGAGTGGCTGCAATAATAATAGTAATAACAATAATAATATTCATCATTGTATGTACAGAAAATTCATTACAATCAATACAATCAAAACTGCCCAAGCTGAGCTGACATTCTGGAAACAGCAGGGGTAGCACTATGGAGTGTGTATATGTGTTTGTGTGTGATTGCATGTGACGTCTCGCAGTTATTGTAAATGCAGTGTGCAGTGAGTGAGTGAGTTAGAGACATTCCAGCGGTCACTGTGGGAGGGGGTCAGAGGTCAGGTTGCACCAGGTTTACTGTGGATGGTGATATTTTGTCATTTAGAGGCAGTTTTCTGAAACCACCAACTTGTGTAAAGGATGAGGTTTATGGTTGATAGTCCCTAAATCTTCTCATCTCATTATCAGCACCACATAAATTATTGTCGGGAGCTGAAGCTGTCACAAAACCACCTGCAAGCATAGTTTCTTTTTTTAGTTTTCATAAATAAGTTGGAGAGTGACCGTAATGTCTGACCTCACTGTCTTCACTCTGTGGTTAACGGTGGTTGAGGAATGTGTCGAGAGAGGATGCAAAGAGGGAGAAAAGAGCTTGTGCACAGACTTCTCGAGTCAGTCTAACAAGGGAGTGCAGAGACATGACGGGATCAAGGCTTTGTGTTTTTGCCTACAGATCTATTCAGATCTATTAAAGTCCGGCATGTTGCAGATTATTCCAGTTTTCACTTTGTAAAGATTTCATTCTGAGTTCAATAACAAAAGATAGAATACAATCTGTTTTTTTTTAAACAAAAGGAGTCTCATTCAACCAGTATTACACTATACAGACACATTACCATCTTGTGATTTAGAACTGGTGCACCACATACAATATTGGTGGGTTTTGCTCAGGCGGTTAAATTACATTAACTGTATACATTGTGCCATTGAACATTTAAGTGGAGAACAACAGCCTGTTGTTGGCTATAGGTCACATATGGCGTTGAGTGTCAAGAGTATTACAGTGACTGTGTTGTGCGTAGTGTTTGTAAGCATACATTCCTTATACTAGTGGTGTCAGCAGTCGTTGATATTAAAAGTGTTGGAGTGTGTGACTGGTGAGCCGGTTTGTGGTTTCCATGAGAACAGGTGCAGAGACACATGTGGTTCAGTAGCGACGGGCGTTGCCGTCCCTCCCCTCCTTCTTGATGATAATTCGTTGGTCGTCGCTGGCATCGTCAGGTGACTCTGCTACCTCCTCATCCTCCTCCCCCTTCCCCTCTATGTCAGCAGAGATGCCCATGCGAGACTCATAGGACTAAGGGAAAGAGCCATGTGTGGATGGAAACAGGAGCTTAACAGGTGTGGTCATTTATAACGATCACGTCAGTCAACATTCATCAATAATCTTACTGTTTTTTACCTCCATAGGGTTGACGATGATGGTGAGTGCAGAGTCGTCCCATTGGCTGCTGCCCTCCTTAGCGCCGCCCCTGGCACCTTCACCACGGCGATGGATGGAGCGAATTCGGAAAACACCAAGGATCACCATGACAACCAGGAAACCCACACACACCATTATGATGACGGTGGCAGCTCCTGGCACAACTGTAAAAAAACAACAACACAGTGATGAGAATGTGTAATAAAATAATACAGATTCAAATGATAAGTCTAGTGATGGTGAGGTATTGTCTGTGTTTCCAAAGCCTGACGTAGCTCCATTGTTGTCCAACAACTATCAAAAACATATGAGTGAGCCACACCATTGCGCTGGGTGACACATTCTTTCATTACAATGAACACAGGCACTGTAGTTTATCTGAGCCCAGTCTCATCCCAGGGAGTCAAATACCGACGTTTTGAGAAAGCCTGACAAAGCTTCTGTATTTGATGCAGGTGCCCTCAGGTGCATTGTTTTTTGGTAGTTTTAACCTCTCTCTCACCTACACACCAGGTTCGAGGAAAGTCAGCCTGACGCAATATCTCTCTCAGGAGAAAGCCTCTGGTACAGACACCATTTTTCCATCTACCTGTGTCGTTAAAGCTGTCTCCTGGGAGATCGAGTGCATGGTAAGAGAGGCCCAGCAAACCCAGCCTGACCCAGCTAACCGACTGTTCCTGAATCTGCTCATTCTCAGGTCCTCCTGAGTACTGCCTGCGCCCGAGGCAAGACTTCTGTTGGTCAGCTACGGCCCTTGCCTGTGCTTTCTCCCTAGTTCCCAGCCCTTTGTTACAGGTTTATCTTATGTAAACGTCCCACAGCTCGGGACTGTGGACCTCCTCATCATGTTTTCCACCTTCATGGCATTCCTCTGGATATCATCTCCGAGAGAGGTCCTTAGTTTGTGTTCCCAGGTGTCCAAGAGTTTTGTCAGTCTCTGCATGAAACTGTAAGCCTTTCCTCTGGTTTCCATTCCCAGACCAATGGCCAAGCAGAGAGGGCAAACCAGGACTTGGAGGCAGCTCTTCTGTGTCTAACCCATCCATTCTCCTGGAGTCCTCGGTTAGACTGGGTCAAATATGCACACAACTCTGAGACCAGCTCTGCCACAGGTGTGTCCCCATTCAAGGCCTTCATTGGCTATCAACCACCTCTGTTTCCCTCTAAGGACACAGTTCCCTTAGTCCAGCACCATCTTTGACGGCAAGGTCTGGGAAGAGACCTAGGCAGCTCTGCTCTGTTTGACAGACAACAATCTCCGTATCACAGATCGCCACCGGATTGAAAGTTTGGCTTTCCTCTAACAATCTTCCGTTAAGGACCGATTCCAAGAAACTCTCTCCCCAGTTCATTAGATCCTTTGAGACTGAACGCATCATTAAACCATCTGCCGGTAGATACAATTTCCCTGCACTATGAGAATCCACCCCACATTCAGTGTTTCTCAGTTAACAATAGTCTTTTCTAGTCCTTTGGTTTTTGGTCCCAGAGAGAGAGAACTCAGCCGGGCTGCCTTGTTTTACCTGCTTCTCTGCCCCTTCTCTATTTCTTGCCATATCATCCATTTCACATTAGTGATACTCACGCTACGGCCAACCTCTGAATCTTGTCCTGCGTACTTGCTCTTTTTGACTGGCATTTTTGCCTGACCTCTGTTTTTGCTTTTACCTCAGGTTTTTGGTCTGCCTTGTTCAGCATTTTACCTGGTTCTCTGCCGCCTGCTCCGCTCTTGCCACCTGCCTGCCCGCTCACAGAGACTGCCAGCCAGAAAACCAGCATTGCACATTCTAGTGACGTTGTTAATACTAAAAGTATTACAGTTGGTTTTACGCACAGTCAAACCAACTGCAGAGCCAGTCATCTGCATGCATTAAGCTCTGCTGCAGCCCTTTCTCACCAGTGGACCTTAGGGGTCTTTTGATGAGGCAAAGCATGGTTGTTCCTGTGCCTCTGAAGTTGTGGCTCCTATACTTTTAAATTATCTTCCTTTGGACTAATAGGGGCCCTGTGGAGTTTTCTTGTAAACAATCGAATGTTACATTCAGTGTTATTCATCAAAAGTCTATGTGTGTATTTCCCTCCACATAAAACATCTGCAAAACCAATTTTTAAATCCAGCACTGTTTACATCCATATTTATCCATATCTTAAAAGACTCAACTGTCTTTAATGGTGCATTGCAACATATCTTGCGTATTACCATCACCTGTTCAGTGGAATCGTGTGACACCATTGGTAGGACTGTGTACCACATCACCTGTATGTACGCTTGTGTACACTTGTGCATCCTTGTGCATGCTCATAGAAAAACAGTTACTTGGGGTTTAAGACTCCACAGGAACACTGTAAATGCAGCTCAAGACATAGGACTCGCCTTTGTTTAGTCTTATTTTCATTTTATTTTATTTATTACTTTCATTCATTGCTCTTTTTTAAAGATATTTTTGGCTGTTTTTAATTTGATAGTCCACAGTGTAGACAGCGACAGGAAAAAAGGTGAGACACAGAGAGGCTCTCCTTATCCATCACTCTTAAATTGTGACTGTATTTTCCATAATTTGTTCATTGTGAAGGACTTTGTGACATCTGTTCTAGAAGGTCCTGTTATAATAAATGTTACAGTACAGGTAAAGCTGATGGGAGGAAAATGTCACCTGAGTTGCGGTGTGGATTGGGGAGGGTGTGTCCACTCAGCTCTCCGGCATGGTGAGATGGATGGAGAAACTGCTGCTGGGATGCCAGCAAATGGGATGGGTGGTACAGACTGTCCAGAGAGTGGAGGAAGTTTACCTGAAGGAAGGAGAAAAAGAAAAATTACCTCATTGCCTATGTGGCTAAAGCTAAACTGTGTTGGTGCCTCACAACAATTCTCAGAGCTACTTACACAACAACTACTTAAAATATGTTACTAACATAAAGTCCAGTTTCTAGCTTTCAGGACTGAACGTCCATGCTCATTTTTTTATGTTTATGTTCATGTCAGTTACATGAATGATGTTTCCTCTCACCTCCAGTGTCAACTCATTGCTGGTGTATCTGCCATTCATCTCAGAGCAGGACAGGCGGAACCGCCTCTCAAAGCGGGCTGAGCCTTTAGCCAGTCGGTAGCGGACTGAACGAAGGACATCCTCATACACAGAGATGGATTCAGCACCTGGAGGGAGCGCAGAAATAAAAGAGGACAGAACAAGAAAGAAGACAGGCAGTCAATACTGAGACGATAACTGAGAAGGAAAGAAAAGTAGTCTGCAGCTACTTATTGACAGCTGAGGCTGGCTTTATGTGATGGATGACTTTAAATTTTTAGGTCATTGGGAATCTATTATATTGAATTTCAAAGAACTGAGCTTAGACGTTTTAAAGGCCCTGAAAACCTATTTTCTAAGGCCGCGTCTTACTGCGATATATGGAGTCGTCTATGAACACAGTATTTTTTGCCAAAGTCCAAACTGTTTTGATATTCAAAATTAAAAAATATTTGTATTTTTTGTTTTCTTTGTGATTTTTTTTTTAACCGGGTGAGACAAAACATAAATACGTGATGTCCTCTGATAAAGCAGGTGATATCACAGTCCTGAAAAAAACACATTAGCTGAGCTTTTGATTGTGAAAGTTAACTCTTAACTTTAACTTGTTGTTCATTTAGTTGTGAATATTTAATGTTATAAAGAAACACTTCAGGGGCTTTAAAAAAGAGAGACACAAACTGACTATTTAAGTCAGACGTCTGACATACTTTGTGGTATCTGTTTCATGTTGTTTATGCTGTAACTCACTGTTATTGCTGCCTACCTTGTCAATGACAGAAAAGAAAAAAATGGTTTTCTATGACAGTTTTAGTAGCCTACCTGTGATGGCAATATAAGCAGTGGTATTGATGATTTCCAGTCCCCTCTCTCGCACAACATCCATGTCCACCAGAAGCTCCTCCCTCTCGGGGTTTAACTCCTCCCCCAGTGGTTGGACCTCACAGCCATCCAAAGTGTGGGCAACTGCATCGGACATCAGAGCTAAGAGGCGGTGAAAAGGGGACAAATGACAAAATTATTACCCCAACTTAAGAAACAAAGACCATATAAGATCTCTTAATTTCCATATACAGATCGATAAACAAGTGGTAAGCAGGGGTTCGCATTTGGTTTATTTCATGTGTGATTCACCTCCACCCTCCATCCCCTGAGCAGCCGTGTTGACAGCATGAGACAAAGAACACACTATCCGTAGCTCAGGGAAAAGGGGGACACCACGAGGACCTTCAAACTCAGGGGCAGGACGAGCCAGATGAGGACCGACACCAGACAGAGAGATCTGAGGGGCGTCAGGCTGGAGAACCACCAGGTATCCTTCCAGCTGCTTGAGGGACAGGCAGCTCTCCTCGTTGAAACATCTGGAAGGAAGGAGGCGTGTGTTGTCAGAGAGAGAAACAGAGATAAAAAGAGATGTGAAAAATATCATTTGTTAGATACCTCAGCTTTCTGCGATGTGTGACTTAGCAACTTTGCAATTTTTTTTGACAGAGTAGTGTGGCTCTAGGGATGGCAAAGTCATTCTGTCAACTGATCCACCACATTAGTCTAGACTAAACTATCTCTGCAACTACTGGATGGATTGCCATTTATAAACATTCACGGTGCCCAGACTTTAAATTCTACTGACTCTGCTCTAGCACCACCTTTTGACATATTTGTTTTTAATATCTCAGATGGATGGATGAGAATTGGTACAGACATTATAGAGCCATCCTCAGGGTTAATTATACAACTTCGGTGATCTCTTAAAGGATTACTGCACCAATTTAGCATTGCAATACTACAACATTAGTTACATTTGATAGTCACAGTAGAGAGATACAGGAAAGACAGGGGAGAGAGAGAGACAAAGATGTACAGGAAAGACAGGGGGAGAGAGAGAGAAAGGGGATGATATGCAGCATGGCCTGGATTTAACTTGGGCCGCGGCAGTAAGGACAGAGGTGGTAAGTTTTAATACAAGGTGAGCTACTGAGGCCACTTATCAGACTTCACACGGGTCCCTCATGAGCAACAAAATAAAATACCCAAGACCTGTAAACAGACTTTGATGTTTAAAACTGGTGCAGTTCCCCTTTAACGTATTATTTAACGTCATCATCAGGTCAAAAATACAATTTTTCCAATTTCTCTCTTGTTGTCACTGTAAGCATGTTAGCATGCTGTTGTTAGCCTTTAACTCAGTGCACCACTAGCATGGCTGTAGACTCTTAGTCTTGCTCTCAAATTAGCAACACTGTGACTGAGTGATGTTAAGAAAGTTGGCAACATTATCGTGTACAAAAATGTCAAAATCCAGTGCAAGTTTTTCTCAATCTAGTTCCCTAATTCCACCATGACTGTGGTTAACGTTGGCCTGTTGAAACATTGAAAATAGCAACTGTCAAACCACAGTAGCTCTGCTGTTACAAATTAAATTTTCCTGCCAGAAAGAGCAAGCAAATCAGATTGATGACAGGCTGCTTACATATATTTATTCATCTGCACTATAATTCAGAATCATATTTGAAAGGGGATTTAGCAGTGTGTGTGTGTGTGTGTGTGTTACGTTTCCACTATCAGAGTGAGCAGCTGCTTCCATCGGCCTCTCCAGAAGGGCCTGCTGTTCAGCCATCTGGGTAACTCCTGGCCTCAAATCAGTCTAATCTTCACATACGCAATAAAACACGCCAGAGGAGAAAAAAAAAACTCTGGTACACTTGAGCAGAAACCAAGGGGGCAAAAAATTCTGTTCATGACCTTGAAGCACTGGGTTCTTAAAAACAGTTGGTGGAGAAAAAAAACTCCAAACCAACTAGTGGCCTGGTAATCATTCTAATCTTATAAACATGTGACAAAAACAACAGCTCCAAAAGACAGTATAGGACTATCTGCACAGCCTGAGAGTTTGATGAGATCTGATTTGTCGGCAGGCAGCTAGTTTTAGTATAAATACACAATATACCACATTGTATATGCGCTGGACTGTACTTCCCAAGGTGAATTAATATTTCATCAGCTAAAAGTGAGTGCTAAAGCCAGAGAGCCAGTTTGCAGTTGTTACCCATGGTTGAGGCACTGACCCGGAAACAAGTTAGTGTTCTTTTTATTTTCCCAGCCAGCTGATTCAGTTTGACGCACACTGAACCAGGGATTCAGTCTTGTCCTGTCAGGATAGAAATTGCTCTTTATTTTTAATCTGCAGTTTACTGTCAAAGCAAACGTTACTTGGTGGCTGAGCGAACAAAGAGATAAGATATTCCTTGTTATCTCTTGCTTTGACATATTTTCTCTATAATAATCTCTTTCATGCCATAACAGTCCTTATCACAGCAGAGGCAAGGTCCATGTTTGATGAGTTCAATGTCAAAGGAGTATGCAGCATCAGCAGACAGTGACACTTAATTTGGCTGCTACAGACAGTCTCTCACATAATCGCTAAACTGTTAGCAAGTGTGTGATTTCCAGTGTGAAAAAAAAAAAAAAAATATATATATATATATATATATATATATATATATGTGTGTGGTGCGCCCTTGCGGGCCCCCAATCTAGTGTTTGTGGTGAAATCAATACCCTCTTCTTCTCTTTTATGACAGATTTTTATCTGTATGGTTGTTGACGTCCATCCAAAATTGTGAAAATAGTCCCCATCCATTCATGTATGTTTGTGTGTGTTTTTGTGTTTTGTACCTGAGAGAGGTGGTTAGTTTGAGGGGTCGGACTCCAGGTGTGGCGAAAAGCGTAGAGAGTTTCTGTAGGTGACCTGCTGCACTGCACGGTTAAAGCTCTCAATGTCGTCTCCCTCCAGCACTAACACTGACTGGCTGGGGTTCACATGAACCTGCAACGTCAAATGAGAAGCTTGAAACATTCAAATTCATTTACATAAGAAACATCATGTTATCAAGATGTATACATTGTGTATGTAAACATTTTAAACTACCCGCAGCAGGGTCGAAACACAACATAACAACAAGTTGGCAAAAGATTCTTTCAAGTCCGTCTTAAAACAATAGTCATGTCCCTAGACTGAAAAAGGTTTTTGCTTTCTGTAATAAATTCCTCCTGTTCAGACCTGACAAATTGTGAAACTATGCTTTAATCTATAACCCATAAACCAAAGGTTTTCAAAGTCTGGGACTGGTGCACCTCCCCTCAGACAACGTTTGAAAAAAGTCACCCCTCACAGTAGCTTAGTTTACTTGCTTACTTTTGACAAATTCCTGGATGCCTATGGAATCATAATTAAGTTGTATGATACTATAGACACTAAACAATTGAGACAAAATAGCCTAATATTACTGTTTGACATAACTTAGGACTACACCAAATACATAAAAAGGTCTCTCCTCAGGCATTTATTAGTTTCTGACTAATGGGGTTTCTGGGAAAGTGGGAAAAACAGTTAAACTACTGTATCTCTTTAACCAAATCACACACGTAGGCCATGTGATCTCCTTTTATAACTACTAATTAGTAATGATATATATTTTTTATTTGTATTCACCAAGCCTCCCCCGAAGATGTTTGAAGCCCCCCTGGGGAGGCCCACCTCCTACTTTGAAAACCTCTGCCATGAACAGCAAGTGTGACAACATCAATTAAGGAACGTGAATACAAATTGAAGGCAAATTAGATTATGACGTCCCTTCTGGCAAAACTGTTATGTAATTACCTATACAAACCTTATACATGTGTATAACATAATGCAATGGGTATGTCTCAATTTCAAAACAAATTATAATAGCAAAAAAAAGTATTTCCAGTTATGGACCAAAATTAAAATTTCAATTTACAGGGGTTTTCCTTACCAGGGAGATGCTTTAGATTTTTTAATTGGGCATTGTAACCCGAGAATGTTAACTGATGAGCTAGAAGTCAAAGAAGAAAAAAGATCTTAAGCTCAGTGGATGTAGTAAAGTTAACCAAACACTGACTTTGGTCAGGTCATCTGTATGTATTGTGAAATGAGACGGATTTGAATCCTTAATATTAAGCTTGAAAAATGTTGACGTTGACGTTAAAAGAGTACAGAATTTGCTTTGGATTCAAAAAATTGACTTATATATTATTATTTATCCATTAAGTATATTCTATTTTGTAGCATTGTTGCAAGATGGTTTTATTTATGTATCCACTAAGAGCAAACACTACATTTTCTAAATTTCATTCTAGAAAAATGTTGGTTACATGATGGCTGGAAACTTTGGTGAATAAAGCATGGTGTACTGGAGAAGAGTAGTGTAATGTGCTTAATTTTGAATGTTAAATAGTGTAAATATTTGGTTATGTGTTTCTGAGACACCAGCTCATTACATATCTTAAAAGGGACTCTCTGAGCATCCCTAAAGTCTACAATTCTCTAAGCATTACCTTCATGCCAGAGCCCAGAGTCTCCAGGTCTCCAAAGTCCAGCCCCTCCCTGCAGGCGTACAGACACTCCACCACGCTGTGAGGCTCCACACTGCCGGGACGCACCGTCACCCCGGACAACAAGCCATGGTAGCCGCCCACATACTTCACTAAAGACCAGAGACAGTCCAGTATGAACCTCACATATATAATCTAATTTGCACATAAGTAATATGACAACAATGACCCAGCAAAAAATCAGCTTGGACGCTCTCTGACAACAGAGTGAAAACGGGGGGGGTGGTCACCTGAGTCTTTACCCTCTGGGATGGTGTTGTTTAGTATCTCCTTCTGTTTCTCTTCAGGCTCTGCAGGGAAAAGGGGAATAGAAAATGACAAACAAAAAAAGGCACAGTGAGAAAAATACTTCAATGTATTAGGGTATAAAAAGAAAGTGAGAAAATGATGGTGGAGGTGCCAGAGATTGACATGAAGAATGAAAAAAATAAATAATTAAATAAGGCTCATGTGAGAAAATGCAAGCAAGAAAACTGCAGATGATATTCAAAAATGCACCATCTCCTCATTATCTAGCAGCAGCTGTTGCCAAGCAGGCAGCAGAGCGGCTTCCACTGTGAATGAGAGTGTAAAACTGTGAATGTGTGTGTGTGTTTCTCTGCTAATTGGCAGCCAGAGTTTCCCAGTTTAACCAGCGGTTCGGGTGCAAGTGGTTAATAGTTTTTTGGCACCCGTATTGTTCTGCTGCTCTGAATAATTGATAAGTCAGTTATATTATTAGCCCACAAAGACAAAATGCGTCAACCAAATCATAACTGAGTGAAATGAGGGGGTGAACGGTGCGAGGCAAAATGTCTTGGCGGATTGTCTTAAGATGTCTTGTGAGGGTTCGTAGGTTGCTGGTGCTTAAGTCAGAAATGGCAGCCTGTTATCTAGGGTGATGTGTTATTTAAATGACATTTCAGTGGTGGGGGAATGCAAACTGCACAAATGTTACTCATGGATTTGTGTAAAAAACAAAACAACTGGATTCCTTGCTCTCTGCTTGCATTAATTTCTGTCAAAATCCATCATTAATCTGAAATTCACTGCACATAAATTTCAGTGTCTTACCCCAGCAGGCGCCGATGAACATCCTCTGGCGGGGGGCAGGGTTGGGGATTGCTCCATTGTCATGGATGAGGGCAGGGTCGAAGGTCACACCATCGACATACAGGGTCACCGAGGGGAACTGGACACTGAGTGAAAGATGATGCCACTCGCTGTCACACACCTGTTGGAGAGAGATAACATGGCGTCAACATGAGCCTGAACAAAGGAAACATCTGATATTTCTCACAGGGGGTTAAAAAGCATTTAGATTTTTTCCTTAAGTTAAAGTGCTAATACAACAAAGTAAAAATTCTCATTCATATAACTTAATAATCCTACTTAAGTAAAAGTAAACACATATTAGTAGGAGAGCTAAAGTATCAAAGTAAAAGTACTTGTTCTGCAGAATGGCTCCTAGGATTGATGCATTATTATATACCATATTGCATTGTTATTAACGTTGTTTTTGTTGTAGCTGGTCGGGGAACTAGTTTTAACCACTTTATGTACAGTCAGGTAGTTTAGTCTTGTGGTCCCAACTTAAAGTTACACAGTAAATTTGAGGGGGTTGTGAGAGGATTAATGGGGCAGGAAAGAAGAAAAGCAAAACTCTGTTTGCTTTTCTTTTTGGATATGTCTTAAGCAGTCCTTCCTTTGTGAATTATTGGATCATTTTATTTTTTCTCCATCAAGGGGAATGTCTCTTTGGTGGAAACAAACACAAGCATCAGAAATGCAACAAGGGTCAAGACACTGTTTTTTTCAGTTCACTTTCAATAAGGTTCGGAGCCACTATTTTGATCTTAAACAAAGTATTGTATTTTATAAACATCATGTTTCTTATGTGAAATCTGAAAAGTAACTACAGCTGTCAATTAAGCAGAGTAAAAAGTACAAATTTTTCCTCTGACATGTAGTGGAGTGGAACTATAAAGTTTTGTAAAATGGAAATACACCTCAAAAAAGTACGTAGTATTAGTTACATTCCACCACCTAAATACCTGTACACATAATAGATATGGTGACATCAGAGGGAAACAAAGAATAAAGACAAGGGAATTATACAGACAGAGGGTCAGAAAAGAAAGGCCGGGGTAATAAGATATTGTGGTTCAGACAGAGGGATTTGACAAATCTTCTCTGTATCAGCTCAGCATCCTTTAATCCATGCTGCTTCAATCTGTCTGGGACCAGTGGCTTCAGTCAAAACAGACGCCTCACCCCTCATCCCCCACGCCAAACCACACATACTCACATGCATGCATGTACTCTATGTAACTTTGCCACTTGATCAAAATTCAAAAGAAGCATTTTACACACACAAGTTTATCTTCCTCATGTATTTTGATGTGTGCACCACTTCATGTGAATATGATGCTGAGAATCATGATGCATATAATATAATTCATGTAAGAAGCGAAGATCTTTTGGTGTCCAACTGAGATCTGATATTTTACCACTTAATGCAAAAACAGGCAGAAGAATTGCTCAGTGTGCTGTCTGAATGATAAAGAAAAGTTTTTCCATTTTGTTTTCTGTTGTGCTTCTTACTGGGGACTGCACAATACTTAAGATAAAAACTAAATTTTGTGAATATGGATGATGCACAAAAGGCTGGGTGTTCACACTAAAACGCTTAAAGTAGGCAGTTACTTGGAGAAAACTTGAGTTAAGAAACTCAAAAGCCCTTTATCAGGAAAAACTTTAGGTTTGTAGCAATTCTTTTCGGTATACATGTGAAATTTCTCCACTTGTAGCAAGTATTGTAATGTATTACTAGAAGATGGGTGTTTTTTGTAAAATAGCGGCATCTTTAACTATTGCAATTCCTCCTTTACAGTTTGATTCCAAGGTGAAAAACAGAAGAAATGGCACCAGTGAGAACATCAAAGGTACGAGTCGCAGTTCCCCCAGTACCTGCTCCAATTTCCACAAGAACTTGACGGGCCGTGCGGCTGAGACGTCGGGCCAGTAGAAGAGAGAGAGGCGGCAGCCGTGGACAGAGAGGGAATAGTGGGAGAAGGAGTCATCTGTAGAGCAGACACAGAGCAGAGGAACAGAATATAATTGGTGGACCAGTGTAATAATTAAAGTTGCCAGCCATTTCTTCAGAGAATAACAACAGAAAGAAAGAAAAATGTGCAATGAGCTTATTATATATTTTGATCTGTTTTATCTTTCTCCTTGTACATTTTATTGCTGTTCTTACAGAGGGAAGGTTTCCTGAAAATTCAGTTTTTTAGCAGTGCAACCTACAAAGTTGAAAGTATTCACATGATACACACAATATTCAGCCTGGTACAGTTACAATGTTTCACTGTTCTTCTGCTGTCCACTTGGCTGCTCAAGTGGAACAGCTGGGTTTAAGTGTCTCTTTCAAGAGCACCTTGATAGTAGCTGTTGAAGCTGTAAACTAATTTACTTCTTGGTTTTATCCCCTGCGGTAAATTTCCCTGCAGCCATGGGGATTTGAGTAACCTTTTGGGGGGGGTTGATATTTAAATGAAAAAGATATTTTTTATATTCTCCACTCATTTCAAAACACTCTCAAAACTCCTTCAAATGCTATTAAAAGCACAACTCCACGATGTAACTCACCGTTCTTGACAGTGCTGCACACAATAGTCTCCTCCTCCTTGCGATTTCCTCTGGTCTGAGTGGTGGCAGCCTGGATGTTGGCGCCACCCCTTCGCATCCACAGCTGCAGGGTGAAGTGGTCGCCTGACAGAGCTGAGACAACAGAATCGGGCACCACAGCAACGTGGTTGGATCCGTTGAAGGAGAAGACCAGAGATGAATCAGAAGAGGGGAGAGTGGGCAGAGCTGAGGTCCAGTTGGCAGCAGGAGACGGAGGTGGGAGGAGGTCTACTTCACCCCTGACAGCACCTGAAGCAAAGAGAGAGAAAGTATATGAGTAAAAAAGGATCCTTCCCTCCTGAATTTTCATGTTTGTTTTTGTAGGCGTAAACAAGAACTCACCACACAGTCGTCGCACAGATCTGTCAGAGTAGCTGTCTCTGTCGCAGCCCTTCCCGATGTGGCCGGTCTGGAGCTCCACGGTGGCCTGAATGTTCCACACGGTCTCTTCGCAGGTCTCCAGATGCAGGCTGGGGAACAGCGGGATGCTACCTGACCCAGGTGTGTACTCCACACGCTTGGTCCATCCTGAAATAAATGTCATATAACATGCCAATCACGACCTGACCCTCATGGGAACCCATTATCTGGGTTCAAAAAGTAGGGGAACTTTATGAGATGGAGCAAATAACATGCACACAGCTCCAAACTAATGAAGAAGTGGAGTCCTGTAATGAAACTCATACTTCAATTTCATACTGACACTTAGTTTCCCTCCCTCTCAATATGCATGCAATTCTCAACTGAGGTCTCTCTGTTAGTCAATATATTTGGTAACTTTGGTTACTGGAAACTGTTAAAATGTGAAATTGCACTGCAGTGTATAGATACAGATATAGATAAATAAATAAAAACATGCCAGAGGCGCAAACCAGGGAGGTTGTCATAAAGTGTGCCTACTCATCCTGTAGAGGAATCTAATGTCAGGGAAAGTGTGGCAGTGTGTGTGATTCTATAAATATATTGTCACAGTTTAGTTAATTGCCTTCCCTTGATATTACTTAACTTCCGTTCTACCTCTTTATAACTCAGCTCCTGATATTCACATGCAAAGGTGATTCATCAGAGCAGCAGCCCACGCACCCTCCAGCTAAAAGAGATAGTTTCAACCAAAAAGCAACAGATTGAACGACTAAACCACATCTCTGAAGCCTTGCAGAGAGTTATCCACGGATGACAACAATGCCAGAAAGAGAGCAATCCCTGAGATTGATTACCGATCCAGCCGGGTTTGCAGGACGGCTTGACCGTGACAACAACCTGGGCGTCAGCCTGAGCACGGTTCTTTCCACAGTCAAAGGCGGTCACCCAGAAGGTGTAAACGCGTTGACGCTTCGAATCCAGTGGCTCTGTGTTCTTAATGTTACCTAGGAGACGGAGAGGTGAAAGAAAAGACCCGAAATAATCAAGCATAAAGTAAAAAAGGAAACTGAAATAGAAGGGTTAGTCATCAAAAACAAGATTGCATAAATGAAAGTACAGCACGAACGAACACTCATTGATAAAGCTTCTGTCACGGCACGTCCACATTAACAGTGCACATTCAGAAATATAAAGAGAAAAAAACAAAAACAGAGGAAGATAAATTGCACAGAACAGAATGAAAAGTGAAGGCTTTTTTCTTGTATTAAGAGATAAAGGCAACAGCGAGAAACGGTGATAGACTGACAGCGCTGCCAGCATGCCAGCTGTCAAACAACAGGTAAGACAGAAGATGTTGTGACACGGCAAGAGGGATGAAAGAGATAGTGGTAGCAGCAGAAAAGACAAAGGAAGGAAAAAATAAAATAGACAAAGACAAGCCTGCAGCTTCAGAACAAGGTTGGAACAAAAGGTCTCTGTGCTGCTGTACCAGTCTGACCCAAAAATAAAAGAAAGGAGCTGCTCATCCTCTGAAAAACCCTCTAAGACAAAGTCCAAGACAATTCTGCAGAGTCATACTAAAACAGGGTCTCCTCAGTTGCTGTGTCACATTACAACTGATCTCCCACCCAAGTAGTCAATGGATACAATAACGACTAACAGAGGAGAATTTAGGGAATCTACGAGCAGCCAGTAACAAAAGGATGTTATATTAAACCGAACAGCTTCTGCAATGTTTATGCAGAGACAGAACAATAGTCCACCCACACAAAGTCTATTTTAGCGTCTTTTTACCTGTGAGAGGAAGCACCTGTGATTCTTTTCACTCTGTCGCTATGCAGACATCAAAAACTCAACAGTGTCTGGCATCTGTTTTATCATGTATTGAGGACATCCAGAGTTTACGAGTTGAATACTGAACTGAATATTGAATTTAGCAATTCTACTTGCAACAAAGGCCACATAAAGCCGATAACACGGACAGCATGATAGGAAAATAATAAGGTAGCAGAGAATGGCAAATATTAACAGGTCTGCGAGTCCAACACACGTTGATTAAATGCTACAAGATAAAACATATCTCACCATCGTTGTCAATAGCGAAGGGCACATTGGGAGTGATGATGTCATAGAAGCAAATCTGGCTGTACTGCGGGGAGCAGTCAGCATCCAGAGCCTCCACACGCACGATTCGGTCAAACAGACGCCCTTCTGGGACTGAAGCCTCGTAGCGACGCTCAACAAACACGGGGGAGAACTCATTGACGTCGTTTACACGAACATGCACTGTGGCCCTGAGGGAAGGAGGAGTGGGAAGCAAAACGCAAGCAGAGAGAGATGGCTTATTGTAACAACAGGAAGCAAAAAATGGCTGGATTGTCAGCCACAGGAACCTCACAAAGTGACTGTAATCACTGTTAAAACCGGTTAAAAAATCTATTTAAAGAGCGGACTAACTTGTGGGACTTTTTGCTGTTGACTCCGTCAGGTCCCTCTCCGCAGTCATAGGCCTGGATGGTGAAGCTGTGCTCCCGCTGGCTCTCACAGTCTAGCGGCTCCTTGGACCGGACCAGACCCTCGCCAGTGGAGCGGTCCAGGACCACTGCTTCGAACTGGACTGAACCTGAACCCGAGGGGCCATTGTGAACCCGGAAGCCACAGATTTCCCCTAGGCGAAGGGAAGGAAGTGGCTTGAGAGAGAGAAATATCTCAAACTGTAGCAAATTATAGACACTATGACTTCAAATTTACTCATAATGTATTTTTTTATAATAATAGTCAGGAATACAGTAATATAAGTTTATAATTTTCCTATTGTTTAAAAAATGTATTTATTATTATCATTCTCTTATTTGGAGATAATTATCAATGCTTTTATTTTCCTTCAAATTGATTATTGTAACCCTCACTTTTAGCTGCTTGAGTGGCAAAACCTGCTCATAGCTTAGACAGAATACTGCAGCCTTAGGTCTTAGCAAATAAAATTATATAATCCCCAGTTGACATTCTCTGCATTGGCTTCCAGTTGATATTAGAATAGATGTTTTTAGGTTTTAATCATTACTTTTAAAGGTCTGGCTCCGGTATACATTTGTGAGTTTTGTGCCCTTACATAGCTGCACTCAAACCTTATATCCTCCAACAAAACTCTGCAGTCTAGACTCAAAAATAAAGGAGATTTAGTGTGTCCTGTCAGCGCCTCCACACTTTAGAAAAGATTTTCCTCTTAAAATTCATCTTGCTACCTCAGTAATTCCTTTAAATGTCAACTAAAAACTGGAATTTCTGTATTAAGTAGTCCTTCTGTGCCCTCTCACTTTTTTTTCTTTTCCTTTCCAAATCTTTTGTGTAATTTTAACATATTTCTTCCAATTTGTTCTGTGAAGTTGTTTGTAATGTTGATTTGAAAACTGCTATACGAATAAAACTACAAATGTTTTCACTCATATTATCCAGTGACATATAATTAGAATCAATTAATCAGCCCACAGCCCAGTCTAAATGTCCACAATCTGGCCATACAATATCAATAGGGACAAAAATAAATAAGAGGTGAACCACCACTTATTCACATACTTGCATCTGTCTTTTTTGAATATTCAGCAGATTTAAAGTCACGTCATCCTTTCAGAATATCAGATGAATGCAGATTGGAACGATTCCTTCCTAAGTGGCACTTTCTCTTACATAAGGGGTGGCGATGATCCAGTGGATACAACACATGCCTTTGGTGTGAGAGACCCAGGTTCAATTCCCCATTGTGACATGTCTACCAATGAGTCCCTAAGCAAGAGCACTTAACCCCTAATTGCTCCAGAGGCGCATGACCTCTAGCAATTGTAAAAGCATCAGCTAAATGAAGGAACGCAATGTAATAAGCAATTATTATAAGAATAAAATAGAGTGCAGCGTAGACTCAAAATAAAATCCTTATTATAGCAGCGGATCTTCCCTGGCGGACAAAAGCTGAAGGTACGGAAGGTTCTTGCTTGAACAGCTAATTTTCTCTTCCTTCTTGACATGAGCCCAATAAATTTCTGGGAGCGCTCGAGTAATTCAAGTTGATCTATAATAATTTGACTGAACACGGTTATTTCCAGGACTCCGAGTGCAAACACGATAACCTTATTTCATCAGGCTGCAGAGGCAGAGAGCTGCCGACGGCTCCTGAGATGAAGGGTTGAATTACACTATGATGATCTAAAAATAGTGGACTCTGTGACTGAATACATTGCCTTTAATATTTAGACTCACTATTGGGAAATAATGCTGCAAATGACAGCGGTCTGATAGCTTCCAACTTCTCTCTGTAAAAATGGTTATTATTAAAGCTCAAGCAAGGCCTGGTGAGATCATTTTATAATTTGGCTAGGCGAGCACTTGATTTGACCTATTTTTCACAGTTGCCAGTTCTGTGGATGTTCAAGCAAATTCATGGAATAGTACAAATATCTTTGAGCATTTTTTTGCCAGCTCTCATCCTATACTCTTCTATGATGTTTCGTTGTTTGTTGGTGTTACCAGCGTAGTGTAGTGGAGCATCTTTGTCCAGGGCAAAGAGAGGGGGATTGAGTAGCACGGTGTTGTCGTTCTCCATGACAATCCCCTGGTACTCTGTCTCGATCCATGGCTTGTGCTTATTGGCTGAACGGCACAGAGAAGAGACCAAAGAGGCTTTGGGTTAAATGGAGCAATTAGAAGAAACCAATGTGCCTATTTTTAACACTCCATTATGGGCAAGGACGTGGCAAGAGTGTGCATGAGTGAAAAAATACACAATGTATGTGTATGTGTATATGAGACCACAAAGACAGTTTAATCACATTCGCACCCTCACAGATTTCCCCTCTTTCGTCTTTTCTCCATATAGACCTCCTTCACTTGTTCATGTCAAGTGCCACTCTGTACACCCCCTGGTTGGCAATATAATTAAAGACAGTCAGATTTCACCTCATCACACACAGAGAGGTATATTGCTCATATCAATCAGCCAAACTGGCCTGCTACAGGCACTGCACAATGCTGCACTAAAAAAACACAGCCGCGCTAGAAACAAATGCCTGAGGTTTACTGTGAATTTAACCTTTAATTGCAAATTAATTATTCAACCCTGTGCTGGATGTTCTGTGCTGAATGATCAAAGGCCAAGTTAATGAGCCAGAAGGATGACGATTTTACACATCAGCAAAGAACAAAAACAAAAGCCGGAGTGCCTCCCCTATGTTGTCCTCAATCTCGGAACGCTCAAGTGAGTTTGAAATTAGACAGAGGCACAAGACTTGTGTTTAGCAGTTGCTTTGTTGTCTACACAGTGAATTTTCCAGAAAATCTGACTGGAACTAATTTTGCCATCTTGTCTGTGAGAGGAGAGTCAACAGAGGAAAACGCTGCCGGTTCTGATTCTGATCTCTCTCTTCAAAGACTGAAGAGGGCTGTGTATCGTTTGAAATGATTTAGATTATAGACCCAATACAATACTTTTTTTTGATACCTCACAAATACCTCAGACTATGAATATGTATTTTCTCAGTGGTGGAGGCTACAATTACTCAAATACTGTATTTAAATACATTTTGGATGTACTTTACTTGGGAATCTACAGTTTATGCTGGTTTATACTTCTGCTTCATTACATTTCAGAGGGAAACATTGTACTTTGTACTAATTTCTTTGACATACATAGCTACTAGTTACTATGAGGTCAACCAGCTATATCACAATTGCTGCTTGCTAAGTAACGCATCAGTAATAATAATCCAATAATGTAAAATATCATTCTGCTGCCTAATGTGTACTTGTTCGAACCAAAACGTTAAGGTGCTCTTGACCAAATCTTGCTGATATATGTACTCCTAAGTAAGATTTTGAATGCAGGACTTGAGGTATTGCTACTTTTAAAGCCGAAACGATAAGATGATTAATTGAGCTGATAGATTTTAAAAAATAGACTACTTTAATAACTGAGTAACTATTTATGTAATTCTTTAAGCACAATATCCAGCATTCCCTATTTGTTGCTTTCATTCATCTTATATGATAATAAAGAGTAAACATCTCTGGGTTTTATACTTTTGGTCAAACAAAAAAAAAAATTTGAGGAAATAAACTTGGCTCTAGAAAATTGCAACAGGTTTTTTTCACCATTTTTGGTCTTTTTATACAGCAAATGATTAATAAAGTAAACGGCAGATTTTTAAATAAAGACATTTATTGTTAGTTGCAGCCCACGCTACTGTTACTCTTCCACCACATTTTTAAAATACAAAACACATTTTTAATTCAACAAAAGAAGCTAAAATTCTCAAATGACCTTAGGTGTCCAAATACGAGAACTATGCCTGCATAAAATAATCTAAAACGATTTAAATAAGGAAACATCTGATCACAGAACTAGTAAAGAGCACAAATCTGACGAAGCGTTCCACACCAGATGGTTTTTTGATACTTTTGGAAATATGTTTGCTTGTGCCATAAAAAGTACTGAGGTTCAATACCCGGTCCTGATCAAAAGTATTTATCCTCTCTCTCAAGGTCCAGCCTGACACCACCTCCCCCTGCTCCTCCTCTATTTCCAAAGTCCTCTGCCATGTCTCTTTTTTGGTCATCTATCTCCCGCTCTGTGTCCCCACAACTGATCCCCCCCTCCCCCTCTGCTCTGCTATATAGCATTAATCTGAGCATCAGGCCTGTGGATTACATCCAGGATTACAGATTGAGAGGCATCCCATTCCATCTCTCCCTGTCTCTCCTGGCACTCTTCCTCTCTGTGTCACTCTATCGCCCCACAACACTCCCCCCGCCCCTCCTCGTTGGCCTCACACACACACACATATAGGCTAGACACACAAACGCTCCGTTATCTTGCGCTTTTCTTTTTCCCTCGTGTCACCTGATCTCACGTACAACCTCCTCCACCACCACCTCCTCCTCCTCCCTCCTTATCAGCCTGCGTCTTTTCGGCCACATCCTCTCCTGTCACAGCTCCTTCTCCTCTGTCTCTCCTAACCCCCCCGTCTTTCTCTCTCTCCCCCCTCGCTCTGTGTTTCTTTGACACTCCATCTCTCCTTCAATCTCCTCATCTTCCCTGCATCACTCTCCTCTGCCTCCTTCTCTGACATACTTCCTCCACGCTGTCTGTTTCATTCGCCTTCCCCCAGCATGATCATCATTGGAACAATGAAGTTGAATCAGAGCCATGGTTATCCAGGACGATAAATCTGCTACAGAGGAGGAAACAGATTTATCACCTTCCCAGAGTCACGCCACTGGCGAAACAAGTACATGCACACTGGGTCACAAACACGAAACACAAAATGTATAAACATATATGTATGCAGTTTTGCTGAAGCTATATCTAATAATTACACACATGAGGATATCAATAAACTCATCAGGAGCATTTCAGGGCAAAACAGGCATGGCCTTGCCCAAGCACCTTGACAGGTATGCGTTCTCCCATGGCAATCATAAAGATCATCTCAACACTTCACAATTAACAGTCAAATGGATGAGGAACTGACCTTTGTTGCCATTGGCAACCGAAGTCAAGCAAAGGAGGAAGAAGGAGAGAAAATTCATTCTGTCCATCTGAGGGAGGAAAGGAAAAGTAGAGGGGGCAACAGGGTGGGGTGAGGGAAGGGGGGTACAATACATGCATCAACAACTCATCAGCACTAGAAGAGACAGGTACAGTAACAAGACAGAGAAAAGACAGGCAGACCTATCAGATGGTACACAGAGGCTGTTTTTTTTACCTTGCTGTGTTTGTACAATTAAACCCACTGCACTCACGTGTCATGTATGTAACCTTTAGAGGCCTACATGGGTGAGACAGACCCTTCATTATGAACTTAGTTTGAATCAGCATAAATAAACCATCAAAACATAAGTGTTTCACCAAAATGCTGATTTCGGCATTCCTCAAAATCAGTCTTGCAGTTTCAGAGCCTAGAAAATAGCCTATGGAGCAGGCACATACCTGGTCGTGAGTGTGAGAATGTCTGTGTCACTAGACTAGGCTCTGCATGCGGCTGTTTTCCCATGTTTTAATTGTGGTTTGTCAGTTAAAACAAATACAGCTTATGTCTTCTGGCAGTGGCCACAACTGAAAAATGAGTCCTTGGGGAGGATATTTTTTTCAGCTCTCACTGACATAACAAGCCTCTACGTGTTTCCATTGCTGCAGTCCTTGATAGGCTACAGGACAAATACTGTAGATTACATCAAAAAGAGGAACAGGATACTCCATATATGTGCACATGTTGTTCAGGCTACACGTACATCCAAGAGCAGAGAAACATGCTATGCGACAATAATCAACCTTTTTACATTACAGGCTGGTCTTGACACACATTACTAGCCTGGGCTCCGTGACTGCCTGTAGCCATATTGTGAGCTTAATACTAGAGAGGTGTCGCAGAAATGTATGTTGACTGAAGCAGGAACCTGCAGATTTGACATTACCGTGGTGAGTGCGGTGATGCTCCTGGTTGGTACCCAGCCTCTACGATCGCAGCATCCGCCTCTCACACCCCTGCCGCTCGGCTCGGCAATCCCCCCGCAGGCTGAAAACAAACCACCAGGTAGAGGAGACACTAGGTACTCTTAACACAGCGCCTCCTGAAATTATATATTTCAGCCTGGCGTTAAGACTCGGTGATGAGATGTGAGGAAAATTACGAGACCGATGGATGCCCTTGTTTTTTCGGCTCTACGGAGGGAGAAAAAACGATGGGAATATTACGCTGGCGTCCCCTCCCTCTCGGCGTTTCTTAACCCGCCCACACTGCGTCCTTCTCCCTCTCTCTCTCTCTCTCTCTCTCGCCCCGGCCCCCACCAGCTCTGAATCAGACTGCTGCTCTGGCTGTTTTTGCTGTTGAACGCACATTGAGTGACTCAGACCCCAACACAGCAATTCATCTCATCACGTTACTCTTCAGCTCTGGTCCTGCTGGATGGGTGACACACTTGATCCCCCCTTCCAAATCCTTCATAAAAAAAAATAAATATTAATTTCCCACTGCTCAAGCTTCCCCATAACCAGACTGCAAAATGACGTCATATCACCCCCTTTTTACCCTGTGCTCCTGTTACACATATGAAGACAGTGGGGGCATCCACACACACGCGGGCACACACACAATAACTACAGAATCCTTGTTTGAAACGCAGCATTTTAATGAACATTATAAAATTGTATTTGAAAATCAGCCCCCCCCCCACCCTCCTCCACCCCAAGTTGAATTTACCTTTGTACATTTGGTAGGAATAAGGCAAAAAGTAGTCTCTTGAAATAGCAATTCACATCAATTAATAACCACCAAGTTATGTATAAATATCTGTAATAATCTGGGCTGTTGCTACAGTGAGGTTCGTCCTCTCCATGTTTGTGGTTAACCAGAGGAAGACAGGTCCTTCCTCCAGTATGCCATGGATCAGACAATCCACCCCCCCCCAAAAAAACATTTTAAAAACCAAATGAAAAGAGGCATCACCTACAGTGGGATGCTTTTACTTCACTCTCTTGTTTAATCACCACCTGCTGTTAGAAACAGAAGAACAGGCCATAGTTGAAACACAAAAGTGGATATTTTCCACTTAACTGTCTATTGTTTGTTTTCTTCCAGTTAAACATGAGACAATTCCTCAGTTCACAAACAGCCTATGCCCCCTATTTGTGGAGATCAGAGTGACTATAGGATGAACCAAAAATGACTAACTGTAGTGCGTGTGTGGTTGGGGCAGTGTGCAAGTCTCCTTGTGAAATTATTCACTTTCACCTCTGTGTATTTTAGAGCTGAGGGCCGGGCTTGAATCAAGCCAGACAGAGGAGTGGCGTAGACTGAACAGAGGGAAAAGAGGATACACACAAAAACAGAAACACCACACCAGGAAAGGCAAGAGAACAATGCAAATTCTTTTCATGAAATGTTAACCAAAGCTACAAAATTCTCTCTTTCATAAAAGTGGTTCAAACTCTATAAAATTAAGTCTGTTTTTAATATCACAAATCAAATTAAAACCAAAACAAATGTACTGTAAAACATTCATTTATAGAAGGCCATTTTGAGTTGTGGGTAAGTGTTCAGTGTGATTTACAGTGCTTGTATAACCATTGGCAGCCATTTTCAAAAAACAACCCCCCGGATTATTATTATGATTATTATTATTATCTGTGTTTTGCAGAAAGCTGTATGCTTTTTGTATTATTACATTAGAAAGTGTCACGTACGCTGGGACTGTGCTTGACGCTGCCGCTAAATGTGGGTGCTTCGATGTGCGGGAGAAATACCCCCCACTCCCCTCAAAAACAACAACGCATGCACACACACATGCACACACACACACACACACACACACACACACTTTGACATACTCAGAAACTGTGACTGGTGAGTATCGACAGCAAGTAAGTCTCTCAAGTTCTACAAGTCCCACATTTCTTAAAAAAAAGAAAAATATACAAACAGGAAATCACCCCTGATTGGCTCACAATTACCCCAATGTGGCACGATGGTCATTTCCTGTAAACATTTCTCGAAATGTTTATAAAAACACCCTCCCATTTAAAACACAAAAATATATAGAAATTTATTTTTACATATTACTAAAGGCTTTAAAATATTTTCCATTCTGCTCCATGAAAGTCACAGTTCCCTTCAGTGGATATTTAGCCTTAGATGGACCTGTAAGAAAACAGAGATATTTTAACACTAAAACATTTACCCACAGCAGCATTAGTGACTTAAACATAAGGCCAGTCCTTGCTTACCATGCCAGATCTTACTACCAAGTTTTAGTCCTGCTTTATCGGACTCTGCTCTTTCCTAGGCACCAGCGCCTTACGGAGGTATGGCATGATTAAAAAGGCTACGAGGAAGAATACGTGACCGCAGAAATAGATGGACGAATACACCTGAAAAGCAAAAAAGGTGACAGAACAGTCAAATTACAATCCTCATTTACATATCCCAATGTTATGATGACACCTGGTCTATCTCTACCCCACCTGTCCACCAGCTGGCATCAGTGTTTCCCGCCTTTGTCAATCACCTGACTCACCTGAATACCTGTCCCTCCACCCCTTGTCAGGTCACACATGTCCTTTAATGAGCCGCAGTGTATAAATACCAGCCATTTTCCCCAGACCATCTAAGCATATTGTTGCTCCCATTTCCTGTTCCTGAATACCTGCACGTTATTTGCTTTTCTGTGTTTAAGATTCCCTTCTTGTTTCCAGTAAACTGCCTTCAAGGCCGTGTTCAGAAACATAAACAGCTTTGTGTGAAAAAATGCAGCCCTAGTCATTCTTTTCACTGGCACAACAGAGTGAACTTCCTTGCCTAGTAATGTGACGACATCTGTGCTGTCCAATTAAATGCAAGTCACTGTTCATTGGTTTTGCGGTGCCTGGCAAAATACAGTGTACATATTAATTTAGGACTAATAGTTGTAATTTTACTGTTGCCATCTGTTCTGTACATATGAAATTGTTGCACGTCTGGAAGAGAGTTGCTTCTCTGTTGCTCTTACTTAAGTTTCTTCCATTTTCCCACCAGTTAATCATTTTTTTAGGGAGAGTTTCTAGTTATTTGAGTCGATTATCTCAGGATAGAGTGTGTCATGTGCTGTACAGATTGAAAAGCCCTGGGGCAAATTTGTGAGTTTGGGTAAATAAAATTGATATTTAATGATAAAATATAAAAAGATTGTAGCTGTAAAATCCTCTTTCATAATAGAGTAAACAGCTGTGTGGTGTTTTCGCTTTCCTTGGGCCTGTTTCACTGTAGTGACTTGCGAGCACTACTTACACGCAGATTTTGAATGAGGCAATGTCCTGTTTCACAAATGATTATTGCTCCCAAACTGCAGATACATTTGTGATTCAGCGGCTTTTGCAAGGGGAGACAGCATGGTGTTTTTGTTCAGATTAGTTAAACATGTCAAAATGAGAGAGAAGATAGTGATCTTATATTGCAAATCAAAACCCCTGGGATTATATTACAACACGACCCCACCCCCTGGTTTTACTTTAACAATGATACCCAAAGCTAAATACTAAAAGTGAGCGCAAACACATTTATCCTGTGACTGAGAGTTCTGCGTTACCTTGAGCCATTTGTCATAGGTGAAGAGGCAGAATGGCACTAAAGGGTAGCCCATGAAGAGCCAGTGGAGAAACTGTTGGACTATGTAGATGAGAGGGTAGAGGGCGCTGTTGGCCAGCTTCGTCAGCAAGGGACTGTCTCTCACTAGTGCCAGTGCCTGTCAGAAACACACACCAAGAGTGGTTATAACTGTTGCCAAATTGTATGTGCTGTCAATATTCAATTGCATTCAGCTGTGAGGTGCTATTTAATAACAACAGACTTGTCACTTGATTAAAAGTAAACTCTGGATTCATATGATGCAGATACAGCAGAAAGACAGCTTCAGCTTCCTGCAGTTAATAATGTTTAGGTTTCTTCTGCCCTGTATCTATAGTATACCTGTCTCTCTACAGTGATGATGAAGAACTCCATGGAGAAGCACAAGACATATCCGGAGTGAAGACCATGCCAAATCGTCAGAAAGAAGAGTGTGGTCACATGAGAGAGGGTTTTATTACCCAGGAATTTCAACCGCTTGAAGACATGTCTTGAGAAAAGCAAAAGAGAAAAAAAACAGGTGAAGCATTATGGATCATCCCTTTCTGACATGACTGGATAGGGCAATCAGAAATGCTTAATGCATCGGCTATCACTGCCTACATGGCAGGCACTCACTTACCTGAAAGTTGTTGCATAGCAACTGAGGTTATATTAAAACATTTCAAGAACTTTGCATCCTCTACAAGAGTACTCGTCAATACAAGGCTGGTTCCAGATTCTCTGTTACAAGTGCGCAAGTGTTTTGTTTTCAATCGCCAAACCCATGTTTTGTTTTTCTTACAGCACAGTGGTGGCAAGCTCCAGAGAGCATGGTCAGACAAATAAGTGCATGATGTACTACGGCCTTGTTCATTACGTCAGTATGTGTCAATCTGTTTGTCACCTTTCTTACGTCAGAAGTTGTGTGTGTGTCTGTGTGTGTGGGGGGGCACTCTCCTACCACAAGTGTTTTGATAAGGGGAGAGGTATGCAGGATTTGAACTCCTCTCTCAAGCTCCCGTTTTTCATGCATCACGCAGCTACTTCCCCTAATTCTGGTGTGTACGACCCAGTGCAACACTATGAATGCATTTGATTGCGCCTCACGCGGCCATTTAGAAAAAGGTATATGGTATTTCAGAGGGCACTTACTACAAAGCAGTTTGTTTGAAGCATACTGACCCCTTAAGGAGCTTCTCTAAACATCAAACATTATTCTCCTCATACTAATTAGTCATGCCTGTCCGATTCACACTGGTACTGTATATCGTAAGAATACAAATGCCTCGGAAAAAGCTTGCATATTTATAATTCTATTCAGCCAGTCTTCCAGTGGAGCAACAAATATAATATCAAACTTAACCCCTTTAATACTAAGCTGCTTAAGTATAAAGTGTGTGCTGAGAGAATCAAAACTTAGAAGTGGCGCATATGTGCCTATAAATAGACTTTACTTTGTAGGTCAAATAATGAGAACATTTTAAGTGTCAAGTCTGTATTTTATCTACCAAGGGCATGAAAGTTATCCATTGACCAGCTTTAAACTCACCTATAAGTGAAGTTCTAATAGCCTATTAGTTACCTGAGATTATTTTTATTTCCATTTTGGAAAGGGGTCACTCCCCCTCTTCCACTCCCGTTGTGTCTCATGCAGTTTTGGATAATAGAAAGTAAAAGCAAGCTTAGGTAGCTAATGCATTCAGCTGAAATGGACCATGTAATAAACTGTATGTTCAATAAATTGCTTTGCTCACTGTTCATCATCAAATGATGTCACATGCTCTTGCTGGAAAACTGCCTTTAATTGACTGAAAACTGCAAAACTTTTGAACCCCTCCCAGCGGGGTGTCTGCTTCCGCCTTTCCTGCATTAGAACAAACTGAAGACAGGCTTTGGGCATGTGATACCAGGCTGAGCCTCTGCATATTGGAGTGAACTGTTATACCCTCTACTTCGCTGTTATCATTCAAGTGAATATTTAACATTTACAGCACCAATACAAGCCTTCGAAAGTCACAGATTCCACACTTGACACTGACCTGGCAGCCCAGGCGTTTGTGTTGATGTTGAAGGAAGAAATGGTTCCTCCAAAAAGCGGCGTGGTTTCAAAGAGCCACACCTTCATATTGGCACAGGCGTCCCACTGGTGCTTACCATCCTCTACACCATTGTAGCCTAGTCCAGATAATATACATACACCTTCCTATAACACACAAAGCACACATCATTTTTATCATTTGTGCAGGTAGGATCACACCACTAAGTACAAAAACCTGATCAACTGGGACTGTACTTAATGCTCTAGGCTCAAATCAGGCTGTGCCATAAAAAAATGTATTCATGCATGTAGTGTGAGTGTATGCAAAGGTATGTAAATGGCTGTGTTTTACTGTTAAGTTCTCTCACAGCAGGTGTTAAGCCAGGTATTGTATGTAAATAAAACTTCATATAAATGAGGTTTAGAAATTATTCAGTAGGCTGTTAGCAGTTTGCCATCAAGGCACAAACACATTTCATGGTCATATCTGGAGAACAAGAGGGTACTTACTGCTATAACCCAACAGCTGACATATTTGTACAAAATGACTTTAGCCCAAATCAGTAAAAACACACAGCGATACCAGAAGGGCTGAGCCTGTGGAAAGGACATAGTTTTACATTTCAGACAATAAACATTTAAAAAAAAAAGACATAAGCATACACTGATTTTGTTTTTTATATACAACATATTGTCATTCTCACCTCATACTCATCTGTTAAGAAGTAACTGTCTGGGTAATAGGGACTAAATATTGCATATATCGCTAAGCAGAGAAAACCCAGAGCAAACCTCGTCAAAGCCGGTACAATGCTGGAAAAGAAAGAAACAAGATGAGCATGGGAAAAAAGGGAAGGTACTAACATTAACTTCAGGGCTGTGATACTGCACAGTGCTAAATAATCATACTCTTTAAGCTTAATTTTCTTTTCATCACTCATGATTTTCCTTGCTCTCTAACCTGTTTGGAGGCTTTCCAGGACAGTCGGTGAGCTCCCCTGCCACCAGTCTCTGGTAGCTGCGCAGTGTAAACTGGGGCCCCACCAGGAAGCCTCCATAGAAGTAGGAAAAGCCGCACACCTCGAGCAGAGAGGGCACAGAGGGCAGGGCTGATTTCCTCTGTTCAGAACTCAACTCGGACTGGAGTTTAAGGACACGAGAGAGAAGGGAGATATGAGAGAGGGATGATGGGAGTGGAGGAAGAGAACAAAAAAGGATAGAGAAGTAATTTTAAAAGCACGTTAATGAGCTCAGGATGCTTCTAGTCACAAAGGACTCATTTAGAATTCGACCCCCATCTAGACTGACCACAAACTACAAAATATGACCCAACTAAAAAGTGGCATTAAACTGTAGGCTTCAAACTGGAGAGTGGCTGTTGACATTCAACATTTAGGAGACAGCGATAAACAGATTTTTTAAAAAGATTAAGAAGCACAGCATAAATGCTCAATAAAAATGAAAAGACAGGAAAGAACAGCTATCATAAAAAACTGGGAAAATAAAAGCTGCTGAACAGTTATTGTAACAAAATGAGCTTTAAGCTGGTAAAAAGGGAAGCTAGGGACGCAACAATGATTGACATGCACCTTACTAGAGGCATATTTGTTAATATTTGATGGCACTTAATAGCATTTGTTTGACCAGTTATACTACCATAAGCTGCAAATCAATGTGTCTGACTGCTCTATGGAAATATTGGATTGGAAGATGTTGTACTAATGTGATCACATCATTTTTAGGAATCCACTCATCCTGTATCTGGTTACAGTTTCTCAATTTCCATACAAATGTACTGGATCTTAATATATATTGATCTTGCAATATATTATTACACATGTCGTGTAGGATGTTTTTTTCCTCATCAGCCACCCGCCTTTTAAAATCACAGCTGGCTTTTTTCTGTGGCCTCTGTTGTGTCCTGTTTTTCCCTGTGTTCTATATAATCGCCAATCTTCTCCATAGAGCCTTTAATAGGCAAACAGAGAGGGCCTGAGCTGACTGAGGCTACATTTAAAAAAGGAGAGGAGGCAGAGTAACGGGTCAGGCCAGCTCCCCATCAGTACAAAGGCCTTTTGTTATGTTGCAGTTATTTCACTGTTGCATTAGTCAGCTGGGACACCAGGCCTGTTTTTTGGTTGGTTTAGTTTTATACAGTTTTAGCAGTTTAGGGGGAAGATCTGTGTCCAGTGGTCTGGATCCTTGTTTTGATCTTGCCCGGAGTGTCAACAGACCTTCTTATTAAGTATTGTTTGCTTTGCAATAAAGCACTGTGGCCTCATCTTGGCATTTAATATGTTTCGGTCACTGTTTTGAGTGCTTTGAGTTCCCACACACTGTCCAGTTATTGAAATAGTTGTTTCCACACCAACATATCTATTCACTTATACTATACTAGAAAACTGAAATTCTATTTCAATAGTCTATATATCGATGAGTTAGTGGACAGAAAATTAATCACCAACAATTTTGATAGTCTTTTCAAGTCTTTTTTTTAAAGCAGGTTCCAGCTTCTCAAATGTGAAGATTTGCTGCTGTTCTTTGTTTTCTATGATAATAAACTTTTTAAAAGACTACTGAACTGGGAAGTTGTAATAAGCACTTTTGAATATTTTTAAAGATTTTAAATCCCAAACAATGCATTGATTAATTGAAAAAATAACTGGCTGATTAATCGTTAATGAATGAATCTGCGGCTGTGCAAAGATCACATTTCTGTAGTAAGTTTTGTTTGAGTCATTGCTGTGTTGAGGACCCAATATTTACGCTAGTGCTTTATATGACTTAATTACTCAGGTGACTTTACTCATCTACTTTTTAAACCTCATCTACATCACTTTCACACATGACTAAATGGAAAAAAAGAACAAGCAAGAAATGACACTTAGAGAAAATAACAAAGATAAACACTGAGCAACTCAAACAAAGACCATGTCCAAGACACTCGACACACTGAGCAATGATCAAGCAGGCAAAAGCAAAAGAGACCAACAAACTCACTGGTTCCTTCCCGCCGTCATAGTAATCAAATGTCAAACCTGTAATCAGAAAATGCAACTGGTGTCAGAAACTATGTTAGAGTGACTAATGTCGTCATGATCATTTGAATGAACACTTCTAAGCATGCAATGGCCGTGTCAGTAGTTTATCAGCGTGTTAATCGTTCACTAGAGTACAGAGGGGAGATTGCAACAACAGCAATGGGAAGATATCAAATCAAACACAACGAGAAATAGCCTGAGGTTATGAAACAATTGGGTTTCTCGAGCGGAGGAGTGCAAGGAGAACGGCAGTCAACTCACCAATAAGTTTGAGTGTGAGGACACAATGAGGCATAGTCCACTTGATGTCATACTCCTCCGTCGCTGTGTAGTAATACCCTGCCAGCAGGTATACCTACAGGAACACAGAATAAGAAAGACAGACATCTGCATTAGCAAATGGTGCTGTAAAAAAAAGAAAATCTGGAATGGACATATTTCTGTTGCCAACTTCACTACTGTATTTTTTTAAGTGTGAGCAAAAAAGTGCAAGAGCATGCAAAAATAAAGCATTCCTGCTTTAAGCATGTGTGACCACATCACAAGATTACTGGTCTTGGTTATAACTGGCCCTTTTAATACATGGGACAAACCGTGTGTTGGCTTTACCAAGGCAATTAAAGGGAATAGCAGAATAGCACATCCAAAAAATCAGGTATTAGACTTTGCAGACAAGCAGGCAGTACATGAGCCAATGACAGCAAGAGTCTGACAACAGACAAAAGGGAGCTAATGCCACAAAGTAAGCCTGGATGCATGAAAAAGGGCTAGGAAACACCAGGACACCTCACCATTTGAAAGGTAAAGCTGCTCAGGACAGTTGTTACCGTCCTTCCCATGAGCCTCAGCATCAGGAATTGGATGAGGATGCATACTGCGGAGTGATATATCTGAGAGCCTGGGAAAGAGACGGACAGAGGGGGGGACAGGGGGGGCAGGGTGTGGTGGTGAGTGCAGTCAAGCGTGACCTGTAGGACTGGACATGACAACAGCATTTTTCCTCCACAGTTCAGTATTGGCAGAGATGGTGAAAAAGGACAAGGCAAATCCACGACACACATTCAACTTGAAATGAGCTGTCAAAGAGGTGTGGGAAGAAAAAAAGTATTCCACAAGGAGAAAGATAAAGCAACAGACCTGCTGTGAAATCCAAGTGCAGCCACAACAGAATAAAAGGGAAGAGACAGAAATCAGTGTTAGCAGTTTGCGTTTACTTCTGCATGCCACTCTCGTCAATGAGGAAGCTTCATCCTTTCATCCTATCTAAAGGAGCACGACTTACCAATGTCATCACATTGGTCATTTAGATATACAAGTTTACTGTAGAACTGAAACTATTAGTAGTTTAACTGATTTGTCAATTGACAGGAAATATAAAAAACCTTGAGCGTTTCCGGTTTCTCAAATGTGAATATTTGCTTTTTTTCTTAGTCCTCTATGATAGTAAATTGAATCAGGGCTGCAACTACTGATTTTTTCATTATCAATTAAGCTTGATAATAATTGGCCCATTATCAGTTAATCAGTTTGGTCTATAAAATATAAGAACAAAGATGAACTACGCCAATTTTAATTTACCACAGCCCAAGAAAATCTATTCAGATGACTTGTTTGTTATTCAAGCTGGAACGAGCAAATGTCTGGCATTTACACTTAAAATGCACTTAAATACAGGTCTACATTTAATTAATATCTTTGGATTTGGACTCTTGGTTGGACCAAACAAGCAATCTGAAGTTGTTTACATATATATTTTATGGACCAAACAATGAATCTATCAAGCAAGAAAAGAATCGGCAGATTCAATCGAAGATGAAAAGAATTGGCTAGTTGCAGCTCAGCCGTGCAGGAAAAAAGCCCAGCCTACGTTGACAAAAATAGCATTTATATGTAAATCTCCACTTGCTAAACCTGCTGGCCTTAAAGAGCAACACATTTAAATCCTTGTCAACCAAACCACTGATTCAACCAAATGTGAAAGACAGTTTCAACTAGACATTCCTCAGCTTTTATGTTCCAAACTAAATGGTAAAATTGCTTTGTGTTTAAGTGCGTTGTTTCCTTTACACGTTTCAGCTTTTCATTAAATATGTCATTAAAAAGATGAATTATATTCAGCTGCTTCAGAGATCCCATTTAGTTTGCAAATATATATTTCACTTGAGAGGGTCCTTGGTACACACGAGAAACACAGCAAGACCTCAAGACACAACTCAGGGATCCAGACTGCGACCATTTTTGAGACAGTGCTACTAAATTTTAGAACTAGCAGCAAACATGGCTATATGTTACGTTTGAGCTCGTTTTCTAGCAGCAACCTCTGTGAGGAGCAGTCCAGAAGTGAAGGCATTCCTCATAGGAGCACATATTTTAAAAGAAGATAATGTCTCTCAGTCAAGGTTTAGTTAAATATCTGGACAAATGCAACATGAAAACCAATGGTTTGACGTTGACTATAGATTAAATATTGAATTTAAAATGAATTAATTGAATGGACAGATTACTAGGCAGCAGAGCCAAAGCTTGGTATTAAATATTTAGTTAAGATATATATTTATAAAATATACTATTCAATAAATATTGTTTGTTTACACCTAATTCCTAATAATGTATAGGTCGACCTATTCTTATTCAGGTGCAACTGTGTAGCAAATGGTTTACATGGCTTGGGGGTTGCTTAGAGCATAGGAGTTGCATGAAAATTTGTGCTAGTTCTCCTAAACTTTTCAGTAGGGAGTGCTGGTGTTACTTGTGGAACAAGTTAGTCTGGAGCTCTGATAACTTCCGTGCGTTTCCAAGAAAACTCAGCAGGGCAGCTTTATACAAGGCCTTACACATACCTTTACAAACTCAAAGAAAAATTCATTTACAACTGAGTAACAACAAAGGCCTGTGATTTCCTTCTTCATCTCACCAAAGTTGAATGCTGCTAGAGCCACTCCAGAGAACACGTGGAACAGGTGTATAACTGAGGCAGGCTGGTAGAACAAGAACCGCCGGTACACAAGAGCACAGGGATACCCTGCAGGAGAGAAATACAGAGGGGGGAAAAATGTTAATGGAGCTATGGTACGTGTTTTCATACCAGCCAAGAGAGGCCATTGTTGACACCTCCTGATATTTTATCGCAAGGAGAAAGAAAGCTGCCCTAAGTACCACAAGGACAAACACTCACCAGTGATCATTGTAAAAGATTTTTTCACGTAGGGACTTCTTGTTTACATTTTGACTCATCGTAATCAATAAGTAATTACTTACTGATTGTTATTCGTATTGCATATCTGAAATTTAAACACTGCACTTCTTTCCAGAGACTACTCTACTGGGTTATTTAAAGGATATAGCTTGAAATTTGCTATATCTTCCTTATTGCCAGCAAACCTCTTGCAAAAACCAAAACCGACAATCAACTGATCCAACTAACAAAGTGTTGGTGTAGCCAATGCCTGATATATCTTCTTCCTCTTTGTCAGAGAGCACCATTGTTGTCCACACATTAAACAGACATATTTTGCATTCTACATCCTGCTGCCATAAAAAAATCGAGTGCACATTAATATTAGTGTATTCATATCTGGCTGAAGATGCACTTCTTACTTCTGCTTGAGTAATGCTTGCTTGCAGTGCCCTGCTGTTTTAAGCTGCTGCCTTTTTTAAGAAATGAAACTATATATCTCCCATCTGTGAGCCCAAGTGCCAAAGACAAGAGTAGGGAAGTCTGAAATTATAGAGAAATTAACACAACAGAATTTTGTGACATCAAATAACAACAGACTTATCCTCTACAAACTTTTGTCCAATAAATCATCTGAGTCACTTAGATGTAGAGCCTTGCAAGCTTCTTTTGAAACTGATGTGTAGCTGTAGTGGTGCATTTTCAGCAGACTCTATAAACACATTCCCACACAAGTCCCACATAGTGCATTACCCTGTGGTTGCTAATGCAAAGCAGTAGCCTGACGAAACCATAAATCACATTAGCCTATGTATAGCAGGCAAAACCTCCTAGTATTTTAGGCTCCACTGTTGCAGTGCAATGCAGTTACTATATGACTGCAGCATTATGCAAGACATATTAAGCAACAACGGGACAAGGAGCAACAGGCTAACTGAAGAGTATTAGCCAACCAAAGTCTGGTCTGCATGGCTATGTTCAGTCTATTGTATTGTCGGTAAGAGGCGACATAGATAGAAGACTTGTCCATGTGTCAGGACAAAGTTCAGAGAGGACAGCATGGAGGAAACATACACCCCTGTCATCCCCACCCTCTAGTCCTTAGTGCTACGTGTTACAACCTAGAATAAAACAGCAGATCCTACTTTAAAGCAAACGTGAACTTTAATGAAATGCCACAGCAGCCTTGTGCCAACATATTAACCCCATTAAAGTGTGTCTCCCCTCTACTCAACTAAGTGGAAAATGGAGGGTTGAGGGGGGGGCATATTTTGGCAGCCTGCGACCATTCTTCTTGTGAAAGCATGTCCCTCTCCCCAACATCACTGAGGCTATTATTTTCATTATCCGGGTCTCATTCATTTATGCTAATCCTACTGCCCACAAACAGGTTTATGAAAGTGTAGCATGGCGGGGTTTTGGTAGTCTGCATTTTGTAACTGCCCCAGCTTACTTGACCTAATTGTCTACTTTGTTAGATTGTCCAGCAGTTAGGAAATCAATTAAAAAGGAAGGCAGATACCGACAGTAGCCCCAATGGCAAGCAGACAGCCATACACCACACAAGACTACCCTCATTTCAGTTAAAAGCCACAAGTTAGCCGTTAGTGGTGATGTTTGGCAGGAAGGGTGTATGCCATTTATCCACATAAGAATTCTGGAAATCAATTACTCGGTTCGTGGAAGCCCGATATTTATTTATCAAGATCATTATTTAGCTAGATGTACAGTAGTAGACCAAAACAACTAGTTTGCAGCCTATGAGTACACTTTGTGTCTTCCAGTTAACGTTAGTAACCTGACTGAGCGTTTTGTTAGCAGTGAGTGTAACAGTACTCAAACATGACACCGGAGCGGATGCTATCTCAACTAGCTACACGAACAAACCTTAACTGATTCGTGAGGCAAAACTCACCGATTATTATAGATAATATTAGTCGAACCGCTGGCTCCGGGGAACCTAAGGACTCCGACAGATTCTCCAGCAAGGGAGCCGCCATCTTTCTTGTGGGCGGAAACGTCTCTCCGCGACGGTTCAATAGTGAACTCTACTGACTCACGGCAGACGTCCACGGATATGTGCACTCGGGTTTTTAAAGACCCTTCGCGGGTTCAACCTCCTTCAAAGTTTAACTGTGATGGTTTTCCGCCCACTTCCACGCCCCCCCGCCTGTCTCGTCCCTCTACACACACACACACACAGACATACATATACATATATATATATATATATATATATATATATATATATATATATATATATATATATATATATATATATATATATACAGTATCTCGTTACGTTTTATTATATTTATTATATTTATGTTTGTGTACTGTTAAGCACCAACATTTGCCAAGACAAATTTCTCGTGATTGTGACAGTGTTTCGCTGAAAGATTGGGCCGACAGGTAGGCTATCTGTAGCAGCACTCCCTGAATGCTGTTAAGTGTAGCAAAACCAGTTAACTGGTGCATGATAGTGTGAGGTTAACGTTAACCCCCCTTGACATGAAAGTGATGTAGTTGTATAAGTGTGCCCCCATGTGACTACACGCAGGAACAACATTAATTCAAGATCCACTTAACGTGTTTGACAGGTAGCAATATTCAGCATTCAGTAACTTAATAATTTATCTGATTTGGTTGACCACAGTTACCTAGTTAAACATCATTAAAATTACACCTAAAGTCTCTCTCTCTGAAAATCCTGAATATGCATTTTTTTTCAGTTTCTGTTCTAATTAAAATCTGACTTGTATATCTTTCTTATGTGTTACATAAACTTATATATATTCTGTTATGTTAACTTTAATATGTAGATACATGGTTGCTGATCTCAAACACAAGTGTACACAGACATAAAGACAAATAAAACAAAAATGATTATTAATAATAAAGATTATAAACGTAATAAATGAAAGTTAAATAAAAAGTCAACATTGAGACATTGTATAAGGGTACAGATTTGTTTTAGTTTTAGCTTTTTGATTCCAATTCAAATCTAACTTGTATTCTGTTATCTTTATTATGTGTTACATAAACGTGCATATCTTATCTTATGTTTAATATAAGTGCATATAAATCTTTGCTGATATCAAACACAGGTGCACATATACATATATGGACAAATAAAACGAAAATAAATAATATTGAAATAAGTATATAAACTTAATAAATGAGACATTGTCTAAGGATTATTTTGTTTTAATTTAATGTTTTTTATTCTGGCATTTATCAATAGTGCTGAATATACATTTATATAAATTTATATCTATAAAAAATGCTTGCAGACATTTACTTTTATCAATAAAATCTCATATCAGTAAGGTAAGAACATAATGAAACACACTTCTGTATCATCGTGAACATAGAAAAGACTTACTAATTGTACTTTACTTGAGTGTTTTCCTCTGCTACTTTAATCCACTGTTTTCCATTGTACTTTACTTGACTGCTATACTTCATAGTTTCTTTTCACATAAACATTTTACATATGAAGCAAACTATTTATAAAATATGATACAATGGTATAGACCAAGCTACAACAGTACAGTAGTTAACACGAAGTTCCCCAAGGGCCGGATATAACTGCATGATATACTGCATTATGTAAATGAATCAGTAATTACCACCAAGAAACAACACATCCATTGTTATCTACGGTCGTACTTCACCGTGTTTTGGGATTCATCGTTAAATGTCGTGATAATTCATATTTAAAGATTTTCCTTTTAAACAACATAGAGGGGCTTCTCTTTACGAGAAACCTACTAGAGAAATATCTAAAGAGCAAATTTTTCCTGACGTGTACCGCTTATATTTGCGGTACTAGTACACTAACTACATACCTTATTGCTATGGTGTAAAGATACGTTTACCTAACAAAACGGTAAAGTATGATCAGTAACAACTATTATTGAGTATTTATTTATGATAACTATCTCAAACTCTTCAAAATCCAACTTTAGCTGTGTATTAAAAAAATATAAATTTTACACCGCAGTGCATGTCGGGTATGTAAAACTGTGCGGATTATTCTCCAATCAATAAGCTTGATTCCAGACCGGACGCACATGAAGAGGTGGGACTTTTGTTGTGTTAGCCAATCAAACGATAGATCGTCTTGGCTTCCGCCTCTCAGTTTGTTAAATTCTTTTTGTGTCTTTTTAAAAAATATCTTTATTGGCAAAGACACGAACAAGGACAAGCATAGTGAATACTCTCTAACACCCACACACAAACACACACACACGCTTACTGTTTTATTTATTTATCTTTTAATTATTTTTTTAACACACAAACACATACTCTGTTCTGTTTATTTATTTTATTTTTAGTATTTTTTTAACACACACACACACACACACACACACACACACACACACACACACACACACACACACACACACACACACACACTTTTAGTTTTGGGTTTTTTTACACATACGCTTTGATTACTTTACGCTTTAATTCTTTAATGAAATGTATGGGGTTGACTGTTCTTATGTTGTATGTATGATGCTTTGTTACACAGTCATGCCAATAAAGCTAATTGAATTGAATTGATTAATACAAATACAGACAAAACATAAAACATATAAAACAAAGAGCACAAATTAATTGTTTCCACAGATTTCTTATTTTTTGAATCAGATATGTTATTCATGTAACCTACTGTTCAGTTTCCTTTTAAACAACTATGAACAAAGGTTTAGAGTGACTAGATTTGACTTTGTGGATATGGTACTTTCCGAGAATACTCAAAAGACTGAACAACAATTCTTTCTGTTTTCTGTTACTGTTATTGTAGAAACCAAAAAGTAGCCTACTCGTGCTGTAACTAGCTGATTTGCGTGCTTGATAAACATGTTAACATTGTTTCTTTTTAATAGTTCCATAAATGTGAGCTGACAATCCAAAAGGTTAGATTCCAGCTATTCCAGCTGATTTTTTTCTTGTATATATTTGAAAAGTTAGTTGTAGTAGTACGCCTACATTACTGTAGTAATAAACACTCTAATATTTAATCATTACTTATGAATGAATGAATTATATAGTTAATGATTAACTGAAATGAATAATTCTTTATTGCAAAGTAGCAATACACATTCTCATAATTCATGATTTTGATGCAGGATGGGGGGTGTTGTTTAATAATACATTTTAACAAAAGAGGAGTAAAAGAAAAGCTGACAAGAGGCCAGGTGTCAGGACATATTTTGTAACATTCTGTTCCTGTTGAAAAAGAAAAAATTGAGATTCCAGTGACACTATTTATAACAATATAAACACTCTTAATGTAAATGCCATGGATCTTTTTCACTGTTAAGAAACTACTTTTACAATTAGTTTATGTGACTCAAAGGGTTGACAAGTTAAACTGGACAAGATGAAATGAGACAGATCATGTCATTACGTTTTGTCAACATCATTTTGTCCTTTCACCAGTCCTACACATAATTTAGATTCCCTCACTTCACCAACATGTATAAACATTCTACCATAGATTTCATTTTTGAGTGTCTGAAAGCATAAAAGTATACTTGCTATGATGCAAAATCTACATGAGCACAAGACAGTGGTACATAAATTTTAGTATTTTGACAGACTATAAGCAAACAAGTTGACGCCATATTTTTACCCGTGTTTAATAGGCAGCAGGCAGAGGCCTTGTCAACAACTGATCATAAAAGAAAATATTTCATTATGTGTTATAATGTTGTGTAGTGTTTTTGTTAACATGTATAATGACTTACTGTAGATTAAATATCAGTGAGAACCTCCTTGTTCACATTTTCTCTGATATTTTAATGTCAGCTTTGTAATATCTGTTTCAGTGTTTTTTTGAATCCTTTCTGTCACTCTCTATTTAAAAAATAATTTGCATGTTTTCCATTAACAATAATAAAAACAAAAGTGTCACTGGCCTAGATACTTTGAAACATGTGTCTGTTGGGTAAAATGAAGGTGAGATGGAGAATAGAAATCGTTTTAATGTACACACAGCTGCTGCAATTTCTTTGAATTCTGTTTTTGCCAACACTGAAAAGAAAATTAATTTGTCTTTGACTTATAACAGCAATTAACACTTAACCTTATTATTCTTTCCCACTTAATTTAACTAAATGTAGAACATTTTACAATATGAGTATTTTTTTAACTTTTTGTAAAACATTTATTTATATTTTATCTTTCCATCCTACCCACAGTAACTATCAGTGGGGCAGGGGTGTGCAGAACTAAACAAGTATCCAGGTCCAGAAAAGGGTGCTAAACATCTTATTTATTTACATTGTTTTGTGCTATTTGTGTCATTGCTTACCACACAATGGATACTATATACATGCACAATGCACAAGGATAGGCTCAGTACATTTATACTCAAGTACAGTACTTACCTACAATTTTGGCCTACATTTTTACCTACTTCAATTATTTCCATTGTCTGCGACTTTATACTTACTTTATACAATCCAAAACATTTTAAAGGCAAATATCATACTTTTTACGCCACTACAAGTATTTGATTATTTTAGTTGTTAGTTACTTTGCAGATTCAGATTGATACAAAAAATAATTAAGAAATAAATATATTATTATAGGTTATAAGATAAGACTACAGAAATTCACAAGCTAACCAGCAGTATCTTAAGTAGGCTAATAGAAAAGAGCCTTTACCAGCTGTAAAAATAACTTGATGTCATATATTATTTATAACAATTTAATATGTATTATTCTGAAATGGGCTATTCTGCACAATGAGTACTTTTCCTTTCTTACTTTAAGTAAACATAATACTAATACTTTTGTACTTTTACTTTATATTTTGATGATAGGCCTTATACCTTTGTACTTAAGTAAAATATTCAATTAAAACATCTGAGGATGTTCAAGGATAATCCAATGTGTTGGAAAGTTTTACACACAGCACTTGAACGCAGCATGACATTTTGCTCTTCGCATTTCTCAGATGGAGAGACGCGTTTGCGGGCGTGACGCCACAAACCAATGAATCTTTGACAGAGGAGGGGTTACATGTCCCCGTGTTCATAAATACTCTTAGCTTCTCTCTCACATCCGCTCTCTTCCCCTAGACGAAGAGTACCCTGGTGGCCTGTCGGTACCGTTTTCAGTCTGCAAACACCTGCTAAAAAACTTCAAACGCAATCATGAGCAGGAAATTCTTCGTTGGTGGAAATTGGAAAATGAACGGCGACAAGAAGAGCCTCGGCGAGCTCATCCAGACCCTTAACGGAGCCAAGGTGGACCCCAATGTCGGTATGTGGATCTTGACAACCGTTACACCAAACCTGCTTGGAACATTTATAATTTTAGCCACTTAATTGCTGTCCGATTATCATGCTCACATTGTTAGCCAATCGAACAACCGACTTGTCTGCGTTTTCATCTTTTCATATCCATCCAGAGTCAAAATGGCTCGGCCATTCAATAAATCAACGACACCATTAGCTGCACAGACCTACATCTCCTTCGTTTTATGCACTGTTACATTCACTGTGAGCTATGTCTTTTCTCAATATGTAACCGAGCTGACCCTGAAAAGCTCCAGACGAACGGAAAATTAATCAGTAGAAATGACTGGTTTCGGTAATGTCGGTGGAGGTGGTGGGTGTGCGTTTGTAGCAGCACGTAGTCCAGCTGCCAGCTATGCCTCATCTGTGAAAGTGCAGGGTGCATTCAAGTGAGGCTGCTCGTAAATGTCTCATCTGCAAGCTGATGTAGATACACAATAGCTTGTTGTGAGAAGTTATTGTAACTTGTTGATGCGGTTGGAAACGTCATATCATGTATTAAAGAAGTCAGAAGCGCACAGAAAACACTGATACGTGTACCCCCCTCCCCCGCTTGTTCATTAGTACACATCTCGTCTACGATTTTTCCAGCGTGCCCTGAATGCAGCAGTAGACATTTGCCCTGTTGCAGTCTGCTTCCTGCAGGCAAGAGGCAAACTACACAGGCCGCTGTTTAATTGGGAAATAACTTTTTTTTCATTCGGTGCACGATACTCGCATGGAAATTAACACAAGCAGGGAGACTCTGAATGTGTCTCGGCTTGTTTCCGCTGTCATCGGGACACTTCTGCTCCTCCTGCAAGTTGCTGTTGTGCAACTGTAATGTTGTGTATACCAGTCACATGCCTGATCTGCTCAGGAGCAAACTATCATAAGCCTACCACTGTTCAGACTATCCTTGGACCTTGGTCCATAATGCATTTTCCCCACCTCCTCTATACAGCGCCAGAGTGAAACTCAAGCAGTCTTTTCCCACTGGCCTTTCTGCAGAGCTTTAAAGTCAAAGTTCAGCTGTTTCGTTCCCAGACTGATTTTATTCACATGGTGGATATTATAACTCCTGCTCTTTTTCTGTGACCCTTTCAACTCACATGACTTCTTTGACCTCAGCAGAATGCGTCCATGTAGGCGACCTTTTAGGAGGCTGAACTCAGACCTTTAATGCAGAGGGGTTTGACTGTGGCCTGGGACAAATGACCTTTACCAAACCAATAATAACATGAGGTGTTTAATATAGACTCTGGTAACCCCAAGATATATAGTTACATTTTGAATGTCAGTGTCTTGACTGTACTGTATTCTGCTTGACCAATGCAGACTGTACTGCTGTTGAAAATCCTGTTTCACACACGTGAAGGCAAACATTTTGTGTTTATTACAACATTTCTGTTGTCATAGAATTACACTGTTGCTGATGGCAGTTTTTACTCCTATGTTTTGAATTTTGGTGCTGGTGGACACTTTGAGTTTACATTTTGATTATCGATTGGGTCTTTAAATGTCACATTTGGAAAAACTGGTTGAATTTGAGCCCACACAGTGTTGAAGTGTCAAAGCCTGGAACCTCCCCTAAAGCTAAACATACCTAGTCACATTCATGGAATTTACCCACAACAATAAAGGTTAAGGATATTGTTTCGATAAACTAAACTAGAAACTTTTTTTCCTTTTTTCCTGTCATAAAAGCTACAATTATTTGTTAGAGGAACATTTATTTGAAATAAAAACCTCACTCTTTAACCAATACGTTACTCGTGATTGTGGTTGTCTGAATTCTGATTTATCTAGCCTACATTTGAATCTTCTATTAAAAGTAAATCCCAGAATACGGTCATGTCAAGGAAATTAGTCAAAAATGTCTTGCTATTTGGTTCTCACTGTCCTAAAATCTAACCTATGCATTGTTTTATTCTTCTGTGTTAATAGAGGTGGTGTGCGGTGCTCCGACAATCTACCTGGACTTTGTCAGGTCCAAGCTCGACGCCAAGTTCGGCGTTGCTGCTCAGAACTGCTACAAAGTTTCTAAGGGAGCCTTCACTGGGGAGATCAGGTACATCATGTGTCCATCAGAGGAGCACAACAAGGGTTTGATAATGAGACAGTTTAAGAGGATTTGATCATTTTGTGTTTTATATTATGAATATCATCTGTCTTCAGCCCTGCAATGATCAAGGACTGTGGTGTGAACTGGGTGATCCTGGGACACTCTGAGAGGCGTCATGTCTTCGGAGAGAGCGATGAGGTAATTCTGGATGATTTTATCATAGACCATAATTACACTGAGTGTAAATGGTAGGTGTTGTATCCTTTTACATGAGTAGGAAAAATAAAATAAAAACACACCTGTGTACACTTAACGATTAGTTGTGCGTATGTGTTAGCTCATTGGTCAGAAGACAGCCCACGCTCTGGAGAGTGGTCTTGGTGTCATCGCCTGCATTGGCGAGAAGCTGGACGAGAGGGAGGGCGGCATCACCGAGAAGGTCGTCTTTGCTCAGACCAAGGTCATTGCAGGTAGGCGACTCCTGACGATCCCACAGTGGCGTTTTATATGCACAGGAGAATCTGGATGTTGAAATACGCATTTCAGGGGCAATTTGCACAAGCTAGAGTGTTGCGGAAATCAGGAAACATTGTGAAATACAAATTCAAGCCTTATCACATGCCTCTTTCACAGACAATGTAAAGGACTGGAGCAAGGTTGTGCTTGCTTACGAGCCTGTGTGGGCCATTGGCACTGGCAAGACTGCTTCCCCACAGCAGGTAAATATAACTAACTGCTGAAAAGGATTACTACAATCTCTTCCCACAACCCATTGTAACGTTTCCTGGATGATATCTCAGGCTCAGGAAGTTCACGAGAAACTGAGGGAGTGGCTGAAGACCAACGTGTCTGAGGCTGTAGCCAGCTCTGTGAGGATTATCTATGGAGGTCAGTCAACGTCAAGTTTGTGTTAGTCGTTGAATAGTTGCTAGGAAAAAAATCCTCATGTTCTCTTTTTGATTTTGCCCATCAATCTCTATAAACTTGTTCATCTTCTCAGGCTCTGTGACCGGTGCTACCTGCAAAGAACTCGGTTCCCAGAAGGACGTTGATGGTTTCCTCGTGGGCGGAGCCTCCCTCAAGCCAGAGTTTGTCGAAATCATCAACGCCAAGGCATAAAAAAACTCAGGCAGATGCATTGAGACCATGTCCAGATCAGAGGCCAGCTCCATTCAGACGATCCATTTCCATCATCCCTCACTCTCAGCACTTCCTCTTCCCCCTTTTATTCAAAGTATCTGTGTAATAATGTCATTCCCTCCTTTTCCTTTATATATATATTTTTTGGTATATTTTTGTCATGAAGAAAAGGGACAGGTTGACACATGCACTGTACTGCACTGAAAAGAGTTAAGTCCACTGAGAATGTGTGCATACTAACTTCCACACCAAGTGCTCAAGCTGTAAAGACTGACAATTACACCTTGAGGTGGACTGTACGTCCATGCCTTTACTACTTGAAAAGTTTACGAACTTTTTTTTGTAAACAAAGTCACAGCTCTAGTCAATCAGATTTATTTTGTTTGCTTAATATCGGTGTCTCATGTGTTATGAGGTTCTGTGGGTTTTACCTCCCTGTAGATGTGCATGATCCACTCACTCATTGGCTGTTTTGCCACGAGGGAAGTGTCCATTACGTGTTTATCCTATTGTGTAATGGCCGATGGGTATGAAGGGTGGGAAGGCTGTAGAGAAACATTATAATAAACTGTTCAGAGACTGTTTTAGTGTGGTTTTTTTGTCTTATTTTGCTTTTGTTTTAATAAGGTCGATGCTATTGCTTTCCAAAGAAACCCTTCCAGATTCCTCATATTTTATTCAGACTAGTGTGTGTTGTGTGTGCTCATCTACAGATATTAATCCCAGTAGTATTCTTAGGATGGCAGGGAGAGAGTATCTCATTACAGAAGTGAACTCCTGTTAAGACAATGCCATGCAGAGAGGCATATGACATCTATTTTTATCCCAGCTCTGAACTAAAACAGACACACAGCAATTAAAGATTAATGTATCAGCTGTAAACTATAGCATTGCAGTTGCAAACTTGCAATCAGAGACTAGTGTTTATTAGACTGTAAAATAAACATCTTGTATTATTTGTTCTAACAATACTTTATTCCTACCTCAGGTCTCTAAATAATATACTCTATAAATACAGTGTTTTTTAGAAGATTTTAACCTGGCTGGTTTCTAACCAACTTGCAAACACTGTATACTTCTCAGGCAAAGCTATAGCTTTTGTCATTTTTCTTAATTCAATAGTGAGTGTAGAGATACAGACAGGAGATTTTGGGAAAGCGAGAGGGTAGGACATACAACCAGGTTCCCCCTGGAAGTTAAGCAGCAATGATATATGCATCTTAACTACTCAGGCAGATCCCCAAGAGTGTGTTTTCAATTGGTTAGCAAACATAGTCTTTATGTAGTAAATATATAATATAACATAATATAATAGTAAATATAGAAAATATTTAACTATTTTGAATTGGCTATGAGACCAAATGGCGTGTAAATACACTATGCTTAGGTTCTGTGGGTTTGTTTCTTTGTGGTCTTGAGCTAGATTGTTTAACCTTTATTTACACAGGGTAAGCTGGTTTAATATAAATGCTCTTTGGTAGCAACACACTGTTAACGGTAGAGTACTATAACAAAAGAACAGATTATGTCATTCATATAACAGAAAATAAAACTAGATAAAGAGAGGTTGCAAGTGGAGCAGGTTAATTCAGCTCAGGTTAAGGTCAACATTTCATTTGCTGCGATTGCCTTCACAATCTGCATGTCTGACTTCAGCAAACATGGTTTTAACCAAATATTTGCTTGGTCTTCTTTATATTCTTACTGTATTGAAACCACAAGAGTAAACCACTTCCAGAGATGTAGGTATTTACAGGAGGAAGACAACATAACAAGAATACTTGTAGAATATAATGTAATTTAATACAAAAGCTTTTTAAAATAGCATTTTATTTTTTTCACGTTCAGAAACAGAAAGAAAAACTTTATCACAACCGCACTGAACATAGCATCAACAACAAAACAAAACACAAAATAATTAAGGAACAAATTAGTAAATATATACATTTTATATATAGTAACGGCATTAATGTTATGTTAGTTATGATATAATTCATTTTATACATAGTCCTACAAAGACTTGCACAAGCACAGGTTTGCTGTATGTTTGATGATTTCATTTAACATGAATTTCATTAAGAATACACACAATGTGAGCAGAATTGGAGCTAAAATGTGACTTAAAACTAGATTTCGATACATTTCCGTGTCTGAATCAAGGGTCTATTGATAGAGGATGTCGTATGCTGTGCAAGCCTCTTGAGGCAAGTTTGCGATATGGGACATTAGGCTATGAGATTGAAATGACTTGACTTAACACTGGGCCCCTTTGCAGAATAAGACAAGGTCTCATGTTTGGATAGAAATGCAAGAGCCACTGTTCGGCCCTTTTCATTTTTAATTGTGCTTTTTGTGGTCCAAATTGCTGAACAAAGAGGATCTCCGGCCAGTTGACAGAAATCCAGCATTGAATTCATGTGATTTTATTTTGAGCTGAAATCTCATTGGACATTTTCCTTTAGAAATTAATTTATAAATAATATCCCTTTTATAAATACACCTTTTGTTGTAATGTTATATTTTTCTATTCTGCAACCCTTACTGTGCACTGCATTATATTATTCCTTTTATTTTGTCCCCATCCCTCTGCAGCCTGGATACCCCTGGAGAACAGGGGTCTTACCTTCGCACCCCGGTCCTGCAGGGGGCGGTAGTGCCTCACACTGAGCACTCAGGGTGGCTCAGTCTCATGTCCGTGTTTACAAGCGAAGCGTGACGTTCACGGATCGCTAGAACACGTCTCCTAGCGCAACTAAAAATCATTTGTTTTGATCAGAGAGCTCCAACATGCAGTCACTGAAAGCTTTTCTCAGCGAGAGACTGGCAGCCGCTGCGGAGGAGATATTTGGAGCTGTTGAAAAGACAATAGCCGAGTACAAAGAGGAGATTTCTCGTTCAAAAGATTTAGAAATCAGTCGTCTCAGGATGCAGCTGAAGCTTCTCAAGTCAGGTTGGTGAATGGAATCTGTTTGCAACCAAACCCATGCAGCTTTGCATGATTCTTTAGTTAAACTGCATGATTGTCATTGTCATCATTTGTCTTCTAACCAGAGCCCCGGTTGGATAGATGCCTTGGAGCCCAGCTGCAGCAGCACACCCACCACCATCATCATCATCCTCACCCTCCTCAGCAGCAGCACCATCAGCCAGTCCCTGTAGTGGAGGCTCCTGTGTCCCAACACTGTGAAGAGGATGAGGGCAGCAGCATGGAGCAGGATCATCCAGAGCCCTCACAGGTCAAGAAGGAGCAGCAGAAGAGCCACAGGGATTTCTGGATGGCGCAAGACGCAGAGCAGCTCGGGAGCCTTGAATCAGACATCAAAGATTTCATCTCATCTCCTGCCAGTCTGAGAAGCAGCCTGCAGGACCCCACCTTACCCTTCCACCCCAACCACCACAACAACAACAATGGAGAGGAAGGCAAAGAGAAGCCCTACTGCTGCTCTGTTTGTGAAAAGCGCTTCAGTAACTGCTCCCACCTCGCAGCTCACATCAGGACACACACGGGAGAAAGGCCATACAGATGTGAAATATGCAGAAAGACTTTTATCACAACAAGCGCTCTGAACAGACACCAGACCATCCACACTGAAGGAAAACACTTTGTCTGTAATTATTGTGGTAAATCCTTCAAGTGGATGGAGTCTCTTGGCAGGCATATGAGAAGTGTGCATAAGAGAGAGAATGTGCCTGTATGATTTTCACTCAAATCATATTAATGTACATCAGATTCATATTGTTGCTGTTAATCATCTATGATTTAATTATGAAACACCAAACATTATTATGTGCAAACAAAGAATGTAATGTCTGTTTTCTATGTTTAGTTGTGTTGGTAACTGTGCATGGACCTCATTAAACCTTTTGTACATAAACACTAGCTGCTGTAAATGATGTGCAAATGAATCGCAAAAACACACTCGCAGGCATAGCGTTTTATTCATAACTTATGGTAAATGTATTCTTACAGAATAAAATTTTAATACTCTTTGTTTGGTATTGTTTAATCCATACTGCTTTCTGCTGCAGGAACAGAAGAAAAGACAAGTCACACAGTATTCCAGTAGGTGGCAGTAACAGCATTTAATTCACAATTTCCCATCAATCTACAGTATTTGGCAACATTCAGACATGTGTAATGTACTGAGTATGTACTGCTTTTCTGGGAACTGTCTGTACTCTTACAGACAAACTATTCCAAATATGAAAGTGGTAACACCTTATTCTCATTGGTGGAAAGTAACTGAATTTACTCAAGTAACTGTACTTTACAATTTTGAAGTATAATAATACTTTATTTATTTAATGGTTCCTATCATGGCATTCAAGGTCACCTTACATCATGTAAGATCAGTCATAAAAACATACAGAAACATAAACAAGTTTCATAAGAATTCAGCATCAATAATAAACAATAAAAGTAATAATAAAAAAACAGCTTTGCGGTATATAGTAGTATGCAGTACATGCTTTTAAAGTGAGTAAGATAGTTTTAAAAGATGGGTTTTAAGAGTAGTCTGGAATAGAGTCCAGTATACGGATGTGAGGCGGAAGAGAGTTGCAAAGTTTGGGTGCCTTGAAAAGGCCCTAGTACCCATTGTGTTGAGGTTGATGGCTGGTACTGCCAGTGGACTTGATGTGGAAGAGTACAGGTACTTTACTTCCGTCTTCTGCTACTTTATACTTAAAAGTATAATACTAATTTGTCAGCTTTAGTTACTAGTTACTTTGCAGGCTCAGAAAATACAAAATATATGGTAATCAACAAATAAATGATGATGTATTGTTATGCATTAAGTTCCCCGGCAGTATATATAATATGTACATACTGCCGGGGATATATATATATATTCTAGATGTTGTGAGCATCATTTTACAGAAATTTCCCAAAGCACAGCTCAGATGGTGTCTTTTGAAACATTGGAATCTCCACCAGGATCTAAAATAAAGTTGCTTTGAACTATATTAAGCAGCACAGCGTGTGTCCACTTGCAAATCAGATGCATTTCAGCTTTAAAACCTCATAGAGATATTTTTTTAAAAAACTGTACATTCTTTACTATTTACATTTGACATACACATCACTGCATTACCAGAAGCACAGGTGTGACTAATAACATTAAAGATGGTGCAGTAAGCCAATGTGACAGTGAGCCTGTATGAAAGACAGGAAAATAGTGCTTGTGTTAACTGATAAGAATGTATTTGTATTTTGTGTTTAATTTTAGCCAGTGGACCTTTAATCTTACACCTTCCAAATGTCTTGGTGGACAATTGCATGCTTGATGGTATGTCACAGATGACTTGAGAGCTCATGAGTTCAGGCAGAGAGTGAAACAGGTGGCTGAAGGAGTAAGGATCCAAAAGCACAGTAGTATTAATTAGTATGAATTACTTGTGACTTGGCCGCTTAATGGGTGGTGGGCTGGTAGTACACTGTTTGTCCTGGCTGATTGTGCATGTAGTAACGTCCAAACTCACTGGCAGGTTTGGCAGATACGCTTGTGACAGTAAATCTTTTTTTTTCTCTCCTAAAAGTTATGGTCCTGACTGTAGTTTACAGTACATAACCAAAAGTACGTGGACACCTTTTTGGCCAGGACTCTTAGTTCTTATTGCCATTTTTAACAGATGACATTTTGGCATGTAATGCTAGGAAAAACACAAGTTTAAATAATAAAAAGAATGATGGTGGAATTCCTTTTAGCTGCTTTGGTTTCAGGGTCCTGGTGTTGTGCTTGCTGGCTCACTGTCATGCCCTACTGGAACACTTAAATACAATGGAGCCATTGTTAAATGAGAAACACCTGTGATTTTCCTGCTTTGACAAGTGAAATTGTCTGCCAGAAAAAAAGGCCTATTTAGGGTAAAGCTACAGTATACAATGGTATTTTTGGCAACAGTGCACTTCCAACTTTATAGCAACTATTTGGGAAAGGACTTTCCTGTTTAGAGTGACGATACCCAAGTGAGATCCACATAAAAAATGGTTTTGGAATTTGGTGTGCAAGAGCTTAGGCACCCTGCCCAGAGCCCTGACCTCAACCCCATCCAACACCTTTGGTACCATCTTAAAACACCAACTGTGAGTCAGACCTTTTCGGCCAACCTCACTAATGCAGCACATTAGCAGCACATTAAAGGCCGTGGAACGAGATGTTCAACAAACATGTGGGTCTAATGGTCTGGTGCCCACACACCATGATGCGGTGTATTTGGCACAAGCTATTAACTTGGGATGTTGCTATGGGTCACACAAGAAATTCAGTCAGTCCACGTCAGTCCTCAGGGTGAAGTTAGACAGGGCTTCCCCCTGCTGCTCTTTCTATTTGCTGTCATTATGGAGTGATTTCTTATAATCAGGGGTGAAACTGGGATTTGTAGTGTGTGGGAGCAGTGATTCACAATGCTGGCCAGAATGCTTATACACACATGCAGCAGCAGCAGCAGCAGCAGCCTGTGAATGTTGAATGTTTTGTGTTAGGTGAAAGTATTAAAGTTTAGTTTAGATATACAGTTGTAACTGTCTTTCACCTATGAAATACAGAGTTCATTGTGGTTACAGCCAGTTTCAAAGAGCTAACACACACATTTCACTTGTCTTTTTCAGTTCATGCAATGCTTTTCCATGAGTTGGCTAGCTTAATAAAAACACTTGAGATGCTCATAATGAGTGGTGAGTAGCCAGTGCCTACACTTCATTCATGTCTCACTGTGTTGTAGAACATCTTGTTGAACTGGATAATTATTTCAGTATACACTCACTTACTGGAGAGAGATTTTCTGAGAGCTCTCATGTACATGCAGGTGCTCTGTGCAGTAAACCACTTACGACAAGTGTGCCGAATAGACAATTAATTTGATGATACAATATCTGTTTTATTGAAAATCTAATATAAAATGTGCCGGGACTCTGCTCCAAATCACTGGATTTCAATCGACTGGAGGGTTACAGTGGACCGAATTTACTCATGGCTATATGGAGAAGTTATGTCAGGAGAGATGTTGATTGGACAACACATACAGGGGTGACTCTACAGTGAAGGAGACCCTATTGTATTAATTTTACAACCCCGTCTGCACCTTCGCTCCTGTTGGTCTCAGAAAATACCAGAGATAGATTTTACATCGAATCTCCAAAAAGAGCCATGTGCTTCCCATTAACTATGTGGCCAAAGGGCTCCCTCACTCTTTGTTTCCATTTAATGGGTACATAATGTTTCAGGTATCTGAAGAAACAAATATATTTGCTGAAAACATCCTACCATCATTTGAAGACAAGCAAATATGGTTTGAATTTGTGGTTTTACCAGCTGTTTTATGTTTGGAAACTCAAATGTGATCATCATCATTCCAACACACCCATGACTGGTAACAACAAACCTGTGTGACTTATTGATTTTATTAAACTGTATTTTGTAAATACACACAATTTAAAACATTTAAAGAAAATAAAACATCTTGTGGTGTAATGCAACACTTATTTCAAACCATGACCGTGGGATCTTTTGAATCCTCCAGCTGCTACTGTGCACTTCAAAGTGTATGAATGAAATTTGGACCATAAGCATCCAAAGCCTTCTTTCCTCATCTTCATGTGCTGCCTTCATCCTCACAAATACAGTGGCAGACCATGCTATCAAAATACGTGTTCACTTCCATAAATATTTCATGTTTGACAACTCTGTCTTTAATAACAACTTTCAGTCATGTTCGAACCCAATGTGTTTGGTCCAACAGAAGCTTTACTGCAATTAGTAATCCGAGTACTAAGTACCTTTAACTAGTCCAGTCTCCAGTAAATCTTGTAATTCTGAATTTATCCTCAACCTGAACAGATCAAAAATATCAGATGTTGTACGTAGCTCAATGGGTGGATCCTCATAGACTCAGTGAACACAGTGAAATCTTTACATTTTCAGGCCTAGCTGGACCAATGTTAATCATGTAGCTTGTTGCTGGGGCGGTGAGGACGTCCCTGGTGTATAGTGGAGGGAGGCAGAGAGCTCTGTAACTCACATGCTGTCCACAACCACTCAAAAGTGCTCAGCGTCCTGATCATCTTCTCCTGGCTGGGAAGGACCAAGCAAGAGGTCAGAAGAGACTGATTGTACGGGTAAGAAGAGGTTAAAAAGGCAGCAGTCTGTGTTCTCAGCAAGCACTAAGTGCCACTTTGCAGTTTGTGAGAGATGGCACTCCTGTAGCTGAATGAGGAGTGGCGGGTCATAGCAAACTTTATGAAAAATGACAGCTCCAGCAGGAAGGAAAGGCGGTTGTGGAGCAAATATATTAGCTTGAAGATGAAGCAAAGTGTGTGAAAGCGGCCTCTTTCAGGCAAAACAGAGCTTGAAAGAAAAGGGGAAGTGTAGAAAATAATATATTTTTGCTGGCAGGAACTGTGGGGCAGGGAATAAACTGGTCGCTGTTTGTATTAGGTATGGTAACACGTGGAAGTTAATGTGTCATCTTTTCAACTGTGTGTAAATGAGTGTCTGTATAAATGCCAGATCCTATCGTATGTAGAGCCAGCAACACATTCACTTGTTTTGCTTTGTTTTTAACAGTGTATGTGTTTGCCTTTGTGTCTTCTTTTTATTTCCATTATTTCCATTTATACTTTCGATTCAACATGTTTGCACACATGCCTTTATATGCATTTTCTTGGTTTCACAGTCATACAGTTACAGTTGTCAGCTGCAGTAACTAGATATACTGCAAAAAGTGCATCAACTGCATGTATTTTGGCATGCTTATTTGGGTGATAAGCAAACAGTTACACTTTATTTGTTGAACATTTAGAGTTTTGCATGACTTTGGCATCACCTCTTTATTGAAACCTTTACAATGTAGATAAAAACTGGCCCTGATTAGATGAGCGTATGTGACTTTAATTATCATAAAGAACAATGTTGATAAGTGGCCTTGTTTGTTTAATCCACACAAATTGGTTTCACATGCATGACCAAACGTGTCTACAAACAGTTTGTAGTATTTTCAATGTTGCTGCTGTCACATCGGGGTCTGTCTCATATGACAATACAATTAATTAGAGATGATTTCATAAACCACGGGGATATACTTAGAAGTCCAGTGATTTAAAATATACCTGCCAACATGCATTATCCTGATGCACTTAACCATTCATATCTGGTACTGAAAGTAGGTCAGTAAGAAAGAATAAGTATTATTTGCAATATTTTGTCCTAAATTTGAAACCAACAGCTGCTATTAATAACCTTTATTTGGCATCCAAAACTATTTTAAAAGAAGCTGTAGTAACAATGCTAGGCCAATATCAAATACAGTGTACAAACGTCTTTCATCTTTCGTCCACACTTTTCACAACATCCTCAGGAAGGTCTGATGAAGTGCTAAGAATATCCACCAGATGTGATGTCACTAGAGGGGACAATCAGATTTGTCCTGCTGAAAGATACTTTACATTATGTTGACACACTTATTCAAGGTGACTTTTAATGACACACAACCTACATACCAACTCAAAGGCATGCCCTGTACAGTATATATTTCACATACTGCAGCATGTCTTCATACTGAGTCTATTCTGACTGAGATGGTACCTGCAGATGAAGCTATCAGTCAATATCACATCAACATGAGGAGTTTTTATTGCATAAATAAAGGGATGCAGACTTTAGGCATCTGGAGAATGCTGTAAGAAGTGTCTTCTTTGCCTCATTATAACAAAAAATGAAAGCTCCATTATTGTAAAGTTTGCTTGAGCAGATCTATGTGTCTTCAAATCTGCAAACCAGAAGTGATTTGGTCTTGCAACGTGAAGGCTGCACTCACTGATCCGTGTCCGTTTGAAGGAGATTCCTCCAGCCGGACACGGTGAGAACACACACAGTCCTGAGCCTTCAGCAGCGTCCGTAAATCACACTCTCACAGCTCCTCCTTTCTTTCTCCTTTTCATTTCTCTCTTTATATATTTAATTCTTTTCATTTTTACAGTGCAGTAAGGAATGCTCGCTCTACAGGGTGGCTGGTGTTCACTGGAGCGACTCAACTCCCATGTCTCACACTCATCCCATGTGTCTCCTATTAGCTACACTCACCAAGAGAGAGGGAGGGACGGGCCAACAGAGAAAAAGGGGAGGGGAGTCAGAAAGAGAGGGGGGAAGGGGAGGATAGTGAAGAATTTGATATGCTTTGTGCATGAGTGACTTGTATAAAACAAAGACAGGGGCAAATAGTCTGAATGTATGTGAGAGGGGGGGAAAGTAGTCCACGCATGAATACGCAAGAGACTAGCAAAAAAAGATTATAATTTATTTCCAGATTTTTTTGCCTTCATTTGCATCTTGTTTCACAAGTTAAATTGAAAATAAAAAATAAAAATAAAAATAAAAACCAACTGCCATACCATGAAAATGTAAAAAAATAATACAAATAATATGTACTGTATATATAATTATATCATTATCAACAAACAGACAACATTAATCATAATAACAATACTATTGATCATAAACATAACATAACACTAAATTGCTGGTCTCATGCATATAGAACACCCCTCAGATACAAAAGAGGGGGTAATTACTAAAAATAGAACCAAAAGTTCCACCAGTTCAGAATAAGCGCCTAGCTACATGCAATGACATAAAAGAGACTCATGTACACATTCCTTCTGCAATCAAGTATTTTACACATACTGTACTTCACTATTGTCGTCCCCATCTAATATACTGTACAGAGCACAATACAAAACATTATGCAGGGAAGTGCTAGAGTCTGGACCTTCAACGTGGTGCAGTTAGCTGGGACTGTGTGCAACATTTTCACGCCCCTCCTTCCTCTTTTGTTAATCCTTCAAAATCTTCTTGTTTTCTTCAGTGAATTCCCTGTCCATTAGTCCAGCTTTTGTTTTGAGTTCTGTGTTCCTTCATTGTTTTCAGTGCTTCTGTTTTGTGTATAATTTTGCACACATTCTCCCTCAGGTTTTCTCCATGCTGCTCTTTGTCGTGCCCCTCCCTCACAGGGTCTTGTCACTTTCTTTCTTCAGGTGACTGGAACGTCAAAGGAGAAAACATGTTAGAGTGCAAGTTCAAGGTTTGGGTTCAATTTGATGCTAATTACAACAACTATTGTTTTGGGATACATTTTAAAAGCTTTATTTGAATACATAGATGGCAGTTTACAGGATTCAAACATAGCATAGCAAACATTTTTTCCTTTTGTAAGCCAGCCAATTGTAGCCCACTAATGGACAGTTTGTTAACATGCCCATGGCTGCAAAATGTAAGTTTTGATGGGCATTTTCTATTATTACTATTACTATTTTCTAACATTTCATTATACATTATCAATTAATCGGATGAATCGACAATGTAAATAATTTCCAGTTACAACGTTAGAGAAAATTGAATCTCTACTGCATTAACAGAGGTGGTCAGACTGGATTCACATACACACACAGCCTCCATACCTGTAGTACTCGTCCTGGGTGAGGGAGTGGTGGTGATGGTGATGGATCCACTGTTGTTCCAGGGCCAGTCTCTGTATCTGCAGCTCTGCGCTCTGGGCCTGCTGCATGGCCTGGAGCTGATGGGCTGCTGACATGGGACCAGTGAGGGAGGACGGCTGGGGCAGGTCACGGAAAGGAGCACCTGTAAATGACACAGAGAGGAAAGAGGAGGCGCAGCAAGGGATACAAAAAAAACAAAAAAAGAAAGGAGGGGAAAGGGCACCAACATCAATCATCACCATCGTACTCAAAAAGCCTCTTCATAAACTTTCAGCACTGTGGAGTTTTTAGAGAAAAAAACTGAACAAGTACATGGACGCGGAGCCTTCTCCTCACCGAACAGCTGTTGGCGGAGCACCTCGCTGTCAGTGAGGGGGTGAGCCAGGATGGGGGTGCCTAATGTGGCTCCTGGATAAGGGAGGCGTGCCAAAGGAGACCCCGACGCCAACGGGTCCATCAGGGGGTGAACCCCGCCCGTCGCTGGATGCCAGTGATGTAATAGGAAATACAGGATATATTCAATAAGAGTCAACGCATTGAATTCAAATAAGAGATTATGTACACAGCATGAAAAGTCATTTATGTTCACTTTAATAACTGATGGTGAATTTTTTGGTAACACAAACAGCCAAGACAACTGAAAAAAGTCAGAGAAATCTGCACTATGCTAGCTTATGCTAAAGTGGCCAAGAATTGCAGAGTGTGAACAGCAATACGGTTCTTACAATTGTATTAAAGGAAGAACAAACTAAAATGAACAAAATAAGTATGCAAACATTGGTAAGTGGGAAAAAAGTGTCCCGTGATCCACTGTACTTTGGAAAAATGTTAGTGTGCCATGTGTATAAACACCTTGCCATTGTGCCTACTGAAAGTGTGAAATACAGATACTAATATTCACATTTAAATTTTATGTATGAAATCTTTCAAAAAGACAACATGCTTCTTTTGTGTGTCACACCTTTTCTACTGATGTTAACAGTCTGAGATCTGAGTAAATAAACATCTCTTTAGAACATGTGAACCTGAACAAATGGCTCTGTCTCAGAGAAAACTATGGTCCAACATCCCTTGAAATCAAAGAAAATGTGTTCAAAGCTCAACTACACTAATAAAACATCATTTACAGTGCAGTTAAAGGATAAGGCTGGCATTGTCCTTTGTTTTAATTACTGTTCACAATTCTCTCAAAAAGACCAAAACAATCAGTGTGTTAGTCCATCTCTCAATACTTCCATTGGAAGCAACGCAAAACCCATTTCTTCCTACTAAAATGAGTCACAAATATATAGTTTGATGTTTTTCAAATATTAAGTTTGATTTTTTACAGCTGGTCACTGTAGTTTTTAGGAAATGTTACTGTTAATTATCTATTGTTAATTAGTGCATTTGTTTGTGGCTATTTTCAGTCCATGGATAAAGACACATTTGGTATGTCTATCCCACATATGCTGCTGCAAGGTGTATGTGGAATTGACTCAAAATAAACTACAGTGCCCAGGTTCATCATAAGGAAGGAACATGTCATCCAGGTGTGGCTCTTAGATTTGTTTTTGGTCAACAATGAAGGTCTAAGGTCTACTGAATTTTGCTAGACTTATCATTCAGCTTTTTAGTACACAAATCTTACATGCATTTGAATACAAAATGTTTTCAGAGTAACACATCTGTGCAATCTCAAGGCTGTTGATACAGACAATGACAGCATTGTTAGTAACAGTGGGTACCTGTGTCTTGCTGGTGCAGGTGAAGATGTGAGTGGATGTGTGAATGCTGGTGATGATGAGGTGTCACGTTTAACATCTGAAGACGCCCCAGATTCTCTCCTCCACCTCCTCCACCTGTTCCTCCTCCACTTCCGCCTCCTCCTCCTCCGCCTCCACCACTTCCTCCCCTTTCTCTCTCCCTTTCTCTTTCTCGCTCTCTGTCCCCAAAGGCCGGCAAAGTTGCTCTGTCTCTCTCCCTCTCCCGTTCTCTTTCCCCACTCCTGTCTCGCTCATAAGAGGCAGGAGAGCGAGTGGGAGTAGGGTAGGTCTCAGGGGGAGCGACTGGGGCAGGGGCTGGTGGCAGATGTGAGGACAGGGAGCTGGGAAAAGAAGAATGGGGGACTGGATGATGAAGTGAGGCTGCGTTGGAGGTCGGTGGAGCAGGTGGAGGAGGAGCTGGCGGAGGAGCAGCAGGGCCTGGGGCTGTTGCTGGGGGGGCAGCCGGTGGTGCAGATGATGGGTGAGAAGGGATAGAGGGTGGAAGAAGAGATGAAGGGGGTGGATTGGATAGGGACTGAGGGGCAGGAGGGTTGGGAGGTCTAGTTACTGGGGCCAGAGTCGGGTTCTGGAGGTGCGGGGGACCAGCGGGAGCTGGGGGAGGAGGAGTGCCATAGATTGACACCTCATTAGCTCCCGCTGCACCTCCTCCAAGGAGCAAGGAATGCGCATGCGCATGGGCATTGGCATGAGCATGGTGAGACTGAGAGTGAGCAAGGGCAAGAGCTGCAGGATCAGGTATAGACCCTGGTGGATAAACCCGCTCATCACTCTTAAATTCAAATCCTGGCTTCATTCGATCTCGATGTGCAGACATTGCATGAGGAAAGCCAACGCCTCCTAATCCTGCACCCCCAATCCCTCCAGGTATTGGGGCTCCTGCCATCCCAGCGTGGCCTCCAACACCTGGACCCCCTTCAAGGCTGCCACCATACAAAAAGCCCAAGATAGCTGCAGCTGTAGCTGCATCAGTGGGCAGGTGATGCGGGTGGCCTAAAGCATGATTCTGGAACTGAGGAAGGAAGAATGAGGGGTGGACATGGGGGTGGCCATGGTGAACTTGTGGGTGGTGTGCCTGGGCACGACTAACTGCCCCAAGAGAGACATAGCATGAGGGCGGGCATACTCGCTCAGGGTTCTTAGCGCTGGGGTGTCAGGTCCCAGATACGGACCTCCTAAACTTATTCCCAGGGCTCCCTGAGGGCCAACCACTGCTGATGCCCCACCCATGGATGGCAGGAGGAGGGAGTGCGGGATAGAGTGAGCGAGGGTGGGGTGGAGATGGTGTGCGGGAGGAAGGTGAGCATGCGGGTGTGAGGGATGATGCTGGGGGTGAGGGGGAGGGTGGGAGACAGAGTTGCACGTGGAAGAGGAAGAAGAGGATGAAGGGTCAAGGATAATAGAAGATGAGGAGGGGAAGAAGAGAGAGGAGCCCTGGCGACCCCCTCCAGCAGCGTTGACATCCTTCTGCTGCTGCAGAGAAAACAGTAAAAAGACAGTCAGTCACATCTGCCCTGATCTGCTGTACTCTCCTTCCATTAAGGTGATCAGTTTAATCTACACCAAATCCATCAAATGTGCACACCTGTAGATGTCGATCCAGCTCCCTCTCACGCTCACGCTCCCTCTCCCGTTCCCTCTCTTTTTCTCTTAGGTCTCTTGCCCGCTGCTCGACCTCCCTGCGCGCCCTCTCAATCACCTCATTCCTCTTCTTCCACAGTTTAGAGCCATCCAACGGGACAAAGAGGACATCACTGCGGGCACAGGAGTTTCCGCTGCCACGATCAAGGACCTTGTGAAACCTAGACACGAGTGACACAGCAGTGTAGTACATCATTACTACAACCATTAGGAGTCAGAAATCCCATCGTAACAGTTATCATTACTGTTAATTACATCTGATTGCATGAAGAGGGACTCAGCAGAGTGACACATTGACAATCTCAAATAGGATAATAATGTAATTTTGACTTTACCGTGCAGATTGGCTGGCGTGGATGGGAATGTCCACAGGTTTGGGTTCAGGAGAGGGGCTTCTTAACACTGGAGGTGGGCTTTCACTCTCTTCCCTGTCTTCTATTGGTTCCTCTTTGATAACAGGTGCGGGAGGTGGGCCTGAATCAGTATGCCCTTCACCACCAGGGAGAGAAGAACTAGAGGCAGGGGTTGAAATGCTGTTGTTGTTGGCTGAGTTGCCAAGAGGTGGAGGTCCTTTTGAGACATTTTGAGGCGAAAGTGATTGCGAGTTGGTATTGCTGCTGTTGGGTGCGCTACTGTTGTTATTGCTGTTGGCCATGTTACTGCCGTTGTTCCCATTGGAGTGGTACGTTCCACTGAATGGAGGGTGGCTGTTCAAAGTGCCATGGAAAGGGGAGGGGCGACATCCAGGTGAACAGCTGGATGATACACCTGGCCCAGGAAGTGGGATGTTGGGGCCAGAGGAGGAGCCGGGGGGAAAAGATGAGAAGCCTCCCATCTGATTTGTAGATGGACTGGGTAATGGAGATAGCGGTGTTGGAGGTGTCTGGGCAGAGGACTGGTAGTGTGGAGGACGTACATTGGGTGCCATACCTGATGGGGGTGGCTGGGTGAGGGAGGTTTGAGATGGGGGTAGAGGAGCCTGGGGTGGTGGAGGGGGATAAGGAGCATTAGGAGGATGTCCATGGTGGCTGGAAGAGGAGGAAGGAGAGAGTGCAGGAGGTTGATTTGGGGCTCCACGATTTTGGTACAGAGCAGGCTCTCGCAGGTTTGAGTCTCTCTCTCTGTCTCTGGGCCCGGACTGGTAATGGGGGTGAGGTGGATGGGGGTGATGGGTTCCTCCAGGCCCTGAATATTCTCGTCCCAGGTTTGGAGTTACCCCAGGGGGGCTAAGGTACTCTCGATTTGTGCCAGTGGAAGGAGGCGCCCCAGCAGGAAACTCTTTTAATGCTGTGGGAGGATACTCTCTGTGAAAGTGGTCTACTCCAGAGGAGGGGGTTTGTGCCTGGTCCATGGGAGGAGGGAAGTCTCGGTTGGATGAGTTTGGGGGATGTGGGTGGGCGTGTGGGGGCAGGGAGGAATGGGAAGGGTGACTGGGATTGTTCTGAGGTGATGCAGGTGGGTCCCGGTTTAGCATAGGGGTTACAGGTAGCCCGCTGGTTGAATTTGGGGGGTTTCCCTGGGGGATGGAATTGTTGTTTGGGTTACTGTTGCCTACAACCTCTCTTGTCTGGCCCCCAAACTCACCCCATCTGCCTCCATCTTTGTCTCTGGGATGCCCCCCTCCAGTTCCATTGGGGCCAAAGTCTCTACTCTGGTTTTGGTTTGGCAGAGGAAACTCCCGCCCTGCATCCCTCTCCCTATCCCTCTCTCGCTCTCTATCTCTGTAAGCTGGACCAAAGTCTCTTCTTTCAGGACCCAAGTTAGGTCCATCTCTCCCGGAACCTTGGAACTCCCGGTTCTGACCCACTGACAGACCCCCAAACTCTCTGCCTTGGATGCTGTTGGACCCACCCATCCCACCACAAGTACTATTACTATTACCCCCACTACTATTGTTGCTGCTGTTACCAATGGGAGCAGAGAACTCTCTGTTGATCTCCCTCCCCCCACACTCCCCCCTCACTCCCCTCTCCCTCTCTCCTGCAGCCCCCCTCTCTCTGTCCCCTGCCCCTCCAGCGTACCTGGGAAGGTACTCCCTGTGGGGGTGGGGGTGAGGATGGGGGAGGTAAGAGGGGTGGGAGGAGGAGTGGCGAGAGGACGGAGGGTTGTAAACAGAGGGAAGTTGCTGCTGCTGAACTGGGGGCTGGTGCTGTGGTTGATGTGGGTGGTGATTGCCAGGGTAACGGGTGTAGCCCCAGCTCCCCTGGCAAGCACTTGCTGTGCCACCCTGCCAGCTGGTGGAACTGTAGTGGTGAGGGTGGGTGGAGGGTTGGGTCTGGGGCTGGGACTGGGACTGTGGTTGGGAGACAGTCTGTGGCAACAGAGAAGGAGGAGTGGACTGAGCCTTGTCCAGGAGTTTGTCTGCCTTTTCTATTTTGTCTCTTTCTGTCTTAATCTCAGCAGGCAGGTTTTGTCCCCCAAGCTCCAAGGGCTTCAGGGCAGGTGGAGGCGGAAGCGGAGGGGGCAAAGAGTGGGGAATATTGGGGCTGTTATGTGTAAAATCTCCTCCTGAGACAGTTGTCTTGGTCACACACTGAGTGCTGGCTTTGGAATTTATTCTGTTGCCACTAAGTGCACTGTCAACGCCCGCGGGTCCACCATACTCAACTTTGCACATCAATTTGGAGTCCAGGGAGAAATAGGACTTCCTCCCAGTATTGCTTTCGTTTGATGAATCACCTGCTCCACGGAGAGAGGGAGGCAGACCAGAGGAAGAGCATGGGGCGGAGGGGGGCTTAAGAGATGGACAGTCTTCAATTCGTGCATCCACATCTCGCTTTTCTCCATCTCCACAGGACTCCTCCCCTCTCCCATCTCGTAGCGCTCTCCTATCCTCTCCTGCCACCTTCGCCACTCCTCCCTCCTTGCCTTTCTCCCGTTCCCTCTCTCCTTGCTTTGGTGAGTCTGGGCCATCAGAATCAGAGTCCAGGCTACCCAAAGGGGAAGCAGAGAGACTTGGGGATGAGGAACGATTGTCCTGGTCTATATCCCGCCCACTGCTCAGACTACTGCTGCTATTGGCCAGGCTTCCTACAACTGAACTCCTACTGCCCTGGGATTGGCCATCTTCATTGTCACTCTCACGGGATTGGCTGGCAGCTGAGGTTGGAGGTGGGACAGTGGAAGGAGCAGAGTTGTCAGTCGAGTGTGTTGATGTTGGAGGGTTTGGGGTTGAGGCTGAATCCTGACAAGAAAAGACCATTTGTGAATGGGGAATTTTAGCTGTCTATATATTTGCAAAGAATCTAACCCTTAATAGCTTAGACAGTGCCTTTTGTATAATTTAGCTGAATCAAAGTTTTATAATTAGTCTTTATATAACAAGTTGATAAAATGTAGCACAAACCTGAACTTTCTGCCTCTTTGGAGGAGATACAAGTTCCTCCCCCTCACTCTCTGATGAATCATGGCCTTGTGATCTGCGACTGAAGCGATTTCCAGCCAATTCCTCACCAGCACCTCTTTGCTAAAACAACACAAGACTTTTAATTCTTCAGTGACGCCTTTGAATCCTTAACAGGCCTATGACTGTTTTTAGAACAAAGCCACACTTGCATGCACACACACATACAAAACATCCATGTCAAACATGAAACATCAAAGATTTCAAAGTGCTAAGCTGTAAAACACACTATCGAACAATACTGACACTGCAAGGGTATGTCTGTGGCAATCATACTGATGACTCATGCACAGACAGCACACAAACACAAAATCCAATACACAGAGACAGTCTTTTTTAGTCTTCATGACTTCCGTACTTGCATGCACACACATAAAGCCATGGCCAAAACGACAGGAAAGAAAAATAGATAAAAGAGGTAGGCTCTAACCGTTTGTCTATCGTTGAGCTCAGGGCGAGTGGGGCTGGCGTGCGGTCGTCTACCCCTTCTCTCCTCACTCGCCCCCCGCCGTCGCCCACTACGCATGGGCATCTGCAAAACCCAAAGTCCAGCAAATGAGTTGTGTAGCTGTGAGATGAGATGTGTTGAAGTGTAACAAAAATAGTTAATACAAGCCCAAAAAACATGACGTTCGTTCAATTCAAGGTGGAATGTAGCAAGGGCAACAACAAGTGGAGAATAAAGAGGGGAGGGAGGTGGAAAGAAGAATAGGGTATAATAGAGAGAAGGCAGAAGGACACAGAGAAGAGGGCGAGATTGTAAGCAGAGCAAAGAATAAAATACCAAGGTGCAATCTCACAACCATATAAATAATTTACATCTTAGTCATCCCAGTTATTTTGAAATACTACCACATATTGAACTAATTATGATGTAGCTATACTCCCAAATATACCATACAGAGTACAAGAATGAGGCAGGTACATCATTTTGAAAAATAGATGTAGGTCTTGTTCATACCGATTCTTTGTGTGTCCGTGTTTTCATTATTTCTTCTTTAAAACGTCCATTTTACAACACAAGCCATTGTAGGGACTGAACTGGTTGCTGTTTGCTGACTGACTGGGCTGTGTTACACCATGAGAACAACCAAAACCTGTAAAGAAGCATAAACAAAGACGGCATTATTCAGTCTTTATCTGCATGGAAATCCTACAGAGAATTCAGTGTTTTGCAAGAGAACATCGCTTCATGTGAGGATGCAGTAATAAGCAATATTGTTTGCTATCGGGGCCGAATGAGGAGTTCAGGAATTTGTGACATTCTGAAAACATCTGAGTTTCGAACTGCAAAAGTACTGTTACAATATTTAAATTCCCAGCATGCTTCACACTGTATTGGCACAACAGCTTCTCACTGCGCTCAAAACTGTTTCCTCTCTGCCTGTCTTCACCATAGCAGCAAAAACCCACAGGCAGAATAGGTTAACCCACTCACATTAACAGAACGCACTGGTTTAGTTATAGTATAATTGGATGCTATAACGCTGAAACAACAGATAATAGGAGCGGAGCCACAAAGGTGCTGCATTTTGGATGGCAGTCTGCAGGAGACTCCAGCAAACATCTTGGGAATATGGGGCCACACCCCCCTCCTTCCACCTTCACCACAACAGCCCAAACCCACAGCCACTTGTGGTTAACCCACACGACCCGGCTATGGCCAGCAGAATCACATGCTTATTTATCCAGCCAGCCAGCCATTAGGGAAACATGCAAGCTCCTTCATACATTTGGGTGTGCCTGACAACATAGGTGGACTACTTTGCAAGGGCTCATCTAATCCATTCATTCATGGACCACTAAGATGAAAAAATGGCTCATGGATATTGAATGAGGATATAAATAGTGCACACCACTGGATGAAAAAAAGATATGTTTGGCTAAACAGTTAGTAGCACTAATGGTACTCTGATATGCAGCCAATAAATACAGTAGCCACACATTGATTATGTGTATTTCATTCAAAGCAGACAAGGTCCTGTACATCCTGCTCCACTACACATGGCTATGCATTAATTATTAGTGCATCTTGCAGTGACTGAATCAGTCTTCAGAGTAAAATGTTAACTGTCACAATCACTGTTCACACTTCATACACATAAAAGATGGAACATGTATTCACATGCAATGCAGTTATGTACAGCCACTTTAATGCACATGAGTAAGTACTTCACACAGGAGTAGAAAACATTCAGTTCTGTGTACACAATGCATCTCAGTTACAGGTGGCAGCTTCTGGCCTGTCTGTGGTCCACTGGCAGATCCTTGGCTGTGGTCAGTAAACAACTAGGATGCAAACACAGCACTAACATACACCAACATTAACGTCACGAGTCCCTCTGCACGTTTACGCACAAACACACACGCATACTGCACATGCATTATCAACAATTTGACCGCTGCATGTGATGCAAAGCAGCAGCATGCAGTTGCTCTGCTTACATCACCAGCGAGCGGGCACTGCAACGACTCTTTCTTCTTTCTTCCTGCGAATGTTATTGATACACATGCAGAGGAGACCGGCCAAAGCTGCTGTACAAGTCTGCCCCAGACTACCTCCGGCGGAACACAGTCCACCTACGACGGGTCGAGTCGTGTTCGGCAGCACATACATGTTCACAATCAGAATGGATGCCTGTGCAGCGCTGTTTCCAAACGCTGCACATCTTATATAAAAAATGATATGGAATGGCGAATCATGGCATTTCGCACCGGCTCTCCCTTTCCCTTCCTCGCTGGAATGTAAGTGCGCGTCGTGCACTCTTATTAGCATTAATTCACTGGGACGTAATTCAGCCATAACGCAGGAGTATGATGATAATTAAAGCACAAAGGAAAAAATGGGAGGGAGAGCACAAACGTGGCCAGCAGGAATAGCTCCAAATACAGAGTATAAGCATCCATTTTTTCCTTCTCCTTACCTATAATATCCAGCGATGCGTGCTCTCACTCTCACTCTCCCTTTCCTTTCTCTCCCTCTGTTTTGTCGTTTTATGTTGCACGTTGACACGCACACCTCAGAGCCCAGGCGTCTGTCAACAGAGGCTTGTGCTGGCTCATATTGCAACGGGCTCCGGTAATAACAATAATGCAGAAGAAACCTCTTTCTATTCGTTGCAGGAAAAAAACAGGGGTGCCAACTGAAGACTACAAATTGATGCGTACCCTCGCCTCTTCCCCACCCCCCTTTCGCCCCCTTTTTCTTTTTTTGCCCCCCTCCTCTCCCACCCTACCTACTCCCCCCTCTTCCTCTAAGACGACTTGCACTTTTTTTTTTACCCCTCTCCGGTCTTACAGTCACAATTTTTAGCTGAGGGGTGAGCCAGAGAGAGGGATGCACGTCGGGTGAGAGAAAAGGGAGAGAGGAGAGGGCGTGATTTGCATGAGGAGAGAGAGGGGCAGGCCAGAAGAGGAGGAGGAGGTGGAGAAGGAGGGAGTAGTGAGGCAGGGAGAAGGAGGAAGAGAGGCGCAGAGAGAGGGCCAAAACTCTGAAGAGGGAGGGGATCGAGAGGGAGGGTCTCTCTCTGTGTCTCTGTTGCCTAGTCCCTCCAGAGTCACCTTTACAGTATGGAGAGTCTCTGCTTCAGACTGAATAACTGCGTGGCTTTATCTCGCGATGAACCCCAAAGAGGAAGAAATGTCCAATAGGCCTTTGTTCAAAAGAGGACCTACGTGTGCCTTTTTGTGCAAGCATTTTAATGACAGTGACAGCGACTTGACAAAGAAATCTCCAACTCGTGGTATAAATTGAACAATTAATAAACGGACAATTAAACCGTGCTCCAGCCTATGTTGTGCCATGTGTCTGTCCAGTAACTCCATGTCTGTCTGGGAAAAGCTTGCAGCGGTGTGTCCAGTCAAGCGGCTCTGCAGACCTCCTCCTCCTCCCCTCTCCGCTGCTGTCGGTCTCCCCCTCTCTCCCCTTCACGCAGCCCCCTGTCCCGTCTCCTATTGTGTGGTAACCATGGAAACCAGGCCGGAGACTGTGCCCGGTGCGCCTGCGCGGCTCCAGCCTTCCTTCATCATCATCACCAGCAGCCCGGCAGGACAGGAACCTAGATCTGTAAGGATCCACGTCGCGCTTGCGCTCCCTCTGCTGCTCAGTTTGCGCAACGACCGGTGCGTGCAAGCTGATAATTGATCTGCAGCAGCGCGACCTTACAAGGCGTGAGCTCGAGGTTGCCCTATTATTGTTTTATATAGGCTATGATTGCAACAATACATATTATTGACTCCCGAGAAGAAAATCTTTGTTACAGATTCTCGCAAGGCATAAAAGGAATATAAGTAATAGTAAAAGTTGGTAAGTAGACAATATAATAAAGTATAACTAGAATACAATAACAAATGATAATAACTGTGGATATTTACAGAGGTATCATAATAAATAGCAATATAGAGTTATATTAGACAGTATTAAAAAATATGTAATGATACATAGCAACATAGAGTAGTATTTACATCACATTACATTTACTCATTTAGCAGATGCTTTTATCCAAAACAACTTACATTTGAGGAACAACATCAATCGAGCATCAACAAAGCATCAATACGACAAGTGACAATACATAGCTAGTAGTAAGAGCACCAATAGAGTTGTATTATACAGTATTAATAGAAGTGTAATGATAAATAGCAATGACCTGACCGTACTACTATACAGTGCTACAATATAAATATATGCAAGCCATATTCATTGCATTTACATACAAATTTATCACTTCATTAGTGTGTTCACTACTTTAACAATTTATATGTCACCAATATATCTATATCCAATTTTACTGTATATAATTAATGATGTATTATTTGTCTTTTGTTTTACAGCAAAGATATGGTAAGAAGAATGCCAAAATTGTGCAGTGTGAGCAAATGGGCATTTGACATGCAGTGTTACAATGAGATATCTTAAAATGTTGATTTCTTTTTCTATTGCTCATGTTTCTCATTTTATGTTTATGTAATATCTTACATTGCTTTCAACTGTCTTTTAAAGCAGCCTGTAAAAACAATCTTTGTGTTATGTAATAAAAATAAATAAATACTGACAATGATTTCTGCATTGCTCTCTGTGGATACAACATTTGTAGCATTTGGGACTCTTCAATGGGTAATTTTTCTGAGATTTTGACTTGTCACAGCAGGAAGAGCACATGTGTAACTAAAAACATTAATGAAAACTGAGTGTAGGTTTTAGTTTGTTAGTAACCATGCAAGTGAAGCAAGATGCATGATACAAGGCTCCTGGACTTGGACCACCAAAATGGAATGCAGCCATTATTAATCACAAATGTGCTTTTTCTTCCATGACATGTCAAATTGTCTGCTATGAAAAAGGTCTATCACTGATTTCACAGCAGGTGTTTGACAGCTGATAATAAGTTTAATAAGTTGGCTTTAATAGGCAACTGTTGCATGTACAACAGATTGCTCTTGGTACATATTTTTGGTCTTGTCATCCTGCATGCGCAGAAGTAAGAGAGGTGGCCATGAATTATTGCTTTAGTTCCTTTAGCTGGCATCATGCAGGAACTATGAAAGAAAATTCCTGCAGATGAGTCAGAGGATTCCTCTTCAGTTCCTGCAGGATTTGCGCTGAATTCCTGTTGGATTGCTCCAAAAATTCCTGAAGGATTCCGTCATGATCCTTTAAAGATCCTGCAAAAAATTATTCCCAAAACCCTGCATACGTGAGATAACATTCTTGTAGATTTTAACCAGCAGGAATGACCATAAATACTTTTCTGCAGGATTCTTGTTTGACTTTTTTTTTGGAAACGATGTCAAACACCTGCTGTGACATCAATATTTAATGAGGCTGTAAGTGCAACATGCTTGAATGTTTCTACTTTCTAGAAAGCACTGCAGACATGCTTTTCAGCCATATTTGATTCAGTGAAGAAAGAGAAGAAACAGCAGAGCCTCCTCTTTAAACAAATACATAGAGAGCTTTGTTTTGAGTTAACAGGTATACATTTCTTTATTAAGCTTAACAGACAGACAAAGTAACAGATACAATTGTGTGGCAAGCTGCGGAGTGTTCACATCAAAAATTACATTAGAACTGGAGGAAGAGGAAACAACAGGACACAAAAGATCAAAACACATCTGCAGTGAGTCAAAAGGAGACAGTCAGAGAGCTCAGGAAAGAGAAAGAAACTAACAACTGCATCATGGGAAGTGCTCATCTTGCTGAGATGTGAAACACTGATTTTTTTCCCCCCTCCAGGCTTTGTTCAGGATTTGCTCTAACCAGCTGGAGTCAATTAAGTCAATCATTTGTCAAGGAGTCAGGTCAGTATACTGTAGCTACGGTGCATTACTGTGCATTTCAGTTACTTGAAAAGAAATTAGTCTTAATGCTTTTAAGTGTGTCTTAGTTTGTTTAGAGCTTTGTGTGTTTAGAGCTTTGCTAAAACAGGTGTCATTATGTCATTACTATGCATCCGTCAGGGAATACAACATGATTTGTTTGTATGTGTTCATTCTCGTGTGCCACTGCTAATGGCATGGCACTCAAAGGGCACTAGGGTTGCGAAAGTTGTGCCCAGCAAAGCGAGCCTGGTCACCCAACTCTTCCTCAATCCTGAGAGGAAGAGGAGGTGAGGAAAAGGATAAGGAGAAATGTAGAGCAGACGGATGCATGTGAAAGAGGACAACAGATGAAACAAAGAAGGAAAGAAGAGAAATAGAAAACCGGCATTAAGTGCTATAAGTGGTTAAGATTTTCTACACATATTTAAATCAAGCTATGATTACCAACCTCATGAGCTGATTGTATTTTGCCAGACGTTCTGATCGACAGGGAGCTCCAGTCTTGATCTGAAGGGAGACACAAATACAAAGGATCACAGAAAGTAAATAACACTTGGTATTTGGACAGCAACTAACAGTTATTTTCACAGCGATCTTTCGATTTTTGTTATATCACTTCTTTATCACAGTCTATAAAATGTCAAAAAGGCAGCTATCCTAAAGTTGTATGTTAAGATTTCTTAGATTGTACTGCTGCTGCAGTTTTGCATCGTCTCATGACACAAATGTAGAATTCTACAAGCAACTAAAATGGGAAACGGAGGTGTATATGTGGAAACATGTGTTACCTGTCCAGTGCAGAGACCAACCACCAGGTCAGCTATAAAGGTATCCTCTGTTTCTCCTGAGCGGTGGCTCACCATCACACCCCAGCCGTTCTCCTGGGCCAGCTTACACCTGAGAGGCAGGGGTGGTATAAATATGATGCATGCTCTCACATGGCAGGAGTGTGTGAATATACCTATGCATCAGATACACTCAACTCACGCCTTGATGGCCTCTGTGACAGAGCCAATCTGGTTGACTTTAAGCAGCAGGCAGTTGCAGGCCTTTTCCTCCACAGCTCGTTGTATCCTGCGTGGGTTAGTGACTGTCAGATCGTCTCCAACCACCTGCAGAATTTATACAACAAAGTTACAGACAGATTGAAGAGCGTTTTGCTACTCACAGTAATAGTAGCAAGTCTACCTAGCCCAGGGAGTATTCTGCTGCCTGATGTTTGTAAATCCATAAACCAAAAACATTGAAGGGGAATTCCACAGATTTTACACATGACAATCACAATATTTGTCAGGCAAGCAGAGTCAATAAAATACGCTATTAAATTTCATTACGGACATTGCAGAATCCAGCATTTTACAGCCATAATGGTAAAAATCCGAATATCTCAAACCTCTGCAGCATCGATGCTGATCATTTTCATAGATAGTAGCACAAATTGTAATACTCAATTGCTGGAGTACCCCTTTAAGGATCTACTGAACTAATTCACTCCCAGATTAAAAGGACAAAGTCTGATATCTTACCTGGATGCCCACTGAGGCTGTGAACTGTGACCAAGCAGGCCAGTCGTCCTGGTCAAAAGGATCTTCAATAGACACCACTGAAGGAAAGAGAGATGGGTGTTTTGCATACGTCTAATATTACAACCTGCTTTGAGAACAGCTCATTTTTTCCAAGACTCAAGTCATTGCAAGTCAATAGGACTAGAGCACCAGTGAAATTGCCAATAAAAAGTTCTAATGGCAGTAACGTCTTATAATTCACTACAGATGCACACAGGCACTTTGCCCATACAAGCAGGAAGCACACCATTGACAGGCTAAAGAGCCACACCAGAGAAGGTCCCTGCTTGCCAAATGCGTGCTGTAGGGCATAATTATACGTCTTTAACAGGCCTAAGTGTCAGTAGTAGAGATCAAGATGTGGAGACCTAAAGCTCTTTTGTTCTCTTAGTTTCCCAAAGAGGCGATGAATAAATATGGCAATTGTAGAATTATCCATCTTTGCTTATGTCTGCTTTTGCTAAGCTATTCTGCAATGTACTTTAATTACTGTATTACTATTGCTCATGCCTGTCCTGTTTTTATTGCTGCCCATGTGTTATTATACCATACAACCATACAGCATAATGATTTTTTAAAAACTTGTTTCTTGATTTTGGATTGACTTTAGGCTGCCAGCATCACACCTGGCTAAATTTACAGGTGGAAGTTAAATCAGCTGTTAATACTGACACACATCTCTCAATGAGCCTGTGCCTTGAGGCTCAGTGAATACAGTTCCCTTATTTTAAAGGTCTGCAATGAATGGGAGTCATCCACATGTTCTCTATTTAGCTATAACAGTTGTAAGATAAAAATTAACTATTTCTAACATGTGTTTTACCCATTTCTGGGCTAAAATCTGACTCACACACACATCACAATACACACCTGGATAGTTGTTAATGAAGCCCTGGTAGATGCTGGCCAACTCCTCAGCACTGATATTGCGGGCAGCGTTGGGTGGAGACTTAAAGTCCAGGTCGTACTTGCCCTCGATGAAAAACTCTGAAGCAGCAACATCCATCCCTATCACCACTTTGTCTGTGAAGCCTGCTTTCTCTATGGCTGTCTTTATCAACTCCAGGGCTGCCATAGAGAAACAGAAAGATGAACGGTGGCATCATAGGTATACAAAGGAAGGGGAAAGGAATGTTTTACATGTGGTTGTGCTTACCTTCACTGTTCTCTTGTATATTAGGGGCAAACCCACCCTCATCCCCCACATTTGTAGCATCCTGGCCATATTTCTCCTTGATGACACCTCTCAGTGTCTGATAGAGCTCCGCCCCCACACGTAGAGCATCACGGAAAGATTCCGCCCCGACAGGAAGTACCATAAACTCCTGCATAGCCAGCCTGTTACCAGCATGGGAGCCCCCGTTGATAACATTAAAAGCCTGAGTAAGGGACAGATATGGGAGATGAGACTGTTTTGGGGCTTTTGTGTTTGTCATTCTCTGCACAATAAAAAATATAGAGGACTCACAGGAACTGGGAGGACCAACTCTACGTTTCCTGCCAGATCAGCAATGTGACGGTACAGGGGCACACCTTTCTCTGCTGCGCCAGCTTTACATATGGCCAGTGATACTCCAAGAATAGAATTGGCCCCAAACTTAGCTGGGAGAAACATAGAGGCAGTCACACAACACATGGATGCAGTCAGTAACCACTCGGGTGGAAACATGTCATTACACATATGCCATCAACATACACGAGATGAAGCTTACATTTGTTTTCACTGCCGTCCATTTCAATCATGATGTTGTCTAGTTTCTCCTGCTCCAACACAGTAATTCCCTGAAAGAAGAAAATAATGTCTATCACAAAATAGTTCTTTATTTTTCACCATGTTGTTTAGCCATATCTACTTGATGATTCATATTTTGCACTGCCACTCACAGACTGGATGAGGGCAGGTCCAAGGGTGTCATTAATGTGACCAACAGCCTTGGTAACACCTTAGACAGCAAGACAGAGGAAGATACTTGGATCCATGGAAAACTAATACTGTCAGTCCACATTTATGTCACAAAACCATACAAGAAAAAGCTCAGAGAGAATATGAAAGAGACGGACGCACAGACGATACATCTTGTTCAGTGTTCACCTTTGCCCTTGTAGCGAGTCTTGTCCCCATCCCGGAGCTCCAGAGCCTCATAAATGCCGGTGGATGCCCCGCTGGGCACAGCAGCCCTGAACAAACCTAGAATTGAGAAAAGGGGATTGGCGGGTATAGAGAGAGGTCCATGCATAGGGGTGAAAGGTTGAAGCAGCAGCAGCGGCAGCAGCGAGAGGGGTGGAAAAGGGTAAAGGTAAGCTTTTGTGAATACACTGTTGTGATTTTTCAAAGTTTAGATTAGACGAGGTACACTGTCAAGCCTGTCAACAGGCAAAAACACAAATACAGTATGTGAGCGACGCTTTTTAGTGTTTTTTTGTTAACCTTTGCCAGTATGCAGATCTACTTCCACAGTAGGGTTTCCCCTGGAGTCCAGGATCTCCCTGGCAACAATATTCACTATGGACATCCTATAAAAAAAAAACAACATTACCTTTATTTAACCATTGGTACTGCACATTACAACCCAGCACTCATATACAAAATCTTTAGGACACCATTTTATTTTCCTTAAAAAAACAGATGAGCATGAGCAAGGAAAAAGGTGTATAGAGATAGATGCGTATGAAAATTTCAAACGCTACATTAATCCTACATTAGTCACGGGGACTTCACACTCTCTTCCTGATGATAGTGACGCAGCCTTAGGAATGGAAAGGTGTGGAAAAGATGCTTCCTAGGATAATTGCTGGCACACACATACCACATACACACGACCATATATTCAAAAATGAGACATATATCAAAAGCTAATAATGCATACCTATTTATGAATCTACTGTCAACCTGTTCCGGACCAGAAGCCAGTTCAATTTTGTCTGCTGTTTCAGTCAGTGAGAGAATGCAGACCAATGGAGAAATGAGATGATGAGTAAACACAGCACAGGAGGAAATGAGGAGAAGAGGGGGGGAAGGATGGAGAAGGTTTTAGAGGGATGGAGGGAATGAAAAAATAGATCAATCTTTTTAAACGTTACCTGCAGTGTGTTTGAAGCCTTGTGGAGAAAGTGAGCGTTTGTGGGCGAATGAGGAGGAGACAGAGGGATGGGGGAGGTGGGAGGAGAAGGGGTGAAAACATATGACACACAGGGGGGAGGGGGAGCGTGAGTCATTGGAAGACGCAGAGAGGAGGGGAGGGAACAAAACTGGAAAAGGAGAAAAAAATAGGGTGTAAAGAGGGAGAAAGTGCACATATTTCTTTTGTTTTACTGAAGATATAGGGAAATAACTCGAGGAAAAGCTGACCAAGGTGTGATTTGCGCCGTGACCTCTCTCACTGGAATCAAGATTTTCAACCTTTACATCATCTTCCTGACTCCCAGCAAATCCTGTCATTTGGCACTGCTCAACCAGAGTACCTCTGCTCATCTGCAGCAGCATTCATGACATGTGTGCAACTACTGTCCCAGCAAACTGCTAACATGATAATTGTTGTGGTTGCTGCCAAATCCCGGCGGTGCCGTTATCCTGCAAAGAATGTCATAACTGGCTGAAAAGTAAGGATTTGCTAGAAATAAGGAAACAAACATCTTTACACTTCAGATGTGGATGACAGACAGAAAAGACCATAAAGAAACGATGAGGAGGACAGATCTAAGCAAAGACAGATGCACCAAACAAGCTGCCTTGTCGGAGAATCTTACAGATCTAATGATGGGGATTAAAGGAGACAAGAAGACAGGTAGACAGGTGACAAGAGTTGTGCGTGCTGCAGGGAGGATGTGCATTTAAAAATAGTTGTGGTTGTAATTAAAGATACAGTGAAACACGGAGGCAGGCAGGGAGCCTGCTATGGCAGTGATTTGTCAAAAGAGGATGGTTTTCATTGGATGCTCCACTTGTGAGCTCCATCTGGATGTCACATGACCTGCAGACATGGTGGTACAGAGAAGAGAGAGCACACGAATACATGCAGAAGGGGGGGGTGTAAATTAATGATTTGTCTATTCAAAAGTACAGCAGCAGAACTGCAGACTCTCTACAGCTGCAGAGAACCAATAATTAAATATAATTACAGAGGAGCATAAAAAGAACCCTAGATTGACAGATTTAGTTGCTTTGAAGCTATAAATTGATGAGTTGTGCGATTTTGTTAAAACACACACACGACATGCAATCTCAAACACAACCACGGCAGAGACACATTTCGTAATTATCTAACAATTTTTAATGAAGTTTTATTTAGTTAGATTAATTAGTTAACAGTATACAATTCAATTCACTGACACACTAGTGTCTTCACAAACATACAATGGACTGTACAGCAGACATACTGTATACTGTAGCACTTGAGTGCAGTGGGCAAAAACACATGTCAACTTTTGGGAATGAGTAGAGAGAGAGAGAGAGAGAGAGAGCGAGAGAGAGAGAGAGAATATTTATATTTTATATTATATTTTGCGGGGTGCCATTGTGTGTGTGTTGGGTGTAACAGTGTAGAAGTACAATGTACAACTGTAAATGTAACTATGAAGTGTGTGGGGGTTTTGTTGTATATGTGTGTATGTTGTTCATGTAGAGACAGTCCAGTCATATCAAACATTTACGACGGGCAGTTGTGACGTTCATCAACTTCCATCTTCAGCATGGTTCACAGCATCGGGGGAAATCTTCCCTCAACTCCTTCCATCTGGTCGCCCAAGTGTGACACCTGCAGGGACAAGTCAACCAAGACCAGTGTTTTTACTTCAAATTACAGACAGGCAGATGGCATCAACAGAGCTTAACACAAGATGAACACAGTAGTCAATCCAAAATGCGTCCTTGGGTCCCGTGAAAGACGTTAAAAAGTTTTATTTTTTTATGTAACGTCAGCTAAATTAGTAATGAAGTAATATTAATTATCAGCTGTATGTCATTAATAACTAACCTACTAGTCAAGGGTTGAGAACATCAGGTACAAGCTGAGACTAAACTGTGTACAGCTCTGTCCTGTACACATACTGTCCTGATAATTATATTTCAGTTTTCAGAGGAGTCTGACAGCTGGTTGTTAATGAAATGAGAGACCATGGACTTGAGGTTAATAAAGTAAATTAGTACACTTATTAGTAAAATTATGTAAAATAGTCCTTTTAAGCTAATTAGGAGATGTTTCTTTTGGATTTTAATGGGCAAAATGAAATGCTTAGTAATTATCCAGGGATCCTGTATAGAAAAAATATGATGCATCAAGATGCATCGATAATCGTTTTATAAATCGAATCGCAGCCCTCTGAATCGTAATCGAATCGGGAGGTGCCCAGAGATTCCCACCCCTAACTCAAACCAGAACAAATACCAGGAGCTCTAGTTACGAGGTTCAGTTATGTTAAACTGATCTACCAATAAAAAGCAAAAAACTTCCAAAAGTAAAAGGACCACCCAACTCTTGCTTCAACTGAAACAACAAAGTTTTTAAGCTAAGCGACACCAAACACATCACTTTCTGACGCTGCTTCAAATCAAAAACCATCTCTCCTCTGGAAGGTTTGTATTATCTGGACAAAGTATTGTCTGCTTTTATTGTCTCTCTGCAGAATTTTGTCCTCATGATGAACTGTGTTTAGGTTTTGTTTTACTGACTTGTTACAGGTAGGCATAAAAAACACGTCTTTATGTTTCAGATGTGCAGACATCGTTTCATGTACAGTGAGGGAATAAAAGCAGACACTTAAAATGAAGCCAGACCCATTTAGATCTACAGCCTGCCCATTTCAACACTGAAATTGATATTTGAGAGTTTTAAAAATCTGATCACAATATATTGGCTAAAATGTATATATTTGAAATCATAAACATAAAACTCTTTTGCTTTGTATCCATTTTTAAAAAATGCGCCCAAGAGGAGAGGACATTTTACAGCAAAAAAACCAAACCGTTCACATTACACGTGTAATGTTGACAATTAGAGCAGCATCTAACGATTTTTTAAATTTACTTATCTAACAACAACATTTTTGATTAGTCAATTATTCTAATGACTAATTTATTGATTATTTTAAAGATATTTTTTTATTTTTACTAGTACTGGATTTATATTAAAATTAATTTATCCAAAATAAATATGAAAAATCGAAGTGCTGATACCTTTGCTGCCTTCTTCAAAGGCAAAGTGGAGGCTATAACTAGCCAATTCTCTGAAACATTCAAACTCAGCCATTGTAGCAGTCCTACTACATCTTTCCCTCTGCCCTCCCAGGTCAGTGGATCTTCACTCTCCTCGTTTACTCCTCTCACAGAGAGCGAAGTATCAGAACTCTTGACCCGTAGCCGTCCAACTACATGCCCACTGGACCAGATTCCTACGAATCTCCTCCAAGCTGACCGTGGTCCCGACAATCACTCATGTGATAAATACTTCTCTGGCTTCAGGATCCTTCCCGACCACTTTCAAAAGGGTTCGGGTTACAACCTTGCTCAAAAAGCCTTCACTTGACCCATCTCAAGTTGAGAACTATCGACCACTGTCTCTTCTACCATTTTTATACAAACTATTGAACGGGCAGTCTTCAAAAAGGTCTCAGAATTCCTTTCACGGAATGACCTCCTAGATCCATATCAGTCTGGTTTTAAGAGTGCCCACTCTACTGAAAAGGCTCTTCTGTCTGTAACAGAAGCCCTAAGGTCAGCTAAAGCTGCAGCCCAATCCTCGGTTCTTATCCTGCTTGACCTATCAGCTGCCTTTGACACAGTCAACCACAGTATCCTGCTATCTGCTCTCTCAGCAATGGGCATCTCAAGTAAAGCACACCTGTGGTTCGAGTCCTACCTCTCTGGGCGCTCCTACAATGTTTTGTGGCAAGGACAATTATCCTCCTCCCACTGCCTCTCCACAGGGGTTCCCCAAGGCTCATTGCTAGAGCCCCTTCTCTTCTCAATTTACACCCCCTCCCTGGGGTTGATCATTCGCTCACACGGCTTCTCTTACCACTGCTATGCAGACGATAAGCAACTCTACCTATCCATCCCACCAGGCGATTACCCTTTCTCGGCACAGATCACAGACTGTCTCTTGGACATATCTGCATGGATGAAGGCTTTCAACCTTCAATTAAACCTCTTAGACTGAACTCTTGGTCATTCCAGCCAAGCAATCTATTCACCATAACATCAAGCTACAAATTGACTCCTCAACCACCACTCCAACCAAGGTGATCAGAAACTTGGGTGTCATGATTGATGACCAGCTGTCCATTGGTCCAGATCATGTTGCTGCTGTCTCTCGGTCATGCTGCTTTACTCTATCCAACATAAGGAAAATCAGGCCCTACCTTACTCAGTACGCCACCCAACTTCTAGTACAGGCCATGGTTATCTCTCGCCTCGACTATTGCAATGCCCTCCTAGCAGGTCTTCCAGCTTGTGCAGTGAAACCTTTACAAATGGTTCAGAACGCAGCAGCACGTCTGGTTTTTGATCAGCCCAAAAGGACTCATGTCACTCCATTACTCAGGCACCTCCACTGGCTCTCCGTGGCCTCCAGAATCAAATTCAAGTCACTAATGCTTGCATACAGAGTGACTACTGGGTCTACCTAAACTCCATAATACAAACTTACGTTCCTTCTCAACTGCTACGCTCCTCCAACGAACACCACCTGGCTCTGCCATTCCTTCACACAAAGCAATCCCAGTCCCGGCTGTTCTCATCTGTGACACCACGATGGTGGAACGAGCTACCACACAGCATCAGAGCAGGGGCGTCCCTCTCTAACTTCAAGAAGCTCTTGAAAACTCATCTCTTCCGAGAACACTTCCTCTTATAACACCTCTAACTCCTGACCTCTAACATGCACTTCCTGAGCTCTTCTTTTTCTATCCCCTACAATTATCTTGCATTGATTGCACTTTTTGTTAACTCTTACTTCCTTTTTTTCCTATTTTCCTCAAATGTAAGTTGCTTTGGATAAAAGCGTCTGCCAAATGAGTAAATGTAATGTTAATGTAAAATGTGTTGAATTAATAATTAAATATATTATTCAGTCATCATCCTAAAAAAAAAGAGACACATAAAGCACATTTGAATAATGATAATAATGGCATATTTTAAAGTGTGTCTAATTTCCACATCAATGGTGTGTTATGATATTATATTATATATATATTATATTAATAATAACAGACGCTATTAGATCCCTGGTCAGAAAAACACTGGACCTCAAATTGGAGAGTCAGTATATTTCTTAAGTACTTGACTTAAAACTTGAAATGGCTCTATTTCATCATTGAAGTAATACACAGTAAGATCATCGCTGGCAAATTTATGTTTGTAACAATAGTAACAACAGTGTGTAACATTTAAGCCGTTTAATTATAAATTTGCCATGTGTTTAGCCATGTCAATGTAATAAGTATTTTGTTCCCTCACTAAACCCGGCGAGAGAGTCAAAGCTGTAAATACTCAGTGCTCTTGTTCTCCATTACCTCTCACCAGTCGTAACGTGGACGGGAGTGGGGCTGGCGGTGTCTGGGGGACTCGTGCCGATGGCCTGGTGAGGTCGTTGAGCTGGGAGGGGCAGTAAGGGCCAGTTGCTGGCCTCCTGCCCGTCGATCCCGGCCGTACTCCAGCGCCCGGGCAGTCGGGGGAACGTATCTTCCTGCCTCCCTCCTCCACTCCTCATCAAATGCTGCAGCGTCAGCTAGTGGAAACGGAGGGTAGGTTGTTAAGTGACATCTATCTAATGTCACCGTAGCATTATCAACTACTTAATTAAAAGACATTACCTCCGTTTCTTGTTAAGCCAGACAAATCGTAGTACTTCTTTGAGTACTCCCTCCTCCCCTAAACATAAACAATCAATTTCTTTCTACCCAATGACTCACTCTCATCAAGGTTAATGAAGTCTTGTCGTTCCTCGCGGTCTCCAGTGCGGCGATTTCGTGAACGCTCCATTATGTGTGCACGATCCCCAATGTGGTGGCCGATGGCGAGACGCTCAAGGCCGCTCTCACTGTCCCGCATTGACTGCCGCGTCTCACGGATCTGAGTTGAAAAGTACCCAGTTCACTAAAGCAAGCAGGATGGACTGATTGAAATTAATGAAATTTTTGTATACCAACTATGATATTTATAGTGGACATGATCTATTTATTGTCACTAATATTAATGGTGATTTCATGTGTTAATGAGGCCAGAAGGACACAGTCATGTCTGGACTAACAAAGCATGAAGGCAACATGTCCAGTGAGGCTTTGGGAGGCTGAGGAAAGTAATCAGGTCTACTGTTATGACACCCACCAGCCCTCCCTACATGTACTGTAATCATTTCAACATCCGTAAGTTACTCTCACCCCTCCGGGGCCTGTTCTCGTTTCACTGGTCTGCTGATAAACTTCAGGAGCCCCTAAATCTGAAGAGGAGTAGGAGATCACTGTAGACGAGGAAAATGTCTGACAGTTTGGTGAACCGGACATTCTTTCCTGTAAGAAGAAAAATAAAAGTTAAATAGAAGGGCAGATGGAGTCCTGGTCAGACACGAGTTTCATTCATGAGGACAATTACTTCTGTTTATTTGAAATTGGCTGAGATAGCTACTCACCACATTTCCCATCATTTCTCCCATCATGCCAAACATATCCATGAACCCTCCACCCTGTGGAAATAAATTCAAAGGAGATCTTTAAAAATTCTCACTTGATGAAACATCAAGTGTAAACAGAGTGGTACACAACAGCATTCATTGTCAGTTTAGTGTCCCTGGGGTCAGCCCCACAACCTTGCTTTCAGAGCAAAATGATGCATAAGAACACAAAGTTTTGTGGCAAATAAAAAAAATTATGTAATCATATTCTTAAATGAAAAAACAAAAATGGTTAGCCTTTTGTCCAGTGGTCACTGGTGATTATGATAAGGTGAAAAAAGACAAGCACAGTTCAAGTACATAATGTGTACTCATCTTTTCCCACCTCAATGTCCATATACTTTTTAGCCACATTAGTATTTATGTAAATTCTGGTAAACCCAAACTAATTTGAAACCTAATCTATGCCATACCGGACTCTTTTTTCAAATCCTAAGCCTGGTTCATTTAATCACAAACCAGAATACCTGTAGACTGCTTTTCACACAATACTGTGCTTTCCACCTGAAGCTCTTTTTGATGACTCTGTCAAGTCACTTGATAGTACATGTGTAATCTGTAATATTAAAAGACACTTTTAGACATATAAGTTCAACTTTTAGCAGGTATTAAAGGAGGTCACAGAAGCAGCTACTTACCATTCCCATCATGCCAAAGGGGGTCAGCTGATTAGCCTAGAAGAAAAGGTACAATTTTAAACACAAAAATGTAAACAGATAAACTAATGTGGATACCAAACACATAAAACCTACAGCACACATGAATACAGTCTATCGACATAGCAGACCGTTACCTGTCTGCGTGGTGCGCGGGGTGGCTGTATCTGGGGGGCGAGAGCAAAGGGGTCCATGCCAAATGGTCCAAACAGAACCCTCATCTGCTGCCTGTGAGCTGCAAATGGATCCCTAGAAGAAATCACAGATTACACTGAAACGCTTTTGACTTTTTATGAGTTTTTGTGAATTGACTGGATGTAACTGGGAGATTAAACTCCCATACAGTAAGCTAAAAATAATACGGGGAGGGACTGAAACTGTGGAATATTTTGAGGAAAATATTTTGAGATTTCTTTTGTTAACAGAAAAATGGGTTTGCAAAACAAACATGTTAATCTTCCTCAAAAGTAATCACTTTGGAATCTGTGCCAAAACTGTAGATTTGCATCAGAAACAATATGAAACATTTTTAAAAGATACTACACCCTACTTATCACTTGTAAAAGGTTTTTCTGAAGCGCCTCTTCCTGTGAAACCAGTTTGAGTTCCTAGAGATCTAATGAGCCCAGCGCTGAATGAGTTATCGAGTCTAAGACTGCTGCTAACAACTGTTTTCAATTCTGATTTATCTAGATAGTATCTTTTCCATGAATCAAAAACGTCTATAAAATGTCAGAAAGTAATGAAACATGCCCAGAACAAGTTCCCGGACAACAAAATATTCAATTTACAATGACATTACAAAAAAGTAAATCCTCCTAGTCAAGAAACTGAAAGCAGTAAGTGTTTGGGGATTTTTTAATTGACAAAGTAAGTATGTATGTGTTTTAGACATAAAAAGACATTTGAAGACACCTTGGTTTTTTGACTCTTGTCTGACATTTTATAGACAAACTGGTTAATCGAGAAAATAATAGGTAGATTAAATTATAATGAAAATAATAATTACTGGCTTTTTTTATCTTGTTTTGACATCATAAACTAGTGCTAATATTGTGACAGGTAGTGCACATGCTAGGGGCCCACAGTAGCCCCTAAGAGAGCCACCAAAGTTTTAGTAGGATTGGATTATTCCAAACTAATAACACATCTTGTGTGTCTTGGTACAGTAAATCTATAAAATGGGTCCTGATGTATCTAACCCCTTCAACTCAGTTTCTTATGAATGCTAATTAATGTATATTTATTTTTGCAAAGGTTAGGGTGGTCAACCCATTTCAGTTTAATTTCTCTTAAGGTATGTAAAGTTGCTCCGCACCTAGTCTAGAAAACCAATTCACACATGCTATCAATTAGCTAGATCTCAATCTCAAAGCTATTTGGGAAACAACGGGAAGTTACACGAGTAATAATAATTTGCAATTTTAGCTACAGATTAGTTAACCATGTCCTGCTGAGCTCTGACAGCTTTTTTTGTTATTGTCTATCCAATATGGTGGACCACTGTAGGCCCCCACAGCTGGCCGGAGTAACGTTAGGTACCTGCTTAAGGCACAGTGAAAAAATGCGATTAAGCGTGCCAGTATGTACATTTTCCACTTCTTGCAAAACAGAGAAATAACACTGTCTGAGCAACATTTAATTAACGTCAATACTTACATCATGTAGGGGTCGTCATCAACGTCATTCAGGAACCGAAACATGCTAGGTGATTTAACTCAGCTGGCTGATGCTAGCCAGCTAGCAAGGTAAACAGTCGTGTTTTTCAAGGATGAAACAGAATAACGGACTCAAACTCTTATCAGGCTGAAATGGGGTACGTTTTTTCTAGCTCCGTCACGAAAATACTAAATCACTGCTACTGTTTATCAAAGCGACAGATAGCTCAGTCTTACTAGATAGTAAATTCCAGAAACCTGGACCAAACATGAAAACGGAAGTCAGTCCTCTGACAAAGAGAAGCGACGCTATGACCAAGTTAGCATCACAGCTAACAACCGCAACTTCCTCTCTCTTTGTTTTTCAAAATAAAGTATTTCCCTGGAGGCCTTCACAGCAAACTTTTTCACATAATGTCATGATTTAGGATGTGAAAGTGTAAAACAAAATATAACAAAAAAATTTACATTTTACTAATAAAGGATGTCATTATAAACTTACATTTTGGAACAGAGTTTTGTCTAAAGAAGTATAGTTTAATACAACAGATACCAAAATAGCAGTAGGCTATGCTAAGACATTTTGATTAAGAAAAGTAAAGGTGTTATTACTAACATTAATGATGGCTTCTTTTATTCAATTGTTCCAGTAAGCCATGACAATGTGAGCAAGTGTGTACAACACCAGGACCCTGAAATTGAAGCATCAAAATGCAATTATTTTGCGATCATTGATTTCATCATTTACACCTGTACTTTTCCTACTGTGTGACATGTGAAAACTCCTTCTTATTGAAAAAGGCCTATCGTGGCTACATCACCAACTGGAAAAGTGGGCCCTGGAGCCATATGCTGGTCCAGTTTAATTTGTTTGATTTCAAGTGTGTTTGGTAATACCCTACATGTTCCATTTAAGCACAAAGTAATCAGAATCATCTTTATTAGCCAAGTATGTTGACACATACAACAGATTGGTTCACAGTAACTCTTGACACAATTTTACACTGTGCAGAAAAAAAAGAGGATAAAGCTAGATTATGGCAAGATAGTAAACTGTCTCTGTATAGGTTAGATTTGTGTTATAGGTAGTCCATGGAAGTACAAAAAATGATGGAATAAATATTGAATAATTATTAACTATCCAAAGAGGTGGTTTGTGTGTTTAATGTACAATATTTGTTAAATTATTATACATGTATGCTAAAGCTTTTTAACAGCCTATATTCTATTTTTTTTAATCAAATATCAAGCAACTTAGCAACAGTTTTTTTCAATTGTTAACAAGCGTCAGTCAAAACTGAAATCACTTTTTCAAAACTCTTCACACAGTTTCGACCTCTTAGGGAAGCTCCACCTTCTGTCTCTCCAGAAGCAGGCACACACCTGGAGAACAGTGCCTCTCTCAGGCCCTCTCGGCATTGTGTTTGAGTGTGATTAGGGAGCAGGTATGTCTTCTGGAAGGTATGCATCAGGGCTGACCACATTAACTTTTGTGAACATGTTTTAATTTGTTTTCATTAAAGACATTTGAACCCCCCTGCTGCGCAGACCCTGTAGACTGCATTGCCTGTTATCCTAGAGTTCACTGCAGAGATGGCATTGGAGGTTTAGAAACCTGAGATAAAAAGATGCTATCTAGAGCTATGCAATTTTACTAGTGTGTTTATAGGTGACCTGTAATAACATGGTTTACATTACAGTTGCCTTAAATGTCAGGTCCTGTAAATGAGGTGGCGTCAGAGCTGGGTTGATTATTTACTGCATTGTTTGAGGTAAATATCAACTACCAACTATTACAGTGTTTTTGGACCCTCTTGAAAACGAGATGCTGCATCTCAAGGGACTATCCACTAATGAAATTGAAAATGAAATTCAACCCCTGCATGTCTGTCTGGCTTCTGTAGATGCTGAGGTGTTAACGGTTTGCTTTTAACCTTTAGCATTACTGGCAGCATTGGCATCTAAATCTTGTCAGTTTTTAGTATTGTTTGAGTTTGTGTAGTGAATAAAATTCCCCAAAACCTGATATTTTAATATTGTTAAATCACCCTTACAGTCGAAACCCATGTCTCTGATTTTTATTAATTGTGGGGAACCTATGGCAACTGTTAGATATTTGGGGATTTAAATCCCTCACCACTCAGTTACATGCCAAAACATTTCATACATATATCAAAATAAAATTGTTCAAATAAACAATTCTCACTCAGAAAGCAAACAACATCACTTAGACCTAAAAAAGATGCTAAAATGTTTAAACACTAACTTTTTTATATATACACAAGTTTGAGTTTTTAGCAAATCAGTATTTAATTTATGAATAAAAATAACAAACTCACTTTGTAAACTGTACTTAAGTATATGTAACAAAAATAAATCAGAAGTGTCTTTCAATATCCTTTATTTTTTTCTGTATCATTGCATGTAGTATTTTACTTTTGAAATAAAAATAATTTAAAAAAAAATAAAAAAAATAAATAAAAAGTGAAACCCAAAAACAAATTCATACAAAATTCAGTCCGGCAGTACAGTTTCTCAGTTGTATCTACCCACAACCTGTGATGCTGTGAACCAAGTCAGGTAAAATACAAGCACATTTCCTGCTTTACACTCAGACTGCAATTCTAAACCACACTTTGTTCAAAGCACTGCACACATTTCTGAACGTAAACAAAAATTGCACATACATATTATGCTAAGATTTTTATGTACTTTAGTCTGGTTTGTGAGAAATGCAGGACATTTACCATCATTCTGTTTGAATGTGTTTTTACAGTTTTTCAATTGTTAACAAGCATCTGTCAAAACTGAAACCACTTTTTCAAAGCGCTTCATACAGTCTGCATTACCATCATGCATTTTGGCCACAACTGTAATCTCACCTCCTATACTCAAACCACCAAAACACTTCATACATGCCTCAAAATAAGCTTGTTCAACCAAACACAGTCATTCATAACACACTGACATTGTGCATTACACACAAACAATGCATTTTTATTTTTGATGTTTGAATGATTTTTTTTTACTGTTTTGACTCTACTAAAAGATGTAACAAGAATAAATCACAAATACTGAAATTTGCTATCTTAAAATACACTAAAATTACACTATTGAAATATAAAAAGTTGAAACAAAAAACAAATTTCAGTCCTGCAGTACAGTTTTTACTCAGTTGATTCTACAATAACACTGGCACTGAGACACAGTGACCACAACCTGTAATTCATGTACCAACCCACTGACACAAATCTGCTAAAATACAAGCACATTTCCTGCTTTACGCTCAGATTGCAGTTCTAAACCACACTGTTCAAAACACTACACACTGCACACTGTTTACCATGCACATAGACATAAAAACTATATAAACATACAATTTATGTAAATATCCTGCTAAGATTTTCAGTATATTCCAAGAAATTTACCGTCATTCTGTTTTGAATGTGTTTTTACAGATTTGAATAAAGTTTGTTAGCATTTGATTTTGGAGAAAGTGGTAATTGAATGCATTTTGTGTGAAAGCAATGAAATATGATTCGCAGCTTTGCTTTGACACATTTATGCAAGTGATTATGTACAATTGTCTGCTGTTTCTTACATTACCAATTGCTTATGTCGTGTTGATCACAAAATTATAATGTTTCTCTGTTGAATAGTTTTCTATACATTTTCTATACATGTCTATAAGACTTTTTTGTAAATGTGTCGTGAATTGAGATATTTATTGTGATGCGAATGAGAATGTGTGGCCCAAATTTTGAATTTTTTTCTGTAAAAGAGTCTTGTCTTTTTTCTTTTTTGCATCACAGTGACATGCTCTGTCAACAAATCACAGTACATACAGTAAAAGCTGTGAATCCTGTCCAATCTCTTACAATGTGTTACTTTACTTTTTTGTAAAGTTGGGTACTTCTGTAGGCTACCTTTACTTACAGTTTATCTCAATCAATTTGGCACATTAACTGAAACAAACTTACAACTGTCAAAACTATGCACAGTTGTCACACCATGTGGTCCATTCAGCACACCACTCTGTGACCTGCAAAAGGTAATTACAAAGTCAAAAGAATTAACTTATATTTCAAATGACTAAATCATTGTAATCAAAACAAAAAAGAGCAAGACCGTCAAAATGCAAAGATGTCTTGTCAAATGACAGTGTACTCTGAAAGTGTGATGGTTACCTATTATGTAATATTGTCCCGTTGCTAACATTGTATGTTTAGGCAGCTGAATAGTATTGATGTCAGCTATGGCACACACTGTACTTTAAACAAAACATTTCTGCATTTGATGACACTGTGGACTGGCCCAGATTAGGCTGCACTCTACAACAAGCCTCTGTCATCCTTAGGCAATGGTTGATTAGGCTACATGGTCTATAATTGTTGCCTGTATCTCATTTGAGATTTCTGTGTCTTTGCTTTTCTCTAGCTCTTCCTTGTCCTCGGCATCCCACACTATCCATCTTCCTCTCCCCCTCACCATACCACCCCACATTCTAATGCCCCTTCTCTTGCAGGAGCATGCTCCATATTCCACAGCTGTAACAATTTAGCTGTAGTCTTACACTTGCAGTATGATTATGTTTGTGAACTAATTGGTTTTGAGTTTTACCTGCCAGCTAATTTGGACAGCAGTTGCGTTTGTTTGCTCTAAATTGTGAGGAAATTGAATTGTTCCCCAGCTAGCCTAAGTCTATCCATATGACAACTTTTATAACAACACCATAGGTGTTGTGTATCTACTATATGTCACAGGTTATTGTGATTGTTGGTTGCTCTATTTAGCATTTAGGGATTTACACAATGAATGTGTATAATTGCATTAAAGAGAAATGTGATTTAATAGCAAATAAATGCAGTATCTGCAAGGCGTACTCATTGCATTTTGTGCCAAAGCAATTATAAATGAGTGGAATCCTGTGAACAACTGACCTAATGTTCATATAGACATAGTTTGACAAAGTTAAATAGTCATTCGACCAAAGCAATTGCGAAAAACTGCAAATATTTACTTACAGGATGTGAATACACCTTCCACCACTTTAAGATAAGATGTTTCTTAATTTAGACAGACAGGCAGGCAGACTAAATGTCCTGCTGTGTGCGGTTCTGTCCAGCACGCGGCGGTGTTTCTATTCTGCTTCTGTTACTGTGGCTCATCTGCTCTGCGGCTGCGCACAAAGTTATTCGACCCTCAAACCCGGATGCAACCAACGCCTAACCTGTCTGAAGAAAAACGGTGAGTGCAGTTAGAAAAAAATGTCTGAAATAATTATTTATGGTTAGCTAAAATATGGTTCACACGTAGGAGAGTCCCCTTAATAATATTAAGTCTCTCCCGAGAAGAAACGCTTGTTCGTTGGTTTGATAAATTCGCGGAGTGTTTAAGTTTTCCATGAAGCTCAGTTTAGTGTTGGCTAACATTAAGCTGGGTAGTTAATGAAGTTGTCACAGTTGTCACTTATGATCGCTGTTTGTGCGATTATTTCTTCGTGTTTATCGTTATAGATAGAGCTGTTGCTAGATCGATAATAAAGCTAACTAACGTTAAGGCAACAATCTGACAGACACTGGAAGGTTTTTCATTTGCTCACTTTATCAATCTGAGCTTGCTTATACTTATCTACAGTCAGGCTCAGCTTTAGCTCACTGCTTGTTTTATGTTAGCTTCTACATTTCTTAAAGTTTCAGGAATTTTCAGCCCTCACTTTGCCGACGAACTGCTTATTTAGCGGAAGTGTTGGGCGGTATCCGCTTCTAAATTACATTAAGCTAATAGTCCGTCGTTTTTTTCACTCATGGTATGTAGCCTATGCGGAAGTGCCTCACTGTCATTAATACTCGCACATGTAATAACAGGTATAATATGACAGATGTGAAGAGTTTTAAAAAAAATTCTACCACCGTTATTTGTCAGTGAGATCTTTTATAAACAACAAAATAGGAATAACGTTACATAAAATCAAGCGAGTACCTAAAAGCTGTATAAAGTGATTGGTTTATCGAGGAGTTGTGCTTGTCCTATTTTCTGTGTCTATATTTTCTCTATTTTTCTTTACTAATGACCTAGAACCTTATCAATCAATTTACATTATTTATATACACACCATACACGCTGGCTATATGTGTTATGTTTTAATAAATATTGGTTGGACTTTTCAGCACACCTGCACGTGATAAACCATTAAGAGTCTCTTTACAATCTAAAAGCCTTACACTTGACATGTCACACGATAGAAAGATTTCAAAACTTTCACTTGCTTCAGTTATATCAATATATCAATGAGGGGATAGAAACGCCACTCTGGATAATGCAGTTTAACAGTACCTCAAATTATATCCTCAAAACGCAATCACCTTTTCTAAAACAACTTCAACAAAAATGGGTAATTATTGCATTCATGAAGGTAAGATTGATTGTAGGACTGTTGTATTGATTAGACTGCATTAGTTTTAGCAAGGTGTACCTAATAAACTGCCAACTTTAAACTGAAAAATATTTAGTAACTGTAAAATAAACGCAGTGGGAAAAAATAATTTAAGTACTTCATATATTGTATTTGTATATAACACTGTACAAATGCATACACAAAGTAAAACTAATAACAGTATGTAAGTATTATTAGCAAAAACACAAGTATCAAAAGTATTCAAACAAATTGGCCTCTGTGAGTGTTACAGTACTATGTATTATATTTTTTGATTACCAATACAGTGTCTGGTATACTGTCTGGTATATTGTATTCGCCGACACTCTTCTGATGTTTCCTATTTTCTCTTTATACCTGTAGATGCAGACTATAAAATGTGTAGTGGTAGGGGACGGCGCAGTAGGAAAGACCTGCTTACTGATCTCCTACACAACCAACAAGTTCCCTTCAGAATATGTGCCTACGGTAAGAAGATTTAATAAAAGCTGAGTCATGTTTAGAAGTACTGTATGTCGTAAAGACATTTACTAAGAAACACCTTTTCCTTTTAATATTTCTTCATGGCTGAAACACAATGCAATCAAACATGCTGCCTTTTGTTTTTCTCACATTATTTGTCCTTTTTTGTGTGTGTGCTCAAAGGTTTTTGACAATTATGCAGTGACTGTGATGATTGGAGGAGAGCCCTATACACTTGGCCTGTTTGACACAGCAGGTAACATGAATGTCTTTGAAAGTCTGTCTTTTTCTCTCTTATTTCTGTCACTTGAAACAAATAGAAAAACTTCCCTGTTTCTCTTGTAATCGTATTCAGGTCAGGAGGATTATGACAGACTGCGTCCTCTCAGCTATCCACAGACAGATGTGTTCCTTGTATGTTTCTCTGTCGTCTCCCCATCATCATTTGAAAATGTCAAAGAGAAGGTCAGTTTTTTAAATAACTTTTTCACTGACTGGGGAAACTTTTGTTGTTAAATGTATCTCTGGTGCTGGTTTGCAGAATTTGTTTGACAGACATGTAGGGTTAGGATTATTTCCTCAATTAATTGATCAGTCGTTAGGTATGTAAAATGTTTCGTTGTAGGGCTGGGCAACAATAATAATAATTATCCTGATATAAATTTACTCAGTAACAATATAGCAAATGTTCAATAGATGTTTGATTCACACTTATTTTTTCTTTTAAGATATTTTGTTGGTTGAAGGGGACTGAAAAAAGACTTATTCATGCATATTTGTTGAAAAAAGATTTTATCATAATTGTTTTCAATGTTCTACGTCAGATATGTTAAGTGAGTGATATGTTAAAATTTCTGTCAATAAACTAATAGATTAATCTAATAATCATTTCAGCTCTACAAACATCACAAGAACTTAGGCTTGTTTGGTTTTTATTTGTTTTTTATACTGGATCAGGTATGATACCTGAGTTATGGTACTGGTACTAAAATAATTTTTAATCTGTCCAGACCAGGGCTGCAACTAACATTTTTTTTTCTTTGTCAATTTATATTCTCAATTAATCGATTAGTTGTGTAGTTTCTATAACTACATATTTTGCATACATCATTTTGCAACTCTGTTGTAATATGATAATAAATTTAGCTTGTAAAATGTCAGACAAGTGTGAAAAATGATGATCATTGTTTCCCAAAGCCCAAGATGATTTACTCAAATGTCTTGTTTTGGCCAAACCCCAAAGATATTCACTTTACTGTCAGAGAAATAAAGAAATTTTCTTAAAAAATCATTTGATTGGAGACTGGTTAATCAAAATTAATCAAAATTATCAAAATAGTTGGTGATTAATTTAATAGTTGACTACTAATCAACTTTTCAATTAATTGTTGCAGCTGTATTTAAGATATAAATATTTTTTCTTTTACAAAAGTCAAAGTTCTATAATGTTTTGTAAGTACAGATAACTGAAAAAGAGTGTTCTTTGCATATGGTATCCAGGCTTAGATGTGACTGGGAAGGAAGAAAACATGAATTTAATCCTTGTATATTTTTTTTAAACTTTTTTTTTTAATACCTCCAGTGGGTTCCTGAGATTTCTCACCACTGCCCGCGCACACCTTTCCTGTTAGTGGGTACACAGATGGACCTGCGGGAAGATAGCAACACTGTCGAGAAGCTGGCAAAGAACAAGCAGCGCCCCCTATATCCTGAGAGTGGAGAGAAGCTGGCTCGTGAGCTGAAGGCTGTCAAATACGTGGAGTGCTCTGCTCTTACACAGGTATGGGACACTGGAACTGAAAGCAACATATTTGTTAAGTCAGGCAATAATAACTGATCGTATTACAATTTTTACTCTGTCTTGTTCTGTGTTCTGTTCTGTAGCGAGGGCTTAAAAACGTGTTTGACGAGGCCATCTTGGCAGCCTTGGAGCCTCCTGAGACCAAAACCAAGCGAAAGTGTGTCCTGCTATAGATGAACAACGACAGTGAGAGACGTAATGGTGTGAGAAATAGGTGGGGTGAATCAAAACATCAGATCAATGGCCATTATGGAAAAAAAGGACAAAACAAAAGGGGAAGGGAGGTACAGTGCCATTGAGACTATTCTAATACAAGTGTACACTGATTGTGCCTTCAAAATAAACTTTGAAAGATGCTGAGGGAGTAAAACTTGAGCATGCAGTAAGTGTCACCTAACTCCTTTTCTGAAAGCTTTTAAAATTGCAGTGTTCTCTCTACAAATATTCAGGTGGGGCGGGCCCCCCCTGCCTGTCACTGTTGCTCCATTTCTTTTTTTAAACAAAGATTCTTATATCTAGTTGCCTTTGGCCTCCTCTGAGTTTTACTTATTTTGGCGATTGGGGCTTTAAAACCCAGTGTAGGGAAATATAAATGGGGAAACACTTAACATTAAGTTTTTTAGTGAACTTTGGTAATTACATTTAAAGGGGCAACTTAATGTTAAGTGGTTCTCTATTAGCTTTCTTTTCTGACCCTTTTGGACTGAATAATGAAAGCACAAAAGATTTATTGTCACTCCAAGCAAAGGTAGATGTCTGTAATGGTTACTTTCTTTCCAGTTCCCCTCCTTCTGGGGAGGCCAAGTGCATTTCCCTTCTGTAGTGGACTTATGAATTTCTATTTTATTCTTCTTTTGTGTATATTGTATTAATTCTGTGACTCTGTTTTGGGAAACTTTTAGCAGTTATTCCTTTTAAAACTTGAGTTTTTATTTTATCAAGATTTTTTTTTATTGCTAGACTACCAACTATGAGCGATTGATAATATAACAAATTAAGTTGTAATATTTTGAATAGATCTTAATTGTGATAGAGAGTGAGATGTTAACTTTTTGCTAGTAAATTTCTGGGTGTTTGTAATCACAGGATATTTTTAATAAAATGGTTCAATGACACGGAATGCAGCCATTATTTTGTATGTGTGAAGGAGAATGCTGCACGCTCAACGAATCATAAGGAAGATCATTTTAATTAACCATGTACTACACACTTGCTTTACTACCTTCTGCTGTAGGCAGGAATGTGTATCAGTGGAATAGAAAAAATACACAATACAAAAACATGTACAAATATAAACGAAACAAACCGTTTTAAACATGTTTTAAACAGGGACCTGCTCCATAGTGCCACTAGTGGTGAAGAGCTCCACAGGCTACTTTGCAGCTAACCTATGTGCGTTATGCTGTGTTCCAGTCACAGTTGGAGGTCAGAATTTCCCAGTGGAAATTTCCGGAGTCCAACCGTGAAGTGTTGCAGGTGCATGACACTAAACACAATCGAAAACATGGCTGATCTTGACAAACCAAGATTTCTTTATCAAATGTACACTCAGTTGAACCTTCAGCAGTGCCTTTGGTATTAATTAAAAAGACAGCCATTTTAATGAAAACAAGTAACATAAATTTACGTTACGTTTGTGCAGAGAAGGAGACTTTAAGAGATTTACCAAAAACCAGCTACCTCATATGTTGACATTAATTTACATACAGAACAGGTGTTACTATATGACAGTATGCATTATTTTAAATACATACAGGCAAATATACTTTATGCTTTAGTTGATGGTTTACCATCTACAATATACACTTCCCTGGGTGCTGCCATAGTTGTGTGATGTCAGAGAGATGCCTCTTCATAAAGTCAGGGTAGACCGTTTTACGTCAGGTTTACCTGTAGGAATTTTGCAGTGGCGTTCCATTGTACTTTTTCCACTAAGAGGTCAGAAAGTCGAGTTCCAAGTTGTGTGGAATGCAGTATAAGTCAGGAATTGACTCAATTGGCAGTTTTAAAATATCTTTGACACGTCAGGTCAATAAGAAACAAAAGAAACCCTTATTTTGGATAAAACTACTGTATTTATTAGATTTTCTTTGAACAGACCTAAAAGCACTGCTTGTGCAGGAACATGCAGAAGAGTTTCACATGATGGTGAGGGACAGAACACAAGACAGACACTGAAGTAAGTAAAAGTTATTTTTCCTATTTAAGATGTTTCTGCTGGAAGCTGAACAGAAGCAAAAACTTAGATATATAAATAAATAAACCAGAATAGAGAAGAAGACATAAATACAGTAAATGTTCAAAGACCTGCTAGTCTATGAGACATAACGTGAATAATTTGCATAAAATAAAGAGTGCTGTAACGTTTCCCTGTTAGTTCTGGTTAAGTTCAGCTTTAAAAGCTTTTGTCAGTTCAGTGAGAGTAACTGTTCATTAACTGTTGTTTTGGTGTGAATTTGTGTGCACGCATTTCTGTGCCTGCGTGGCCAACTGTCTGGTGATTTTAGTTTGTACCAGACGAACTTGATGCTTTGTCATTGTTCTTTGTTTTTACATGGCCTCACTGCTTCAGTTGCAAATGAGTTAAATTTAGAAAATTTGGTGCTAAATGTGTGAATTAGACTGTTATTGTCTATTTTCTTAGACCATTCAAGAGTGGTGCTCTAGTGGTTTGTTTCAGTCTTTCTGTGCAGGGGGTTTGGTCTTGTTTGGGCCCTCTTAGACTCTGCAGGTGTGAATGGTGACTGTGTTCTTGCACTGCTGGCAGCGGACTGAGCAGCACCAGGAAAACTTGCAGGAGCAGCGCTGCACCACCTCCGCCCGGCCTGCCCTGTAGCCTGGTCCACAGCACACCAGCTCACAGCCATCTGGTGCCAGCCGAGAGGTTCCTGGGGGTGTTTTTAGATGAGAGCAATGTCATTTATCAGTAATTGTTTTGAATGATAAATTGGATTATCTGGATTGTTATCCTGTGAGATGATCTTGCCATTGATCTTACCGTTACATCTCCTACCAGCAGTTCCAGGGATACCATTGTCAGGGTCGAGATGGCAGAAATCTGGGGAGGGCGCAAGGTACACAAGGTCTCTGGCAGCGGGGGGTTTGACCTGTGGATCACGGGGCAGCAGTGCTGTCCTGGATCCAATACGAGTCAGGCGAACCTAAGAGGAGGATGATGTTGAAAGAGCTACACAGGCTGTGAACTTTCAAGGTTTCAGATGAGTTTCTGATTATCTGCTTCAGTTTATATGACTACTTCATGTGTTCACCGACTGAGCTGAAAGAAGCACAAGGATAATCTGATACCTCTGTGGCTCCATCAAAGCGTTCCTTGAGCACAACACTGACCCGCCTGAATGGAGGCATAACCTTCCAGCAGGTCCTCAACTCACAGGAGCCAGAGACGCCATGACACTTACACTCCACCTGCATGTTGTGAAGGATGGCCTGAGGATGAGAGAATAGTGAATGTAAGGAAAGCAGATTGATAGTGAATCTCACAGATGACAAAGTTAGAAATTTAGTGAGACCTCAAAGATTCGACAACCGACCTTTCGACCAGCCTCGTTGTTATGGAGGTTCATGAGTGGTCGGCCTGCTGACAGCCCCTTGGCTCGTTCTGGGTCATCTACAAATGTTTGGGAGAAAGCCACACCGTAGGACAGGTTGTCACTGCAACCTGACCACTGGAAACCTGTGGTGGAACAGAGAGACGATACTGTGGTTTATTGCACCCTTTAAACAATTGCACATTTTAATTAAAATATGGAAAAGATGGCTGGTAAATCCACACTCGATCCCACATACAGAAGCAGTTGCTGAGCTGTCTGTGGTTTCAGTGCTTCATATGTACAGCACTTATGGCCACAGTCTAATTAGCAATGTCACATCATACTTCATACATGAGGATTTAATCCACAGAAAATGGTGCAGCAGCAGGTTTCTTTTAATATTTGTGTGACTCAGTGTGGATTCACCTGTTCCATTTTCATGCAATGGAATACAAGCTCACCCTCGGGGCTGACCCCCCTGACCTTCCTGTCACAGCCACACCTATCCAGCTCCCCGCGGGTGCAGGCTCGGGTCACAGCCACTGCCACGGCTGCTGAGGACAAAGCATGCACAAAGGCCGCCTCACGAGTCCCTGAATCCAAAATAGATCACATTAAAATCTTTATTTTAAGTGCATATGAAGAGTTTCTGTGTGTATGAATTTATAAGCAGGTAATTCTCCATGACACATTTTCAATATGAGGACACCTTGGTTCATGACTCTGCCAAAGACATTGATCCCACGTGCGGTGGTGGAACAGTTCCAGCGGCGATTCCTGAACTGGTGCTGGCACTTAGAGTTAGACAGTGACATACATAGCAGTTAGGGAGCTCTCTTATACAAGTCAACACACACTGATGATGCTAATAATGAAAGCATCATGGAATTAGTAGCTGTTTTGAGGCAAATAGTGAAGATGCCTGCAGGTCACGACTCTGTTATTTTGTGCCCCCTGACCATACCTCTTCTATGACCATCTCGGCTGCCTTGCGGACGGACTCCATGACCTCCCCTCGCGCCCTGCACACCCCCACCTGCCCTGGGGTCAGCCCCCCTCAGCCGTGCACATGGGGCAGCACCGGACACGGGCCTGGAGCGAGGCAACCTTGCCAGGGAGCTGGGAAGGAAACGGTGGGCTGTGTTATAGTGGCTCAGAGCAGGTTTGGAAAAGGGAACTTATTGTGCAAAGGAGGCAAAACGAGAGGATGTGTGATGAAGAAAAGAGGAGGGAGTGAAAGAGGAAGAGCACATGAAGAAGAGAAAAGGGGTAAGGAAAGTTTTAGAGAGGATGGAAACAACAGGAAGACCAGGCGAAGGCGACAGTGAATGCGGTGAGAAAGAAAAGAGAAAAGGTCACTAGGAGTGAGACAAAGAAAGAGAGGGGAGCGACTGAAAGAGATTTAGAGACATGTCACCATCTTTTAAAAGTTATAGCATGACAAACAAACTCCCTCTTTCTCTTCCTCTCTTGCACGCGAGACTTACAGCCAGTTGGTTGCCATGGTGGGGTGGGTTGCCCATAGCAACAGGAGGAGGAGTGGTGCCGTGAGATTGACAGTGGAGACAGTTGGCATCAGACTGTCTGTCTGTCTGTCCCTCTCCGTGCGTCAGGCTGGGTCTTTGGACAGCACGCTGCCCGTCTCCTCAGTTGAAGTGGTCTGTCTGTCTGTTTGTTGTGGTGTTGGTTTACGTTTCTGGCTCAGAGTCTGGGGATGATCCCTTCATATCTGTTGAAATGACAAAGGTCAAACAGGTCAGAGAGACAAAATCACAAAAACTGGAGCAATTGCTCATCTTTTTTACAGAATAAACAATAATTTGATGACTAATATTTCAGTTTGAACCTTTATGTGATCATGCTGCCTCAGCATTGGAAGCTGCAAATATTATTTACTAAATATTAATAGTGTATTAACACACAATTTGTTTCGCAAAAGTAACACTGATTCTTACCAGTTCATAGTCCTGTGATATCCACTTCAAATCAAATTGAAATTTAATCTCAATTTCAATCAGTAAAGATGTTCATCAGTTTCTTCATGTGTGCCGTCAGTGACAGCAAAACCATGCTCATAGGAGTGTCTTATGAACGGCAAGCAAAACTCATCCTTTAGACACAAAAATAAGTCCACACGTCCCAATTTAATTGAGCATTATAGTAGAATGTAACCCCACCCCCCAAAAAACAAAACAAAATGTAAAATCCAGAAGAAATGCTAGTGAAATTCAACTTTTTACAAAAAAGTGCAATAACATTGTGTCAGCAATTTCTCAGTTTGGTTCCCCCACAAAAACAGATGTGTCCATTCCAAGTTGAAAAAGCAAGAATGAGTGAGAACAGTGAGATGGCACTGATGGGTTATAAAGGAGGTAAAGAATGAGGGTGGGAGAGAGAGAGGACAGGCGTGATGCAGGGTGTGGAGTGATGCAGAGGGAGGGGAGGAGGCGGCTTAGGGAAGGATAATAGTTGTAATACACAAGTATTGTGAGTGTAAGTATGCTTTATATTGTGTTTGCTTGGCATGAGACAAGATCTGTGCCAGCTCTGGACATGATGTCCTTTTGATGATTATCATAAATAAATGTGTGTATATGTGTATTTTTTATCCATGCATGTACATGTGTGTGCTGGAGTGCATTTGCTGCTGAGAAACACTTAATTTGAACACAAACTGAAGCCTTTCTTTTGTTTCCTAGAAATACTCAATAGGAATATTGATCCGTCAAATGTCCCACAAAATACTTCCACCAAAAACAGTGACACAGCATTTCTGTTACCACATATATGTATATGCATGTGAAAAAGTGTCTTACCTAATGTTTAATTTTCCCAAACTTTGTTGCTCATTTTACGAGTTCCCCCTCCTCCCCTTCCTCTGTATCCCCCACATTTGCCCTCTCGTTCTCCCTCTCTCCCACTCCCTATATTGTCTTAGAAGAAGGGGTGACATTTAGACAAGGGGAAGAAAAGACACTGCCGACAAATATTGGAACTGAGGCAAATAAATCACGAGGTAGGAGGGAAAGGAGTGCATAAGGAGAGAGCGGATGGGTGTTAACACTGGTTTAGAAAAAAGCAGTAAAGAATAACAAAGCGTTATTGTGACATATGAGAAAAAATTATGTTGCAGATGCAGATTTGATCACTCAGATCAATGTTTTATTCATTTATGCTAGCACTGAGGAACATAACATATAAACTATATTGCATGATAAATCTTTATTTACTGAAAAATTGTGATTATGGTTATTCAACCAAAGCGTACTTTGTTACAGTTTATTTGGTAGTTCTTCCTCATAACCTTCTAGTTACTCAGTGATGTAACATTACAGAATCTCTCATGTCTAATTGTTTAATTGTACTATAATAGTATGTAACTGCATGGATAATGCTGGAACTTCACAACACTTAATATTATTTTATCTGTAGATAAAAAAAGTGTTTCAGCTCCACTTTCAGTTTTTGTGTGTCATTTAGCTGAAGGAGTTATAAAGCATATTATTTCTATTTGATTCCACACAAGATACACTTGGGAAGAAAATCTAAGTTTGATTTTTATTTTTACTTTAATCCTATTTTTCTTACTTTGAGGGCTACCTTGTCAAACTGTGCAACAGCTTAATTTCATGCCTTTTAAAAATGATTATCCCCACATTCGCCCCCAAAAGAAAAAGAAAATCATTGTCACAGTCCTTGCATGAGGCCTAACATAATATAAAGAGCAAACAAATCTTCTATTAACATCTACTAATTGTATTATTCCATTTTTTGTCCATTTAAACTAATGAAATAAAATTGTAAATATAGTTTAAAATTTTAAATATGTGATTTAAATGCAGCTTCACACCACATGAATGCCACCACTGTCAGAGGCTTAACCTACATAGCAATTTGTTACTCAACTAAACTAGGCTAGTCTGCTTTTAGCAAGCTAGTTTATCTGATGTTAGTTTTTTTCTCCATTTTGATTGGCTTTATTTATGGGGCAACACAAACTCTGTGAGTTGAACACGCTGAAGCATCAAAATTAATTTTTCAATTACATGAGACAAGTAAGACAAAAGGGAGATGAGTGTTGTGATTTCCTTAATTTTATGGATGAATAAACTGGATCCTTGCAGACATTTCTTTTTAATCTCATTGGCCAATAAAGTAACGATTTGTGCTACAGCCTTGTCACACCTGATGAAACTTTACTGCTCTTGAAGGATCATTTGTTTAATCAGATGAGTCAGATGCGCCAGTGGAACCAAACATTTGCAGACTCTGTCACAGTCACAGTCCCTGTCCAGGATTTGGTGGTCCATTTACCTGAACCCTCTGACACCCAGTTACTGAGTAAATGGTCACTCCATCCACACACACTTTTCTCTGTCTATATCTGCAAAGACAGGTTTCTTGTAGGCCCCCTTCACTCCTTTTTTTGTCCTCCTCACGTCGTATTCCTCCTTTGTGTCCCCTGTTTCTCCAAGTGACGTCTTCCACTGTCTCCCACAGCAACGCCATGGTGATGAGCTGGCCACTGTCATGTCCGGCGCCTCTGTTATGCTCATCCCTTCACCCCGCTCTCGTAAATAACTTGCCCTCTTTTTTATCTTTATCTTTCCCCCATTTTGTGGACATTTTATCATGCTGAAATGGCCCAGTACTGATTGACTGTAGCCAGGTTGCAGAGCTTAAAGAGATGCTTGTTAAAGCTTCAGCAGGACATATACATTTAGATGACTTGCCTTCTCTCCATTATAGTGAGAGGCAGCAGCAGACTTTGAGAGACTCTGCTGTGAGATGGAGCAACTCTAAACTGTTCCAACTTTGTCCAATGATACTTACAATGGGATGGATGATTGGGCCTTATTCAGAGATGGTCGCATCAGGGTGACTGGACTTCATGAACATTTTCCCGCCCAAGGTCATTATGAGATGTGACCCACCACCTTTTGCTCTCTTCTTAATTTGCTTTATTACTTCTCTGCACTTGAGGGCTACCTGCCTCAGCAGTTTGAATGCAGATAATCATAGCAGGCAGGAACATGACTGCTGTGCATGAGCACGCTCACATTGCTCAGGCATCTCTGCCAACAAAGAGCTGAATGCACTGCTGTGTATGAATGTGTGTGGAACGTGTGTATGAATATTATGGGATGGCGGGCGGTGGTGTTGTCAGGCAGGGAAGTGGGGGTGGCAGAGTGGGCGGTGAGCTATGTGTGTGCACATGGGGGGAGGGGGCAGAGGGAATGGACGACCCATGAATATTATGGAATGATGGTGGTATTGGGGCGGGTGTGTAGTGCATGTTAGGTGGAAAGATAACTGTGCATATAGGATAGAGGGAGTAGGAGGAGGTGTTGGTGACGATATTGCACGTGAGTGCACGTGCACACGCATACATGCATGTGTAAGGGGCATTCAAGCGATAGTACCAGACAACGGCCAGACATAGGCCTTTGTTGCTATGCGATCTGCATGTACTGTACAGCGGGGAATATTGCAGAAGTGCCACAGTAGTAGAGGAAGCAGTGGAAGGCCTCTGGGCTCACATTTTGACTGTTCCTGCCCTATTCTCTTACAGTATCTACTGAACCCAACGTGCAGAAAGTAGATTTTCACGTATGAGGAATTTGCCTTGGTATATTGATGCATAACAGTAAGCATAGTAAGTAGAAAATACTTATATATTGTGTAGACAATACCATCTCTGGAATAACAGAAATCCTTTTTACAATGAACCAGAAAAAAAACAGAATTAATGCAGCTAATGTAGGAAATGGTTTTCAGTTTTCACGGTACATAAATGCCGTTTTGGTCTTCAAGGAGCAAAGCATAATCTGGGAGTCATAAGTTACTGATCACCTCCCTGTTTAACAGTGAAGAAATGAATAATGTTGCAACTTTAAACTATTTTATCATCTAAAATGAAAGCAGACATGCAACGTTAAAGACTAAGATACCCATTTAAGATGTATGAAACCTAATTCAAATTCAGTGTGTATTGACAGTATACTAATCTGTGGTTGTCAAACTCAATTGTAGCTTGTCTTACTTACGCCTTAACAAGCAGTAGCCTGCCAGTGGGTCAGTAACTCATTACAAAACTGTTGATGCGCAGCCAACCATTGTTCATACTCAATTGTATTTCAAATTAGTAATAGAGATTTCCACATTTCTTAACATAACAAATTCGTCACACAGAATTTTGGGTAAATGTTTATAAAATGATGCACAAGACATCTAAGGGGGAAAAAACGGCGCTATCATGAAACACAGGGAGTTTTGGGTTTCAATTTTTCACGCAGTGTAAACATAAAGCTTCAATAAAGAACTGAACAAGATGATATGTAAAATACAGACAGTGTGGGATGACACAACTACCTAGAAAGCTACTCAAGGGGAAACAAAGTGAAAATTCTATGTTAAAGGCTTAATTTGTGATGACACTAATTTTTGGAAGATTTTATTTGATAGCATGCGTGGATGTGGGTGTGAGAAAGAAATGTGGTGCTCGTACAGTCACATATTGTACATGCCCAAATCAGATTCAGTGTGATTAAGAAGTGAAAACCAAGTAAGTAATAGTAATACAATATAACAGTAACAGATGACTGAATGCCTCCGTCATTTACATCAGTAAGACTGTATGCAGCGGAACGAGACTCACGTGTGGCCTTCAAGTGCTCCCTCTCAGCTCTTATTTCAGTTCAAACATTTAAAATACAACTTGTCAAACATTCAGCTTTCACTTAAATATTTAAAACCCTAACCCCATTTTAAGCTATTTCTTTAGTGTTTTTAAAAAAGGTTTTAGTGATTTATAAAAAGGTTTTAGAAATCAAGTAGCATTACACTACACCACAAGAACTAAGTTCCAATAAACGCTGTAGCAGGCCTGTTATGGATGTTTTAGTTCAGTTATTGTACAGTAGGATGCGTTTGACATATGTAATGTCACATCTTGACAAACCCATTTTGTCACAGTCATATTTACTGGTATGATGGGCCTCTGATGTGCAGCAGGGGTGCATTTACTACACTCCAAACTGAAATTAAAGGCAGCATTTTGTAGTTTTATGAATACATGTTAGCCCTTTAGTTTAGTTTGTCCTAAGAGAGGCAGTTTGTGTTTGGCACAAAGTACAGGTATGTCGACATCAACACTAACAACAGCTATAAGAACAAAATCAGCCATGCTAGCATCCTTGGTTAAGGAAATTCAAATCATGAATAAATAAATACATAAATTGCCCCCCAACATGTGAAACTTGTAAATAAATAAATATCTAAATTGTATCCCACCCTTATGCTAAAATCATGAATACATATACATTGCACATCATCTATAAAGCTACCACATCATATATAATTATGTTGCTGTCATAGGAATAAGTTTTAGAGAAATGTTCTCACTTTCAACCTGCATCCACATTAAATCAGACCAAGACACTGTCATCATTCTTGTGCACATGCTGGCCTGTGTTGCACTTGAAGGGCCTATGATCAGATCACAGATGTGATAAAGACGTAGTGCAGTCCAGCTGTAATAAAACAATGCTTTGACAGGAGGCCTGAGTGTACTTCAGGGACGCTGAGCTGGGTTGTAAGCGCCATTGTTGTACATATCCAAATCTGATTCAGTGTGATAAAGAAGTGCAAGTCAGAGAAGGGGAAATGAGTGTGCCTCTCTCACAGTGTATCAATAAGTCTATATTCAGAATGACTGGACTCACATGTGGCCTTTAAGTGCTCCCTCTAAGCTCTTATTTCAACTTGTTGCACATTCAAGTCCATTTACTTTGAAATGGTGCTGAGCCAAAATGACAATTTAATGACCACTATTTATTTATTTAAAAAAATATTTTAGGAATGAAAGTGGCAAAAAGCTACAATGCGCGGAGAAATGCGCAGCTGGAGCAGGCCTGTAATGGATGTTGTAGTTCATTTATTTTACACTTTATACAGTGTAATAGCTGTAGTTGTATGTGTTGATGTGCTGTAGATACTAAGGTGCCTGAATGTCACATCTTGCAATTCTAGTACCTCTGAAAAACCTAACTTTCACTCTTTATTTGCTGTTTTGATTAGTCTTGTATTACAAACTGAACTTGACGGCAACCTTTTCTGTGTTTTTATGAATCAGTTTACTCAACTTTGACCTACTTTCCACAATATCAGACAAATACACTTGTGAACCTCTAAACCTTCTAGTACTCTCGTGGAGTTGAACACCTGTTGGCCTTTGTTGCACTTGAAGGACTTGACCATACAATTGGATCACAATCTTCTTGATCAACAAGATCGATGTGGTGCAGTCTTGCTGTGATAACAAGTGGGGGGCCTCTGCCTCCGTCAGAGATGCTGAGCAATGTTGTAGGCATCAAAGTATTTGACACACATCCAGTTCTGTTTCACCTCCAAGCTCCACAGGCCTGCACACAGCATGCTGACATGCCATCTACCTGTGCCTGGATTGTGCAGGAACATAAGTGACGGCTTTTTGACTTCTTGGTGTAGTCATGCTCACGCCCAGGTGGATGCTTGGTGAGTATTATGGTCTGTCACCAGTGGACTTGGGCTCCCTTGGAGACCATGTGACTAGTATTTTTTTTTTCTTTCTTGTCTTTTCAGGAGTTGTATATTATGGGATGTATGCTGCTACTGCTGGAGTATTATGGTCTGTTGGAGGAGGGGGCGTCACCATGACAACGGGGTTGCTAAGGGGGCTGGGACTACTAGTGGAAAGGGGAAGGAGGAGTGTGCATGCAATGAGGCTGGTGCATGCATGTCTAGTGGTGGTAGTGTACGTGCGTGCGCGCGCGTGTTGGAGGAGGAGGGGGGTGGGGGAAGGCTGAATATTATGGTCTGTCCGTTGCGAGGTAACTATGCAGAGTCCTGTGCGAGTGTGGGAGGGGGGGGATTATTATGGGATGTCTGCCCCCTTTGTGTGTTTGTGAGGATGTTAGCTAAGCTCTGCCTGTACGGCTGGGGGAGAGAGAAGAGGGGGACGGAGCAACGTGTTTTGGGTCATTGACGGCTCATTTTTTTTATTTCGCTGATCAGTGGTTCAGCCGGGTTTAATGAATGGGCACTAAATGACAACAACTGCCGCACAAACAGCCTGACTTGTATTATTTCCTGCACCGAGAGAGAGAGAACACACCTCGACCCGGGACTACACACGCACACTACAGTAAGTTTCAAATGTGTGAAGGTAGGGTTTCAATGCTTAAACTTTTCTTTGATGTATTGTTATAACTCGACAGTGCGCTCATACTTAATAATAATAACGCATGGATGTCACATGTAACTTAATCCACTCCTGTGTGGAAAAAATATACCTGCAGATGAACAACAGATAATGTCAAAGCATAGATAATCTAGTTATCCAACTTGTTTATTAAGTAGGCAGGTGGTCAATTAAATGCAATGCAAATATGACCAAATTAGTAAGGATTATAGCTACCAAGCCATGCCATTTATATTATTTATTTTTCAGCACCCACCGCCCCCTCCCTTCCTGGACACCCCCGGTCCATTCTCCAACAGTCCCACGTCATTTTCCCTCCTCCCTCGCCGACCGAGGAGCAAGGTTTTAGGAGGGATTAATTCGACCAGCAAGGAATAAAATTAAAACGCCGGGAAAATGTCGGGCAGCGAGGATGAGAGGGACGACTTTGGAGCCGCGGACGAGCACTCACTTCTTCACGGTAAGCTCGCCTTTTTCCCCCCTCTGAAGAAGGTCCATCTCTCTCTGTCACTTGAGCTCGCCGAAGCTAACGTTAGCATGAGCTAGCCAGGAGTAGTCGGCTCCGTCACTCGCCATAATAGATTAGTTAGCTAAGTTGTCAAGCAAGTGTTTGTAGTTTTATTTGTATTCTTTAAACCTCACGCGTGTGTTCATGAGCGCGGGCGTGAACTGTCAAAGTTTCAAAGACGGAGAACAGGCAAGTTTCAACCTGTGCTGTTGTGTGTGGGGTGTGTGTGTGTGCGTGCGTGCACGAACATGCCATGTCGTGCCAGTGCGCGTACTGCTCAGTCCTCCCTCTGGCCTGCAGCAGTGTGCTCCTGTCCGTGTGCGCACTGTCTTATCTTACTAATTAATTAACGCGTGTCGCCCGCAGGTGAGGACGAGCCGGAGGATGCTGTGTCTGACGTAGACGAGGTACCCAAGTCCAAGAAGAAGAAGAAAGCCAAGAAGAGCAGCCGAGAGAGCAGGAGCAGCAAGAGGCAGAGACCCATTAGAGAGGTTGGTTTGGTGTTTTGTTTTTGTTTTTTGCCAAACTTTTCATATTAAGGTCTAAAATGAAAACCGCCAAGGCTGTGACTCAGGGACTCAGGGAATTTGACTTGGTAGGCAATTCTGCAACAGTCAACTCACCACTTGGGGTCACATCTTAGGGAGTGACATGTTGCATATTTGGATTTATTGCCTGTCTAATAGTGCACACTAACACAATCACAAGGGACCCCTGTGATTAGAACATCCCGAATGTAATGGATGTTTTGCAGCCACATAGTGAGCTAATACAGTAGTACTGTTCTGTGCTTCTGAGATTTATTCACAGCAGGACAGTGAAGCAAAACACTGGAAGCTGTGGAAAAGATGCATGAATCATAATTTATTTGGATATACGATGTAATTAATATATAGGGCTATTGTTAAAATAAGAGAGATAAGCACATTTCCTGAAATCATGGCAGCAACTAACAATTTCTTTTAATTATTGATTATATTAGAAAATATCTGATCTGACAGTTCAGTTGTCCAAAACCCGTAGATAATAAGTTTACAATGATACTATGAGCTAGAGCTGCAGTGATTATAGGATTAGTTGATCAACACACCATTAATTGTGAACTGTTTTAATAATCAATTTTTTCATCTCTCTTTCCAAACTGTTTTCTTAAGCAGTGATTAAAAGATTAATTGATTATTAAAGTTTCTGACAGTCATCCAATAAATTTAGTGTCTGATCATTTCAACTCTACCTGAAATTAGGGTTGACAACACACTGACCAATGTAGCTCCATGGATGAGCAGAGCTGTTTGATTTTCAATGCAGACTTCACCATCCCAACAGAGTGACATAGTTATTGCTAGAAATAAAAAAGTATGACACTTTAATGGATTTATTTGATGTATACAATTTATATTATGTATACAAAGTATATAAGCACCAGTGTCTTTGTGTAATTTGCAAAATGGCTGTTTGTCTTGCAGGAGTTGCCAGTCAGCTCCCCAGAGCACCTGATTGGAGTAGAAGCAGCAGAGAGAGATGCGGACGAAGCAGGTGTGCGGTCAGAGAGTGAAGGAAGTGATTATGCCCCTGGGAAGAAAAAGAAGAAACGCTCCAGCTCAGCCAAAGAGAAGAAGAAAGGAGGTGCGGCCGCAGAGAAAGGTGGTTCATCCAGCTCGAAGAGCAAACGCAAAGATCCAGAACCTGAAGATGATGAGGATGATGATGATGATTGCCAGGTAAAGATCCATTAAGACTCAGAATGCAGAGTGGATAGTTAATTAATTCAGGGCCAATGTGGCAAACTAACCTCCCCCTGGTTGTTTTTTTCAACCCCTTTACTTCTGCCTTAGCCTAAAAGTTCCACCCAGCTGCTGGAGGCCTGGGGCATGAAGGACATTGACCACGTCTTTACTCAGGAAGACTACAGCTCCCTCACCAACTACAAGGCCTTCAGCCAGTTTGTCAGGTGAGGAAACCGCTTTTTATATTGCCTCTGCCCCCTATAAAGAGGTATGCATGTATGAAAATCACTACATATTCTTGTAATTTTATGTCCTTAGGCCTTTAATTGCTGCAAAGAACCCCAAAATTGCTGTGTCCAAGATGATGACTTTAATGATGGCTAAGTGGCGAGAATTCAGCACCAACAACCCTCTGAAGGTATTGCAATTCTGGACATGGTTGAAAGTCTGACTTGTAGTGAATGAGACTTGTCATTCACATATTGCCATCCTCTTGTGTGTTTGACAGTAGAGAGCAGAGTTTATCACTGTGTGCTGTGTCTCCCTGTAGGGTTGCGCCACTGCCAACGCAGCCCTGGCAGCTGCCAATGTGGCTGCGGTTGTGGAAAACATGGTGGTGGCAGGGACAGACGGCGGGGCAGAGACCGCTGCTGTTGCCTCACCCATACCTCCTCCTGCTCCTGCCACTGCTCCGACAACTGCTGCACCCCCGGCAGCCCCAGCACCTCCACTCCGCAAGGCCAAGACCAAAGAGGGCAAAGGTGAAGTAGGATAATGTTTTGAACATGATTATTAGGCGTAACGTGATGATAGTGCATGAAGATAAAGGTGACTTACTCTTTAACAAAAAATAGATTTCTTGTTTTATTATTGTGTAAATGAAAATCTTCTCAGGTCCCAACGCTCGCAAGAAGTCAAAGTCCACGCCTAAGCCTCTGCCGAAGCCCAAACCTAAGAAAGTGGCTCCACTCAAGATCAAATTAGGGGGCCTCAACAGCAAAAGGAAGCGCTCCTCTGTAAGATCATTTTTTTGCCACTTTATTTTTCTTTTTTCAAGTTTTTGGCTTCTCTTTACATTTGAGAACTAAACAATCCTTAAATCAGAATATTGTTAATGTTCCATAATGTAACCAGGCATTACTCTCTTTTCAATGTCCTCCCTCTCACTGTCTCTCTGTCAGAGTGATGAAGACGAACTCGATGTGGACAGTGACTTTGACGAAGGGGGTTTCTCTGTGTCAGATGGCTCCAACCGCAGCAGCCGCCCTAAGAAGAAACCCAAGAGTGCGAAGAAAAAGAAGAAAGGTTGGCATTGAAATATTAGTTAAATAACAGTTCTGTCATGTGTGCATCACCGCTGGACAAAAATTTAAGAACAGACAGCGGTTTAATGCAGGAGGTTTTGCTTTTTCAAATAACATCAAATTTGAGGCCAAAATGAAGTCTGTGTTTTCTTATGTTTCCCGGGCCTTCTGTCTAATTTTCTCAAATTTTCTGTGGCTATGTTCTCTCAGTAGAGACGGAGGACGGCGATGGCTATGAGACAGACCATCAGGACTACTGTGAGGTTTGCCAGCAGGGGGGAGAGATCATTTTGTGTGACACCTGTCCCAGAGCTTATCACATGGTCTGCCTGGATCCTGACATGGAAAAGGCACCTGAGGGAAAGTGGAGCTGCCCACACTGTGTGAGTATTGTAAGCTCACTTCTCAGTGCTGTGCAGAGGAAGACCATTAGGTCCTAGCCGAGGTTAGAGAAGATTGTTCTTGATTTCTGGAGTATGAAACAGCAAAATAAAATTTGTACATGTCTGTTAAATAAGTATATTACTGGAAAGTTTCACTGACTGGAGGGCTGATTGTTGGGAAATGGACTTTGTTAATGGTGACAACCCTTTTGGTCATGTTCCTGTATATGCTCTCCTATCCCCCCATCCCCCATTTCCTCTGCTTGTCCCTCCCCCTGCTCCCTCTCTCCAATGACTCCACACGCACACACGCACACAACACGCGCACACACCCCACCCCCGGCTCTCTTGAAAATCACCCCACACCCCTCCCTTTTTCCTTTCACTCTGTTCCGCATACCTTCCCCGCCTGTCTGCGCGGACCCCCCCCCACACACACACACATACACACATACACACATACCACCTCCCTCTGTCTGTAATTCTGCCACCAGGAGAAGGAGGGGATCCAGTGGGAGGCCAGGGATGATCTCTCTGAGGCCGAAGGGGAGGATGAGGAAGACAGGAGGGATGAAGGGGTGGAGGAAGAAGATGACCACCACATTGAGTTCTGCCGGGTGTGCAAGGATGGAGGGGAGCTGCTTTGCTGTGACACCTGCCCCTCCTCCTACCACATCCACTGCCTTAACCCTCCTCTTCCTGAAATCCCCAATGGAGAATGGATCTGCCCCCGCTGCAAGGTGAGCGCTGTGCACTGGTGCACACGAGTCTGCGCGTGCATCTGCTCACGTGGGCGTGCATGCGGATGCAGATTCCATCTTGTGCACAGCTACAGATAAACCACGTTTTTATTTTGCTGATTTCTCATGTCCTAAAAATTTGCCATTAATGTAATGTTTAAAAACTGAATTTTTATCAGTGGCAAATTGCATCTGTTCATTGACGCACATCCTAAATGATTTCCTCTCCTTCCAAACAGTGTCCAACAATGAAGGGCAAAGTCCAGAAGGTTTTAACATGGCGATGGGGCGAGCCGCCAGCCCCCACGCCTGTCCCTCGGCCTGCTGACCTCACTGCTGATGCTCCTGATCCCCCGCCGCTGGTGGGCCGCAGGGAGAGGGAGTTCTTTGTCAAATGGTGCAATATGTCCTACTGGCACTGCTCCTGGGTGCTGGAGCTACAGGTACCACACACACTCTGAAACCGTATCCACTTGTAGTCACAACACATACACACACACACAAACCCAATGGTCCTGCATATTCAGTCCACTGTTTTTCCACCTCCCTATCGCTTAGTTGGAGCTGAACTGCCAGGTGATGTTCCGTAACTACCAGAGGAAGACTGACATGGATGAACCGCCACCTGTGGATTTTGGAGGTGAGGGTGATGACGACAAAAGTACCAAGAGGAAGAACAAGGATCCTCTATTTGTCCGCATGGAGGAGGAGTTTTGCCGCTTTGGTGTCAAGATGGAGTGGCTGATGATCCACCGCATCCTCAACCACAGGTAGGACATATATAATCTCATACAAAATATGTAGTTCATCCTTTAAAATGAAACCCAGACATTTAAAGTTGTGGAACCATCAGGCTGAAATAGTATTTTAGTCTTTTTGCTGTTTTAATAAATGATTATTCTATGTAGTTTCGATGCACACATTGCTGTAGTTACTGGCTTCAAGATTGCATGTTATTATTGTATCCTATTATATCTTATCTTATTCCTAATAACACATAAAGATGAGAAACTAAAATAGTGACACTACAAAAAGCATAGCATTGCAATATAATTTAACTCCATAAGAAAGGATATCATAGTGACAAAGACAATTAAATATATGATGTTGAAACATATTTTACTATTATCTGTAGTACACAGTTGTTTTCACACACAGTCGACATTTTTTTCCTTATGTCAGTGTTGATAAAAAGAACAACGTACATTACTTGATCAAATGGAGAGATCTGGCCTATGACCAGTCAACCTGGGAGAGCGAGGAGATGGACATCCCAGAGTTTGACACCTACAAACAGACATACTGGAATCACAGGTATGCAGAGATTTTCAGAGTGTCTGATAATTCTTCTCTCGTGGTGTACATAAATGCAGTTAAAAGTGTGTTTTATTACATTTTCTTTAAGAGAGTTGATGGTGGGTGAGGAGGGCAGACCTGGTAAGAAGCTGAAGAAGACAGTCAAAGTCAGGAAGGCAGAGCGACCACCCGCAAATCCCGTTGTAGATGTAAGTCCAAACACAGCCTTGGTTATTGTGAAACAATTCTGCAATATAGAGTTTTTGCAATAGACCGCTGGATTATTAATGATAACATGAAGCGTTGCTGTGAAGCTTACTACCTTGGCAAAATAAAAGCGTGAATCAGGACAGATGCAGTATTGATATTCTTCTTGGTTTTTTCCCTCCAGCCCACCATCAAGTTTGATCGGCAGCCTGACTACCTGGACAGCACAGGAGGCACGCTGCATCCCTACCAGCTGGAGGGGTTGAACTGGCTGAGGTTTTCTTGGGCTCAGGCCACAGACACAATCCTTGCTGATGAGATGGGTTTAGGCAAGACTGTGCAGACTGCTGTCTTCCTCTACTCATTGTACAAGGAGGTGAGAACAGTGTATATGACTTTTTATGTTATGTTATTGTGGCAATGGTATTTTTGTGTAATTTATAAAGTTAAAGCTTCATTTTTTAAAATCTAAAATAAGACCTACTTATGCTGAAATATTGTTAAATATAAAAATAGATTAAAATCTTTGCCCTGATGCTATTTTGTCCAGTCTGCCCTCCCCTGTCAATAACTGTTAGTGGGTGGGGTTTCAGACATGTGACACACAGTAACTCTGCCCATTAAAGGGGATGAGTTCTAAGTAAGGAACTCTATCCTAAAGGCAGGGCAAGACAAATAAGTTAGTTTACATATCTTGTCGTCTATATGATATACATGATTTTCTCAGCTTGAGCTCAGGAAGTAGAGCAGATCATCCGCTGATCACAGGGTTGGCGCTTCTCCTGTCCACATGTCAAAGTGTCTTTGGGCAGAACACTGAACCCCAAATTGCTCCTGATGGTCTCACCAGCAACATGCATGGTAGCTCGTATGTGTGACTGAGAGGCAAATTATTAAGTGGATAAAAACACTATATAAATATAGCTATTTAATAGTAAATCTCTGACATCATCACACGTTTATATCCACTATTACAGGGTCACTCCAAAGGTCCCTTCCTGGTTAGAGCTCCCCTGTCCACCATCATTAACTGGGAGCGAGAGTTTGAGATGTGGGCCCCTGACATGTATGTGGTCACCTACGTAGGGGACAAAGACAGCAGGGCTGTCATCAGAGAGAACGAGTTCTCCTTTGAGGGAAATGCCATCCGAGGCGGGAAAAAAGCATCCAAGATGAAGGTAAGGAAAAAGTAGAGAAAAGAACTAGGGTACTAAAGGTCTTGGATCAGAATTAGTGATGAAGGAGTAGTCAATCGGTGTCCTACATACTAAAATTGCTGTCCTGGGAAAAAGGAAAATCAGCAGCGCCCCCTTTCAAATATTCTCCTAATGTGTTTTAATAGCGATTTATCAAACAACTGTTGAGCAAGCAGAACATAAACTCAAATACGACGTCTTGACTTCCAGAAGTCACCTCTCCTCTCATCCACAGCGCTGCTTTTTTTTTTAGACATGCAGCTGGCACTAGATTAATAAACCAGCTGCTGCAGTGGTCTGACTGCGCCTGAACGCTCCGCTAGGAAGCTGAGCTCGTTCTACTGGGAGAGATGACTTACTGTTATTTTTCACAATATAAAAGTTGTTGGTGCTTGAAGTGTGCTGGTATTCACCAATACTGCCACTTTTACATTTTACTCTTTGGCGTTCCGGCACCGGTACTCTTCTCTGCCCTCTCCAAATCAGGTTTTCTGGGCACTACATGACACTTACCTGTTCCCATTCTTGCCTGCCTGATGATCTCCGCAGGGAGATCAGGAGCCTTTCATGGAGCCGTGTGCATCAACAAAAGAAACTTTTCGCAAACCAACCAATCACAGCCAGGAGTAGGCAGGACATTAAAAAAAGGTTAAGGCACTACAGCAAACTTTAGAAATGTTCAACTTGTTGTTTTGTATGCACGGCTACTTCCACTTTATACTTTACATAAACACCAAGTATAGCATTTGTCTTGCACAATAATTGAATGACTGGAAAACAACTCAGAAAAGTGAAACTGCTGTTTTGTCTAACTGGAATTAATATTAGGTTAATAATGGTAAGCTATAGTAGACTAGAGCCTATTATGATCTGCAATTATAATGAATACACTAACATTATTACTAATCAAACCTTAACCACAGTGGTGTAGGCTAATATCAGAAAATAGTTTTATTTGTGAAACAGCTGAATTTCAACTAATAATCTGTAAGCAAATTATCCAAATCAAGCGTAACCTGTAAATGTGTTATTATACTAACATTATACTTTACTTTCATACCTTTACTACTCCCGGTTGTGGATATATTTTGTTTATCAAATGGTCAGAAATGACAAGAAATGCATATATTTCAGTCATAAGGTAACTCATTGCCTTTACTGTCGCACAAAGTCACCTCCCAAAGGCCCATTCTGAGCCAGGAAAAACTCTGATAACACTGGTTGGAATTTACATTACAAAAATATTAAACCTGCCAATTTATATAAAGGATCAACCACCAGTTTTAGTTTGTGACACTATAGTACTGGTGGAAGCAATCGCTTGCAGTCCTAATAATTGTGTTTCTACTACTTTGCCTGTTTGGCAGCTTAACTTATGTCCATCTCTCTGTGCTTTACAGAAAGACTCAACAGTCAAGTTCCATGTCTTGCTGACATCCTATGAGTTGATCACTATTGACCAGGCTGTGCTGGGCTCAATTGAATGGGCCTGTTTGGTTGTGGACGAGGCTCACAGACTCAAAAACAATCAGTCTAAGGTAATAACATAGTACCTTAGTATACATTTTTGTATCCTATCCATGATAAGGCTAACTATCCTACGTTGCTGTGTTTGCCCAAAAAAATAATGATGTTTTTCTCTGCCTTTGTTTGTTAGTTCTTCCGAGTGTTGAACAACTATCCGCTGCAACACAAGCTGCTGCTAACTGGGACGCCTCTTCAGAACAACCTAGAGGAGCTCTTCCACTTGCTGAACTTCCTGACCCCAGAGAGATTCAAGTCAGTATTCTCATATGTGGCCACAGCATATGTGGCTGTATTGCAGATATAATAAGGACACCCACACAAATCTTCTATTTCTGTATTTGTTTCTCTTTTTTTTCCTGCAGCAACCTGGAAGGGTTTCTGGAGGAGTTTGCGGACATCGCCAAAGAGGACCAGATCAAGAAACTCCATGACATGCTTGGACCACACATGCTCAGGAGGCTGAAGGCTGATGTTTTCAAACACATGCCTTCAAAGACTGAGCTCATTGTTAGAGTAGAGCTGAGCCCCATGCAGAAGTAAGTTAAGAGAAGATGTGTAGCAATATATTTAAAGTACACACCCATGAAATTAAAACAGTCTACATATTGAGGACTAGGGGCGGATAGGTTATAAGATCTGAATGCTGAACACGAGTGCAGTGTATTTCCTTTGTCTGATCTCAGTGTTTCTTTGTTGTATTCTAGGAAATACTATAAGTTCATCCTAACACGCAACTTTGAGGCCCTGAACACTCGTGGAGGAGGAAACCAAGTCTCTTTGCTCAATGTGGTGATGGACCTGAAAAAGTGCTGCAATCACCCCTACCTTTTTCCTGCAGCCGCCACAGTACGACCCAAGTCTTTTCATGCAAATGTCTGGGAGTCTTGTGAGGGTTAAATGCTCTCAATTAATTTCTTCTCTTATTGTAGGAGGCACCAAAACTTCCTAATGGCATGTATGAGGGCAATGCTCTGACCAAGTCTTCAGGAAAACTGACGCTGCTCCAGAAGATGATGAGAAAGCTGAAGGAAGGAGGCCACAGGGTTCTGGTCTTCTCCCAGATGACCAAAATGCTGGATCTGCTGGAGGACTTCCTGGAGAATGAGGGATACAAATACGAGAGAATTGATGGAGGGGTGACTGGCAACTTGAGACAGGAGGCCATTGACCGCTTTAATGGTGAGCCATATCCATACACAGTTTGTATGACCTTAAAACAGCTGCTATGGTGCTATCAGTGTTGTAATTTTCTTTCTCCATGCTTCTTTTTTTGTGTTGTTCATCCCAACAGCTCCCGGTGCTCCCCAGTTTGCTTTCCTCCTCTCTACCAGAGCTGGTGGTTTGGGCATTAATCTCGCCTCCGCTGACACAGTCATCATCTACGACTCTGACTGGAACCCCCACAATGACATCCAGGTATGCAAACCCCCGGGCTCATCCTCACATCCATGTCAGTATGTTTGTTTATTTGGATGGTAGGTGATTATGCTGTTTGTTTCACGTGTGCTCTTTGTAGGCGTTCAGCAGAGCTCATCGTATAGGCCAGAACAGGAAAGTGATGATTTATCGCTTTGTTACCAAAGCCTCTGTGGAGGAGAGGATCACCCAGGTCTGTGAACTACAAAAGAAATTACCTCTTTAAATTGTATGAACTGTCAGCATCACCTGCTCACTGCTTGTTTGTCTTCTACCTACTTCCCACCAGGTGGCAAAGAAGAAGATGATGCTCACCCATCTGGTGGTGCGACCCGGGCTTGGCTCCAAGACAGGTTCAATGTCCAAGCAGGAGCTCGATGACATCCTCAAGTTTGGAACTGAAGAGTTGTTCAAGGATGAAGTCGGAGAGGGTGAGTCGACTTTTAACCAATCAGATGCATCTATTTTTAAGATCTAGTATGAATTCTGTCACATTTCTCAAGCATTGAAAATGTAGCTAGATCATTAATGTACTGAAATGCAACTGTGTTTTGTAAATAGATGGCAAGGAAAGGTTTTACTAACTTTAATATACTGCATTGTACGTTGTTATGGTTGTGTTTGGGAGGTAAGCAGCACTGGGATGCCTGATCTGACAGATGTTACAGGGAGTAAATGTAGTTTCTCCTTGTTTATTTGACTCATGCTCCTTCCAGGGGACAACAAGGAGGATGACAGCAGTGTGATCCACTATGATGACCACGCAATAGACCGCTTGCTAGACAGGAACCAGGATGCCACAGACGACACTGAGCTCCAGAGCATGAACGAATACCTCAGCTCCTTTAAAGTGGCCCAGTATGTCGTCAAAGATGAAGATGATGAGGTATGAGTGTGTCTCTAAAATGTGTGTGTGTATGAATATATAGCTTAATTGTGCTGTTGCAACGTTTGGTAGGTATTGTTTTTAATGTTTTGTGCAACTTCAGACATAGATTTACTTGGATCAACTTTGTAGACGCAAGTTTTTTAAATGTTAAATGGAATAAAAGGTTTTACATTTTCAAAAAGCTGGAACAACAGACCTTGTGTGAATTCTGACTATATATCATATTAAATTCCTTTTCTCTTTGTTTGAGGAGGAGGAGGTGGAAAGGGAGGTGATCAAGCAGGAGGAAAGTGTGGACCCTGACTACTGGGAGAAGCTGCTTCGTCACCACTACGAGCAGCAGCAGGAGGACCTCGCCCGAAATCTGGGCAAAGGAAAACGAACTCGAAAGCCAGTTAACTATAATGACGGCTCCCAGGAGGACCGAGGTATTAGACAGGGTACAGAACAACATATAATGCAACCTCTTCTTGTGCGTGTGTGTGAGCTGTGCAGTGCTGTTTGGTGGACTTGTGTTTGTGTATGATGTTCACGTAACTAGGTAGGAGATCCAGTGAGTGCATGGCATGAAGTTTTATTTTTGTTTTGTGACTCTAGTTTGGGTATAGAAACGTGTTAGTTATTAAATAAAACCCAGAATCCCCTCAAATCAGGAACATTTTGTGATGCATAAAGATCTATTCTCCTCAGTGCAGTTATCCAGATAACTTTCTGCTTTATGAGATGGATGCACACTAAATCACCTGAATAAGATTGACTGACCCTGTTGATTGAGGTCCTATTCGAAGCATAACCCAAATTCACGACTTCCCAAAAAGGAATTGTTAATAGAGTACAGCTGTTGTTTGTTACCATCAAGAACAACAAGAGTAGCGGATTGGTCAGCATATAAAGGAAGACAGCATCACACCACTAAAAGGGTACAGGGTCTTGCTGTTGATTGACTTACAAGTATTTAGCTTAAATGTGTGTTAAGGAGAGTGTAAGTGTCCTTAGCCTAAAAGAACCAGCCATTGCATTTCTAATGAATGCAGCCTTTGGGCTTTTAACAAGTCTCATCAAATCTTTAAGGAGAATAAAACTCCATTAATGTTAAATTTGTAAAGTTTCAATTATATTGCACAAAAGAGGCAGTACTCTTACAATGTTATTATTTGCAACAAAAGTCTAGCAACAAAATAAGCCTAAACATGTTAAATGTTCTAAAAAACAATATTACACATTTTGTACACTTCTCCACCCCAGACTTATTTGAGCAAAGCAGTCTCGTGAATGCTTTTGTGAGATACTAAATACACCAAAACCTGTTAAAAGATATTGCAAAATTACAAATAAACAGAAACATATCCTTAAAAGTTGAAAGGATCAAATCACTGACTATAGAGAAGTACTAAAAAAACGTTACATCATGTTGAATTGAATTTTTTCTTGCTCTGGTTTATTTATAATAAGACAGGGGACCTGTACAAACCAAAAAATCACTGGTTCAAACCAAAGGAGACAAACAACAGTTTATCAGCTTGTACTTATACACGTTGAGGATTAATTCTGCCTTTCCATATATTTTGTGTATATAGTGTCAATCTGACCTGAAGCAGTAGCTCCCCCTCCTGGTACCAGTAATTCAATGGGGCTGCGGCTTCACGAGGTGTTTGAATGTACTTTATCTTGTCTATCAGCAAGATTGATTTACAGTCAGTGAAGAGTTTTGTCCTTTTTTATTTTGTCCCTCATCAACATTTCTTTGTCTAATGCTCTTTTTAGACTGGCAGGAGGATCAGTCTGATAACCAGTCTGATTACTCGGTGGCCTCAGAAGAGGGCGACGAAGACTTTGATGAACGGAGTGAAGGTAAGACTCACTGTTTTGATCTCTCACACAAGGGAAGAGGTATGTGTGTACGGGTGCACTGGTGGTAAGGTGGACTGTGAATGCCACCACTCTGAACAATTTATGTGAAGCCATACTTAGTCATTTGGATGGATTCAGGTTGAAGATTTGGTCCCAGCAATGCTTGAGACATGGAGGTATACCTTCCTGTTAATCTCTACTGTTTGAGCCCCAGATCTTGCATCCACTAACATCCTTCAAACCACTTCTACAGATGTTTATTCAGATTCAGACGACAGCTATGATATCCTCATTGACAACCTCTACAACAACCCACCAAACAGAACTTGTCGCTGCATCTTCTGCGTTGAGCGTAGAGAGGCAAGAAAAGACAAAAAGAAAAAGGAAGAAAAGAGAAGGAAAAAAGCAAAGACACAGGGAAAGAAAATTCAAATCAATGGTTTCACGGCCAGCTGAACTGTCTACATAACGCATTGTTTGTGTTCATATTAACTGTTAAGTTGTTTTGAAATGCAAACACAATTTGTATAAAAAAAAGCACTTTTCACTATTGTTTCAAAACAAATTGTTCCCTCATATATTGAAAGTTTCTATAAGTTGATATAAATGTTATTTATTTGACAATTCTCTGAAGTGCAAAACAATGTCCATGTTTTGTATTGATTGTATTTTTGTTTCATTCAATTATGGATCTGTTACTTCAGTTTAATTAAATGAAGTTTACCCCAACACGGCTTTCAGTTGTAACAGTTCTGAAAGCTTTAAACTTCAAGAAAAACATTTTAATGTAAAAATGCTGTAAGATTGTGAGGAGGTGCAGCTTCAGCAGGATCAGTGGGCCACGATGAGTAGTAAGTCCAACATGTTAAAAGAGCAGCTTTAGGACGTTAAGAACACACAATCATACAAAATTCAGTTTGATTTTTATATTTAAATTTTCATGGCTTCAAGTCTGGAATGTGCACTGAATCTCAGATAGAGTAACTATGTTCATTTCGCTTTAGCAAATGCCCGCAGACCAAACCGTAAAGGGCTGAGGAACGATCGGGACAAACCTCTGCCTCCGCTGTTGGCCAGAGTGGGCGGGAACATCGAGGTGAGTTCTTAGTTAGTTTGCACAATAAGAGAAACCAATTTGTTTAATGCCTTGTAAAAGACCTCCTGAAAAATTTCCTTTTTCGTCATGTTACCCTTCTGTTATTTCTGTTAAACATTTCCTTTGCAGAAATCTTGACCGCTTTATTTCCTGTCAGGTTTTGGGCTTCAATGCGCGACAGAGGAAGGCTTTCCTGAATGCAGTGATGCGTTATGGGATGCCACCCCAGGATGCTTTCACTAACCAGTGGCTGGTCAGGGACCTCCGAGGGAAGTCTGAGAAAGAATTCAAGTGAGTCTCAATGAGACATTTTTCTTTTTGTTCCAATAAAGGTAACACTGGATTTCAAGACTGTTCTTACTGATTAAAATGTCTTTAGCACACAGTATCAAAAACTGTAAGTACTGACAGCATTCAGATCCCTAATCTTTTATGCTTTATCATCGATCAGAGAGTGCCAGATTTAAATTTAAAAAATCTTATATGGCTTCTTATGGTTAGACAACATTTGACAACTGTGTCCTTATATATAGAAAAAATATATATAAATATAGAAAATAATGTTTGATATAGAGACCCATACTACTGAAGAAAATAAGAGAGATAAGGATTTATTTATTACTTAATATTAAAATGTAAACACCGATGAATTCAGAGCATTGAATTGTTTTACCTTGAAAACTATGTATCTGAATTTATGTGTTCTGAATTCAGATATTTAAAATTAAAATAAGAAATTTCTTGGTGTGTAAATTTCAAAAGCTCTTATTTGCTTCCTTACAAAATTTAGGTATTGTAATGGCAATATAATCAAAACACTTGAAACAATACCCAGCCTTAAGGGGTGTTACAGCTAAGTTAACTGGTTAGTTTTCTCTGGATGCCTCTTAACCCTTTATAGCAGTCATGAATCTGGGATATGAATGTGCACCAGGCTCACAGGGATTTTAACATTTTCCAAACTTATTTATAGTGTCATCCCTCCACCTTCTTCTGTCACTTGTGTTCACAGAGCTTATGTGTCTCTGTTCATGCGTCACCTTTGTGAACCGGGGGCTGATGGAGCTGAGACCTTTGCGGATGGTGTCCCACGTGAGGGTCTGTCACGGCAGCATGTGCTTACTCGTATTGGTGTGATGTCCTTGATAAGAAAAAAGGTAGGGTTTTCCAGTTAGAAAAGAAATACAAAACATGTTTAGTTAATTGAAGTTTTTACTTACTATTTGAGTGATGAGCTGACTGATTAGCCTGTTGATTAACAGGTGCAGGAGTTTGAGCATGTGAATGGTCAGTGGTCAATGCCCTGGATGGCGGAGCTGGAGGAGAACAAAAGGGCTGCAGCGTTGGCTGCAGGTGAAGACCCAAAGACTCCTTCTACTGGGACTCCTGCAGATACACAGCCCAACACTCCTGTCCCAGGTACACACACACACACACACACACACACACACACACACACACACACACACACACACACACACACACACACACACACACACACACACACACACACACACACATACTGTAGTTAGACTTGAAAAGAGAGATTTCATCTGCAATGAGAAACATTACAGACATATAAATGTATGTTTTAATGCTGTGTTTATTGGGATAATTTCAGAAATGACATGTATTTCCTTTTCCTCTGAGCCCTAACCTCAGCACCACATGCTTTACCACAACTTTTACCCTAACCAAATCTTAATATGTACTCCTAGTTTCGTATCAAGTATCTCTTGACTTGATCAGCTTATTCACTGTTCAGAGAAACATGAAAAATGTCATGTAACAGCTGGCCACGAGACACAGCATACCTATCGTTGACATGTGTGTCCTGTTTTGTCAGAAGATATGTCTAAATCTGACGACAAGGAAGACATGAAGAAGGAGGGTGAGGATGTCAAAGGAACCAAGAAGGCAGATGATCCAGAGGTAAATTCTGCGTTTACATCCATATCACCCATTTGTGTTTTCAGTCTAGAGCAGCAACATTATACTTGCTAATTTGCTAATTTTTCTTATTTGAAACTTTCTCCTCCTAGATTATTGAAATTCCAGATGAGTCTGAAAAATCCCCCATCCTTGAAAAGAAAGAAGGAGAGGTAGAAACTGCTGTAGGAAAGGAGGAGAAGGAGGCAGGAAATGGAGATGAAGGCAGGGAGAAGGATGTTGAAGACACAAACAAAGAGAAAGAAGAGAAGGACAGGGCTTCAGAGATGGGCAAGGACACTCCTGCTGAGGTCAAGGGGGAAGGATCTGAGGCCAAGACAGATTCAGAGGAGGACAAGTGTAAAGGTGAGTTGTTTAAACTGTTTTCCACTCTCGTTTCCTTATGTTCTTTTTCGGTTATCCTAACAGTGCTTCTCTTGTTTCAGCTGAGGAGGGAAAAGATGAGAAGATGGACACCAGTTCACCAACAGAGGAAAAGAAAGGTGCACACACACACACAAACATACACCTACTTTGCAATGAACGTACACGTTGTAAAATGTTTATATAAAGTCAGATGGGGACATCCTCTATACATTTACACTCGCTGGCCACTTTAATAGGTACAGCTGTTCAATTGCTTTGTTCTGTTTGTTAAAAAATAATGATAAAAAACTATAAATTAATAAAATAATACATAAAATTGTACGAACCCAATGCATTTAGACATGGTCAAGACAACTTTCTCAAGGTCAAACCGAGCATGGGAAAGGGGAAGAAAGAGGATTTAAAGGCCCCCTCCAGTGTATTTTGACATTTCTATGATATTTCATATTTTTCTGAGTCACTTCCTTACAATGTTGATTACCCACATAGTTCGCCAAATATTTTTTGACAAATAGCTTAATTTTGTGCTCAAAGTTGCAAAAGTTGCTTAGTTGTTAAAACGGGGTGGTGACGTATGACTTTAGTAATGGCGCGTTCGAGACTGGTCGTAACTGGGATATTTCCCAGTTGAAACTTCCGACTTCCGACATCAAAGCGTTCCAGGTGCATGGTGGTGCATGACGCCGAAAGTGAACGAAAATCATGGGTGACCATGACAAAGTGAACACACAGTTGCACCCTCAGCAGTGCTTTAAGTGTTAATTAAAAGGATGGCAGTTTAACTGCAACAACTGAAATAAATAGCCCATATGTTACTAGTTATGTGTACCCCAAGTTGGTAGCCCTGAAGTAAGTCAATGTTGTCCGTTACACTTCCTAATGTTTTGGCATTTTTAACAATAACTTTTATGCAGAAAGGATGACTTTATGAGATTCTTTACTGTAGCCAGCTACCGTATGTGTAAAACATATTTCTACATCAATATACATGCAGAACAAGTTTTACTGCATGATCGTATTTATTATTTTAATTCAAATACATGCAAATATACGTTTTGTTGCCTTTAGTTTATGGTTTACCATTTACAAAGTGTGCTTCCATGGGCGCTGACATTGTTTTCTGACGTCATTCAGCTGCTACCAAAAAAAATGTGTACCCCGACTTCAGTCGGGGTACACATTTTTTCTCCGAGTTCACAAGTAGGAAATCCGACTTCAAGTGGCGTTCCGGGGTACTTTTCCTAGTTGGAGGTCGGAAATTTCCCAGTTCCGAGTTGCCGGGAACGCAGCATTAATTCCGTAAGTCATACGTCATTCTCCAAGCTTGCGCAGGCGCACTCTCATGCCTCCGTAAAAACTGTCAGGCCTCATTCAGAGCATCAAATCGATAAACATCGTTGTGAACTAACCAATTTATCGTCCTTCACAAAAACGCGTCGCACTTTCACCTGCCACCGTCTTGTATACAGTCTGTAACATGCATTTTACCGACGGCCGTTTTACCAATGCATCGGCGGAGACACCCCCCACCTCCGCGGTAAAGTATGTGCACCATACAATGTAGCGGGGGTTATCGTGTGCAGCGCATGACAGGACCATCGACTGTGTGATTGAGAACAGCTGATACGCGCACATTAGTTTCTATCATGACTAAATAACAGCTGCTCCTGCCAGACAGTAAAGTGGACTAAACTTCTCTTGTGTAGTGATGTTAACGCAGCATGTCGTTAGTGAACACTCGCCGGTCATTGTTTGGTTGTCATGGTAATGTTACGTTCGACTATTAACCACACCCCCATTCTCTGTTTGAGAAAGAACGGTCGCCAAAAACGGCCGTTAAAACTGGCTGGAGGGGGACTTTAAGTGACTTTGAATGCAGCGTGGTTGTTGGTGCCAGACGGAAACGGGAGATTTGCATCTTGGATGTGCAGCCAACAAATCAGCAACAAGGAACACGTTGTTGAAAGTAGAGCTGCACAATTAATCGAATATTGATCACGATTAATATTTTGGCTTCCCACAATTAACTGAACATGATCGACTGTGATATTGCTGTTTAAAATGCGTGCTCCGCTCATGGAAAACTCTTATCACAACAAGTGCTTCCTAAACTTAGCCAAGGGGACGATTTGGCTGCACGCACACCCTCCTGCTTATACAGTCAAGGGTAGACAGCAATGTCCACAAGTCCGCATGTGCATGCTGCACTGTGGTTGCAGGAGAGAGCAGACCGAACTGGGCAGGAAGTGAGACACAGAAACGCATAGAGAACCGGGTCAATTTTCAAAATAAAACACCCTGTGCATACTCGAGATCATAAAATCAACTGGTCTTATTTTGATGCAAAGATTTGTACATTAGCAGAAATGCAACACAACATGGATGTGAAAGTTTCCTGTTTATTTAAATTTCAAAGTGCAATAAAATTATGTTGTCCCTAAAATCAATGAATAATTGTGATAAATAATCGTGATTATCATTTTGGCCATAATCATGCAGCCCTAGTTGAAAATATGCCACAAAGAATTGCGGCAGTTCTGAAGGCGAAAGGAAGTCCAACCTGGTACTAACAAGGTGGACCTCATAAAGTGGCCAGTTAGTGTAAATGGTAAAGCTAAATGTAAATATACTCAACACAATGTCAACAATGCCATTGGTATCAACGTTGGATTTCCATAATGAGGGTGTCTTTAAGCTTCACGTTGTTGCTGACGCGCTTCTGTTTTTCACAGAGCAAAAAGAAGACAAGGATGCTGTGAAAACAGACGAGTCTGGCAAACTGCAGAATGGAGAGAACACCAAAGAAGGAGGAACAGCTGCGCCGGTGGTTAACGTCAGTGAAGAGAAGAAAAAAGCCACCAAGCAGAGGTTCATGTTCAACATTGCTGATGGAGGATTCACAGGTGAATACACACACACACACACACACTTTTTTCTCTATTTCTTTTTCTCTGTAGTTTCAGTCTTTTAATCTTACTTCCATCCTTTCCAGAGCTTCACTCTCTGTGGCAGAATGAAGAGAGGGCAGCCACTGTCACCAAGAAGACTTTTGAGATTTGGCACCGTCGCCATGACTACTGGCTGCTGGCTGGAATCATACAGTATCCTCCTGTCCTTGTTAAATTCTCGTGTGGTTGCCGTCTTTCCATTTCATTAGAATGGAAATGATTAAATGACTAATTGATTGGTCGCTTGTCAGAAAATAAAAAATCCAGTTTTCATTTCTTAAATAGGAACTTTTGCTGATTTTATTAGTCCAATATAATAGAAAGGTGAATATCTTTGTTTTTTTATTGTCTGCTAGACGAAACAAGAAGTTTGAAGTGGTCAGCTTGGGTTTTAGGAAGTTGTGATTTTCTCTTTTTCACTCTTACAGACTAAACAATGAATCTGTTATTTGAGAAAATAAATGTTAGCAGCCATGTCATATCATATTGCTTCATTCTAGATGGTAGAAACTAGAAGCTGCCACAGTGATTCACACCAAGCTGCATTCACAGCCCTTAGTTTCCTGTTTTATGGTTTTCCGTAACAGGAGTAAGGTGTTAGGAATCAGACAAAGTAGTTAAGACTGGTAATGAAATGAGGGACCTTTGCAAAAGAAGAGAAGAAAGTTGACCTGTCTTACAATTAGTAGTATTTGTAGTAAACAGCTTGTATAAAGTTGTCCATGCATACTAACCAGCATTTATTGTTAAAACTAGCCTGACAAAGAATTTGCACATATAATCCTCACAAGACAGTAATGTTGTTAGTCTTGACCTCAGTGTCTCTCAGACATGGCTACGCTCGGTGGCAGGATGTGCAGAATGATGTGAGGTTTGCCATCCTCAACGAGCCCTTCAAAGGGGAGATGAGCAGAGGAAACTTCCTGGAGATCAAGAACAAGTTTCTGGCCCGCAGGTTCAAGGTAAACTGAGTACGCTCTCTGTAATTGCAAGTCTCCCCTGTGTGTATATGTGTGTTTCTGTCTGTGTTTCTGTTATATCTCACTGGGCACTTTGTTTGTTTCCTGAATAGTTATTGGAGCAGGCGTTGGTGATCGAGGAGCAGTTGCGCAGGGCAGCTTACCTAAACATGACAGAGGATCCGGCTCACCCTTCCATGGCCCTCAACACTCGCTTCAGTGAGGTGGAGTGTCTCGCTGAGTCCCACCAGCACCTCAGCAAGGAGTCCATGTCTGGAAACAAGCCTGCTAATGCAGTTCTGCATAAAGGTACGAAGATAAAAAGACTGTAGCTAAATTTAACAAGGTCTTAAATTTGTTTGAAAATAATTGTAAGTACTTGTCTTTGAAAATACTGGTGTAATATCAGGAGATGATCTGTAGACTTGACGTGTAGACTAGACTGTCGCATGACTAAATGAAAGGGACCATATGGGGACAAGTGTACTGCAGAGGCTTTTGCTCTTGTCTGGCAATTGCTTAGTCAGGTGTTGTCCATCTCTTAGCTAATGACATTACATGTAGCTAATTATTTCAGCTTCCTTGAGGGATCGACTGAAACTCATAATCCTCTTTACTCTTTAATGAGAAGTAACAGCCTTGCAACTAACCAACCAACTCACAAATTCATAATGTCACGTTTAGCATGCTGCACAGTGTGTATAAGCAGGAGAGCTGTACATCATTAGTGAGGTCATTGCTGTGAAAAAACAACATCTGTGTGTCTTCACCTGCATGACTGCATACAAAAATGAACTTTGTTAACAACAAGAGTGTATCTACCATTGTTTTTACTACAGACATAGCTGGCTAACTGTTGCACGGGCCTATCAGTCATAAAGCCAGTCTTGACTGCTGTGATAATGCAGTGAGTGAGATGACTGGAAAGTGGTCATCCTGTCAGGATCGCAGGGGGGCTGGAGCCTATCCCAGCTGACACCTAAGAACAATTTAGTGTCACCAATTAACCTAGCCTGCATGTCTTTGGATGGTGGGAGGAAGCTGTAGCACCCGGAGAGAACATGCAAACTCCACACAGAAAGGCTGGGGTAACCAGGGTTTGAACCCATGACCTTCTTGCTGTGAGGCAACAGTGCTAACCACTGCACCACCGAACCGCCCCCTCTCATCTACCTTTGAATTAAGAACAGTCTATATTGTCTAAGGCAACAGCTTCCCATGTTCTCTTTCTGTGTGGGAGAGAGAACGTGTTGGCCATTATTGTGATGGTATCAGGAAATGGGGAAAGGGAACTGTTATGTAAACACAGGTATTTACATTTATGGGCTCTTATTATAGCTGCAGACATAACCAACAACAAACATTAGGTGCAACATTGCGGTTAAAAATTTAGCAGCTTCCAGGTTTGAACAAGTACAGGTTTTCATTAACTCTTCAGGAAATGAACACTAGAACCACCCAGTTGACCTTTGAGGTTATAGAGATGAGTGCTGGCACAATACTAGAGTTAGGTTCTCTAGGTTTTCTTAATTAATTGATTATTTTTTTATGTCAAAAAATAGTAAAAAAAAACATTTATATTATCCCAGAGTCTAAGGTGACATCTTCAAATGTTTATTTTTGTCCAACCAAAACACAAAAATTGATCAAAGATGATTACAGAATTTCTCCTCGGGGATCAATAAAGTATTTCTGATTCTGATTCTGATCAGTTTACACTGATATAATACAGAAAAAAGTCATCACACCTGAGCAGTGGAGGAGGGGGTTGCTGCTTGGCTGTAGTGGCTGACTGTAGTGATAAAGTGCTTGTTGTTAGTAGTTGCCTGATAATTAACAACTTTGTGGACTGCCTACTTTCCACGCTAACTTCTGCTATTCATCTTTACCACCCTACCTCTTCGTGTCCCCTCCTGCTTTTTGCCACGTCACATGAATACATTTTGCCAGGCGTAATCTGGTCTCTCTGTAGCTCATTTACGTGTTGTATTTCCAGTTCTCAAACAGCTTGAGGAACTGCTGAGCGACATGAAGGCTGACGTCACTCGTCTTCCGGCAACCATCGCCAGGATACCCCCTGTTGCCGTGCGCCTGCAAATGTCCGAGAGGAACATCCTCAGCCGATTGGCCAGCCGGGGTCCCGAGGTCACCGCTCAGAGCCAATCACAGACCTCACAGCAGATGCAGGTGCCGCGCTGATCAGTCACCTCGCACATGTCACTTTCACTGACTGAGGCCAGTCGCCCTCACCTCACCTCCATGTAGCAGACGTCGTCCCCCTCAACCGCCATGTACAGCACAGTCAGGTTAGTCCTTGTTCTGCACCCACAACCCATCTCCGAACTCAGAAGAGCATCAGCTGTGCTGCTGGACTTTGTATTTAAAAGACTGGAACTGTAGATGTAGGATGGGAGAGAATGGAAGAATCACTTCCTTCTGTGGCAGACTAGAATAACATCTTTCTCTTCCACTGGGATCCAGATTTAACTCCTGTTACCTGAGCACTGTCGAACTGCTGGGAAGCTCCACTGACCTGTCCTGCTCTGTCTTCAAAGCAGGGTCAAACGTGTATGTAATTATATGTAAAATGAAGTGGAAAAAGTTACACAGGAGAAAAAGCAGCATGTTTGGAGTTTACTGGTGCTTTGTAGTAATTTTTTGGATTATTAAAGAATTCAAGGGATTTTATTGTGCTCATTTTCACCTTTAGGAAATTGTGGACATTTCATTGCATTTTTTTTAAAAGTCATTCAACTCTAATGTCCTCACCTGTATGTGTGTGTGTGCGTTTGTGTGTGTGTATAGAGTGTGTGTGTGTGTGTGTGTTTCCTGTATGTATAAAATAGGGCAAACTAATGTGCATCTCAACTGCAGAATGCCCCCGACCATGAGAGACTTTTACAGTCACTTTTCTATCAGTCAGATCTGTTACCTCCCGCGTCCTGTCCCTCCATCCCAAACCTCCATCTCTCTTGTCAGGTGACCTGATCTGGGAATCGCTCTCTGTGCTCACACCCCAACCAGCACTTTGACATTCCTAACTGCACCACAGACATCAGGTGCTCCCTGGAAACCCTTCGGTGTTTGCCCGAAACACAGACATGCTATAGCTCCACAGCTTTTAGGTACATGGGATGTTTTTGAGAACGATGGCAATCTTAAGTTAATTTAATTTCTTACAGTCTATTGTTGTTGTTTTACATTATTGAATATTATTATTATGGTTACCATCTTGTCGTTTTTTATCATTGCTGTTTGTTTTTTGGACTACAATAAAAAATTCAACAGTTTTTTATGGTTTTTGTCAATTTTTCTGAATTTTTCCGACCAGTCGGTCAGTTGGTCCACCACTTTGGTCCAGACTTAATGAAATATCTCAACAACACTTGGACTGAAGCGCTACTGACTTAATGTTGCTCTGACTTTTCCTCTAGCCTCACCATAAGGTAGAAATATGTTTTGAGTGAAATGTCTCAATAACTTTTGGATGAATTGCCATGAATTTTGGTAAGTACATTCATGGATAATTGTAATTTGTAGTTTATGCTAAATTAATTACGTTCCCATCGGCCTCACTTGTACTTAATGTTTTGTGCAAATTCGGAAATGTTAGAATGCTGAGATGCTAAACTCAGATAGTAAACATAATAAACATTACACCAGGTAAAAATCAGCATGTTGAATTGTGATAGCAAGCATGTTAGCATGCTGACGTTGACATTTCACTCAAGTGCAGCCTCACGGAGCTGTTAGCATGGCTGCTCTTTCTAAGTAAAGTATGCAATAAAGTGACAAAGACTGTTGGGTCACCACTAGCTGCTAGAACAGCTTCAACACTCCTTTGCATAGATTCTTCAAGTGGTTTGAACTTTACTGGTTGAATTAACACTATTCTTCCCAAAGATATTCCCTTATTTGTTGCTTTAGAGATGGCAGTGAAGAGCATTGTCTAAGACATTGGGCCTAGTCTCTCCCATAGGTGTTCAACTGGACTGAGAGCTGGTGGGTGTGAGGGGGTGACTGAATGGCTTGATGAGTATAAATATGATTCAGATCATTATCTTTATTCCTCAAGCCATTCAGTGACCCCTGCATTTGTTATATTTCAACTTTTTTATTCAGGTTTCATGTTAGAAATACTTCTATGGATGCTGATACCAGTTTAGGAAAGTTGAATGACAAGCATAAAGAGCATGATGTACTTTGCATGTAAGCCTCGAAAGAGAAGGAGGAATTTACATTGGAGGCAAATGTTGATTTTCAGGGGAGATGGAAAAGCTAGGGAGCCTTTACTCATGGAAGAGGTCGTAAGAGGAACAGCAGGGGAAGAAGGAGACAGGAACAGGCAGATTTTCTCCCATAGATAGTCGGGTAATTAGGAAAATTAGAGTAAATTACAGGGTGGGAGGATTGGCCGGGCTTGTAATGAAGCCTGATATCTTATCATGAGAGAGAGTTGGAGGCTAAACACGAGCGAGTCTGGGGACAAGTGAGCAAAGAAAGTAAGATCAAGGAGCTGACCTGGGTGCATGAGCTACTGTCAATGTAACGTGAGTCTCTCTTCAAGTTTTTCTGTTTGGAAGGAGAGACATACGGAACATCCTCAGACAGCAACACAGTAGAGACTGCATTCAGCCCATCACTTCCTGATGCAGAAGCGCCCAGACTGCCAGTGAGTCCCTACTGCAGGAGTCCCTGCAATGTCTCGTAGGTGAGTGATTTGTGGGTTTGCCATTTTCAACATGCGCTTTAGTTATACTTCCTTAACAATACTGTTACTTAAAAAAGTGATCAGGACACATCTCTAGATGCAGATTTAATATTTCCGCACATTTTCATCATTACAATAAAACCAGATCTAGGAATTGAGGATATTGAGAAAATCTTCTATCACAGTACATGTAATTTCATACTGCTATATTGCTATATGTTGTGAGTGAGTGAGTTAAATACCTGAAAAAACCTTCACTGCATTGAGGCAAAAATAATACTAAAATCCAATAATGCCATAAAACAGTCATCTGCATTGACTTGGCTTAATAAATATATTAAGCTTAACACAGAGACATTAATGTAGCTGCCTAAATAAGCTAAACAACATTTTGGAGAAGTGCAACCCAAATGCCAGATAAAAGTAAAAATGGCTTATAATCCCAGAGCCCAAGTGACACCCTCAGATGGTTGATATTCAATTTTAGCTTTTGAATATACAAAGATATAAAACGGGAAGAAGCAGCAGATCCTCAAGAAGCTGGAAGCAGTGACTGTGAGGATTAAATGACTAATTGCTTCAGCACAGTAATTATTATTGTCATTATATTTCAGAGGTTTAGACAAAGGAGGGAAGGAACAGAACAGTGTATACAGTAAATTCCTCTAAACAGACACAATTTGATGCATTACAACAGTCTGATGTCCCACAATATGTTGCAACACTCAAAAGAATGACTAAATCTAGGAAAGATCGTTGAGGCTGGGAAAGAAAAAAAAATCAGTGTGAGTTTGTGCCGTTAGCCACATTGCTGCGTTTCGTCCATTAGCCTGAGAAGTGAAGCTCTGTCGTGTCAGAAGGGAAGAGAAGCCAGCGTAGACTCAACTGCTGAACATGCGAATCTGTGTGGAGAATAACGCAAACTGCAATAGCTGGCGTTAACCACGACACCTGCAGTGCTGTGTGTGTGTGTGTGCTCGTTTAGGGCGTGGGGTGGAGCTACAGTATACTGTACAGTAGGTTCTTCCACTTTTGCTTAGCTTTTTGCCCCAAGTTCCAACACAGTGACATTATCAGCTTTACATGTTTGCATATTTACAACACTAAAAACAGTTCACAGTGTAATGAGGAAACTGCTTGGCTTGGGAAAAGAACTGACATACTGTAGTTTCCAGGAATTCAAATGTGTCCTCTCAAACCTCTTGTAGGTAAATATGATTTGCAAGTTAAATGACAGATTGTTTTTGTGTCTGTGTTAAACATGTTGTGTTTGCAGTGTTACCAAGCCTTCCTCTTGGTGTAGTGGATTTGTGTTGCACTGTGAGGAAACTAGTGTCTCTTGCAAGCCTCTGCACGTTTCTTTTGATAAAATTTAAACACATAGCACAAGATTAACTGCTTGCCAGTCTTCAGAGTTTTGTGTCAGTAGCATTATAATGAGTTCACAGTTGCAAATAACTTACCAGCTGAAAGTAGCTTGCACACACACACACACACACACACACATATATATATAGAGAGAGGGGGGATGGTTGCGCTTCAAATAAGGAAGTGCTCTGTGACTCTGACCTTTGTGTTTTGCACACATACACAGCACACACACACACACACACGCACACACAAGTGCACTCACATACACCTGGAAGTAGAGAACAAACAGAGGCAACAGTAGTGGCAGACAGGTGGGCAGGCAGAGGGGAAAAGCTTTGCAAATAACAGACAGAGAATCAGTTGTGGGTTTGTTTGCGAAGGCTCAAACTTTATATTTTGTGGATTTTTTTTTCATTCCTGTAACCAAGGTGGAATTATTGGACAGACACTCTCGCTCATGAGTCACAGATGAATGGAAGAGTTTGAGCCATCTCTGCTGCGTTATTCATCGAGACGTGCACAGAAAACTAAGCGATGGAGCATCAGAGAGCAAGTTTCCAGAGTTTAAGCCTACTCTGATTTTAAATATGATGAGTTTTTGTTTTGGTTGTCTTTAAAAAGACATCTCTATCTGCTGGAGGAATTCCGGCCTGTCAGCTATTTTGGTTCCTGTCTTGCTTTCACTATTTTGTGAAAGGAGACGTGAAAAGGAAGGAAGGGGAGAGCGAGCGAGAGAGGAGGGGAGAGAGACGTATACAGTCGAAGCGTCTCGGCGAGTGTCAGTTGTTGTCAGAGGCAGCTGCGAAGAGTAAGTGTTTACCTGCTTTCTTATTGGGATGGAGAGAAGGGTTGGTTAGGACGAGGACTGGGTGGAGGGCAGGGTTGAAGGAGAAGAGGAGGAGAGTACGGGTAGTTTGAGAGTTGTTCGTTGAATGTGGTGTGATTCAGAGAGGTAGAGTTTTGATATTTCATGAATATACGTTAAGTGTCAGAAGTAAGTGTGGGAAAGAGCAAATGAGAATGAAAGTAAGTTATCATCTATATAAGCGAGCATGCTGCCGTCAAGTGAGGAAGTATTGAGGAACTGGTTGTTTCTTTTTGAAATTAGAGGAAAAAAAATACAAATACCGTGCTTTTGCCTTTGATTATGCACATGTGCAGGTAGGAGTGACTCTCACCAATCACTCTCCATCTATTTGGTGCCAGAACTAGTGAAGAGACAACATGGTTCGGTGAGTCAAGCCCCCGCTGGACAATCTAATGCTCCATTAGTCAACACTTGTTGTGTATTCTGTGCTTTGTGCAAGGCGTGATGACAACTTCTCTGTTTCCATTCCTCCTTCTCTTTCTTTCCCCAGCTGTTGACTCGTCCCTGCTCTCTTCCTCTTATCATGTGATTCTTGATGTGTTTTCTGCTGTTTTCGTAAAAAAAATGTGTCACAAATGATGTTTTAGTTCAGTGGCTGAGTATGAGATGCTTTTTTTGTATCCTCAACTTTTAAGAACTTTAAAGGTTCTTTCCAAGGTTCTCTTAACCTTGAGTTGATGGGTCTTTACTTCTGTGGTTGTGTATGACCATTTGTTGTATCAAAGCTTGTGGCAACTCAGCTGAAGGGGGGAACACATATTCAAGCGCAAACACAATCTAATTGTCAAAATAAGTGCATATACAGGGCTCCCCACTCTTAAAAGATGTATAACATTTCGAGCTTCATATTGTACATTTTGACCCTGTAACAGTGGTAAATGTCGTTCAGTTGAATAATTAATACAGATTTTTTTTAACAATTAAATTTAAAAGGAAACTTAAAGTTTCTAAACATTTGTGTCAATTTTTTTGCATCAGTGGCTCCATCAAATGGCGTGTCAGATGTTTAAAACCAGGTCTTTACGGTTTGAGTGTGCGCCAAGCTTGACCACAACACTTTCCATCCTCAAAGAGCTTCAGTAATAGATAAAACTGTAGCTATTCTGAACTGATGCAATTATGTTACACCTAGTAACTGAAGTCCGCAGTGTTGCTAAAAGGGCTTTACTGCTTTACCTTTTAGGTTTATAGTTATGTAAATGTACAGTATAATGTCTGTTACTGTGGTATTATATTCTGAAAAGTGGGCCTTTATTAGGCCAGTGGTAAAGAGGTTGATGGAGGTCTTAACGTGGTTATAAGTGAAATGAATAATGTTTCTTCCAGTCTATAGTCAGCGCTGTGTTTGCTACAGAATGAAGAACACATTCTTTATCGTTTTTTATTGTGAATAATAAAGACTTGGGAATTAAATCATTTGTTTCAATATCTGTTACGTTATCGATTCATTAATTCATTGTTTAATCTAAAATGTTAACAGACACAATAGTAACGTTTTAAATTTGGTATTTATAGGTTTTCAGTGAAACAGGAAAATGGAAAAAGGAAAGGAAATCTTTACATTAACAACAGTTTAACCCCCAAATAACTGATAAGATTGTCAGAATTGTAAATTATCTATCCATCGACTAGAAGATTATTGGTTAATCATTTCAGAAGTATGCAAGACTAACATGAGACTCTCCTGCAGTAGAGATTTGTTCTGCTGGGCGGGAAATCGTTAATTAACAAACTACTGTTAGATTTCTATAAAAAGACAGTGTTTTCTATCTATTTTGTATGTTTTCTGTAAAGTAACTTAAATAACTGTTCGTATACACTGAGCTGAATGTTGTGAGGAAATTATACTGGGTTTGTTTGTATATAAAGGCTTACGTGTTTATATTTATCAGATGTAAGTCTTATCTATTTGTTAACTGTGTGTGTACTGTGTGCAGTTATATTCATATTGAGTGTATTTTTACTTTTTGTACATGTATGTTGATTCAGGTGGTTCCACAGAGACATCACAGGCCTGCAGGCTGAGGAAGTGCTGAAGACTCGAGGCATTCATGGCAGCTTTTTGGCTCGGCCCAGCAAGAAAAACGTTGGAGATTTCTCCCTGTCTGTCAGGTAATAATGGCTGCAAAACGCTAACGCAAAATCTCTTTTCTATTTTTCTGACCCCACAGCTGATGAAATCTTACTTTCCTTTCCTATTAAACAGTGCTGTGAGTCTACCCACATGGCTCTTCCACTCATTAAACCTTAAAGCAGGACATAAATGACAAGAGAATGTGTTAATATAGAACCTGATAGAATGCCACAGCACATGGGTGGCTCATCTCAGCAAACCCTGATGCAAACACTGGAGTCTTACGTTTACTGTTTTTTTTCTTATTTACTTCCAAAATGTATCTGCCGCCTTTAAGCTTTATTATGAATCTGTTTTTCAACTTTGAAGAGATGGGCTGAACATGGGAATATTTTTACTTTGTATCGACGGAAATAAAACTTTCCACTTCATCTTGTTGGTACGATAACATCACACATTGCATTTAAAAATATGTTATTACTAAATATAGTTGTCAAGATAAATGTTGATGCTTTTTAATTCATCTAGCTTTAAAATGTAGTTCATTTGATTGTAATTCACAATTTGAAAGACTAAATTGAATGTAAAAATAATTTACAAATTAAAAAATAATTCATTGGACATTACATAAAGTGCTAAAACTAGAATTGTAACAGAATACAAAAAATTACTAAAAATAACACCAAAGCAAAATTCAACAAATTCAGTTAAATGTGATAACGACATACCATTTTAGACACCCTGATTTAGATTTAGATTAGATAACATGTTCATGAGGTTCAATAAATGTAAAGCTTGTGCATTGAACGTGATTTTTAAAAATCAAGATACCGATCTCAGCGATGCAGTCTGTAGTTCAAAGAGGTAAAAGTTTACATTTATAAATGTAATGCATATGTACGGATATGTTAATAGTTTATATTAATGTCTCTGTAAAGATATTTGGGTTATATTCATGTAGATGTTCAGTATATTGTAAGAATTGCTGTTCCAATGTTATTATTTCTGTTCAGGTCTTAAGTAAATTATTCAATTCAATTCAATTCAGTTCAATTCAAAGAACTTTATTTATCAGTTAGGAACTTCATTCGTGCTGAGCATCAATGCATGTACGGTTCCACAAACACAGCACAAAATTCCACACAACACACAGATTACAAAATAGATAAATAAAGAAGTAAAATTCATCACCAATCCGCACACACAGACATACACATTGATAAATAAGTTAATCAGCCATTCATGTTTCTAATGGACGTGGGCACAAAACTTGTCATGGCTGTCATAGTCCTGAATGTGAGTGATCTGTATCTCTTTGTATTGCTGTAAATTAGATTAGTTAGCAGTTTATCTCCAAATACTATGAACATTTAAACTTCCTGGTTCTAAATAATCAGAGGAAACTCCAAACTCAGAAAAGCACTTCAGCTGTGATAAAAATACTATATTAACTGCAGTTGTTGCATGATAGAGAGTGTAGATACTGAAAGTTCACATGTGTCATAGACAAACATAGCTTCTATATACAGAACATACAATATATAGCACATATAGAGTTCAGCTTCAGAATATGTGAAAATTAAATAAAACTATGTGTGAGGATCTGATTTGTGGCCAAACACATTTTGGCTTTTGATGCAAATAAAGATTGATGAAACTTTAATATGCAGTTTAAACTTTCATACCTAAAAGCCACTGAGAGACAGATGCTCTCTTTACTGTCATCCAGACGTTCTTTGTTGAGGAAGAACTTTGACGGCTTGACCTGACTGTTTCATCTCCCCAGGGTGGGTGATATGGTGACCCACATCCGGATCCAAAACACAGGAGACTACTACGACCTGTATGGCGGGGAGAAGTTTGCCACCCTGTCAGAGCTGGTGGACTACTACACATCGGAGAACGGCATCCTGCAGGACAAGGACGGCACCACCATCGAACTCAAATACCCCCTCAACTGCTCCGACCCCACCACAGAGAGGTCTGTGCACTCTTACTCCAAGTTTGAGGCTCACTGTTTAACCCCCTGTAGGTTAATGTGGCCCACACTCACTGGCTTGTCTAAGCTGCTTCCACCTACACTCTCAGGTTAAGTGCAATAGTGTTTGGTTAGGTGGTTAAGTCAACTTCAGTCAGCTATGACAAGCATTATTTCCTCTAACAAATGTTTATTTACTGTGGATAATAAGTGTCATTTGTGGGTTTGATATTCCATGGGGTTTAAACATTTTCCTCTGGAGTAAAGGCGTTTTATTTGAAGCCACTTTTGAATAATTTTGGTGTTAAAGCATATTTGTCAGAATGTGAGTCCGTGAAAATAAACACCCACACTCCAGACAAAAAGAACACACAGCTGTCGAGGCTTCATTCCTACAATTGCCTCGATGCTGCAGCTTGTGGATTACATGTGATGAGGGTTATTATCAGAGTTGAGAAGTAGCATTAAGTGCTTTACTAAAGTACAATTGCACTTTTCTTGAATATTTCCATTTGCAAAGATGTCACACTTTTACGCTACTGCATTCCAGATAGAAATGTTTCTAAGTTTTTTTCTAATTGAAGATCCTCTCCAGACATGTTTAAAAAATACTCTTGCAAAGAGTATGGCTTCTCAGACTATGGGTGGGCCCCACTGAAGGGGTATAGCATATAGCAGGGAAGGTGATGATGACCAGAGGAAAAATGTGGAACTAGAGAGAGAGTGGAACTAAGTTGAATGAATTATCAGAATGAGAGTCAGAATCAAAAATCCTTTTTTGATCCCCAAGGGGAAATTCTGACGTTACAGTCGCTTACTTTGCACATCAAGGCATTAAAGGAATAGAAATAAAAATACAAAGTTGGTAAGTATAAATTATAAAGAAAAGTATTTTACAGTATATGACAGAAGTGAATTGATAAATAGTAGTAATGAATAAATAGTAGTAATAATAGGGAGTACTGATAGTATGGAGGTGGAATACATTAAAATCCTTAAAAATTGCAGTATTGGGACAGAGAATATTGCATGTAGGGAAATAAACTAGAGTTGCTGATGCTATCGTTTTACCTTTTATTTTTTGCTCCCCAATATTGTTAATGACTGATAAGAATTAAGCCAGTTTACGTATGGGGAACTTTTTTCTGTTTGTGATGGGTGCATGAAACTAAAAGATTAAGAACCACTGGCGGCGACTGATAATCTGCGTCTGATATGGTTTTTCCGCAACAAATGTATTACCTAAAATGATATGTTTTCCATCACCCTCTTGGAAAAATCCCAAATCTGTGAATATGCAAATAGTACATATCCATCAAAGGTTTAACTACTAAACATAAGATGTCTGCTACCTGACTGGAAAGTTAATTCTCAGTGTACTATATACAGTGCAGGTTTCAACTTTTCACAATTCACACATGTTGCATAATGAACTATACGTGGCTTCCAAACTAGTTAGTTAGTGATGTCATGCTGGTACATAAACGTGTTGCAGGTTTGTACAAATGCATCACTCTGTACAGTGAATGTCGAACATCCAAGTGAAGTAGTTATAAGCACAACACCTTTTTTTGGTTAAGACTATAATGCAACATAAAAGAAAATCATTGAACAGGTAACAGAACATACCTTTAATACAAAAAACTAGCAATAATCAGAAAAAAGAACAAATACTAATTATTTGTAATTTTACTCACAAACAGAGGAGACCAAAGATGGTACAAAAGTCCTGCTTCATTTTTCTCAGAGGGAAATATTGTGCTTTTTTCTATGTATTGTATGTATTTTTGGTATCTGTTGGCTGTAATTACTGGTTGCTTTGTAGATTAAGATTTTATATTCAACATTAGATAAACTCATAAAAAATATCATCATGTTGGGAAGTCTCTATAATGTAAACTTTACGGGAACTTAATGGGGTTTTTTACGTTGTGCAAAGAGTTTTAGAAACATTGTCAACTTATTTCAACAGTATAGAGGATCATGTTATTTGTCAAGTATTCTGGAAGCATTGCAATTCCCAAACTGAAAATACACGGCTTTTTACTCAGTATATGCATAAAGCAACTTTTGAATATTTAAAATGGTGATATCACTGAAAGAAACTGTTCTTCACAATGAGTACTTTTAATTAAGAAAAGTTAACTGAAAGTATGCTTTTGAATACAGGATCTTGCAAGCATCTATGTTTGCTAAATATAGTTACTAGATCTTTTTACAGATATTTTCTAATGTCTGTGCTTGCGTGCAGAGCTCACCACATCAAAGGCGTTCTCCAGGCTGCTGCTGTAAATAAGATATGAACCTATTTGCTGTTTGTCAAATGCAGGTTAAAAAAAGACTGAATATTTTATTTTAATTTGCCCCCATTGTACATTTGACTTCCATGACATTGCTGCTGGAGGAGTTTTTCTCTCAGCTGGAAACTTTGTGCAGCTGTAGGCTGATTAAAGTAGGTTAATATCCAACTAGAGGTGATAAATAAACTCATACAGTTGCACTCCTGAGTGAAGGAGGACACTACTTTCTATCGCGTGTGCGTGTCTAAGTGTGCGCGTGACTTCGTACTTCACCCTAGTTGGAAGCTCTAAACTCTGCCCCCCCTCGTCCTTCTCTCTCTGTCAGTTGTCTAACTTCCCTTTTGTTGCTGCGGTTGGAAACTTTAAGTTTTGACACTTTTGAAAGCAATGGCCAGACCCTGCTTGCCTTCCTCTATTGCACACTCCATCATGTTCTTGCTCACTCGCTGTCTTCCTCATATCACCCAATCTCTCTCTCATCTCGAAGCATGATTACACACGCACCTTAGCAGGTCACTGTGTGGTGCAATTTTTCTATTTGTTCTAATGTATCTGGCAGCTTGTCTCTTCTCAGAAAAGATGGTCAGGTCATTAACTTATGCATTATAATGTGTTGATTCATCACATTCAACTGTGCACATCCCAGACTGACATGATTGCATAGTAGTCTGGGTTGTGTACAGTTAAATTGTTTTCTCAAACTTGTTCACTTACTGTACAGTACTCTATAGTCGGCTATTCTTTAGCTTCTGCAAAACTGCACAGACAGTATACCTCTTTGCTTTTTTTGCTGCAGGAACTTCAGGCAACCTGCTGTAATTACAAACCATTAGGTGGAGTATCATTTCAGTTTCTGTAAAAGCATGCCCTGTGATTGACAAGAAAGTAAATCAAAGAAGTGAATAATTAAAAGCATGTGCGAAAGGCATAAACAGAGCAGACGTTGGGGAGGGGGGGTGTTCTCTGGATGTCGCATATCGGGAGGGGGGGGGGGGGTTGCAGGCTATAAATACTTTGTCCTCTTCAGCCGTGAAATCTGTCATCAGAAATTTTCCGACCGCAAGCAGGAAGTTTAGAAGAAGAAATCGAGAACTCTGCCTAAAATTAAGTCACAACCCAACTGCATTCACTAATTCACACACACACACAGAAAGTACAGTGGTGGACAGAAATATGACCCCCTTGTAACAACAACATCTGTACATGCTGTTTTTTAATATTCACCATAGTGAGCCTAATTCCGCTGCGGCTTTCTATTTCTACTCACTGTTTATTGTGCATAACAGTCCAGTACCACATCAGTGAATGTCTAACAACCGCTCAGGCTTGAATAAACTGATACATCACACTGCAGTCAGAGCCCTAATGGTGCTCTGCTCACATATAATAAGTTGGAGTGATGATTTTTTTGTGTTGTTTTAGTTGCTGCATGCAAAATGTCAATGTTACAGACATTTGCGCAAGATAGAAGATATCTTGTGGTTATCTTCCTTTTTTGCAGTGAACCATTACCACAAACAAACCCAAATATAGCTCAGGGCATGAATATCTGTAAAAATGTGTGTAGTTGGTAGCTGAATGGTTACAGAGCATGCTGCATGGCCACATGGGTGCAACCATCGCAGGTTCCAGCTGGCGAACTTTGTTGCATGCCATACATCTCTACACTGTTTCATCTCTGCCTCTGTCTCTATCAAATAAATGGAAAAAAAGCCCTACGAAGTAATCTTTAAAAATGTGTACATGTCATATAGGCTTGCATCATGAACCATCAGTGCCTTTGTGTCTCAGGTGGTACCACGGTCACCTGTCTGGGCCGAATGCAGAGAAGCTGCTCGTAGCTCGAGATGAGCCAGAGACCTTCCTCGTCAGAGAGTCGCTGTCCAAACCTGGAGACTTTGTTCTGTCGGTTCTGACGAACGAGAAAGGCAAAACTGGAGGAAGGAGGGTCTCTCACATCAAGATCATGTGTCAGGTTGGCACCTGTCCTCCTATCTGTGTGTGACCATACAAGAGAATGTGTGCATGAAATGAGGGTTTGTTTTTGGTCAGTCGTGTGCTTTGAATATACAGAATTAGGTCCCCGAAACAGATTCACATCATGTAGAAATACTGAGGGGCATTCCCAAAGTTGTGTTGTGCACTAGGTTTAAAGTCTCATTTCCCCTGTCTTATGCAATAAAAGACTGTTGCTCATACTTTAACTCTGCTATTGGTCATAAATGTCAGGCACGGTTTTACTTCAGTTGTTCAACAGCAGTTTTTCTCAGGGACAAAACAGTACTTTATTTATTTATTTAAAAAACTGACATAATGTGCTGACATTATTAGATGTTTAGACACTCACTGTGAACTGCTGCTAATGATATTCACCGTACAGCAACCGTTGACACCGCTGTCTCTCATTTTCATAGATTGTGTCCCGCTGTGGTCAGCTTCCATCAGGGCCTTTGCATGTTATTTTTAGCAGTGGTTCACCTCACAGAAAACACAGTTCAGGCCTTATTTAAATGGAAGCCATTGTTTTTGTGCACTGCCGGGGTTCAGAAGATTAATGTGAGATTACTGGAAGGGTCACAAAGGTCTTTTCATGAGTGTGTGGCAATGATCGGGTGAGTTTCCCGAGTGTCTGCTCCAAACATCAGCGTTTGTTAGATGCCGTTGGTTCCCAGATAATTGTGAACACATCAGTAAACATTCATCGCAAGTAAATCAGTTTTATGGCCGGTAAACTGTGTCATTTATTTGATTAAAGTGTTGTAAAGCAATCAGCCTCAAAGAAAAAAATGGGATATTTATTACTAGATTATTGGCAGCAAGTCCTTGTTGTAGAAGAAAATCTCTTCTCGCATTTGTATTTTTTTTCTCAGTTGGTCATTACTCTTTTTTTGAAACCTTTGTCTTTATTTTCACACCAGACAGTTTAGCACAACCTCTCTGTATGCGTGTTTGTCCCGAATGATATATGTCGTATGTTTGTTGTGTGTGTTCAGAATGACAGGTATACAGTGGGAGGTTCAGACATGTTTGACACGCTGACAGATTTGGTGGACTACTACAAACGCAAAGGCATTGAGGAGATCTCTGGGAACTGGGTGTATTTAAAGCAGGTAAACTGGGCTTTTCTTTGCATCCAAATGATGTAGACAATGCCATTATATTTTAACATGTCTAAATTAAGCAGGCATTTCCTTGTGAAAAACAGAAAGGTCTTTGTGGATTATTTTAAAAGAAGAGCAGCACAGACCACAGATAGGAAATATTAGTCACATTTTTGAGTTAATTTGGCCTGACTGAAGATGTTGTGTATTGAGCTCATTGGCTCATCTTTTTCTTTCATATGTATTATAAGATTTTTCCTTTCTCTCGCTCTCTCTCTCTCTCTCTCTCTCTCTCTCTCTCTCTCTGTCTGACCCCCTGGCAGCCGTATTACTCCACCAGAGTGAATGCAGCAGATATCGACAGCAGAGTGAAACAGCTGGACCAGACCGCACAGCAGCAGCAGGATGGCGAGGGAGAGAAGAGCAAGGCTGGCTTCTGGGAGGAGTTTGATGTAAGATTTGACCTGGCCTCGGTTATATTTACCATGACCGTTTCTTAATGAAATATCATTATGCTTTATCTGTGGTGTAAGAACCTGAGGGTTTTCTTAATGTGGGAAAAATAAAAAGATACATCAGACATCTTATTAAACTTACTTCCTTACTATAGACAAAACTACAGGTAGTATACTACCATCTTGTGGTGGTGGATTACACTCACAATATCATAATTAATAGTGTGTTCCCACTGAAAGAGTGGCCAAATACATTTGATGTTAAACCCTCAGTGTGCCTACTAAAACAGCTGATTTTGTGTGAAAGGAAATGGAAAATTTACTTGCAAGCGACTAGGGCTGCAGCTAATTATTATCTTCATTACATATTGGGATGTTGTCGGAAATTGGGTATCACACAGTTGTCTCTCTATCGTGCCAGGCTCTTCAAAAGTTGGAGGCAAAGGTGAAAAAGAGCAGAGAGGAGGGCCAGAGACCTGAAAATAAGAGCAAAAACAGATACAAGAATATTCTTCCCTGTGAGTTTTTAATCTTCTTTGTATAATTATTGCCTAAATTAACAAAATCTTATGAATAAATCCACATTTTATAGGACTGACATTAACCAGCTGTTGCTCTCTCCTCTCACACTGTGTCTCCACTCCACCCTCTTCTTTTCACAAGTCAATGACACCAGGGTCATCCTGCAGGACGCTGATCCTGATGTTGTGGGTTCAGATTACATCAACGCCAACTACGTGAGAGTAAGTCTCCAAAGTCACTGGCCTTGTAGTTGTTAAAAAAACAGAACAGAAAACTGTCAGATATTCTCTTTTCATCAACCATTACTCTTTAAGCTTATTGTAGTTTGTTCACTGTGTGTTTATAGAACACCCTCTTGGAGTCTACAGATCAGAAAGTTTACATTGCCACCCAGGGGTGCCTAGCAACAACTATCAACGATTTCTGGCAGATGGTATGGCAAGAGAACACGAGGGTGATCGTGATGACAACACGAGAGGTTGAGAAAGGGCGGGTCAGTATCAAAACAACAATCCTGTTGACAGATTTGGTTTTGAGAGTGTTTTGTTTCATGAACCTCTCAAAATGCCAAAATAAAGTCAAAATATCTGCCTATTATTATGTGCCTTTTGATGACATTTTCACTGGAAGGTACTTCCTTCTTTTTGTCATTTAAAAACAGTCACGCAGTTTCTGTCACAGTCAAAATAAAAAACCCTGGGGAGACTTTTATTGTCTTTTATTTACATTGTGAGAAGTACTGTAAATATCACACCCTCTGTCACTGCACTGGCTTCCATAAAGCATTTGAATTGACATTAAGATTCTTCTTCTTCCTCTGTTTTTTCCCATAATTTGTATTTTGTCATTTTTCTGTGTCCTCCAAGGTCAATGTTCCATGTGATTTTTACCCCTTTGTGAACGCAGCTGTAGTAATAAAAATAATAATAATACTCTATATAAATAAATCAGAGTTGACCTGAGTTACAATTAAAATAGTTCACATAGCTGTTTTAAATCTGAGTTAACTTACTGCCATTACAACAAACATTGTTAGGAAGAGGCCTTGGTGAGCTCATTGCGCAACAGGACAGACAGGACAACATTCAACACAACATACTAATAATAAAACCATCATATACACAAGAATATATTAAAATGCCATAAATATAAAAAGATATGCTACGAATTTATAATATTCTATAAATAATAATTACAAAGACAACCATTATCTTAAAAAATAAATGCTGCACAGAGGTTTTTTGTTCATGACATTAGACTATACTTGATTTATTCTTTATTTTTGTGCAGAATAAATGTGTGCCATACTGGCCAGACCCTCAGTCATCCAAGGAGGTAGGACCATACGTGGTGACCAATGAGTCAGAGAGGGAAGCTGCTGATTACAAAATTCGGGTTCTGGAGATCGCTCCTGTGGACAAGGTGACATTCAAACACTAATCTCTGACCTCACTGCACATACTCATGCGCTATGCTGATGTAAAGTCTACACAAGGACATATTGTTTTAACACATTTTTATTATTGTATTCCCATAATTGTTTTCTCTTCCACAGCCAAAACTTTCTCGTACCATCTGGCACTACCAGTACTTGAGCTGGCCTGACCATGGCGTTCCTCAGGAGCCAGGTGGTGTCCTCAGCTTCCTCACCCAAGTGAACTCTAAACAGGCTGAATATCCTGATGCTGGACCCATGATCATCCACTGCAGGTACTGGACAGCTGTAGCCCAGATGCAGGGGTTTAGAAGCAGACTCAAACTGTGGAGGTGTATGATTCCTTAGCATTGATTGCAATATTAGGGCTGAAACTAATCATCATTTACATTGATTAATTTGTCAGCCATTTTTCAAAACACTGATTAATCATTTAGTCTGAAAAATATATAATAGAAATAATATAATAATAATATAATATATAATATAATAATATTATAACATATTATAATATATTATAATATATAAAATATATATTCTCTTTTTTTCATCGGTAAATGATCTAGACAGTTGTAATTGATTATCAGAATCATCATCATTTAATGTTTCTGTTGATTGACTAGTTAATTAATTGTCTCAGCACTATATATAACAACCTAATTCAACCAGTTAAAATTCTCAGTGCCTCAGGTTTTGCAGGACATGACAGTGTGTTTCTCACATTGAAGTTCTGCCAAATTGTGGGTCATGGCATCGTCAAGGAGATCATAAACTCTTATGCCACATTCAGACCAACCACAAATTTTCACCTCGCAATGCTTTCCTCGCGCGAGTACATTCGCTGCAAGTGTTCACACACAACACGAGAAGGCGATTTTAACGCGATAAGGTGAATAAACACAACTCGCCATTACTAAAACTGTATGAAACCAAAGTAAACATTTTGCTGTGATTAAATAGCAATAAACGGATTAAACTGATGCCGAAATAACTACAACATGATGCAGATTTGTTAAACATTTGAATTCATGCTTTGTCAGGTCTGCCAGCAAGACAGCAGGATAACAATTTCTAAAATGTTTGTTTTCTGAATGGAGTTTGGATCGATCAGGGCTGTGCTATGCTAACTTGGTAACAGTAAAGTACAATGATAGCTGGAATAAAGTTACAGACACATGTTTTCTGAACTCACCAGGTAGTTCAATCTCCTCGCTTTCTTTTCGCCAAGTAATATTCAGCTTTGTCCGGTTTTTATATAAATATGAAGTCGTAGTCCAACAGAGCTAGCAACGCTAACAACAACACTGGAACCGGATGTGCACATAAACTAGCTGCTGCAAAGCTCCAGAGAAGATAAATCAATGTTGAAATCCCAAAAACTAAAGTAAAAAGCTAATTTAATAAAAACAGATAACCCCGAGCTCCTCCCACGAGTAAACGGCAAAGTTGTCAGAGCTGAATCCGACCGACTACGGGTGTTTATTTCTCCAATGTTTGCAGTGCTGCTCCCTGCTCCTCTAGCCCAAGTTTAGCAGCTGTCAGCCAGCCTGCATATTTTCAATCTCCCGCTCTGCCCGGCCCTCTCCACACATTGCTCTGAAGCCTCGGTGACATACGGACAATCTCAACTCTGATAGACTATCGCGACTCAGCGTCATGCGACTTCTTCGCTTAAGCTAGTTAAAATATTTAACTCACGCGAATTCCTTCGCGTTGCCTTTGCATCGCCGGCCCCGCCCCCTCCAAGCCGCCCGACTCTACGCGTCTTTGCATTGACTTTGTATGTAAACTCACCACCCTGAACGTTGGCTTCACTTTTGGTCTGAAAGCACCTTTAAAATGCGTGAAGTGCTGGTACTTCTGGAAGACATACCAAGCTCAGATTTCATGATCATAAATTAGGTTTAAAATTAAAATAATATTTTTCAGGATTAAGATTACTAGTAGCTGAACTAAAGGTTTCGAGTCAACTGACAGTTTATCCTTTTGGAATTTTCCCCATGTGATGTTGGTTAAATGATTATACTGGTATGTAAGCATTCCTGCAAAGCTGCGCACCAGTATTAAAATGTTGATGCTCAGGAGTTGTTTAACAAGTCTTGTTTGATTGATGGAACGACATGTTAAATTTGTTTCTTTTGTCAATTCGTGCAGTGCTGGAATTGGTCGAACAGGCACAATTGTGGTGATTGACATGATCCTCGAGACCATTGACACTATTGGTAAAACATCTTTTCATCAGTTCTTGAGATATGTATTGAGTAAAAACAAAACCATTCAAAATACACAGTTTCTTTTCCCTTTTTCTCATGCGGCCTTCTTCCAATGCTTTCCTCACTTCCCTCTGTAGGTCTGGACTGTGATATTGACATCCCGAAATACATCCAGATGGTGCGAGAGCAGCGCTCTGGCATGGTCCAGACAGAGGCCCAGTACAAGTTCATCTACCTGTCTGTGTCTGAGTACATTCAGACCACCAAGGCCAAAGACTGTGCCTACATGGTGAGCAACAGTAAGACAGACTATTAAACACACCTGGATTTTGTATTTTGTTGTGGCTAAAATACAGGTATAGGGAAAACAAGAACAAGTTTCAAGAAAAGAAAATAGAGATATGTATGTCAATAGGCCTTTGCACTTTTGACTGAGCCAATTTCAGTGCCAACTGAATGATATGTTATCAGAGAGCGGCTTGTGAAAGATGAACGTTGACCCAGAGGCAGAAAACAATCCACCACATAGACCAAACCAGACACCTGACCTCTCTGTGTTTCAGTACTCCTTCAGTCATATCTATAATGTTTCTGTTTCTCTCTTCCTTAGGAAACCGAGACAGAGTATGGAAATCTGCAACTCAAACACCAACCAGCGAGCAGGAAGGTCTCAAAGTGAGTGAACGTGTATGTGTGTGTGTTTGAAAAGAGTGTGTGTGAAATGGACGGCCCTAATACAGTCACATCACTCCTCTAAACCTCACACTGCCGCCCTACTTTCATTTGAAAAACATGACTTAGCTTCTTCTCATGATGTAGTGAGAAGGAGTTGTGGGTGGAGGATACACTGAAGTTGCAGCTGGAGTCAGTTTAATCATTTGAGTTTTAAAATATTGTTTTCCTTAAGACAATCACTGTTTATAGTCTAGCTTTAACCACTAGACATAAAAGTACATATAAGAGTACCAATATGTACTAGTAGAATGTTCTTAACAAGGAGTCCAGGATGAGGCAGTCAGCCAATGTTTTGTATCTTTAGCCACTAATGGCATGCTGAATGCTAATTGGTCCAAACTCAAATGCTGGACAATAAAACAACAACAATAATTATCGCAATATTTTTTTCTTTCAGTAACAATATAACAGATGTTCAATAAATATTCAACAAATGTTTGACTTTATTCACTTGAATCATACATGATTTAGGACTGTTTGGCATCAAGTGTTGCCCATAAAGAAGAGTTTAAACCACAATTAACCATCTGGTTTCTTCAACTTTCACACATAGAAAAAATCAGCCTTTAAACTCGAAAGAAATAACAATTTCAAACTTATTGTGACAATTATCAATATTAAAAAAATATGGAACATTTTATTGTGATAACATTGTTGGCCATATCATCCAGCCCTACTGTTGTTTCAATTGCCACGATCCCTTGACGTTTCAATTTAGTACCACCAGGAGGTCACAGTTTTCACTTATCCAGTGAAATATAACAACTACTAGACAGTTTTGGCACAAAATTATATACAGATGTTCAAGTTGTCGCACAGAGGCTGGCGCTGAAATCCAACAAGAACTAAATAAGCCAGCAGTGAATCTAATTCCAACTTGATGACTTTTTCTTTTAGTGTTGGTGGGTAGTGTAGGTAAAAAGCACCTCATCTGAATTTGTTTCTATGGCTTGCAACTGTCCAAGTTAGCTGGGTGTCAGAGGCAGTCTAAGGGTTTGTCTTTTTCTTTGCGCTTCTCAGCTCCAGTATGGTGACACAAGGCATAGCCGTTTGGCATATGACTAATAATGGTCTAATACCAACAGGTCTGACATTTTATTAAAATGACTTTTGCTTTGTGGATCAAAGGCTTTTTATCTGACCGCCCCGAAGAGTGTTTGTACAAGGCTCCCTGCCTGATGAAATAATTTAAAATATTGGGGTGCCCCAAGGTTGCGTTTTATCTCCTGTGCTTTTTTCTACGATTATAAATGAAATGCAGATCTTTAACAGCAACTTCTGTCTTCTTAAGTATGCAAAAATGGCAGTTGTGGGTTTAATGTTTAATGTCATGGGTAATGATGAACTAGACCGTTCCAACATTAATCACATCAACAATCTATTAATATGATGTCTTTGCTCCTTAACACTAACAAGAATAAGGACTTTGTTGTGAACAATAGATGTGCGCAACCACTGTGTCAGCAAATTACAATTTAGGGCCAAGTTATAGAGATGGTAGGTAGTTTTAAATATTTAGGAATGATTTTAGACACCAACTTAAATTTTAATGAACACTACAGTTTTATAAAAGCAATCAATAGATTGTTTTTTTAAGGAAAAGATATAGCTTTGAGAAGTTCTGAGGATGGTTTACATCAGTCTAGTGGAAAGTATTTCCTGCAAAATCATCTGCTGGTATGGAAATTTAGGTGCTAGGAGGAAAAGCAACCTCACAAAAATAATTAACACAGCAACAAGATCATATCCAACCCACAAAGACAGTTGGTGGCGCTGTTGTCCACACAAACCAGGAGGAAAGCCACATTAATAGTTCAGGAGCCTTCACATCCTTTGTTTAATCAATTTTAAAAATTCCCTTCAGGAAGAAGACACAGGGTACCCATGGCACTGAGAAACAGCTTTAATAGATATTTTATTCCACGGTCTGTCATCTTATGAAACAAATGGCTTTCTATCAAATATTAATGACTGCTGCTGTCTTCATTGTGTTACCTTAAGAAATGTAATTATTTTTATTATTTCAGCACTTTCATCCCAGACTGTTATAACAGGTCCAGTTATTTGTTGTAGGTTTTTTTATCTTAATAAAAAAATGTATCTCATGTATTATAACCCACAGCCATAGAATGTTTTTAAGTGTATGTATGTCTGTGAAATGTTCAAGTGTGAAGCCAAAGATGAATTTCCATGTGAGTGGGCAGAAAAGATTTCTAAAGAGACATCCTGACTTTTCTAGTATGGATCGAGCTCCAAAAAATGCTGGCTTCTTCAATTCCCCAGTTATGCAACTAAGTAGAGTTTTTCTTAGACCCCCTGCTGACATCTTTAGGGTTATTTCTTCATACTTTAAAAAGGCCCCTCCAGAGCAGCAGAAGACATTGTGCAACTGTTTTAACTCCTCCTGACATGTGAACTTGTGTCAAACGATGCAGTGCCCCTTTAATGGATGACACTGGTAAACAAGACACAACACATTTTTTGGACTATATAAACAAACCCAAGACACCCGGCTTGTCTCTGTTCTGTTGTCTGAATAATGTTTTTGTGACCTCTGAGCCCGGACTCCACTCAAGTACAAACTGAGCAATGTTCTAATTAACCAATGATGAACATAAAGCCGCACACAACACTGGACAATTTAGCCCCACAGTAAACTTTGGCCCACTTGGAGTGCTGAATAGTTGGCTGCCTGCTTTGAGTGACTGATTCATGGTTGGTTGCTCTGTTAATCAACCTCTCCATTGTGTATTATTCACTTCTAGCGAAACTTTGTCTAATCAGGTTTGGCAGGTATATAAAAATATATCAAAAAATCACTAATAAGCTTTTTCTTTTTCTTTTCTTTCTTTTTTCAACTTTTTCTTTCCAGAAACAAGGAGGACGTTTACGAGAATCTGTCAAAAGGAAAGAAAGATGCGAAGAAGCAAAAGTCAGACAAGAAAAGCGGCTCAGTGAGGAAAAGATAGAAGAGACTGAGTTTTATCAAAGTACGTCATATTGTTATATTTATGCAGGCATTCTTTTGTTAACGGATTTGTATTTTAGTGGCGACCTTATGCAAAATGAAAGTAAAATGAGAGACAAGATAACTCGCTGACATCTGATATGTCACGTGAATGCTTGTTTGATGCGTTTGTTGAAAATAAAGCCAGGATATGTGAAAACACAGTTGTGTAATTGTCTTTTTTAAATTTCAGTTATTTGAAGAAAGATGTCATTATCTGTGGGATGCTTCAATATTTAGATGGGATGCTTTTTAATCAGCTTCTTTGTCTTTCAGCTCTTAAGTCGTGGGGTTTTAGTAGCAGATGTAAATATTACACTTATAACACTTATAACACTTTAAGTTTATTTAGTCCTCTAGCCAAAGAAATATTATACTTGGATGCAAATTAGTGACCAGCAGTGCATCAAGGGCAGGAGATTAATAATGTGTTTGTAATGTAGTATTCAGAGATGTAACATATTTTTAGGTACTTAAAGTAATTTGAGGACAACAGAGAAATGTTATTCACTGATTTTCATCAGTTCTTTATGTACTTCTGCTTATGTACATGCCACTAAACCACTAATTAAAAAACATTCATTATTTTTAGATGAAATTATACTTTGGGCCTCTTTTTCCCGTAACAAATAACCCCCTGAGGCACGTGTAGATCTTAGAGGTGACTGAGCACCGTTTTACCAAAGCACAGTCTGTTGTTGGGTTCAGTAACAATAAAACAAAACCCTTTCTCTCTTACGTTCACATTTTTTCCCAAATCCTTTTTCTTTTGCTAATCCTTCTCTCTTATGCCTGGACTATGAAATGTGTATCTTTCTCAAAGACCCGCAAAGAACATAGATAAGACTGCTATCTGCTAGTGTGGCATTATTAAAGGTTTGATTGCGTGAGTATTTCAGACAGTAATTTAGTCCTGTCAATGTTTTCTCAACTGCTGTTTCCAAGGTCAAGAGGGAACTTTGAACCTCTGCTTTTAAGTTTTTAAAGTGCTCAGAAAAACATTTAAATTGATTAAATGTGATGTCTGAATTTTTTCACAATAAAAAATAATTTCTGTTTTTCTGTTTTCATTTGCTTACATGCAGATGTTAAATTGGAAATTGTTAATTTGTATACAGAATTAATTGTATATAAATTCAGGTATGATGTAGGTATGCAAATTAGATTGGTCTTTTAACCTGTGTACGCATTGTTGGGAAAACCATGGGAAATTGAGTGGGATAGTGTTTTAATGAGTTTCTTCATCACTGGCGGAAAGTTACTTGCACTTTTCTTGAGTATTTCCATTTTATGCTACTTTATACTTTTACTCCACAATTCAGATGGGCATATTGCACTTTTTACTCCATTACATTTATTTGATACCCTTAGCTACTTTGCAAATTCACGACAACTAAAATACTAATCAACAGATAAATCATAATGTATTGGTAAAGGTTTAGATGAGACTTTATTGATCCATTTGTGAAATTCAAAAACGACCCAGCTGTATCTATTGTGAAAAATTAATACTAGGAAACATCAATAACTATAATCCAATAATAGAATATATATTATTCTGAAATTGGCCATTCTGTACAAGGAACATTTTTACTTTTTGTAGTTTTAAGTTTATTTTGATGATAATACTTTTGTACTTTACTTTTTTAGTACCATTTACTTGTGACAGATAATTTCTACATTGTGGTATTGCTACTTTTACGTAAGTCAAAAAATTTGAGTACTTAATTAACTACCTTGAAAACCCCACTGAGATTATCAACAAACTGCTTAGCTCACAGTTTTTCAAAGTCCGAAGTATGTGAACTCATTAGGCCTGGATTCACCCGACGCACCACATGTTTTAGGGATCTGATGCACCGCCTCTGCCTGCAACTGATCCCTCTGGGTAAAGCATTAGGAGAGATGCATGGACCGCCCCCTGCAAGTGGTCCTGCTCTACCACTGCTCTCAGCACTGAGTGAGTCACCACTGAAAAACCCCCATGTTAAAATGACCAACAAATATTAACATTTGTTAACAGCATGATATAAAAATGGGTTTAGTTAGCAAGACTGAATATTTACATAATTTACCAATTTAAATTATATTGAGGCTTAAAGCTATGCATAATTAAGGGAGTGGCATCTTTGAGTGACAGGTGGGTGCTATCAGAGGTGTCTGTCAGCCCCACCCACGCTCCACCCCTTTTGCCCAATTTTGGATTAGCCGGAGGGACAGATTTAATGCTCTTCCAAGTTTATGGGTGACGTCACGGACAATGCAGGCATGTTACAGACTATGTTGGTGTCGAGTCTCCACCGAGGGGAGGAACGTGCACGGTGGAGCAGCCTGCAACAGAGAAGAGCTGAAAACATCTTGCCACCGGAGTGTCATTTTACTCGCATTCCCGTCCAATTCAGACATTGTTCAGAAAGGTTGCGCGAGTGAAACTGATATCAAGCAACAGCTCATCTGTGGGATCCAGACTTGAGACTCTAGGGGGAAAAGGCGAGAAGGAGGAAAAGTAGAGATTTCAGCTCGTCTGGAGTTTTGCAAAAAACAAAATGTCTAAACCTAATTACTCCGGCACGTTTCATATGGTGGAGCAGCAAAATATGGACGGCTACCTCGCAGCTTTAGGTAAGAATAGCCTTGGTTCCCAATTACACAGAAACACTTAAAACAAAGTCATTTTGTCGCCATCCTCCATTCACTTTCAGACGTTTGTTGGACTTCATTTTAAACAAGCTTGTACATTTGTGTTGCTTTAAGGTCCTCTTCAATCATTGCTTCATGATGTGCAGCACATGATCTGCAGCACATCAGAGTACTGATGACTGTGTCCTTTACATGCCCCCAGACACACACATGCATTTTTGTTCATCTATCTTCGTGGGGACATTGACGTAATGCACTCTCTAGCTCCTACACACACCTTAATAATCACAACTACATGCCTAATATTAATCCTTACCCTAACTTTAACCTAATTGTAACCTGAAACCTAAAACCAAGTCTTAAACTTCAAAAAGCAGTCCACACCGGGATATAAAAACATGAACACACATGTTCAGAGGGCGTATTCATTCTGTGTGACAGACACAGCCCCCTTTAAAATAAGTAACAGTAAGATATAGCTCCAGTTATATTAATTGGTTTTTTTATTCATCTTCTCTTAGATGTTAATTTTGCTCTGAGGAAGATTGTGTGTCTGTTGAAGCCCACCAAAGAGATCACCCATGACCCAGCCACAGGAGACATGAAGATCCGCACTCTCACCACGTTCAAGAACTTCAACATGGATTTCAAGATCGGAAAAGAATTTACTGAAGACCTGGGGCCAGTGGACGGCCGGACTTGTCAGGTGTGTGTTTTTTGTTCTGAATAAACAAATTGACTAGTTTTGGCAATGTTTAGGGGCTTGCAGATAGAGTGAATGGACAGTATCATTACTTGTTGTGTAAGTTTGCTTTGTGTATCTAATTTTGAATGTCTGAGGAGAGTCCACCCACCTACTGCTGTGTTTTTGTGTTGCAATCACCTCCCGCTGGTTAAATCCGGGCTTAAGCCTGCAATGAGTGGTGTGTGTGTGAGAAAGAGAAAGCAATGAATAAAAAAGAACACTATAGTCTTCAGTTTAGAAAAAAATCAGAAAACCAGTGCATGAGTTAGAATTAGCAGCATTATCTTTCAACATCCATAACAAACAGAGCAAACGGAAGCAAAAGAAAAGGAAAAACTAAAGTTAGAACCCTTTTGCATTAAACAAAGACTCTTGTCCCTGTGTGACTGAATGTGTACTTTACATACTAATTGCAGACAGTGACAGTAACACATCATATCTGTGCTTATGCAGACTACAGTGAACTGGGAAGGAGAGAAACTGGTCTGTGTACAGCGAGGTGAGAAAGAAGGACGAGGCTGGACACACTGGCTGGAGGGCAACAAGCTGCATTTGGTAAGGATTTATGGATGGAGTGATCAGAAGTGAGGCCAAAGCAGAGGGAGACGGGGGAAACAGAACAAGGAAAATGAAAACATACAGGGAAGAAGATGCTGAATTTGATATGCTAAATGAGGGAGACCATGCAAATAAAAACTATGCATTGCCTTATTCTGTTGCACTACACTGTCTTTATTGAAAGGTTTGTAGAGAGTTGTGCCTGCCTGAACAAAGGAAGGCAAACACAAAAGAGGCGGAAGGCTCTTGAATGCACGTCTTAAAAGGAAATCTTGGCACATTCTTGGCATATTGACCGAGAAAGCTGAGTTTGCCAAGTAGGTCTTCCTGCTTCCAGCACCTTCATTTGAGCTATCAGTGACGTAGTTAGAGGCAAGGGAAAAACTACAGGCCACTTTAGCTTGGCTGTCTAGCTTCCACCTCTGGGTAGCCAGGGGGTACAATCTAGATGCCACTCGTTCGCTTGTATTGCAAACTAGCTACGTTTCCAACAGCAAATATGGCACCCCAAAATATGAGTGCAGCGGATAAGATGGACGAGGATACATTTTATAATGTTTTGACTTACTTGGATATTCAACCGTATTTAGAGAAGAAATACAACGAAGAGAGGCCCAGGTGGTGCTTTTGCTCAAATTTCCCTTGAAGCCAACAGAAACGGACTCATTCTACTGCAACGAATAACGCCAAACCCGAGATAGCCCAAGTGTGTGTTACTATGCATGAAAGTTTTACTCGTCAGTTGGACAGAAGTGTGCTAGACACCGTCTTCAGGATCCTGAAGATAAAGGTTCTGGTTCTGCACGGCATGGCTCTGCGAGTAGGAGAACTTTTCTCGTTCAATACAGCGCGCACTGAGGAATTTATGCATTGCTTCTATTGCCTACATTTTACTGGACATCCACGTGAAAGTAAAGAGCCGCACTAATTCGGGACCGAGGGAGTGCATGGATTCTCCTCATTTTGGTTGTAAAAGAGTTTAAGATTATAGCTAATCTGTCAGTGCTGATTAAGATTTAAAACGATCAGTATGTTCTGCTAAACGGATCTCACAGGATTTCTAATACCTCTGTTGCAGTCAGGACAAAGCAATGTTTTGTTGATGTTGTGTTCAAATTCAGAAGAAAATTGGGAAAGAAATGCCAGCAAGGATCAGGCTCTTAAGATGGTGGATTTTAAAGCAGGAGAAGGGAACAGCGAGAGACTAATGAGTCTAGAGTGAGTGAGTGGGAGCTGGGGGGTACTAAAAAAAGGAGATAAGTAGAGGTTCGAAAGTGGGATATGGATTACAGGGTCAAAGGATGAGTAGGAGGAGAGGGGAGAAATTTGATTGTGTTTTGGATACAATCCCACGTTTCTGTATCACTCATTTATCTCTCCTTTGATGTGCCAAACTATCTTATTGATTCTCACTATTCATTTACCCCCTGCCCCATAACTCTTCCCCCACTTTATGTTTTTCCTGTCCCCTCTCCTCAATGGTTTCTTTCCTCTCTGCAGGAGCTCAGAGCTGAAGGCGTGGTTGCCAAGCAAGTCTTCCAGAAGGCTGACTGAAGTGAATAACTTCATTTTATTCTTAATAGAATATAGTTACAGACTTGGTCCGATATTTGAATAATGTTCAAATAATGTTTAAAAATTGTAAGCATTATTTTGAAGTATCACAATAATACTGAATATCTGTGAAAGTACTGTACATGTACTTAATTGTTTTTGACAGATGGTACTAACTAAATGAAGTAACTGTAGCTGCAGAGCAGAATGACTTGTGTAAACATTCCCCACATACTCATATTGCACTCATCTATCTTCCAAATGTTATAAACAAATCATACACCTGTTGAGCGTCATTGCTGCATCTTTAATACACCACATCATTCTCCAAATTTAAATGTTTCCCTGTGTCTGCGAGTGTGACATTGCTGCTGCATGTTGAAAACGTTTATATAGTTTTATAAATACAGAAAGTTCATATGTCAAAACATTACATTACATTACAATGCACTTAAAAAAATGACAGATTTTTGTTGGCATAAACTAGTTTTTATGTACAATTCTCAACCTGCTGGAACAATATAAGTTACAATTAATAACATTTCAAATTTAATTACAAAGATATAGTTTACATTAAATGAAGGACAACAGTTATTTAATATAATATTTGTTATTGTCAACAAATCCCACAAAAAGTCCAGTGGTGTTTTAGTCCTTTAAATTTCTGACAATCTAGCCTGTGTGTGGCACTCGACGTCAAGCCCATTCATTCTTACAACAATGTACGTTTTTAAAAACAGGAGCTAAATATATTAAATTGCTGGACACTGCAGATTTTTAGCAGATGATACTCAAACAGTAGAAAATCATTTATTGGGCACTATTTTCTAATGTGCGAAAGAAACAGTATACAGTGTCCATGTTCATGGAAATGAAAGAACACGTTTACTGTGCAACAGATTGACTCGCTGTATTTTTAAAAGCATTTTTGCACAATGGAGCTCTTATGGCACAGAGGAACGCTCTACATCAGGCTTTGACTACACATACACACTTGTTGATAGGATACATCCATTGTGGTTTTGGCATTTTCATGGGATTTGTCTGAACATAAGAAAAAATATCAACAGGCTTAAATAAATCCGCTAAGCTGTAGTTAAAAATTCACGTCAAAGGAAATGACTCAAATACTAAGCTACACCAGTGGTTTACAAAATTTTTCAGCTGTCAGCTTCATTTTGAATGCAGCAAAGAAATACTTCAGCTCAAACTCTCACCAATGTCCTGCAGGGGACTGTAAACCATCAGCCAGCTTCAAGTCTCCTGAACAAGAGAAACCCTAAACTCTTTTGCTCTCTTTAGTATAAATAGATTCTGTTTATAGTTTGTAAAATAGTTGCAGTATCTCCGTGTCGCAGAAGAAGCTCCATCAGTATACTGTTACGGCATTATTTGCTTGATTATGTCCCACACCACTCGTCCTCCTGTGGCTCTGAGTAGGTCCTGAGGAAGTTGCCGGTGCAGTATCCAGCACTTCCATTGATGTGGTTGGATTCAGCGAATGAAACTGAAGCCTTCAGTGGTGTTATAGGAAGGCAGCTGTCAACACTGTCTTGTGTGCAACTGACCACATTATCATCTGGGGAGGATAACAAAATCAATGTTAAGTGTGACCATCCTTCATCGTAATATTGGTCTACTTAAACATTAAGCCTAAACATTCTTTAGGCTTTGTGATTTAATTGCCATCTTAATGGGGCTGAAAGCATTTATAGGCATGGACATTTTAGATAGACTAGTAATGGATAAAGGAACACAGATGGATGACAATTTAAAGGAAAAACCAACAAATTGTCATAACTTGCAGTTGGGCTTCAGTGCTCTCATAGATTCTCAGAGTCTGAAACTCTACAGGAGGGATTAGATTAGGGATTAGAGGGAACAGTACTTTAAATGATATTCTCCCATTTGGCATTTTAATGATGGTGGAGATTGTTGTCTTTGCATGTGTTACAGGTGTAAAGATCTGTTGACTGCAAGGACCATATTGTATGATTTGCATAATTTTCATTCTTATTGGCCCTTTCAGTGAAAACTCAGCCCTGTATGGAAGCATCTGCATTTTTCCCTTGTCTGTTATCTGTATAACACCTATGCAAAATTTTCAAGCCGAAGACTATACTGTAAACAGGGAGAAAAAAGAGATTTTGACCACATATGGCTGATTAGCAGGACATAAGTGTTTTGCTCATGCTGTATATCTAATCATGTGTCACTCCCTAGTCTGAGTCTAGCTGGGGATGTTCCTGTCAACTCACTACGATCAATTTCTCTAATAAAGGCATAAAAAATCCCCACAAATACTTAAAAACTATAACAACACAATTAAACTTTTAATTGAACAGTATAAAGCTGGTGTGTGTCTGCATGCAACAGTGTTCAGAGGTTTGTCCACCTGGGTTAAATATAGGTAAACTGCAGCCGTCTACAGTGCAGCTCTCCTGGCAGTAACCGTTCAGCTCTGTTGGCGGTAAGGGCAGCTTCAGTGGACTGACAGGTGCGGCAGGAGCCAGGTCAATCAAGGTAACAGGAAGACCGGATCTGGCTGTCAAGATAACCACAAAAAGGGTCAAAAACAAGATAATTCAATAAGGATGCCTTTTATGGACATGAGTATTTTGAATTTAATCCAATGCAACAACTATACTACAGATAGACAACTTTTGTCGTTTGCAACATACTGTAGTTTTGGTGAGTTATTATCTACAATTATAGTGATTGGCCTACAGGTGGCACTTTAATCTCACACTTTACACCTTAGCTCTGGAGCACCACTAGTCAATCAGATGTGACATGATCGTGATAAGTATCTGGACATGCTGAGCAACTTTATTTCAAGGAAATGTTCTTCACACTTCTGCATGAATGTATCTGTAAAATTTAAATGTACAACAGCTCAGTCTGACTCAGTTTTACAGTGATAATTTTACTCCTTAAATTTATCCTTTCGGTATCAAATACTCATCTCCTGCATAGATTTGAAAGGTGGATGAAAAAGGTTCATAGTTTCCTTTTTCACAGAGAGAAGTTATGGTCAGCAAAACTGGCTTCTCTCATTCACACGTTAGCACATTATTTACCAAACAGTCAGCAGTGCTGGATTACCAACCAGGAAAAGCTGGCAACTGCTCTTTGACCCCCAGGGGCCCCGAATAACCCATTTTTATTGTGTGTCTGTCTGTTTGTTGTAATTTGATTGACTGATAATTCGTTTGGTAATATGCACCACTAAAACATGAGATCACCTGAAACGATAAGGTGGCTTAAAGTTTGCCCTTCATCATTGTCTGTCTTGTGTAGCAGCCTTGTAGAGACCTTGTTGGGTCTAACCAAATTACAACAAACAGGGAGACAGCTAATTTGTACCGTTATGCTTCCTATAAGGTTTTTTTGGCCATCATAATTCACTTAAAGATCTGTTTCAGATGTGTTTTAAGACATGAAAATACTCTGCTCTGAAAAACATGTAATGTCTTTTATGTTTCTCCCCTAAAATACTTCAGTTACCTAGTTAAAATCTCTTGAAATTACATCTGTCCCGTCTCCCTCAGTGAGAATCTGTCAAAGTACAAAAGTTTTACTTTAATAGATTAAATTCTGGGCCATCATTTCTACACAATGAAAAGCCCGTTCTGAGTGAATGTGAACTGCAGGTTTCAAGTCACATCACATTGTGTAAGTTAAACAACCGACTTCCAAAGTAGTTGTGATGACACAGTGTCATGCTTGTCTGAAAGTCTCCCTGTCTCCTGGTTGAACTCCAGTTCAAGACGTGCACAGGGAGACTTTCGGCAGATGAACGTGAAAACAGCCTTTTAGTATCAAACTCTGCATATACATCATTCTGCAGATTGGTGGTAAAAATATTACACACTGGTATCTCAAAACCTCAACAGACAAAACTGAAACTATCTTTATGGTACGATACTACTACGAGAAGGAAATTTTAGCAGTTTGGGTGAAATCATCCCTTTGAAGATATAGTATGTACATGCTGCTATGTTAAGATATGAATAATTGTGATAAGTATAAAACCTCTTTTATTGTGAATCACTGACCTCAGCGTACTCTCTCACAATGAACTTTATGTTTACCATTCCTTCAAACACCAAAAACCAAAGTGATTGAAAATCCACCCAACCACTGATGAAATCTTTTTAAAAACTGGTACTTTTGAATTGAAAAACAGATCTTACTATCACACTGGCTGAACAACACACTTGTTGTTGAAGCCCAACCTTCTCTCATTAGTTGCATTTCATCTGTAAATTCCAGTATTGGCAAAATGCTTAACAGGAAATACAGTAAATGTCAATGAAATACAGCACGTCAGGCAAAACAGTCAGTTATGAGATTGTACCACATACGTAGGACTTGTTTCTCAGTATGAGTTAGCTGCCTGTGAAGTATGCGTCACATACCGAATAACTATGTCAAGCTGAATATGTACAGGATGTGGTTTCCCCATTGAGTTTGTCATGCTCGTTGAGCTTACTGTGTTACAGAGAACCTTATTTAACCGGCCTGGGTTACAGGATACTAAATCAAAAATATTCTGCTTTTGTGCAAAACCCCAGAAATTACACATCTTTTCACATAAATGAACTCCAGAGTACACTTAGTGTAATTAATGAATGGAAATCAGGTATGTAAAAGGAGTCTTTTTTTCACTGTAAAGGAAACAGTGGGAGGGTATGTTTGAAGAGTTAAGCTGTGACGTACAACTGTAAGACTTCAAAGCCAATTGTGTCACACGGTTGTGGCTAGCAACATGCTTAGTTACTGCCAATGAGTGGGTATGCCTGTACACCGCTTTGTCGCCTCCTCAGGAAGACCTTCTTTAAAGTATGAGAATAAACGTGTGAGAATGACAATGATAAAACACCTACACACACTGTACACACCTGCTTTGTCTGACTTGCGTTTTGCTCTCCAGCAGATAAGACCAAACACGATGAGTGCGGTCAACACGAGTCCTGACCACAGGCTTGCGGGCACCATCCATTGACAATCTGATAAACAAGCAGACAAGGTTATTCAGAGGGACCCAAATACATTTAAATTTGTTTTTTCTTCTGAATATACTAAGTAACTTATTAGTGATTACAAAATACAGCTCTTCCTCACCAAAAAATATTGTCAAATGGTAATGACTTTTATTGAATTATAGTGACTAGAAAATGCTTAAAAAAGACTTTCTCTCTACAAAGATTAACTATTATGTATTCAGTTCAACTGGCATTTAATTCTGTTAGTCTGTTGGTAAAAAGTGGTTTCTAACTGACTATAACACAATATAAGGTAGTCATAAGGTGACATTAATTTGTTACATACATTTGTACACACACACACACACACACACACACACACACACACACACACACACACACACACACACACACACACACACACACACGTGTTTATGAATGTATTTGCCAACAATTATAACTTATCAAACATCCATAATTATAATATATATATGTATATATATATATATATATATATATATATATATATATATATATATATATATATATATATATTATTATTACACACATTATTATTATTTATACTCACAAATCATTCAGAGGTGGATTTAAAACTGTACAAATGTGAGTAACATAATTATATTACTATGTTATTATACTGTTTATACAGAAACTTTACATGTCCATATTTCTGCTGATACAACTACATATAGTGTGTAAACTATTAATGAATTTCATACTGCTTAATAATACAAAAAGGTGGGATCAAAATGAAGTGCTTCCGTTGTCTCCTCAGCCCCTGTGGTTGGAATAGCTTTTTCCTTTTTTGTTATGAAACAGTTTTGTTTCCAGTTAAAAATGTGTCACAGGTAAATTTCCCACCTGTTAGAACTGTAGTAGTGGAAATTGACCTGTATATTATGCCTGCTTGATGTGTTTGACTTTACTTGACTTGATTAAACAAAACTATTTCAGAAGCTGATCTTACAAAAATGAAAACTCTGATAACCTGAGTGAAGAGATCTAAAACACACAAGTTGGAAAAAGTTACAATGTAGAAAGAGATTTTTCTAAATGTATTTGTTAGTCAGTACAATACTGAAGATCCTGTTTACATTTAAAATGTGGTGAAAATGAATATTGCTTCTACACTTTTCAGTGGACACAAACAAAACTCAGCTTCTGTCACGCAATAGGGTACTTTGACCTTTGTGACTTGTACTGTCCTAATTTATTTGAGCTGTGTTTTGTTTTTTAGTATTTGCCTAAACAAAAAGACTATTGTGCCTGTATGCAAATGATAAATGCATTTATAGATGTATATAAGCTCCATCTGACCTTTGTTTTTAGCTGACAGGTAGATGTGAGTATATTTGAGCTTCATGCCCCACCAGCACCAGCTTTGGAGTAATAGACTTGACATAGACAAGCAAAGCTTGTTTTGAGTGCCACTGAAAAAAACCTAGTCAAGGCCAGTGCACACACCTGTCAATATTTGGTGTTTGTCACTCACAGCCTCCACTTAGACTGTACTCTTTTCCTTAAACCTACAATAACTGATTTTTTGGACACTCAGGAGCATCAGAATGAGTTGCGACAAATCATCACCATTTAAATTGATATGGTGATACAGTTGCTTAGTGTTCCGCAGCAGTTACGGAGCAACATTATCATTCATTTGGCCACCTGATGAATGTAAGTTCAATATAAACTTGTGTTTTAGCTCTGTTTTTGGTCTCTTCCAATTTCTGGGGGAAATTTATACCTCTATGTTCACCAGCTAGTCGTAGCTGGTGCAGCTGGGGTTAGAGCTTTTTCTGTGAGAAAAAAACAACTCTACAAGAGCAATGAGAGGGAACAGAAACAGTAAAGTTGAGATTCTGGAGATAATTCTCTGTAGTTTCATCTTCATGACTGACCCTTTCACATTGTCACATTGTTTTCACATTGTCATTTGATACATTGCTATTATAAAAATATTAATTGCTGGAGCTTTAGTCTTTATTCTCTAAAGGTGAATTACTCTTTACAGACAGTCTTCACTCCTGTCAGAGACACTATTGCAATGATTGCCTTCCATTTCTCTCCTTAAGAATGATTTCTCATCTGTTCTACTTCCACTTCCTCCCTTAATAACTTGGTCATATGATACGTAGGAACTGAAGGTCAACCTGACCTCACTGAGTCACTCACAGGATAAGAGCATCCGCTGCATTGCACAAGTAAATTTTAGGCTAAAAGATTTTAAGATCTGAAAATAAATACGGAAATGGAGACCTACGAGATTTCAAGTTACCGCAGATGGCATCTCTTATTTGGGTTCCTGGAGTGTTTAAAACTCTTCCGATGTCGTCACATCTGAAAAAAACACACACAAAGACAAACAAATAAATATCCATAAATTGTATAGGTATCTTCTTTTATTTAGGCATGTTTGTCCCAGTAAACCTACTTAAAGGGATGTATAAAATGTTTCAGACAATCTCAAGAAACAGTTATGACATTCCTGCAGTGTGGATACAATCTAGTTACAGGAGGTGTGATGTGGGATGTTTCAGGTTTGTAGACTGAGGATGTCAATCGAAAGAAAAAGACTCATTTCTGCTGCTGTGTGTCAATGGAGGATGACTAATGAATCATTCACTCACATCTGACCACATTACATACATTGACAACCTCCTTTAATAATAACAGTAATAGTGGAGATGTAGGCTGACCTGGTATGTGTTTGACAGGGTGAGTTGAAGTCTGTGACGTTGCTGTAGGTTCCTTCTATACACGGAGCACACACTGTATTGTTCGTGCGAGTGGCTGCAAGAAAAATAGACGTGGAGTCTTTTCAGTTGCCAGTTTGTACTCTATTTTGGCAATATCTGAATGCTTGCTGGAGTACATGATCATTTATTTTGCATTTTACAATGGACTCCTACCTTTTATCTTGACCCCTTCACCCACAGGACAGTGTTTCACTCGCAGGCAGTGATCACAGTCATCATTACTGCAGTAGAAACCAGTCACACACTCACATACTGTGTCCTCCTGAGATGTACAGTCCCTTACTGTCCTCTGATTATTAGCTGAAAACATCAAAAAGAGATAAAGTCTGTCATGGAAGAAGGATCCATCTTATGTTGTGATCTGCTGCGTTGTTTTTTGTCTCTGTAGTTGTTTTGTGTTTCTTTGTGGTTGTTTAGCATCTCCTTTGACTATAACATTTTGCATTTCTTTGTAGTTGTCTCTGTGATTGTTTTGTCTCTTTTGTTCCTTTTGTGTCTCTTTTTGCTTGTTTACTTCAACTTGTGTCTCTTTGTATATGTGTCTTTTTGTAGTACTGTTTGTGGTAATTTTGTATTTCCTGTTGGTCATTTTGTGTCTTAAATAATTTTTTTGTCTCTTTGAAGTCACATTGTGTCTCTTTGTAGTTGTTTTGTAGTTGGTTAGTTGTTTTATATCTTGCAAACTTAATTTCACCCGCTGCCTTACAAATCTGAGTTAACAGAACTAAACTTAAATAAATAGTTCAAATTCTTATCATGACATGTGAAAATGTAACACTAAATGACTTATGTTCACAGGATGGATATTAAGTTTAATCTAGAAAACAGTTAGTTTCACTTTCCAGTTACATTCTCAGTTTTTCATTTGATGCAAAGGTTTTACAATAGTCTCTGCTGTATTGGAGCTACATTGGTACCAAAGTTATAGCAGCACCTAACTTTGTTTACTTAGAAGTTTGTTGGGGTATTTACTTTCAGTGTTGTTAAAATCATCATATTCCACATTTATATGTAGAGGCTTGTACCAGCTCTTCATTGAAACTGAACGATGTTTACACTGAGTGAAATATTTAAATCAATATTATATATATAAAACTGTTGCACAACTCTGTGCGCAACAATCATTGTATTCACTTTTCTCTACAGCATGATGTAGTTGGTATTTTTCAAAAACTTTGTGATCTCCACTAAAATTTTAAATAAAGTTTGAAAAAGTTGATGACTGACAACCACGGGCAAGTTAGTGAGGTTTAATGGCTTAAAATTAGAAAAGAGGAAGATTTGTAATGGCATTAACGTCAAGAAGCAATTGCAAAAGATATATCTATAGTCTGTTAAAAAGGCAGTAGAGAGGAGAAGAGGAAGTAACTGCATTTATGTTTGCAGTACAGAAAAGGTATCTGCGTGTATGTGCATGCATATACAGTACTGTTTGTGTTGTGTGTATAACTTACTGAGACTGCAGATCTTGCATTGACGACACTTAAGCAAGTGATTTTTGGTGGCTGTGTAGCCTCTACGTCCACATTCAGCGCACTTGGTCTTCGTTGTGTCGTCACATTCAGCTACCATGTATGATCCTGATAATCGTTGAGAAAAAAGAGATATACAGAGAATCGGATCACTCAGGCTGTAATGCAAAGACAGTGTGTGAGGAATGCTGAAACGCTGAATATTTCCAATAAAGATGTTTGTTATGCAAAGAGCTATGTAAAGAAATGTTAGTAATTAAAACTTTATGATGTTGACTGACCTGCATGGCATTGATCACAGCATCTCCCGTTTTTACTATTGTACTGCTCTCTTGTGCAATTCATCTTAGCTATTTCTTTCCCATTCGATTACAGTCCTCCACCTGTGTGTAAAATATCTAAGCTCAAAACTAAAACAATCGTCTTCCTGTACACTCTTCCTCTGGACCTGCTGCTAACCTTGGAAATGACAGCTATTTAATTTATCTCAGCTCAAAGAGCATAACTCGAGGAGCGATCTCTTTACCCTTTCTCTTTTTCTGACGTTGACTCATTCACTGCTCACATTCTCTTTCTGCTGTCTGATCATTTGTGACTACAAATTTGTTTCCCCCCTCACTCTGCCTTACCTACTTCTCATGTCTTTTCTAATCCTACACAATGGAAAACCCCAATGACCCTTATCTGCTGTGCTGTTTTCCCCTCTGTGTCTCAGTCTCAGTCTCTGTCTCTGTCTCTGTCTCCCTCATTTCCTTCCTGTACTTGTCCTGCGATGTAAGCTTTGTATTTGTTTCCGTGTAGCTAGAGGACCAAATTGCTGCTTTTGGCAAATGAACTGCACATAGCACAGAAGAATGAAACATTTCCTCTAACCTCTACACTCTTTCTTTTCACTCCATTGTTTTCCCCTGAACTTTTGTCCCAGTGGAGAAGGGATGTTGTTGAGCTAAAACTGCAATGAGATTTTGTAACACTCGATCAGAAAAGTTTCGGGCTCAGTCTGTCTTCCTGCCACCCCACTTACCCGCAGTCACTCCTTTGTTTCTGCAAACATGCAAAAACAATCTACAAATAGATTTATAAAATGCCTACGATTGCAAATTATGAGTGAGAGAGAAAGGGGGGCAGCAAGGAAGAGCGAGGGATGGAAAGTAAATTATTTTAAAAAAAGGGAAGGAGAGATATTGAGGTAGTTTATTTGTGAAGAGATTTGATCGGATCACGATGTTACGATTAAGGTGGGTCTGTATTTTTATTTTTGGAGTTTAAAACATATATACAGCATAATGATTTGCAGTAGACAGGTAGAATGCTTATGCAATAGAAAGATGTTAATGCGTTTCGTCTTTAGCTTGTCTATTTTTCAGTACAGTATAAAAGGGGCTTTCTCTGGATTAAATAAATATGTTAACATTAAATAATACCCTTTCTTTTTTAACTTTGTGGTACTTTCCTTTACATTCTTTCCCTCAGTCTCCTGCTTCTCCTGCTCTCCCACTCGGCCCACACGATGCTGCTGGGATGGGTGGGGTCTCCAGGGTATCCCAATGGATACTTGCCCCATGCCAGTCTAAACTGGAGCAGGTGTGCCCCCAGAGGTCACACCGTCTCCATCAGGCTCATCCACCTGGACCTGGAGGACAGCGAAGACTGTGAAAATGATGCGGTGAAGGTCAGCAGTCAAGATAAACTTAAAGGTTACTAACTTATATCAGTACTGTTATTGTACCCTTTACAACTTAATTTTCTGTTTTTTCCAGGTCTATTCAAATGGAAACCTAATTTCTGTTCTGTGTGGCAAAAAGGAATTTGAGGAGCTTCAGTCCACTGTAAATCCCCTCCTTTCCTCCCCGGGCGGCTGCCTCTCTCTTTCATTCCACTCTGACTACTCAAACACCAAGAGGCACACCGGCTTCAGAGGCTTTTATACCAGTCAAGGTGAGATGTAGAGGAGAAAAACTCCATTTTATTTGTCCCCATTTTATTTTTCCACATTCCCCAGGAGAGCTCTGGTTGTACATGCATGTATTTCGTCATTGTTATTGTAATCATATTGTTAGAAAGGTATCATAACAATTAAGATAACTATTCACAATGGTTGCAATCTGTAGTTGTACAAGCTGTCTTGGAAACAGTTTGACGTCAGTGTCCAGGGTTATTTTGCCCATGGTGAGTTTGCGTCTTATTTCTGAACTGAGGCACTATGACAGTAATAAATAAATAAAAGCAAGACTTAATTTTAAAAATAGGCCAAATAAAATAACTGAAGAACACGATTCTAAAGCAACACGTTCTCTCTCCGGACTCGTCATTGAGACTTTCAGTTTCATTTCAAAGGTGCTGACGGGGCTGCAGTGACTGAAATAACATCTAAATCCAGTATGGTATACAATGACTTAGATGCAGTATGTGAACGTAGTATAGGTCCATTAATTAACTTTGCCATTACGATCCCAAGAGGGTAGAATTAATACAGTAAACAATCTCGGCTTTAATGCTTGTCTCCATAGTCATTAGTAAAAAGAGATTTGACTCAGGGTGACTGAACAAACAACAGACTCCCCACTGAATACCTTGTGCTACATATATTAGCTGGTGCACAAACAAGGTGAACAAATAGAGTACTCCGAATAGCTCTCAGATACATTATATGAACAGAAAGTGGCAAGACACAAAGAAAAGCAAAGTTTCTGTTTTTTTAAAATTCTGTAGAGATAACCAAGTGACATTGTGGATCCATCCAAAGTTCCAAACAAGTCCATTCAACTGTCTTTATGTGCCATGCTTATACTTGATTTGTTTGCGCAGACTTTGACGAATGTGAGGACGACCCAGACAACGGATGCACCCAGTTCTGTCACAACTTCATTGGAGGGTACCACTGCTCCTGTCGTCATGGTTACCGCCTGCATGTCGACAAACAGACTTGCACTGGTACAACTAATTTAATTATAAGGATCAATAAACAGTGTACAGAATGAGAAGTTAAGAGTCCAAAGTAGGCAAGGAACAAAACTGAAACATGAAGTGAAAATGGGAAAATAGAGGAAGCAGAAGCTGGCAAATGACAAGGGCCTGATTGTGTAATACTAGATGATTATGTTAACGTAAATGATGATGGTAATGACAATGAACTCTTATCACAGTGAGCTGTACTGAGGATCTGTCAGGGCTGAACAGAGGTGAGATATCCAGTCCCTTCTGGCCGGCTTCATACGCAGAGAATGCCAACTGTCAGCACACCCTGTCTGTGGAGGCCCACCTGCAGCTGGAGCTGCACTTCTCTGAAGATTTTGATGTGGAACAAAGCCCTGATGGCCAATGCATTGATGCATTGACAGTAAGTCAATATGGAGGTGTGTCTTTCTAAAACATGTCATTTTACAAAGCAGGAAACAAAGAGGAAGTTCAGACAAAAGTGTTGAAACCATGGATCTGACAACTATTACACATCCTATTTTGGCCATTTCATAGTCTGTCTGTATTACACATGTTGAATTAACTTATTTTTTCTTTGCATGCAGTGCCTATGAAATACCCAACCCCTTTAAAAGTGTCAAAAGTGAAAACTAATATTCTCCCAAGTTGCAGATTTATTACAGAGAGCATCTGGGTTTTCTCCAGGATTTCCCTTCACAGTGGGGATGCTATGATTATGGTGATGTGCATGTAACACAGTGTATAGTCTAATGGCCAAAAAGCGAAATTTTGGTCTCAGGAGACCAGCTGACTTCAGAGTCTCTCATGTGCTTTCAGGCAAACTGAAGCCCAGATTCAGTTTTATTGTAAAGGTGGCTTTCAGTTGTACTCTGTAGTCACTCCAGTCTCAGACTCTGAAACTTGGAACTCCTTCAGAGTTCTGCTGGCCAGTCAGTTTTTGAAGACAGTTGTGCTTTCTTAAACATTGATTTAGAGATGTTCAAATACTTGTTTTCATCCCTGACTTGTGCTCTTCAGTGTTTCTTTGTCCTTCCAATGTAATTCTGGGAATAGATAATCCTTTACAATTACACAAACACATACTATATATACATAGCAGAGGGCAAGAGCAACTAGGGGTTAAGTGTCTTGCTTGTTGAGTGTCTTGCTCAGAAACCTTGCTCAATGAAACATTGGTGTATGTGTTGCAGGGGGAATCAAACCCGTGTCTTTCACACCAAAGGCATATGTTGTTTTCTTTGCAGATTGAGACTCCCTCTGGGACTCTGGGGCCGTTCTGTGGCCACACGCCTCCCCCATCTCCCCTCCTCACTCACTCACACCACGTCCAAATACGCTTCACCTCGGATGGCTTTGGCACTAACAAAGGCTTCTCTCTCCACTTCAAAACCAGAGGTACTGAGCTTCCTCACCTGTGACAAAATGAGAAAAGAATTTCTGGTGTGGAGATGTTTGTTGGAAAATGATCATAATTGTTCTTTTCAAATGTTAATTGCAGACAAGGTCTGTCCAGCAGTGGTAACCCCACACTCCTCTGTGACTCCTCAGCAACCAGAATATTCTCAGGGTGAAACAGTGACAGTAACTTGTGATCTTGGCTATGTTGTGAATTCTGTGAGTGTACAGACACCAAGAGCTTTTAATAGCTTTATATTTGATGTATTAAAACCACTTTTCAGCTAATTACGCTCTCCTTTTGCATAGTAGCAAGGCACCCAGACTCTGACATCAGAGTATGTGACAACATGCCGGAGTACAGGCATATGGACTCCCACTTACATCTGTGAACGTGAGTCTGACTGCAACTAATAATCTTTCTGCAAAGTTCTTGAGCTATCTTGAATATTTTATTTCTTTTACTTTTTCATATTCTTGCATGTAGCTGTGGATTGCGGTTTTCCTGGTATCCCAGAAGATGGTATCCTTCAGTTGGTGGGCTCAGCGCAAACTCAGTATAAAGACCAGATTCAGTTTAACTGCAGTTCAAAGTACTACACACTGGAAGGAGATGGTGATTATTAAATGATTGTACAAATCCCTTTGTAGGAGCCTCTGTTTCCTTTCCCGAACTAACTTTAAAGAATGTTAATGTTTTGCGGTTAAATTATTGTTTCACCAAGATGCTTTCTTCAATATTTCAGACACCTACACTTGCAATGCCAATGGTGACTGGGTATCAGGTGGTGGCAAGACGGAGCTGCCCAAATGCACTGAAGGTACGACTTATTATTCTATATTTTCTCATTTAAGCCATCCTTTCAATCGTATGGATCTATTGATGACTTTGTGTATTTCAGTGTGTGGGAAGCCAGAAAAACACCCTGCAAGTAGAGGCAGAATTCTGGGAGGTGAGAATGCAAAGTTGGGAGAGATACCATGGCATCTCTTGATAAAAGATCCAAATAGAGGAGGAGCGTCACTGATCAACGACCGATGGGCGGTCACGGCAGCTCATGTTGTTGAAAACGTAGAGGAAACCTCTTTGAGCCTGTATGGTGGACTGATAGATGGAAGAACAGCAGATAGGTCATCTGATGTAGTTAGTGTGGACAGTGAGAGGATCATAATTCATCCCGACTACGTCAGGGGCATGGGCATGGAAGAGCGCACCAATTTTGATAATGATATTGCTCTTATCAGATTTTCTTCCAGGGTGAATTTAGGCCCAAACCTCATGCCCATTTGTCTACCAGAGGTAAAGAGAAATTTGCAGGGAAATGAGCTGGGGACAGTGTCAGGCTGGGGGAAGACAGATGTGAAAAAAAAAGAGGTAACACGTTTTGTCACATCTGCCCAGTTAAAATATGCTCATATTGTGGTCAAACCCCTTGCAGAGTGTGAGGATACCCCTTTCACATCAACTAAGAAACGCATGCTTTTCACTGACAACATGTTCTGTGCTGGAGCTGAGGGAAAGGACAGCTGTCAACAAGACAGTGGAGGTCCGTTTGTTTTGCCTATGTTGGCTAATGGCAGAGAGCCTTATTATCTGACCGGCATTGTGTCCTGGGGACCTCCCTGTGAAGAAAGGCTGTACAAGGGTTATTATACCAAGGTGGAGAATTATGTAGACTGGATTAAGGAGACAATAGACACAATAGAAAAATCTTAGAGAGAGAAAAGATGAGGGAGAAAATAATTTGCTACTGACCATGTAATAATAACGTAATCCATGTCAGGACTGATTCAAATCTCTGAAATAAAGAAATGTTTATGAACACAAAGACCATAATCTTGTAATCAAATGTACCACCATTATTAACATTAAGCTCTGATCACATGACAACTTCATACTTCACTTGTGTATTAAAGGAATTTGCAAATCAACTGCAGAGAATGTTTGTTTTCACCATCTTAACAATATACTGATTTTAGACATACACAAATGTGTGTTTTCTTTCAAGGCCTCCATACACTGGAATACTTCATTATTTTATAATTTATACATTTGCCACTACTATACTACAGTACATTTTGACTATTAGAAGATATGGTTGAAAATATTTTCACAATGTTGATGACACAGCATTTGCCAGCTTTGAAATATATATTTCATGGAATGGCAAGTGCAATTTTTAAAGAAATTATTCTGTTGTCCAAATCATCAACACAAAACAATACAGCTGGAAGAGATTTCTTAATTTCTGTGATATGTGCACTAAAAACATATAGTTCTGTTTACGCCAACAGCCTGGAAGAGCTCATAGATAAACATAAACTGCCAATCACTACCACTGTCTTGTAATGGTCGACAAGCAGAGTTTCAGGAGTTTGAGGATTCAGTGTTGATGGTATGATAGAGCATTACACACATTTTCACTTTTCACATTTCAGGGCATTCTTGTGATTTGTTTCATGAAATCTTTTTACCTTTTCCTACAGTATACTTAAATGAATACAGTTTCTATTAATTCTGTATCTACAAACAAATCATAGTTACTCTCTTTAAAAAATGTCTCTAATGTCTCTTACTGATGTTTGAAACAAGCTATGCTATACTACTACTTAGTGGTGTCATTCATGGATTTAAACATCAGTCTGGTCAGGATCAGTTAATGCTTGTTCCTTTACTTCCATTTTTCCACCCTGCAGTATAAATGTTTACACAGTGTGTTCAATAAAAACCCAATTATTTGTGTGGTATTAGTCTAAGCAGACTGTGATTAAGATTAAGCTGAGATCACATTTTATGACCAATTTATGCAGAACACCAGGTAATTCCAAAAGGGTTCACATACTTTTTCATGCAACTTAATGCTTTAATTATATGATAATGAGGAGGCATGAATTTTAAATAAACCACAGTGACATGGTCAGACAGTCTCAATTTGATCTTGCTTTGTAAGCAAAACCCACACTGTGCTCCAATTACTCCTATGCTGTGTTTGAGGATGCTGAAAAAAGTCTAATTACCTCCTCTAGTGGTAGAATGTTTTTTGTTATGAATGAGCCAGAGTGTGAACTATTGGACATAAAGTTGAGTGCGGTTTAAAAACAAATTCAGACTAGCTATTTACATTTTAAGTTATTCTCAATAGATTAAAAGAATTAAGATGGCGTCTTGTTTGTTTTCAAGAGCTTCCTAATATTCTAGTTTATATGAATTATTTCCAGCATTGACCCTTTTCTCTACAATTCAAAGTCAAGCGCTCATTTGATTTTGCCAAGACAAACAACACATATTCCTGGCATTAAAACAGTGAGTTGCTAAACACTGGAAACGACAGACTTTGTAGTGTTTCACTTGATTGTGAGACATTTACTCCTGCAACAGTGGATCAATTCACTCACGGATTGCATTTTAATGCAGAGATGGGGTGGACTTTCTGTATCATCGGGTAAGTTTAGATGGAATTTTAAACCCATTTGTTCGGTACATAAATAGTTTTTGAAGTATTTATTTTGTTTCTAGCTATGCCTTCTTTCATTGTAGAGCTGCTTCCTATGACATTGTTTATAATCTTCTCTAAAACCAATATTACAGATGAGCAGTATTTTGTAAGTTGATCCATCTTTCAATATGCCATATATAAAGCCTCGACAATGTTATACAGTTGCAACATTTGTGTTGATTGTTTCACAGTGTTTGTTCTTTCTCTGTTGACATCAACTTTGGACCAGCAGCTCAGACGTCCACAAACTGATAAACAGTTCGAACTCTCTCTTTTCATGCACCTTTCCAGGTTTCTGTATATGTCAGTGAGTGAGTGCTGGCGTCTGCCCGACTCAGAGCCTCTAACGTATAGGAAGGTCCAGTCCGACCGGTCTCCACGGCATTACCCTGTTGACCTGCAGTGGGATATAAGTGTGCCAATGGGCTACCAGATTCGAATCACCATCACACACCTGGAAATTGAAGCTTCTGCATGCTGCCATTACGACACCCTTACAGTCAGAGTCACATTTCAACATATATATCTCAAAAAACAGACCAGTGTTGTATTTGAGTTCTAAACCTAAGTATGACTCAGCCTGACTCAGTTTGCCTATGAACGACTTGACCTTAGTGACTACTTATAGACCTCTCCATGTTTTGCTCCATGTTATCACCATTAAATGTGCTTTGATGTATCCCACTAACTGCATGACGGTTGTCGCAAAAGACCTCTATTTTCTCTCATAATCTAATAAGGAGGAAGCCCCATGTTATTTTCAGGGGCTTTTGTGGAGGTTTTGTCTTGCTGGTCCACCGGTGTCTCACATGGGATTTCCCAAAGTCTTAGCAACACAATCATGCCCAGTCTTCAAATTATCAAATTACATGTCCAAGAGTGCCAAACTATTTCCAACTATTGTGGTTTTATTTTTGACATATACTAAAGTTTACTAGATTGGTTAAACTCAAATGTGTTATGTTCAGCTTGTGGTCTTCTTTGGGCCCAAACGCAGACACAAACACAGTACAGTTAGAGTTGTTGATGTTTATTTGACAAACGCTGAGATTTAAAGTGGCGGTGAAATTGGCAGTTCAGGGAATTGACAATGTCCAAAAGAAATAGATAATCCACACATCCAACAAAAAGTAAAAATCCACAAAAAGGGAGGCACAAGAATCTCTGGAGAACTTTGGTGAAATACAGGAGTGAAAAAATGGACTGGCAAAGAGTGAACAGAAATGGCAACCACGTGAAACCACTAAAACAATCAGGGACATAACACAGGTGCAAATAATCAAGAAAGCTGGGAAGGAACACAAGAGGAAAACAAACATAATGACACAAAAGACTAATGACCTTCAAAATTAAAACCATTAACATAAAAACACAAAACACCAACCACAACCATGACCTGTTTAGATTTAATAATAATTTAGATTTTTATTTGGCGGCAGTTGTAAAGAACATTGGTGTTTTATTGCCTTATAAACGTGTACCAAATATGCTAGCAAACAACTTATTTACACAACCCAACAGTCACAGAGCAGCATTATCATTTATCTGGAGTTGTGCCTCTGGCCACCAGATAAATGTAGTTTTTAGTAATGAGAGGATTTGCGACATTAATCCCAGACTCTGACTCAAAGTCAAACATAGAAGACTTGGGATGCGACTTTGGCTTGAGGTTTAGTGACTAAACTGCAACACTGCAACATATTCTGCTGCAGATAAATGCTGCATAGTGTATTACATCTTTGTCAGCATTTGTGCAATGAGTAACTTTCCAATCATTGTGTTCAGCATAACTGAGCCCAAACACATGTTGGGTTTTTACATCAAATGTATCCCTGATCCAGGTTCTCTATGATGGAAAAGTCCTGGGGAAATTTTGTAGCCATGAGAATTGTACTGATGGGCATCGCCCAGGCAACCATTCCATTTTGTCTCCAGGAGACAAAGTCTCCCTCATTTTCCAGACGGATGGCAACAAGCCAGAGGGCCACCAGAAGGTGGGCTTCTCTGTTCAGCATCAGGCGATAGGTAGCACTTATATAATTTCTGTCAACTTTCCTGTCATTCCACTCTTCCACTACTGAGCCACCTCCCACTGACTTCACATTATTATCAGACATAGATGAGTGTTCAGCGCCAGAACCTGGAGATGGCTCAGATCCACTCTGCTCTCAGATCTGCTTCAACACCCTTGGTACATACTTCTGCTCCTGTCACCAGGGCTTCCAGCTTCACTCAGACCAGCACACCTGTTTGTGTAAGTATTCTGCAGATACTTCCCATGTATATACACATTACAGCAGTCAGGAAGGAAGAACAATGCTTAGTCAAACCGTTGTGATTCAATTTTCGACTGTATTGACTCACACAGACATCTATTTCAGTCAGAGACACTTGTGTCAAGGAACTGACCATTTTTGACATGGTTACAATTAGATTTGTCAGAAAGGGCTTTGCTCTTTGAAGGAGTGCTGAAAGAATCTGAGCAGCAACAACAAGTCTAATCCCCATTCAACAAAAACATTCAAACCTGCTCAGTCAGGGTTGCTGGAAATATGCTTATTTGCTAGTTGCTTTAAATTAGTTGAGAAGATTGATGTACTCAGTTGCCAGATTATTAGGAACACCTAGCTAAAAACTAATGAAGTTTAATAGAACAGTGCTGCAATAAATCCTACCTTCATGGTGGTTTTAATGTTTAGTTTTGTAACCCATATAACCCATGAAGCTGTGAACGAGACCAGGTCTGACAGTCACAAACTCCACCAATGTGACGCTGGACTACCACACTGATAATGATGGCCAGAGCAACGGCTGGAGCCTGGACTACAGCACAAACAGTGAGGGAGAGAAATGAGAGAAGAAAATTGTCAGAGTCTGTGAAACATAGGTGAAAGCTGTTTTCATTCATTCTTGACCCAATACTTCTACAGACTAAGGACACAAAGTGATGATGTTTAGATGAAACGTACACTATAATACTTGCTGACGAAGCTGCAGTGACTGACATCTAAATCCTGTCTAACAAACAGCCCCAGTTAACACAATCTTGGCTGTACAGTGGAAAATGAGTTTCAGAAATAATCAGAAAATCCTGTATGGGGTACAACAACTTAGACACAGTATGTGACAGTGGTGTAGATTGAATTATTTACTTTATCATTACGTTCCTAAGAGGGTAGAATTGATACAGTAAATGATCTTGGCTTTAATGGTATGAAGAGGTTCAGTTCAAGGTGACGGAACAAACCATGAACTCCCCACTATCTTCTGCTACAAAGAAAAGCAAAGCTTCTTTTTTATTTAACAATAGGCTAAATGATGGCTGGGAGGCAGTGTATTGACAGTAGGGTTGTAGAATTATTGTAAGAGCTAGCTTCTAAATGAAATCACTGGTTTGACATTTTGGGTAATACATGTATTTGCTGTCTTGCTGGTTAGATTAGACTCTATTACAGGGGTACTTAACCTTTCTGGCAGTCCGACCCCATTTTGAAGTTGAAAATATTCTGTCTTATCCCCCCCACGTGGATAAGACAGAATGCGTTTTTTGCTTTTTTGAATGACCACTCTGGCGAGTTGAAAAAAATTCAATTCGTGCCCGACGTCATCCGTGTTTTTTTCCTGCAACAAACTCTCCCCAACTCATCCTAAAATAGCCTAAGCCTTAAACCGACCATCATTAAGACGAAGCTTCTGGACCAGCTAGTGGTAGGATACTACAAGCGGTGTCTACCCTTTCTGAAGGTCTCACGTGCCCACACTGATCTCAGTTTCCCTGTCTTCTGCGTGTTTGTACACCTCACACACTCAAAACGGTGCCAGAGCTCTGCGTTTGTATACCCAAGCTGCCGGTCCTCTCCTCTGCCCTCTCCATATCAGGTTCTCTGGGCGCTACATGACGCTCACCTGTTCGCGTTCTCTCTGCCTGCTAAACTCTGTTAGCGGAGAGAGAGACAAGGGAGAAGAGAAATTCGGTGCCTTTCAAGTAGCCGTGTGCTGAATGTAGCTCGTTAATATCACTTGCTGTGAACAGACCGATCACAGCCTGGATGGGGCCGGACATTTAAAATTATTGACAGGTGTCATTTACACTGGAGACGCTGGGGAGAGGTCAGAAACAGAATGTCTCCATCATTTTTTCAAAGCTTTTGTTAAAAATGTTCCGAAGAACAGCTTGCAACTAGAAATGTTATATAACAACTGAAACAATGCACAATAAGAAAACAGGCAATGCAATTGAAATATAGAAAAAAACAAATTTGCATTGTCCAGTAGCTGATTACTGAATTATTTTCCATTATATTTTGAATTGTCACATTAATTTAGTTTTCCTTCACATAAATAAAGACATTTCCTCCATAACCTGGTGCAGAAAATGTGCTCAGAATGCAGGAAATTGAGGGGATGGGGAAGGGGGGGGCGTTTTGCTCTTTTTCTAAATTCAACCAAAAGCCAAAGCGCTTTCTATCTGATCGGGGCCTGAGTCTTCTTTGTCGTTTTATAGTGGTTGGCATCACTGCCACCTACTGGATTAAATAGTGCAAAATATTTACAGTGTCCACCCAAAGTGATTCCACTCACAACTGTAATCTCTCTAGTTAGTATTCTTGCGACCCCCCTGGGACCATGTCGTGACCCCCAGGGGGGTCCTGACCCCCCAGGTTAAGAACCACTGGATTAGAGGATCGATACCATTCTAATGTGTCTGGTAAATAGGAAGCTACAGGCAGAAGATGCTCAATTTAGCTTTACACAAAGACAGCTACCCCAGGATAACAACTTAGCATTTAAATTAGTGAGATTTAGAGGTCCTGGTAGGTAGATTTTGATACCTTTGGATGGAGCCTGGCTAGCTGTTTTTCCTTTGTTTCCAGTCTTTATACTAAGCTAAGCAGTGGATTAGACACATGCCTTCAATGTGGGAGACCCTGGTTTGATTCCGTCCACAACATCCACTTATGTGTCCCTGAGCAAGAGACCTAACCCCTAGATGCTCCAGATGTGCATATATGACATATATAGCAATAGTAAGTCGCTTTGGATAAAAGCATCAGCTAAATGAATAATTATTATTATGAGCTAACTGGCTGCTTGCCATCAACCACCAACATGTCCTCTCAACTGTCTTTATTGCCATGCTTTTCCTTTATTTACTTGTTCCCTCAGACTTTGACAAATAAGAGTATGCTGACAAACAGACTTGCACTGGTGCAACTCATCTCATCTTTAGGATCAACAGTGTTCAGAATGAGGAGTTACCATTCCAGATGAAGAAATGTAAAAACATAAAGTAAAAATGGGAAAACAGAGGAAGCAGAGGCAGGAAACTGAGTGGTGCAGGGGATGGGCTCTGATTGTGTAATACATGATATTGTTAATTAAAATGATGATGGTGATGGCAATGAACTCTTATCTACAACACAGTGAGTTGTGGTGAGGATCTGTCAGGGCTGAACAGCGGTAACATATCCAGTCCCTCCTGGCCTGCTTCATACGAAAAGAATGCCAACTGTCAGCACACCCTGTCTGTGGAGGCCCACCTGCAGCTGGAGCTGCACTTCTCTGAAGATTTTGATGTGGAACAAAGCCCTGATGGCCAATGCATTGATGCACTGACGGTAGATATTGAGTCAGAATATGTAGGCCTACCACATGGACGTGTGTCTTTCTGAAACATAGAACTTTACAAAGGAAAGTTCAGACAAAAGTCTTCAAATCATGGATTTGTTAACTATTATACATCCTATTTTCATTTATTTTATCTTATATTTTGGCCATTTCATAGTCTGTCTGTGTTACACATGTTGAATTTCTTTTCCTTTGCATTCAGTGCCTATAAAATGTCCAACTCCCTTGTTTTACAGCCTTTTACAGAAATCTTTTAAAAAAGTGATCTAAATTAATTACAAATGTAGACTACAAATACTTGTTAATATTCACCTTCTCCAGATCAGGTTTTAGATATCTTTGGCAGAAAGTATGGCCTTGAGTCTGTATGGATAGTTCTCTTTCCACATCTGGACACAGCAGTTTTTTTTATTCTTCTGGATCGGTGTCTGACTATTTTTTTAAAGCCAGAAAACTAATATTCTCCAAAGTTGCAGAGTCTTTGCAGACAGCATCAGGGTTTAGAATATCCCCACATTTTGCTTCATTCATTTTAGCCCTCTTCCTTTGTAAGCCTTCTAGCGTGCGCTGCAGAGAAGCATCCCCACAACATGATGCTACCACCATCATGCTTCACAGTGGGGGTGCTATGTTTTTGGTGATGTGCAGTGTAACAGTGTTTGGTCTAATGGCCAAAATGACTAGCTGACTACAGACTCTCTCATGCTTTCTGGCAAATTGAAGCCCAGATATCATGTGAGTTTCATTATAAAAGTGGCTTTTGGTTGTAGTCTGCCTCACTCACTCATCTCCTTCTTGCAAAGTCAGTTGAAGACAGCCGGTCCCAGTAGTTGATTTACAGTTGTCAATCAACTACTGATTGATTTAACTGTACTCTAAGAGATGTTCAAACAGTTGTATCCATCCCCTGACTTGTGCTTTTCAGTAATCTTTTTAGGGAGTAGCTTGGGTGTTTATTTGTCTTCCAGGTGTAGGAAATAGAAGAAATAGATCAGAGAGGAAAGGTACGTTTACCTTTGTTGTTTTGTTTGCAGATTGTGACTCGCTCTGGGACTCTGGGGCCATTCTGTGGCCTCACGCCTCCCCCATCTCCCCTCCTCACCCACTCAAACCATGTCCAAATCCGCTTCGCCTCGGATGGCTTTGGCACTAACAAAGGCTTCTCTCTCCACTTCAAAACCAGAGGTACTGCAGCTTCCTACGGAAGCTCATTGCATTCACCAAAGAAAAAAAAATTGGGAGCCTTATCTCACAACTATGAGATCAGGATGTTATAATTATGAGAAAAAATGTCATAATTACGAGAAAAGATGTCAAAGATGTCATAATTATGAGAAAAGATGTCATAATTACGAGAAAAGAGGTCAGAATTACGAGATCAGGATGTCCTAATTACGAGATCAGGTACTCCTAATTATGAGAAAAGATGTCATAATTACGAGAAAAGAGGTCAGAATTACGAGATCAGGATGTCCTAATTACGAGATCAGGTACTCCTAATTATGAGAAAAGATGTCATAATTACGAGATATTGGTAAAGTTGGAAATAGCCTATATTTACAGATTCTAGCTTCCGGGATACTTAACTACGATAATAAAGAGGTGTCGTATGTGTTTTAAACACGTTTTGCTTACGAGTTATTGATCCCTGAAGCTAGAATCTGTAAATATAGGCTATTTCCAACTTTACCATTATCTCGTAATTATGACATCTTTTCTTATAATTAGGAGAACCTGATCTCGTAATTATGACATCTTTTCTCGTAATTATTACATTTTTTCTCATAATTATGACATCCTGATTTCATAACTATGAGATATAGCTCCCACTTTTTTTTCTTTGGTGAATGCAATGCGCTTCCGTAGCTTCCTCACCTGTGACAAAATATTTGGTGTGGAGATGTTTGTTGGAAAATGGTCATAATCGTTCTTTTCAAATGTTAATTGCAGACAAGGTCTGTCCAGCAGTGGTAACCCCACACTCCACTGTGACTCCTCAGCAACCAGAATATTCTCAGGGTGAAACAGTGACAGTAACTTGTGATCTTGGCTATGTTGTGAATTCTGTGAGTGTACAGACATCCAGAACATTTAATAGCTTTACATCTGATGTATTAAAGCCACTATTAAGCTTAAGAGTGATAAACAAAATGGCCATCCTAACTGATAATATTTTATTTCTTTTTATTATGTATACCACTCAGGGGTACTGCACACAGACATTTTAGCCCATTTCCCTATATTTCACTTAACTAGCAACTGGTGGTATAGAAAGAAGGTCTAAAGATAAAGCAAGCTATCGTAAGTTTAGTGAAGGAATGTAGAACAGCTTGTCCATGATTGAGGATGTTCCACAAGATGATATTTATATTCAACATGCTGAATTGGAATTCCCATTTTTACAAATGTTCAACTCTACAGTTAGTAAGTGCTTTCCTCAAATTAAGTTTAAGATCAAGTCAGGTCAATCTGCCGGTAAACCATGAGTCTCTTCTGGATTATTGAAATACTCTTTAAAGAAAAATAAATTATATAAAAAGATGTCTGCAACATCCAACTCTGATACAAACAAACAATACCAAAGTACATTTTCACATCTACTCTGTATAGCAAAAAATAAATACTATTTTGAAAAGTTTAAATAGTCTGTTAGTAACATTAAGCCACATGGAACAGCATCAAACTCCGTTTACTCATGGTGATATTTATGTTACTAAACTTTCTGACCTAGCAAATAGATTAAACGGCTTCTTTGCCAATGTGGGTAAAACTCAGAAAAAAATGTTCTACAGATGAACATCCAGTAGATATGTTTACTGGTTACTTACCTGCATTGTGTAGATTTGAAGCAGGTCATGCTGAAATCAAGGCCAAGCTTTTAAAAGAAGTGGTATCTTCAGTTAGTGAGCCATTAACTTTTTTTCTCAGTCTCTTTAAAAAGTGCAGCAAAATATTTGAAAGTTGCAAAGGTCATACCATTATTTAAGGAAGGGGATCCTAGCCTTTTCACTATTTACCGACAAATTTCTCTAAAGTTTTGGAAAGGCTAATCTATCCAGTAGATCCAGTAGATAACAATGACAACAATACTCAACATATATAGCTCTGTTACAGCTTATAGACAAAATCACCACAGCCTTGTGGGGTGGTGATGGTGCATAAATAAGATGCTTGCCTTTGGTGTGGGAGAACTGGTTTCGATTCCCATTGTGACACATCCACCATTGTGTCCCTGAGCAAGACAATTAAACCCTAGTTGCTCCAGCGGCACGCAACCTCTGACATGTATAGCAATTGCTTTGTTGCTTTGGATAAAAGTATTTAAAAAATGTAAATATAAAGCCTAGGACAATAATATACAACTGGTATATTTTTGAACTTATCAAAGGTGTTTAATACAGTCAATCACAAAATTCTGATTTCCAAACTTCACTGTTGTGGCTTTCAGGATGTTTTCATCAATAAGCTTAGTGACTACCTTAATAAAAGCGATCAGTATGTACTCACATCAAGTCACTTTTGCAAAATTTTGGGGTGTATTAGTAGATGAAAAATTTTCCTGTAAAGACCACATTGAGTATGTGTACAAAAAAATCACGACGTTGTTTGGCATCATTAGAAAAGAGTGACCAGTGGTAAATCAATCCAGTCTTTTAACACTTTAATGTATCCATATCATACTGTAACATCGTTTGGGTAGTAATTATAATTTCATTCCAAAATACATTTTAAAATTGGTAACTGTGTTAAATCACTATCAATCTTCAGCTCCCCTGTTCATGAAAGTAAATCTGTTATCCATTTTCAAAACCAATATATCTCAAACATGCATTTTTATGTATAAATACAGTCTCAAAATCGCAGCTTACCAAGTGTATTTCATGACTTCTTTATAATTAACTCTGATGTCAACACATGTCCAACCTGACAAGCAAAAAATATACATCTTCCCCATTATCACCCAAATCTTGGTCGTATACTATATACTATATACTATATACATACTATAAAATAGAGAGCACCATCACTTAAAATACTGTTACCCTCTCAATCAAAACCTTTACATCACTGTCAGTGTTTAAGTCTAATATGAAAAAACACTTATGTAATACCTAAAATTTAAGTATGTGTGTTTATGTGTTTAGTTGTTTATTTTTTTGTTTCATTTCACCCAGACTCTGACATCAGAGTATTTGACAACATGCCAGAGTACAGGCGTATGGACTCCCACTTACATCTGTGAACGTAAGTCTGACTGCAACCAATCCTCTTTCTGGAAAGTTCTTGAGCTGTCTTCAACGTTTTTTCCCCCCACATTTTTGCATGTAGCTGTGGATTGCGGTTTTCCTGGTATCCCAGAAGATGGTATCCTTCAGTTGGTGGGCTCAGCGCAAACTCAGTATAAAGACCAGATCCAGTTTAACTGCAGTTCAAAGTACTACACATTGGAAGGAGATGGTGATTATTAAATGCTTGTGCAGATCCCTTCTCTGTTTCCTTTCCTAAACTAACTTATAAGAAGAATATTTCTGGTTTTATTATCGTTTCACCAAGATGCATTCTTTCAGAGACCTACATTTGCAATGCCACTGGTGACTGGGTATCAGATGGTGGCAAGACCGAGCTTCCCAAATGCATTGAAGGTATGCCTTTAAATTGATTTCTTATATTTTTTCATATTAGCCATCCTTTGAATTTGAATATGGATATATTGATGACTCTTTTTGTATGTCAGTGTGTGGGAAGCCAGAAAAACACCCTGCAAGTAGAGGCAGAATTTTGGGAGGTGAGAATGCAAAGCTGGGAGAGATACCATGGCATCTTTTGATAAAAGAGCCAAGAAGAGGAGGAGCATCCCTGATCAATGACCGATGGGCGGTCACGGGAGCTGTGATTGTGGATGACATAGAGGAAACCTCTTTGCGCCTGTATGGTGGACTGATAGATGGGAGAACAGCAGATAGGTCATCTGATGTAGTTGTTGTGGACAGTGAGAGGATCATAATTCATCCGGACTATGTCAGGGGAATGGGCATGGAAGAGCGCACCAATTTTGACAATGATATTGCTCTTATCAGATTTTCTTCCAGGGTGAATTTAGGCCCAAACCTCATGCCCATTTGTCTACCAGAGGTAAAGAGAAATTTGGTAGAAAATCAGCTGGGGACAGTGTCAGGCTGGGGGAAGACAGACGTGAAAATAAAAGAGGTAACACGTTTTGTCACATCTGCCCAGTTAAAATATGCTCATATTGTGGTCAAACCCCTTGCAGAGTGTGAGGATACCCCTTTCACATCAACTAAGAAACGCATGCTTTTCACTGACAACATGTTCTGTGCTGGAGCTGAGGGAAAGGACAGCTGTCAACAAGACAGTGGAGGTCCGTTTGTTTTGCCTATGTTGGCTAATGGCAGAGAGCCTTATTATCTGACCGGCATTGTGTCCTGGGGACCTCCCTGTGAAGAAAGGCTGTACAAGGGTTATTATACCAAGGTGGAGAATTATGTAGACTGGATTAAGGAGACAATAGACACAATAGAAAAATCTTAGAGACTGATTCAGATCTTTGAAATAAAAAAATGTTTATGAACACAAAGACTAAAATCTTGTAATCAAATGTACCACCATTATTAACATTAAGCTCTGATCACATAACGACTTCATACTTCACTTGAAGGAATATGCATATCAGCTGCAGAGAATGTGTGTTTTGACCATCTTAACAATATACTGGATTTTTGTTTTTTAATCATTAACAGCTGAAACAATTTACTTTTAGTTCTTTAAGGACCTCCATGCACTGGAATACTTAATTATTTCATCATGTGCCACTACTATACTACAATAAGAGAGTAAGACACACATTTTGACTACTTGGAGATGGTTGAAATGAGCTTTGATATGTATTTCATGACATGGCAAGTGTATTAAAAAACACAAATAAATTAATTAAAATGATCATCAATGTAGTGTGTTTCAGTGATAATGCATTATATCATACGTTTTTTAACACATGTTAAACAACAACTTCTGTAACTCATGTTGTTGTTTGCAGTTTAAATTACAATCTGCTCATTACTTTTTAAAATAAATTATACTGTTGTCTAAATAATTAACACAAATCAATACAGCTGGAAGAGATATCTTAACTTATATGATATGTGGACTAGAAACATAGTTCTGTTTACACCAACAGCCTAGAGCTTTACATGAGTAATGCACGTGTTCAGACAACAGCAAATTCAGAACCACTGTCTTGTAATGGTCAATAAGCAGTTTCAGAGTTTCAGGAGCTTGAGGATTTATTGTTGATGGCATGATGGAGCATTACACACATTCCAGGCCACTCTTGTGATTTGTTTTAAAGGATCAGTGCGTAATATTTCTGAGGATCTATCAACAGCCGTGCAATATAAGACCATAACTATGTTTTCAGTGGTATGTAAAGACCTTATATAATAAACCATTAGTTTACAGTTTTTATTACCTTAGAATGAGCCATTTATATCTACATAACCGCATGTCGCCATGTTGGATCGTCATGTTTCTACAATAGCTGAAAAAACAGACAAACAGCACTCCAGAGCTTGTTTCACGTTTTTATATTCAGTCTGGTCACTTAGTTCTTGTTCTACTTCTGATAGAATTCAGGCAGTGCAGACACTCATCACTATGTTGAATATGTACTTAAGAAGAAGGAGAAGTAGTAATAATATACTACAGGTGTCTGCAAATAAGTTTTTAAACAGAACAGTAGCTTCAACCATTAGATGGTGGATGAGAATATAAGTTATAATATGACATAAAAAACAAATGTTTTTCAGTGAGCTCAGTTGGTAAGGTGCAGGACTTGATACCCAAGAATTGAGGGTTTGATCCCACCATCGGTGTTTGAGCTGCATCCATCAACCTACGGACGCCTTTTCATTTCCCCAGTATCTCCAGGCAGAGGACATTGAGGGGAATCACGTTTTTCTGTCAGCTCTTTCAGAGGTGTGTCAAGCAGGCTACAGACTCTTTTAATGTCTTCAGAGTTTTTCAAAGTAAAAGCTCAGTTAAACTTAAAATAGAAGATTCCACTAAACAAGCTTCTTGCACTTTTATTTTGTAGGCAAAACCATTAAAGAGGAAGTGATTATGTGAGTAACTGTTGCTGTCATGACTGACAGCAACAGTTACTCACAATATCAAAATATTTATTTACATTTTGATATAAATTATTATTTATAATCTGGCAGTGGGCCAGATATTATTGTTGGCAGGCAGTTTTGGCGAGGGTCCATAATCACAGAGAGAATGTTTGTATAAACTTTTTTAATATGTAGTTTATAATGGACTGTGGTGCAGAAACAGTGACAGTGTTTCACACTCTTGGCTTGCATTTTCCATGTTGTCTGTCAGAGGCAAAATCACAATAATATCTGGTTTTACTGAATAATTCAGTAAATATCATTTCTTAATAAATCTACCTGAAGAGACCTCATTTCTTGACTGGTCACTCTCTGTTGTCTCAGAAGAGACTGCGTCAGCCGCCGTAGCTGTCCTACCCTCTTTAAAGATTAGGGGGCAGTAGTAAAGTGGACAGAGTGTTGCAAGTCACAACCCTCACCACTAGATGCCACTAAATCTTACACACTGGACCGTTAATGTAATTTTTCACCACTTCAGTTTGATTACGTTCAAAATGAGATCAATTTTGATTATATTCTACAAACTTATCTTAGTTGCCTCATGTGAGGCTGTAGTAGTTGGAGAACAAGTAATGCTCTACTACCACAGTGGTGTCAAGGGATTTGAAACATCAGTCTAGTCACGATCAGTTAAACCTTCCTTTTCCTTTGAACTTCTGTATTTACATGTAGTTTACATTTTCTCTATTTTGATTATTCTCCACTGTACTTATTTATTTCAGGATTTACTATCATATTTGCATTTATGCATATTTTCTTTTGATCATATGATAATGAGGACTGAGGAGGCAGGACCACAGTTTTATGGCCATGATCAACCCCAGTGACATGGTCAGGTCCACTTTCAGTGTGATGTTGCTTTGAAGGGAAAGGGAACACTGTGCTCATTTTACTCCTATGCTTTGCCATGCTGGTGCAAGTAAGAATTAGCTGCTTCAATTAGCTGTTTCACCTGGTGTTTTGATTCCCAAATGTTACACCAATATGTCTATCCGGTCTAAAGTGAAAGGCCATTGCTTCTGTGTTTGACTAAGCTGAAAAAGTCTAATAGCCTCCTCTAGTGGTAGAATGGTTTGTGGGTGAATGAGCCAGAGTTTGAAATGTGGGGATAAAGCTTGAGAGCTGTTTAAAAACAAATACAGGCTAGTTCTTTATATTTTAAGTTACTCTCAATAGATAATAATCTTAAAAATATAAATAATATCAGTTTTCTAATTATCAAGATCTTTGTTATTGTCTTTTTTAGATGATTTAGGAATACGTGTTGTTTGCCAAGACAAACAACACATATTCCTGGCATTAACGCGGTGTGTTGCTAAACACTGGAAACGACAGACTTTGTGACATTAATGTTTCACTTGATTGTGAGACATTTGCTCCTGCAACAGTGGATCAGTTCACTCACGGATAGTATTTTAATGCAGAAATGGGGTGGACTTTCTGTATCATCGGGTAAGTTTAGATGGAATTTTAAACCCATTTGTTCTGTACTGAAATAGTTTTTGAAATATTTGTATTTATTTCTAGCTTGATTCCAAAATTTGCTGCGTATGCCTTCTATCATTGTAGGACTGCTTCTTATATCATTATTTATTCGCTTCTGTAGATAATCTAATATTACTGATGACCTGTGTTTTATAAGTTGATCCATCTCTCAGTATGCCATATATTAAGCCTTTGCAATGTTATATAGTTGCAACATCTGTCTTGATTGTGTCACTGTGTTTGTTCTCTCTGTTTGCATCAACTTTGGACCAGCAGCTCAGACGTCCACAAACTGATAAACAGATCGAAGTATCTCTGTTCTTTTCCAGGTTTCTGTATGTGTCAGTGAGTGAGTGCTGGAGGCTGCCTGATTCAGAGCCTCTAATGTATGGGGAGGTCCAGTCCCCCCAGTATCCCCAGCCTTACCCTCCCAACCTGCAGGAGCAGTGGGACCTCAGTGTGCCCGAGGGCTACCAGATCCGAATCACCTTCACACACCTGGACATTGAAGCTTCTGCAGGCTGCCATTACGATGCCCTTACAGTCAGAGTCACATTTCAACACACATGATATCTCAAACAACAGACCAGTGTTCTAATATTTCAGTTATAAACCTAAGCATGACTCGAGTGCCAGTTTTGACAACCTGACTCAGGGTTGACTATCGATGACTTGAACTTTCTACAGATCACGTTCTTAAGTGATCTGGTGGTGTGAGTTGTGCCTCTGGCCTCCAGATAAATTTAGCTTTAAGTAATGAGAATATTTTGAGACTTTGTGACCCAGACCGGGTGACTCTACTGCAACACTGCAACATATTCTGCCGCTGATAAATGTTGCTTATTGTATTACATCTTTGTCAGCAGTTGTACAATGAGCAACTTTCTAAGAAGTGTTGAGCATAACTGAGCCCAGACACACTTTGGGTTTTCACTTCAAATGTATCCCCGATCGTTCAGGTTGTCTATGATGGAAAGGTCCTGGGGAAGTTTTGTGGCCATGAGAATTCTGCTGATGGACATCACCCAGGCAACCATCCCATTTTGTCTCCAGGAAACAGACTAACCCTCATTTTCCAGACGGACGACAACAACCCAGAGCGCCATCAGAATGTGGGCTTCTCTGCTCAGTACCAGGCAATAGGTAGCACTTCTTCAATTTCTGTCAGCTTACCTGTCACTTCACTTTTCCAGTACTGAGCAACCTCCCACTGACTTCCTGTCTCTCTCATTATCAGACATAGATGAGTGTTCTGCGCCAGAAACCGGAGATCCACTCTGCTCTCAGATCTGCCTAAACACCCTTGGCTCATACCTCTGCTCTTGTCACCACGGCTTCGAGCTTCGCTCAGACCAGCGCACCTGTGTGTGTGAGTATTGTGCAAGATGTGTAGGAAGGAGGAACAATGCTTTGTCAAACTCTTGTGACTCAACTTTCGACTACTTTCGACATTTATTTCAGTCAGAGACACATGTGTCAAGGAACTGACCATTTTTGACATAAATGGTTTTACAGTTAGATTTGGTAGAAAAGGCTTTGCTTTTTGAGCGCAACGAGGAGTTTCTAACTTATCCCCACTTAACAAAAACACCAAATGCTTAACATGGCAACAGCATTGGGATGATGGTACCAGCAGAATAGTCAGTTAAAAGTGTCAGGTATGAAGTATACAAAAAAATAAGATAATAAGGATAATATAATAGATGTTACTAGTTGCTGTTAACCAAGCATCTGATTAAAGAATGGTGACACATGAATGAAGCACCTCGTCAATCAGTTAGCTTTGCTGGAATAACACATTTGCTTTGTTTTTAAAAGTTATTTGAGAAGACTGATGCGAACTCATTTACCACTTTATTTAGAACACTTAGCTAAAACGAATGCAGTAATAAACCAGTCCAGCAATAAATCCTACCTTCATGAAGATTATAATATTTGATATAACGGGTTGGACATCTTAACCGAAACACAGTCCTTACAAGGCAGTACAATTGAACAGCACCACAAACTGCAGCCACCACAATAACTAAAATTTAAACAAAAATTTGAAATTATAAGCTTCATTAACATTGCATATATTGCTGGACTGTTGTATCTGACTGAAATGAAATGTTTCATTACTTTTCTGATGGTCTTATTTTTAATACTGTATACTTACTCTTGTAAAGCACTCTGTGACCTTCATCTGTGAAAGGTGCAATATTAAATAAACTACTTAAATTATTTTCGACTGGGTGTACCTAATAAATGGGCAATGTCTGTGCACCCTCATTAACTGAGCTTTTGGCCACTTGGATGCAGTGGAAACACGCTATGACAATACTGATGTTGTTAGCTGACAGTTCACACATTTAGCTGATACAGAGCAACATTAGCATTCATTTGGAGTTGCGTCTCTGACCACCTGATGAATGTAATTGCAATGTTTGCTTTACTGATTTGGTCTCCAACAACTCCTTAGAGAAATATGAGGTTCTTTGGCTGCTTATGCTAATCGCTAACTTTGTCTGGATTTGGTGTTGTGCAGGTGGCTTATAGTGGGTTGTATCAGAGCTTTTGTGCTAACCATGAGCTCCACAGAGTTGAGGGGGAAGTTTTTTAGTATTTTCAGTCAACCTTTATTTGACCAGGGATTAAGACAGAGTCTCTTTACAAGGGAGAGCTGGCCAAGAGAAAGCACAGTTAAATTTGTGGGTCATAGAACCAAAACGATGAGTAAAAAGAGGTTAAAACAGTTGAGGGGCCACTGTTAACATGAAAATATTGATTTTAGCAACTTCCAGGTTGTGTGGTTAGGTTATGCTAACATAAATTTTGGAAGCAGAGGGAAAACTGCCAGCCTGGCTCATTCAGAAATACACCTATCAACACCACTAAAATTAACATAACTATATATTTAATCTCCACGTCAATGTCAAGAATGTCAATTTTTGGTTTTAGGTCAGAATTACTTCTTGGCAAACCATCCTAAGAAGGTTAAAGTCAAGGGCAACTTGACTTGGTTGAAGATCCAGTTGCCCTTGACTTTAATCTTGTTTGGATAACTATGACATGGATGACTGAGAACCTTCACAGACTTCTTGGCAAACAATAGCCAGACATAGTGACTGAGGTTGCCAGGTTGTTTACATTGTGCTTGTACAGAGCTCCATGGGCATATAGTATGAAAAACTGCTTTCTTCCTTTTCCGATTGTGCAGTGTCTTGCGGCGGTGGTATATTTGATGAGCCAGAGGGACATCTGTCCAGTCCAGGTTATCCCAACCCCCCACCTCATGCAGTGTCCTGTCAGTACATTATTTCTGTAGAAAATGGCTTCACTGTCTCTCTTAACTTCACTGACAACTTCCACATCGAGAGCATTGACACTCTGCAAGGCCCAGTCTGTCTTCATCACTGGTTACAGGTAATGACCATAGGAAATGACAAGCAGCTTCCAAACACTATGTATTTTTCTATGAATAAATGGAAATTAACAGACTACCAAGCAGATATGATATGCAATAAATTACCTGTGTACTAATCCTCTCTTAAAAGGTAACCATTCCAGACAGAGAGCCCATGAAGCTGTGTGGTGGAACGAGACCAGATCTGATAGTCACAAACTCCAACACTGTCACTTTGGACTACCACACTGATAATGATGGCCAGAGCAACGGCTGGAGCCTGGACTACAGCACAAACAGTGAGCAAGCCGATGAGAAATTAAACTGCAATTGATGGCCCTTCCAGGTCATGAGTGTCATTGTCAAAATATTTTGGCACTCAGTATGTTTTCTACCATATTGTGTGATGCCAGTTAACACTTAACTATAAATATACAGTTGATGTTACATATCTGCTTGTCTCTGGTGTTTGTAGGGGTGAGATGTCCATTTCCCGGTAATGTAGCCAAAGGCAGGGTCACTCCTAGCTTGACCGAATATCTCTACAGAGACTACATCTATGTGCGTTGTGACCAAGGATACAAACTGATGATGGTAAGCTGGAACTTACTATGTCCAATACCTTACATCAACAGATGGCACTTATTTATTTGCCATTGTGTGTGTCATATAAAACAAATCTTGAGCTAATATTTTATCATTTCCTCTCTTTCCTCTGTCAGGATGGTCAGGAGCTGGACAGTTTTTCTACCATGTGCCAAGGCAATGGACAGTGGCACCTCTCTCTGCCAGAATGCCACAGTATGTTACCTTAAAACTCAGAAAAATAAAAAAATTAATGGAAACTTTGACGTGATTCAACCACAAAATATGCTTTCATGATAATTTCCTGTGTCTCACGGGCACAATATTAATATGTTCTTGTCTCCTGCAGTAATTGACTGTGGAGAACCCGATCCTTTGCTGAATGGAGGAGTGACTTTCCAGTTTGGCTTTCAGAATCAGTACCGTTCTGTTGTTCAGTATCATTGCAATGAACCATTTTACTCTCTCCTTGGGGGTGTAAATGGTGAGATATTGACACATAAATACATTGTGCAGTGTAATGTACAGTTTTGGTCCTACCATTCATACTGGCCACTGGTTTCCATTAGCAGACTCATGAAACTTGAGTTTGAGTTGTATAGTCCCTAAAGGTGAACTGCATTCCTTTTCATCAGTGTTACATTATCATTGCTTGTAATGCTGTGTAAGTACAGACTGATTTCTTCATTCATTGCATCTTGATGTAAATTTCACAATAAGTCTTGCAGAGTTGGTTTTTAAAGTGCAGAAATGTACAAATCAATTTTAAGTAGTACAGACATTAATGGAAACCAAGGGAGACTGGAAATACATTTAATACAAAATAAATTTAAAAAACAAAAATGGTTAGGTGTGGTGTAATGTATACATGACTGTGGTACAAATATGCAGAGCTAATGGTCCCTAAGGAGTAACTAATGCCAAGCTTAAAAAAACATTAAAACCCTCTAACCCACCAATGATATCACAGTTCGATGACACACCCTGGAGTACAATTCTTCATCACTTAAACTAAAGATTAACATCATACTGTTTTTTTCCCTCTTGTGTACTTTTCTCTACTCTTCCAGTAAGCTTCACCTGTGAAGCAGACAGAAAGTGGAGATCCAACAATGATCTTGTAGTCAGTCCAACATGTATACCAGGTAATGCTTTTCGATCACCAAAATCAAACCCTGCAAAACCTAATCTTTTTGTTTTGGGACATGAAGTCTGTAGTTGTGTGAAACTCTACAAGTTCATGTTTGTATTCCATCCAGTCTGTGGACAGCCTACAAAACTCATCTCTGCCTATCAGAGGATCATTGGAGGCAGCGACACTCCAGACAATACCATCCCCTGGCAAGTGTTACTGAGTGTAGATGGAAAAAGAGGAGGAGGCATGGTGATTGCAGACCGCTGGATTATGACTGCAGCTCATGTCCTAAAGTATAAAGAACAAGAAGTATCAAATGAGGATATACGGGTAAGTGGGCTACTATAGGCGTAAGCCCACTGTCTCACTGTTTTTAAATTTAAATTTCTTCCTATGCTTGTGATTTGCAGATTTACATGGGAGTAACTGATGTTAATACCCTGCCAGCCTCTCCTGTGTATGCTGCCTCATTCCACATTCACCCTGAATACAACAACCCTAACGGGTTAGACTACAACAATGACATCGCATTGATCAAAATACCAGACCCAATCACATTCAGTTCATCTGTTATGCCAATATGTTTGCCAGCAGAAGGTGCTACATATGTCACTGGCATGATGGGGTAAATAAACAACTGTTTTTTCATCTGAGTTTTCAGGAGGATCTGATTTGCTTTTACAAATGAGTTCACTTTAACTGTTTCTTCAACATTTTCTTTCAGACTGGTATCCGGCTATGGCATTACAGAAAACAGAAGACAAAGACACGGATTTTAACAAATAAGATGAAGTACCTGCAACTCCCTGTGGTGGAGCAGGAGACATGCAGTAATTCAATCACTTTGTCAAAGAGGACAAATGACAATGTACCAAATCTGACAAATAACATGTTTTGTGCTGGAGTCCCTGAAGGTGGGAAGGACTCCTGTCAAGGTGACAGTGGAGGTCCCTTCGCCCTGTATGCAGACAGACGGTTCTGGGCTGCTGGGATTGTCAGCTGGGGGGTTGACTGCGGACAGCAGGGAACATATGGAGTCTATACCAGAGTCGCCAACTACGTGGACTGGATCAACAAGACTATGCAGGAGAACTGAAGTGTACATTTTCAGTTACAAAGTGATTTGAAGATCTGAACTTCTACATAAAAATAAACCAAATTTTGCTCTAAATATACCCTGTCTGGCAGCATTATTACATGATGAGTCACAAAAAAAGCTATGAATTAAGATAATTTTTCCGTTGACAGTACAATTATTAGGTAGGTTATTTCTACTTTTCATGATTCAAAAGATTGTAAAATTATTGAATGAATATCATACTGTAAAGTCATTATAGCTATTGTAATTAAATCTATTACAATTTTTTTTAAATAAAGTGACATAATACAAAGTTAAATGTGCCTTTTCATGTATCTATTTCAGATTAGTCACAGATCTTCTCTGATAAATATGATAACTGGATTAGCATCTAGATCAACTACCTCTCACCAACATGGTACCTGTCTCACCGTACTGTGGACTGTGCTCAAACTCTGGAACTTACTGTAAGCGTACTTATTGTATGCAAACCATCTATGAGTCTTACACTCATTCTTCTAATTTGGTTAGTAAAGGTTATTGAGCCAGTTATTGGCCCTGTTCTGCCTCCATTTATTTTTGCCAAGACAAACAAAACCTTGAGGTTAAATTCTATTGCAAACACTACAAACCACAGACTGTGTGACATTAATAGTACATTTCTGCATGAAAAATTTTGACTTAGTGCATTATCACAGAGATAGACGTATTGTAGATATGGGACGGACCTCCTATGTTATATGGTAAGTTTGTCTAATTTCTTTCACATTTATTTGCTTGTTTAGTGATTTTTTTCTTTTTCAGAAATGGAAAAGATTTTTTAAAAAACGAACAACAAAAGCCCGAAAATTGAACTTCACTCGCTTAACTACCGTTATTTGCGCGGGAGCGAGCGAGAGAGATTATAGTTATTAAATTCTCCTGCAAATCAGTGGTGAATAAGATGATCCAGCTGTAGCTCTGTGTCTGTCCTCTCTGCTCCACCTGAAGCTGCGAGCTGCACTTTATCAGAGGCCTGAAATTAATGTATGTAGATTTGTGGTGAGGTTAATCACCTGACAGGCAGAGTAGGCATTATACATTTTTCATTTCAAAATCTACGTTTTGCCCCCCCTCTTTCCTAATGTAAAGTTTTGTATAGGCTATTGCCTTGGCTCTAACGATTTCAGAGCTGGCTCATAGGAGGCGGTTTACTAACCTGTCAACCACTCTCACACTCCACATCAGTCGTGGACAAAATGTGGCCTAGGCCTATTTAAATGTTGAGGGAGGGGAAAAAGTTGCTCGAAAAAGTTGCCGGAGCAGCAAAATGCCTCAGTAGCCTATTACAGACTTTTCTTTACTCTTACTTCTAGCTGAAGGGTGGGTACATCTAATGTACTTTAATTTCGCTACATTTTCCATTCATACCTCTTATAACTTAACCAGACTGTAATCTGCATTTTGTGTCATTAACAGAAATGAGCGCATCCAGGCCGTATGGGCGCAGTTATAATTAAAGCGCTGTTCGGCGCTTGTCACAGTCACAGAGCTGGGCAGATGGAAACATTTAGAAAATCAGGCAAATATCTTCTCAGTTTAAGACTTTATGTTCTACTAATACAACTGAAACCCAGTGAGCCACATCATGGCTCTGGTGACCGTGTTGGAAAGCAGCCTATGTCGCTCTTTCACAAGTCGGCAAGTAAAACACTTTCACTTTCCATTAACGGCGCATTAAGACTGCGGTACCGTGAGCCCCCGAATGAAAAACAGTGGTCAAGCCAGCCGCCGTCTGATTTCTGTTGCGCCTAAAGCAGTGTTATTATGGTACGGACAAGGTGCGAGTGAGCCGAAGGTCCTGAAAGATACATACGCGGTGTTTTTTGTGATGACTTTAGTGATTAGATGAACACAAATACATACAACAGAAATATAATATTACTAATAACAATCATGATTAGCCTATAGTTGTATAATTGATTATTTGTTATTAATGCAAATACAAAATTCAGCTTTTATTTTATTTTACATAATTTATGCATGATTCCTCAGCAGGCAGTTCAGCGTTGCTATGTCTTCTCCTTCCTAGTGTTCCCTCCCACAGCAAAAGCTAAATAAAGTTAACATGTTTCTGAAGTTTGACCTTTCACCAAAATAGTTCCTTCATAGGTGACACCACCAATTTCATATCATCTCCTTCCTAGTGGTCTCTACTATCACTGGTGCAAATATCATAACATTTTACTATAGCATCTTTGAGAAATTACAGTCTAAAAACCCCTCCCACAGCAAAAACTAAATAGACAGTGAACATTTCTGTGAACTTTGACCTTTCACCAAAACAGTTCCTTCATAGGTGACACCACCAATTTAATTTCCTTCCATTTGGATGGATGGATGGATGGATGATTCATCCGTAAATGCAAATTACAGTGCTGCAGTTTGCCTTGGCTTAATGCTGGTTCTGATAGAAAGATGCCAGAACACACAGTGCATACACAGTGCCTCCTCCATGCCTTCTTTTGGCAGCGAAAAAGAGACCTATATATTATGACCAGCATGTTGTTATATGTTATATGTCATGGCTAATCAGTGGAAAATTTGTCTATATATAATACGCCTATTTTTTGATGCTGTGACGAGCAGAAGAACAGCCTAAAAAATCTGGTCAATTTCCTGTGCAGTGTGCAGACGTAAATCATCAATAAACGTAAATCATCAATAAACACAATTAAAACTGACAAAACAAACAAACAATTTAAAAGCATAGCATACTTAACCATGGAAGAAGCACAAAAATCAAAACATGTCTGAGTCTCCTCTACTAAGAAGTGTGATTAAAGTCTCCTGAGATCACTATGAAAGCATTTGGGTGTTGTGCTTGCAGACTGGCAGTGGCTGAGTTGATAAAGTCACACACCACACCGATAAACAGCATGTGAACTTCATCGGTACACAATATAGATGACTCACAGCTAGCAGCCCTATGTCCAGTCCACAGAATCATTCCTTCAGGATAATGTGTCCAGGATTAGACCATCTGCAGTTCACAAGCTCTGCAATCCCTCCTCCTTTCTTCTTATTGCTCAGTCTGCAGTCTCTTTCCAGTCATATAATCTGAATGCCTGGAATGGTGGAGTCCAGTATGTTCTTTCAGCCGTGAAAACACATAATGCTGCATATATTCCTGCTGTCTCCACGTCAGTGCTATAGGCTTGTCCATCTGATTTACCAGGGACTTTACATTCCCGTTACAATTGAGAAGGGGTTTATATTTCCTCCAACTTGCTCTCTGTTACTTCTTGGCCACTGTGCTCCTCCAACCAACGCTGTCTGGCTCTGCAACCTTACACACAATGCAGTCTCAGTCCCGTTATTCTCATCTCACCACAATGGTGAAACGAGCTACCACATGCCATCAGAGCAGGGACGTCTCTTTCTAACTTCAAGAAGCTCTTGAAACCTTCCTCTTCTAACACCTCTAACCCCTAACCTCTAACATTCACTTCCTGTGCTCTCCTTTTTTTAAATCTCCTTACATTTCTGTTGTATTGATGACACTATTTCGTTAACTCTTGCCTCTTCCCCTAGGTATTTATCCCATTGATGCCGAACACGCTTAAAGCTCTCTTCTCTCTACTATCTATGGTCACTTGTAGATCTCTTACTTTGTTGATACTTGTATGTTGTTCCTCAAATGTAAATCGCTTTGGATGAAAGCCAAATCAAATCAAAACCCCCGCAGCTGTTGATAGTGACCTACAAGAGGCAGGATAATGATTAAAAAGCATTTCAGGCACACAGAATTTATGTCAATCTGCTTTACTGATGCAGTGTTATCACAGAAATGTGGCAAAAACACGATGAAATACCTATGTAAATACCAACGTTGAGACCAAAGCTACACTTCTAACTACAGCACTGTCTAAGAAAATTTTTGTACGGTTGTCTATGCAGCAATTTCTTAAAGTACCTTATGAAAAAACTAAAGCAAAACTATGTGGCTGCAAAGTTTAAATGAGTGTGTCACCTTGTTTGTTCTTTTTCTGTTTGCATTAACTTTGGACCAGCAGCTTAGTTCCAACTCTGTGTTTATGCACAATTCCAGGTTTCTGTGTGTGTCAGAGTGCTGGCAGCTGCCCGACTCGCCTGTAATGCATGGGGAGGTCCAGTCTCCTCAGTATCCCCGGCCTTACCTTCCCAACTTGCTGATGCAAAGAGACCTATGGGTTCCTGATGGCTACCAGATTCAGCTGTCCCTAACACATCTGGATATTAAAGCTTCTCAGGGATGCTATCAAGACTCTCTGACGGTCAGAACCATATCAAAACCTAATGTACAATATTCCAAACAATAGATCAATGTTTTTGTACTCAACTCCAGACCCTAATTAAAGCCTAAAATTAGTCACTTAAATTTGACTTGAGTATAGATGACCTGCACAAGCTGGGGGCTTGAATTGGAAGCAGGGACTCCATCACTTCAATCCATCCGTCCATGCATTTTCTGACATTTATCCAGGACCTTGTCACGGTGGGAGAAATCTCTGTCCTCAGCAACATTTCCCAGCTCCTCCTAGGACAACCTGAGTCTTTCCCAAGCAATCTGATCCAACTCAACACCAGCTGGTGATCAGTCGAAAGCTCTGCTCCTCTCTTCATCCGAGTGACCAAAACACAGATCTAAAGAAACAACCACAGGTCGATCATCAGTCTTTGGCCTTGGATATTCTGGTACTAAGTGTGCCTGCTATGCTTGAATACTGGCTAATCCATGACACATCACATTGTTCCAATAAGAAAGCACCATTTAGATAGAGCAGACTCTTCCTCCCAATCACCCCCCTCTAGGTTTCTCCATTGTTACCCATGTGATTGTTAAATTCCCGCAGCAGACCTATATGTATGTAGAGTGAGTCCCTCGGTGGTATCTTTTCTAGGACTCCACCCAGAAACTATAAGAAGCCTAGATACTCTGAACTGTTATTCTGTGCATAAGCACAAACAGCAGTCAGAACCTTCCGCTCAGAAACTTGTAGTTGCATTGAGGTGACCCCCTTGTTCTCTGAGGAGAACTCCAACACAGCTGCAATCAGCTAGGGACTCAAGAGTCACTCTGACAACAGGTGGGTCTACTTCATTGATTAATTAAGTACACTCAGAAGTTTTACTGCTACACCCTGACTTTGTCCAGTATGACCAGTGACTTATGGTAGCTAATGTTAGCAAACCTGACCACATCCCTGGCCGTGTGATATTGTCACTGTCATAAAAGAGTTTTCCCTCCTGCTTCTGATCCTTTGCCAAAGAAGTCTGCAGTATCCTGTCTAAATGACGAATGCCTTGTGGCACTCGCCACCTTTCTGATGAAGTGCTTTAAATTGGTTCTCCAGCACATCAAAAACAGCATCCACCATCATGCTTGTACCCTCACCAGTTTGCTTTTGAAACCATCAGATCCACAGAGGATGTAATCTCCACTGCCCTCCAATCAGTACAAACCCGAAAATAGCAACACTTCAGACAGATCAGAAGGCTGTTTGGATTGGCTGTTCCACCTTCTCCACTCTAGTACTTAGCACCAGAGACCCCCAGGGCTGTGTGCTCAGCCCCCTCCTGTTCACACTGTACACCCACAACTGCAACCCCTGACTTGGAGAGAACTCCATTGTGAAGTCTGTGGATGACACCTCCATCATTGGCTGGATGATGAGACTTCATATTGGGAGGAAATCAACAGTCTTGCAGGTTTGTGCACAGAGGACAACCTGCTGCTTAACGTCAGCAAAACCAAGGAGCTGATCACTGATTTAGAAAGAGGGAGGAGAAGACACACATTTCTGTCTCCATCAGTGGAGTAGGTGAACAGTTTCAGGTATAGAAGTATCCAGGTTCTTTTCTCAGGTTTTGAGACTTTTAAAAATCATCAACCTCCATCAAAAGTAATATTTCTTTGTTATGTTTTGTTCTGTGTTGTTTGTGTTTTTGTGCAACAAACGTCAATTTTGTTATACAACCTTCTGTTAAATAATGAACCTTTGAACTCTTGAAACAAGTAAATATTGTAACTTCAATTACTTTATGACTCGTCTGCTCTGTTGTGCTACTGTCACATTTGGTAAACATTTCTGCTTACTGACAAACTGTAGTTCAGTATTATTGTTGCTTGTGACCACTGTTTAGCAACAAAGTATCACTTTTACTGACCACCGAAGGAAATTCAGTTAAAGTGAGAAATTATCATTATCTATGGTTTTACAATGTCTTTTTTGCTCTTTTCAGATTCTCAATGAACAAGCAGTCTTGGGGACATTTTGTGGCCAAGAAAATTCAACTGATCAACCGGGCCAAGAGCCAATCCTTTCTCAAGGCAATAGACTGACTCTCATATTCCAAACAAGTGACCTCACTCCAGAACTCCAGCAGCACATTGGCTTCTCTGCTACCTACAAGGCAATAGGTAGAGTTTTTCTGATCACTTCGAAGCACTGGTCTCTACAATTAGTTATTTACCCCAACCTTCAAGAGAAATTCCACCTTGAAACATAATGACATGGTGCTTTTCGAGGCACTTGGTCAGAATGATTAACATCAACAAACCTATAAAAAGAGTTAATCAACAATATAAATATACAATAACCTAAAGTCAACTTTAGGGTAGATTCTGCCTATACTGACCTTCTCATTATCAGACATAGATGAGTGTTCAAAACCAGACTCTGGAGATGGCTCAGGTCCACTCTGCTCTCAGATCTGCGTCAACACACCTGGCTCTTACCACTGCTCCTGCCACCGTGGTTACAATCTTCACTTAGACAAACGCACATGTTTGTGTGAGTACAATATACAGTAAATTCATGCTTTTTTACATGTACCTCAATGTGTGTTATCCTGAGTAGTTAAAGTATGTCATTTATGCTGCTGAGTCAGTACAAAACAGAATCATCAATGTGAAGTGAGCGACTGAATTTCTTCTTTTTAGAATAATACTTGCTTTTGCCCTTTGTTAAGTATCCTGTGGTGGACGTATATTTGACAAGCATGAGGGACATCTGTCCAGTCCAAGGTACCCTCACCCCTCACCTCCTTTTCTGTCCTGCAAGTACACCATCTCTGTGGAGCCCAGATTCACTGTCACTCTCAACTTCACTGACAACTTCCACATAGAGAGCGTGGACACTCAGCAAGGTCCCAAGTGTTTACATCACTGGCTGCAGGTATTGACAAAAGGCTTCTTTACAACAAATGACTATAAAAATAAGTTGACTCTGAGAGGCCTTATTGTATGTTGTGGTCAAACGTTTACATACACTTGTAAAGAACATGTATGTGATGGCAGTTAGAGTTTCCAATAATTCCTACAACTCATTTTTCTCTGATGGAATCTTTGAGGCACATGTTTCTTTGTCATAAAGACATGATGACATTATGAATCTATTATGGGTCTTCTGACCAAATCTACTGGGTCAAAAATATACATAAAGCAGTGTTAAGACTTGTTTAAATGTCCCTTGGCCATTTTCACTTCCATTAGTTGGTTTAGGTAGCCACCCATAAGCTTCTGGCGTGTTTCTTGTTGAATCTTTCATCACTCCTCTTGCTCCTCTTGACAGATTTGATGCAGTTCAGTTAAATTGGTAGCCTTTCTGACATGAAAGTAAGGACCATGGTAAGGTCATACTAAAATATTGTAATTCCATGAGTTATCCATTCCTTTACCACGTTTGATGTGTGTTTGGGGTCCTTGTCCTGTTGAAACACCCAACCGTGTCCAAGATCCAACCTTCTGGCTGATGAGTTAAGGTTTTCCTAAAGAATTTGGAGGTAATTCACTTTCTGTAACGCACCAAGTCCACTGGCAGCAAAACACCCACAGAGCATAATACTACCACTTGGGTTTAAAGGCCTCACTTTCTATCTTCCAAACATATTTCTGGTCATTGTGGCCACATAGCTCAATTTTGTTTCATCTGATCAAAGAAATTTTATCCAGAAGTCCTTTTTATTGTCCACGTGATCAGCAGCAAACTTCAGTTGAGCCTAAAAGTGATAATTCAGGAGCAAGGTCTTCCTGCTTCACAGCAGGCTCTCAGCTCATGGCAATGTTAAGCTTAAATCTGGACACCTGGATACCTGTATTCCAGCAGCTTCTAAGTCATCACATACCTGCTTTTTGTTGATTTGGCTCAACCAGTGACCATCCTGAACAATTTTCTCTTGTTGTTCTCCAGAACAGTTGATAACTCATTGGCTTCCGCGCAACTGCTTCATGGCAGTGACAACTGTACCGTGCACTTTATACTGAGGAACAATTGTTTGCACAGTGGATCTTGGAACCTGTAGCTGCTTTGAAATGGCTCCAAGTGATTTTCCTGACTTCCTTGTTAGTGATTAGTCTTCAAACCCATGCTGAACTCCTCAGACTTTGCCTATCATAGCGTTTGTGGCTGAGTCTATGAGTGTATCTAACGAGCCCTATTTAAATGGGCTCAGAGAAGTCACCAGCTGTAGTCAATCATAATCACTCAAACAGAGTTAAAGAGGCCATGTCACAAATCAAATTTGATTGGACACAACTTTCTACATCACCAAAATTGATTGTTTGAGTTGCTGTATGTATGTTTTTGACCCAGTAGATTTGGTCACATTTTCAGAAGACCCATAATAGATTCATAAAAGAACAAAAAAGGTTTTAAAACTTTTGACCACAACTGTAAATACATTTTTTACTACTCCTATCAAAGGTAACCATCCCAGACAGAGAGCCCATGAAGCTGTGTGGTGGAAAGAGTCCAGGTCTGATAGCTACAAATTCCAGTACCGTCAGACTGGACTACCACACTGATAATGAGGGCCTGAGCCACGGCTGGAGCCTGGACTACAGCACAGATGGTGAGGGACAAAGCAAGAGAGACATTATCTATTGTTTGGTTGGTTGGTTTGTACCACAACCGTTTTACAATTAATGTAATGTGATTAATGTTTGGTTATCACGTCGTTTCCACTTGTAAAATATCCATTTGGGGGAATGTGGCTAAAGGCAAAGTGACTCCTGTCTTAACTGAGTATTTCTACAGAGATTACATCTATGCGACCTGTGACCGAGGATACAAGCTGATGATGGTTTGATATTTTCTTTCTTTCAGAGAAAAATATGAATATGTCATTGTTTTGTTCTTCTGTAGTAGCTGACTGTGGAGAACCCGAACCTTTGCTGAATGGAGGAGTGACCTTCCTGTCTGGCTTTCAGAATCAGTATGGTTCTGTTGTTCAGTATCACTGCAATGAACCTTTTTACTCTCTCCCTGCAGGCGTTAATGGTGAGGTATTTATCTATATTATTCAAAATATATCATTCTTAAAAATAATAAATTTAGAGATAGATTAACAAAAAATAAATGCCATTATCTTGTTCCCTCTGGTTTTTAGTTAGTTTCACCTGTGGAGCAGATGGAAAGTGGAGATCTAGCCACAACAATGTCACTCCAACATGTATACCTGGTATTGATCTGTTGCCAAAATACAGTTAAAACCCTGTGGTGCTTAATCTATGCTCCTAAATTAAAACATGAAGTATGTGTCTGTGTGAACTGAATTTATGTCTGTCTCATTCAGTCTGTGGCAGGCCTACAAAACTCATATCTGCCTATCAGAGGATCATTGGGGGTAGGCAAGCTCCAGACAATACCATCCCCTGGCAAGTGTTACTGAATGTAGACGGAAGAAGAGGAGGAGGCATGGTGATTGCAGACTACTGGATTATGACTGCAGCTCATGACCTAACAAATAATGGAAAACCAGTATTAAAAGGGGCTGTACGGGTGAGTGGGCTGCCGTGTTTTGTTTTCTACATCCTATTGCCTCCATGTTCTTGAACTGACATTTATTTCCACATTTGCAGATTTACATGGGAGTTATTGATGTTAAAAGTCAGAGGCTCTCTCCTGCATATGCTGCCTCTGTCCATATACACCCTGAATACAACAACCCCAATGACTTAGACTACGACAATGACATCGCCTTGATCAAACTGCAAGACCGAATCACATTCAACTCATCCATTATGCCAATTTGTTTGCCAGCAGAGGGTGCCACATACGTGACTGGCATGATGGGGTAAAGGAGCAGGTTTTGATTTCATCAATGCTGTATAATCCATTTGAAAGTCTTTAAAAACAATTGTGGATTAAAAAAGTAATTAATTTATCCTTTTTTTCCCTCTTTTTGCCAACATATTAATCATGTCCAACTTCTAGGTAGAAGACTCTGGTTTGCTGACTTCACCATTGCTGCCTGTTCTTTATATTTGTTTTTGTTTGTTTTTTTTCAGACTGGTGTCAGGCTTTGGCATTATGGAAATTTACCCCCCACGTTTAACAAATAAGCTGAAGTATGTGCAACTCCCTGTGGTGGAGCAGGAGACATGCAGTAATTCATTCACTTTGTTGAAGAAGACAAGGAAAAATGTACCAAGTCTGACAAATAACATGTTTTGTGCTGGAGTCCCTGAAGGTGGGAAGGACTCTTGCATAGGTGATAATGGAGGTGCCTTCGCCCTGAGTGACAAGGGACGATTCTGGGCTGCGGGGATTGTCAGCTGGGGAATTGCATGTGGACAGCAAGGGACATATGGAGTCTACACCAGAGTCACCAACTACCAAGACTGGATCAACAAGACTATGCAGGAGAACTGAAATGTACAGTTTCAGTTACAAAGTGATCTGAAGATGTTGATGAAACACTTGTCAAAACAAACACGTCTACAATAAAATGAGAATAAGAAAATTAATTTTTTACTGTAATTATACCCTGCCTTCAGTTTTAATTTGTATTGTCTCACAAAAAACAATAAGTTAAGATAATCTTGTCATTTCTATTTGTCATAATAAGTAGCAATTCCAAACTTCCTGAAATTATTGAATGAATGTCACAATGACTGTGAAGTCATCACATTGAAGTTAAATGTCCCAAAAGCATTATTTTAAGTGACATAGTCCAGTGTTACATGGCCCTTTTCATGCAAGTACCTCAAGTCAATCCAAGATCTATAATTGATAACATAATTCAACTCTCTCTCACAAACTTTGTGTTTGTCAGTCACTATAAAACTTTGCACTGTGGCAGATTGCACTTGCTTTATGGTGTTTGTCTACACTACTAGCTGAGTGTTGAAGCCAGCTGTACAAGGTACAAGGTTTTCAGAGAGTGATGAAGTCTTACTTAGCAGACTTGGCCAGGGGAAACAGTGTCAGCATCCAACATGTCAATACATGCAATGCCAACACCAAATCTGAAGGATTACATATTTTGTTTCTTTTTATATTTTTGTCTTTCCCCCTAGTGTTTACAGGTTTACCCTCTTAGGTCATCTTAACCTGTAAAGCCAATCTGATGTTTAGATTCCAATGCTCCATCACATAGTAATCTATTACTGTCTATGAGTTGCACTTTTAATCTGTGGAGTTATTAACATTCTTGTAAGATTCAGCCCTGTAAATGAGAGTTTATAAGTCACTATTGGCTCCAATCTTCTCAAATTTATGCCTGCATTTACTTTTGCCAAGACAAACAAACCCTGGAGGTTAAACTCCATTACAAAATACTATAAACTACAGCCTGTGTGACATTAATGATCCATTTGTGCATGAGAAATTTAGCCTAAAACTGCTGTCACACAAATATAAAGTTACTGCAAACATGGGATGGACCTACTGTGTTATATGGTAAGCTTGGTCAGTTTCTTTTATCTTTATGTTGCATGTTTTAATGAATCTATCTTTAAAAAATGCAGTATATACGTATTATTAGTGTGGAACTACACTAGAGCACTGTGTATGATCAGTTTTTTAAGTTTGACTATAAGTAGCCCATTTCTCAAAATACTAGGGCTGTCCCAGACTACGGATTTACAAAGTCGAATCAGAATCGTCCAGTCCTGCCTGTAGTCGAATCATGTGTGTTTTTGTGTATGGCGATTGCGAGCCGAGGGGCAAAGCTGCAGTCTCATTCAACAAGCATTCATTCAACTTCATTCAACACTGTAAATTTCCAGCTAAACTGAGGCTTTTTGAGGACCCTTCTCTCTCTCTCTCTCTCTCTCTCTCGCCAACCAATCACCAGAGCTTTGCTGCATTCCGTGCTGCCGACAGCTGCATGCACATCGCGGTTCCTCGCAGGTCTATTTCAAGTAGCCGGCTATTTAATAACGATAAAATATTGTTTGTGTGCTTCATCAACGGTGATAAATTATCTGAATGTCCCGTGAGACCCGGACAACACTTGCTGCTCTGCGCCGTCTCTTCAGCAAGTGTTCCTCTTCTGCCACTACACAACATACACGCTACGCCTACACATGCACACGCCCCAGGGTTAGGGTTACAATTTTGGATGTATTTACGCACTTTAAAGACATTTATTGAAGGTTTTATTCTTTTTACATGTTTATTTACAGCATTAAAAGTTGAAATGTATATTGTAATAGGCTGTATATTAACTTATTAGGAGAAAACGAGTAGTTCTATGTAAAATCAGACCTTGAGCACCCCCATATCGCCAAAATGGCATGATCCTTGTTTTGCCGCGAAGCTTCGACTGTGAGATTGACAGTCGAATCAGGCTCCGCCCGTTGAAGCATCGAATCTTCAACTATTCGTCGTCAGCCCTACAAAATACCATACAAAACTAAAGTAATACTATGTGGTTGTATGTTAAAAATTATTGTGTAACTTTGTTCTTTTTCTGTTTGCATCAACTTCAGACCAGCAGCTTAGTTCTAACTCTCTGTTTATACACAATTCCAGGTTGCTGTGCTTGTCAGTGAGCGAATACTGGCAGCTGCACAACTCTGAGCCTGTAATAAATGGGGAGGTCCAGTCTCCTCAGTATCCCCGGCCTTACCTTCCCAACCTCCTGAAGCAATGGCACCTCTGGGTTCCTGAGGGCTACCAGATCCAGCTGTCCCTGACACACCTGGATATTAAAGCTTCTTTGGGCTGCCATCAAGACTCTCTGACGGTCAGAACCATAGTATAACCTAATATTATTTTAGATTATAAACAACAGATCAGTGTATTTGAACTTCAGAACATAAATTTGAGTCTTAATAGTTATTACTTGACTTTGACTTGAGTACTGAAGACCTGTACAAACTGGTGTCTTTAATTGAAACTAGGGATTCCATCACTTTTTTCATCCATCCATCCGTCCATCCAAGTTCTGCTCCCTATCCAGCGTCAGGTCACTGTAACAGAGGGCTGTGAAAAGGAATCCAGACATCCTTTTCCCCAGCAACATTTTCTACTTCCTCTTGGCGAATCCAGAGGTGTTTTGATGCAAGATTAGATATATAATCTCATAAGCATACTGATCTCATGACCAAACCCCCTGAACCGGCTCCTTTCGACGGGAAGGTGCAGCACTCTACTCTAAGCACCCTTGGGATATAGATGCTTACCTGATCTCTAAGGCTGCAGAGGAAACTAATTTCAGCCGTGTGTATGCTCAAGCTTACAACCATGGGTGAGGGATGGAATATAGATCAAGTGATAAATCGAAAGCTTTGCTTTCTGGCTAAGCCCCCTCTTCACCACAACCATCCATTAGAGTGATTTTCACACCTGTTATACCATACTCTTGCAGTACATCCCGACAGGATTCTGTGAGGGAAACTGTACAACACATGTTTACTGGATGCCCAAACTCCCAGGTGTATTGTCCCTTCTGATCTGAGGTTCGACAATCAGTCGGAACCTCCTTTCCAGCACAAGGACATAAGCTTTCCCTGGGAGGATGAGCAGTGTCATACCCTGAAAATAAGATCACACCCTCCAATTTTGTTTTAAAGATTGGAAGCACCACCCTTCGTCTGCCATCTCACAGTTACTGTCCTTGACGTCGATGTGACACTGAAGAGGCATGTCAGCCAAAAACAGGCCTACAATGCCTTCGACATCTCAGGGTGAATCTCATTCACAAATGGCACCTTGCCAGAGTGTGAAACACTTTAACTGACCTTTGACGGAATTGCGTTTGTCAGAGAGTGCCTTGCATTAACTATGGCCTTAAGTTATTTTTGGTCTTTGCATTTTTCAGGTTCTCTTTGATCAAACGGTCTTGGGGAAGTTTTGTGGCCAAGAAAATTCAACTGATCACCCAGGCCAAGAGCCAATCCTTTCTCAAGGCAACAGAATGACTCTCATATTCCAAACAAGTGACTCCTCTCCAGAGGTCCAGCAGCACATTGGCTTCTCTGCTACCTACAAGGCAATAGGTAAGGGTTTTTCTTGCCACTTCCCTCTTCCCTACAATGCATTATGCTCACCAACCTTCAAGGAATTTTCCAACGTTAATTTCCAACAGTTCAAGTTATTTTATACAGAATTACAGCAAAGCAATGAAAGACCAGGTACTCTGCAATGCATATTGTGTCACAAAAAAGTTACGAACTATGATGATCTTCCACTTGACAATACAATGATTAAGTTGTAGCTTATTTCTATTTATGATAAGTAACATTTCCTAATGCTCTAAAAGTATTGAATAAAATGTCCCAATATTATTTATTTCAAATAAAGTCACATAATACAGACTTTCATGTGCTTTTTTAATGCAAATACCTCAGATTAGTCATATCTTCTCTCTGGTAAATGGATTAGCAGCATATTTATCTCTATAGATGACACATTCAAATTCACAAATTACAATTAAACCAAACAACAATATGAATACACAATTAGGCCTACCTAAATTAAACTTGAGGGTAGGTTCTCCCTTTATTGACATTCATTTAATTATCAGACATAGATGAGTGTTCAAAACCAGACTCTGGAGATGGCTCAGGTCCACTCTGCTCCCAGATCTGCATCAACACCCCTGGCTCTTACCGCTGCTCCTGCCACCATGATTACAAACTTCATTTAGACCAGCGTACATGTTTGTGTGAGTACAGTATACAGTAAATGCATTGTTCTTTGTATGTGCCTTATTGTGTGTTATTCTCAGTAGTTAAAGCATGGCATTAATGCTGCTGGGTCAGTCAAAAAATAAGTTGTTAATTTTGAAGTGAACTGCTGAATCTCTTCTTTTCACAATAATACTTACTTTTGCCCTTTGTCCAGTATCCTGTGGTGGTTGTATATTTGATAAACATGAGGGACATCTGTCCAGTCCTGGGTACCCTCGTCCCTCACCTCCTTTTCTGTCCTGCAAGTACATCATCTCTGTGGAGCCCAGATTCACTATCACTCTCAACTTTGCTGACAACTTCCACATAGAGAGCGTGGACACTCAGCAAGGTCCCAAGTGTTTACATCACTGGCTGCAGGTATTGGCAAAGGGCTTCCTTACAACCAATGACAATCAAAAAGAGGACGGCTGTGATATGCCTCAGTGTATATAAATAAACTTTCTACTGCTACTCTCATAGGTGACAATTCCAGACAGAGAGCCCATGAAGCTGTGTGGTGGAAAGAGTCCAGGTGTGATAGCTACAAATTCCAGTACTGTCAGACTGGATTACCACACTGATAATGAGGGCCTGAGCCATGGTTGGAGCCTGGACTACAGCACAGATGGTGAGGGACAAAGGAAGAGAGAGATTGTCTTTTGTTTGGTTGGTTTGGATCGTAACAGTTTTACACCTGTAAATATGTGATTAATGTTTGGTTATCACGTCGTTTCCAGTTGTCAAATATCCATTTGGAGGATGTGGCTAAAAACAGAGTGACTCCTGTCATAACTGAATATTTCTATGGAGACTACATCTATGTGACCTTTATTTCACAGAAAAATATTAACATGTTCAATTTTTGTTCTTCTGTAGTAGTTGACTGTGGAGAACCCAAACCTTTGCTGAATGGAGGAGTGACCTTCCTTTCTGGCTTTCAGAATCAGTATGGTTCTGTTGTTCAGTATCACTGCAATGAGCCAATTTACTCCCTCCCTGGGGGTGTTAATGGTGAGATATTTAGATATACTGTTCAAAAAGCATAATTAAGAAAAATGTAAATTTCCGATTTAGCTTATCTAAAATTAAATGCAATTGTTTTTGTTCCCTCTGGTCTTTAGTTAGTTTCACCTGTGAAGCAGACAGAAAGTGGAGATCTAACCACATCGATGTCACACCAACATGTATACCTGGTATTATATTACCTTATGCTGTTTAATGATAACTAAAATACCTTGCACCTTGTTCCTTGTACTTGTATTGAAAACCTGTGATAACCGATCTAGGATGCTTTAGTTAAAGGATGAAGTATTTGTCTCTATAACCTAATTTCTTTCTGTCTCATCCAGTCTGTGGACAGCCTACAAAACTCCTCTCTGCCTATCAGAGGATCATTGGAGGCACCGACGCTCCAGACAAAACCATCCCCTGGCAAGTGTTAATGAGTGTGGATGGAAAAAGAGCAGGAGGCATGGTGATTGCAGACCACTGGATTATGACGGCAGCTTCTGTCCTAGCTGGACAAAAATTATCAAATGAGGATGTACGGGTAAGTGGGCTACTATAGGTGAACATCCATTGTTTCAATGTTTTTAAATTTAAATGTATGTCTTCCTATGCTTGTGATTTGCAGATTTACATGGGAGTAACTGATGTTAAAACCCTGACAGCCTCTCCTGTGTATGCTGCCTCATTCCACATTCACCCTGAATACAACAACCCTAACGGGTTAGACTACAACAATGACATTGCATTGATCAAAATACCAGACCCAATCACATTCAGCTCATCTGTTATGCCAATATGTTTGCCAGCCAAAGGTGCTACATATGTCACTGGCATGATGGGGTAAATAAACAACTGTTTTTTCATCTGAGTTTTCAGGTGGCTCTGATTTGCTTTTTCAAACTCACTTTAACTGTTTCTTCAACATTTTCTTTCAGACTGGTATCCGGCCATGGCATTACAGAAACAGAAAACAAAGAACGGATTTTAACAAATAAGATGAAGTATGTGCAACTCCCTGTGGTGGAGCAGGAGAGATGCAGTAATTCAATTACTTTGTTAAAGAGGACAAATGACAATGTACCAAATCTGACAAATAACATGTTTTGTGCTGGAGTCCCTGAAGGTGGGAAGGACTCCTGTCAAGGTGACAGTGGAGGTCCCTTTGCCCTGTATTCAGACAGACGGTTCTGGGCTGCTGGGATTGTCAGCTGGGGGGTTGACTGCGGACAGCAGGGAACATATGGAGTCTATACCAGAGTCACCAACTATGTGGACTGGATCAACAAGACTATGCAGGAGAACTGAAATGTACATTTTCAGTTATAAAGCGATTTGAAGATGTTGACAGAACAAAAGTAAACTAAAACATCTACAATAAAAAAGAGAACAAATTTGGCTCAAAATGTAATCTGCATTCAGTTTTAATACATAGTGTGTAACAAAAAGCTATGAATTAAGTTAATCTTCCAGTTAGCAATAAAATTATGATCAAGTCATAATTTCAAATTTTCATGACAAGAACCATTTAAAAACATGAAAATTATTTAAATGATGTCATACTTCTCGTAAAGTCATTGCATTGTATTAAAATATCCAGTAAAGCGTTTTTGAATAAAGTGACTTACAGGTGCCTTTTCATACATCTCAGATTATTCATAGATCGTCTCACTGGTAAAGTTTATAACTGGATTAGTGCCTTTTTCAACTCCCTCTCACAAATTTGGTGTTTGTCAGTCACTGTAATACCTTGCACCATTTGATATTGTTAATTACTCAGTGTTTCTACAGTAGTAGTTAGGACTAGTTCTCTCTTCATGAACTCATCAAAATGGTAGGCTCTCCTTCCATTAACATTTTTTTGCATGCTTACTGTACTCATACTATGACTCATACTATGCTCATAATGTTAAACTTACTGTACACAAACTTTATTTTACTTCTCATTTTACTTTTCTGCTTAGTCAGTTATGGAGCTATTATTGGCCATGTTCTTCTCTAATTTATACCTGCATTTATTTTTGCCAAAACAAACAAACCCTGGAGGTTAAATTCCATTGAAAATAGTACAAACCACAGCCTGTGTGACATCATCCATTCGTGCACAAGACATTAACCTAAACCAGCAGTCACAAAGAATTTATTGCAAACATGGGTTGGACGTACTGTGTTATATGGTAAGCTTGGTCAAATCTTTTCACCTGCATGTTGCATGTTTTAGTTTAGATTTTTTCAATTTCATGAATTTTTAGAACACTACATCACTGTGCAAGCAGTGATGTAGTGTTCTAAGCAGTTTTCTAAGGTTGACTATAATTCATTTCTCAAAACACCATATACAAAACTAAAGATGTGAATGTGAACTACATGTGGTTCCAAATGTTAAAATTGATTGTATCACTTTGTTTGTTCTTTTTCTGTTTGCATCAACTTCGAACCAGCAACTTAGTTCCAACTCTCTGTTTATGCACAATTCCAGGTTTCTGTGTTTGTCAGTGAGCGAGTGCTGGCGGCTGCCCAACTCGCCTGTTGTGCATGGGGAGGTCCAGTCTCCTCAGTATCCCCGGCCTTACCTTCCCAACCTGCTGAAGGAATGGGACATCTTGGTTCCTGAGGGCTACCAGATCCAGCTGTCCCTGACAAACCTGGATGTCAAAGCTTCTTTGGGCTGCTATCAAGACTCATTGACGGTCAGAGTCATACTAAAACAATATTATATAATATTCCAAACAACAGATCAGTTTATTAGTACTCAAGTCCAGAACCCGAATTTGAAACTTAATATTTATATTTATTACTTAACTTTGACCAGTGTAATGATGACCTGCCCAAACTGGGTTCATAAATTGAAACTAGGGAATCAGTTTTTGCATCCATCCATCCATCCATCCATCCATACATCCATTTTCTGCAACATATCCAGGACAGAGTTGTTTTACCAGCAGGCTAAGCAAGGGAATCCAGACGTTCCCCTCCCCAGCAACCTTTTCCAGGCCCTCCTGTGGTATCCTAAGGTGTTCCCAAGCCAGAAGAGGTATTTAATAATCCCAACATGTTCAGAGTCTTCCCTAGTCTCCTACCAGTTGGACATGCCCGGAAGATGTCCAAAGTGGTTTTTTGAGACCATACTGATCAGATGCCTGAACCATCTACACTGGCCACTTTCAACATGAAAGAGCAACGGCTCTACTCCAAGCTCCCTGGGAGCTTTCCATATCTCTAAGGGTGAGCCAACGTGTGGATGAAACTCATTTCATTCATAGGTCCAACGCATTATTATTGCGTTAACGCATTAATTAATTAATGCAGACAGTTATTTTATCGCACTTTAACACAGTTTTTATTATTATTTTTATTTTTAAAGTCTGCTGCTCACTGGTTCTGAATACACATACAGTCAAACCATGGGTCACAGGAGCGGTGGGATGTTGATCAGCCTGAAAATCACCTACCCAAACAAGCAGCGGTGGAGGCTTCGGCAGACTGGATGCAGTGTGTCGGAGAAGTAGATAAACCAAAGCTAGACAAGTGATCAAATGCCATAGCGATGGCATAGCGAAGCCCTTGCAGTGTTAAATAGTTTTGGTTTTATATTTGATTTGATTATGTTACCGGCGCCAGACCTAGGGGTAATCTGGACCGGCAGCAAAGGTTACACAGGCTAGGGAGCACTGTGTAGCCAACTTTCGAAACAACTGTGAGACTGAAGTTCATGAAAAGAAACTACTGAACATGGCGACGCTCGTCGGAGCAGTTAGCTACACAACAAAGCTTACTACACTTTACACACATCTTGAAATCATCTTACAACACAACAGAACATTTCATACAACATTCACATTACATACTGATCCAAACTAAACATAGAAAAACAAGTTTTACTGTACCTGTGGATTAATAGAGAGATGACCAAAGTTAGCGTCTTGCTCAAGCCAGAGCTCGTTTATTTCTGAGCTGCGCATGAGCGGGGCTTGTAGCTGCAGCCTCCCTACTTGATCCACGGCAGTACCAGAGCACCATCTACTGACCAGTTAGTGCATTACCTTTGGGTTATGAGTTAGTGTATTAGGATAGATCAATTATAACGAAAAATGGGGGGTGTCTGTTTACCTAAAACTAAACATGTAGCGTTTCCAACCTACTACAATTACATTAATATTTGAGTTGAGATTTACAAGAAATATTTTATTGCTTCTGTGTAAAGGGAATACTGCTGGTAAAAAGCACCTTATTTGTTTAAACTGTTTGCAAACCACATGTTATTGCACTTTTATGTATACAGCAGTACATTTAATTTAAACGTGCGCAATACACTACTTTAGAATTCATTATTCAATTTTGCGCATGACAAAGGGATTTGTTGTGATTGAAAATTTTAATTGTTGCCCAGCACTAATAAATATATAAATTTAAATATAAAAATATGTAATAAACAGTAAAGAACTGGCAGCAGGGTTGCTATTATTTTACTGTAAAATTAACATTGTTTTACTGTCACTATGATTAACGGTGTTTTACTGTTAATGAAAAATACAGTATGAATTGTTTTTTTGATTACTTTCACAGTATTTTATAACTAATTTACTTGTTTAAAAACATTATATAGCTGGTTGTCACTCTTCCCACATTGTCCAAAGCTGACATGCACTGAACACAAACCATATAAAAATGTTATTTGTTAGTGAAGAACAGAGATAAATCTTTAATTTTTGAATCATGTAATTGCAGTGTGAGAGGAAAAAAATTCAAAGATTCTTATTTCACTTTACTTCTTATTTAAATATAAAGTTGGAAACTGCAAAATAAGATTAATTGCATTTTTTTACTATGTATACTCACGACATATGAGGAAACCCGTTCTCTCAATCCAGCTTTGGAAGCCCGTTGACTGCGTGAGAAAGAGAGAGAGAGTTCCAAAATTACTTTCATTGCAACTTCTCACATGCAATTTCCTGTTTTTATAATGTGGAGTATGAACATAAAGATCCAAAGAAAAAATACCCCCAGCCCTGAGCTAACGTATGGACCAGCCTGTAACATACAAACAGTTGAATGGGTTGTTTCAGAAGCAGAACACAAATAACACGGAGAGAATGACATAAAGAATACATGATGTGGAATAAGAGATGTAATGAGTAAAACGAATTGATAGAAAGAATAGAGTGAGATAATGGAAGAGGGATTGAGACTTTCTACTCTGTAAGGAAGAAAGAGGAAAGGAACAGGAGGGGGAGATTGAGATAAAGAAAGAATTAGAGGATTGGGATAAGCCCAAGTTTTGAAAAATATGAGTAATGGGATGAAATAAGCTCATCTTCAATTAAGTCCCACTCAAAGTCCATGAATCTCCTCAGCAGAGTGGATGAATGTGAACTGACTGTTGTTGTCTTTTTGTTGTTGACTTTGCCAGTTTTCTTTGATAAGACCCTTTGTGCCTGGTCCAGCCTCGGTGCCTCCCTTAGGGTTTTTTCCAACCAAGCACCTGACAAACAACAACATGGCAGGCCAGATCCACTGACACACTGCACACTGACTCTGGGCTTAATTACACATTCCTTATGATTTCTGTAGGCTACATTATGTGCTATCAGACCTGCACATTTCAGAAAGGTCCTTTTGCATTCAGGCATACAACACCATAGTACTAAATTAGGTATATTGTTGTGATTTTTCATGCCTCACACAGGCCACTGAGGAGCTAGACCGATGTTCACATATCTGACAAGAAAAAATCATAGCAAGCCAAACAAATGTGACTGTCCTGGTTAAAGAAGTAGTAAACTGCAGTTGTAAGACTGTGAAGCAAGAAAGAAAACTGCTCATTTTGCCAGTTTACCTGACAGTTGCCATGTTTCAGTGTTTCAGGTGTGTGAAATCAATTGTGTCATGTGATTAACAGGCAAGTACTTCATATGATCAGTAATGTAGAGAGAACGGCACTGCTCCAGTCAGCGTTATAAGTTAATGCTCCATTTTACCGTCTCTTGTGAACAAGTCTCTAAGATACTTGAACTTACTTGGTTCAGAAAGTTATTAGCACATTAGAGAAGCAATACACCGTTTTCCAGCAGAAAACCATAGCCTCAAACTTGAGGACTGAGACTGTTTTACACTTGACAGTAAAATGTCACAGTGCGTGGTGGCGTTCATGGTCTGATGAAGCCAACAGAACCACATCATCTAATAAGAGCAAAGAAGCAATTCTGAGGTCTGGTCCCTACCTTTACGTTTGACTTCCAAGAACACAGACACAGCTCTCACTCCTGTTATGTAAGAACCGGATGGCTCGTACCAATTGGCCCATAATCCTGCAGTGAAATGACTCAGCATGTTCTATGGTCTTACAATATCTTTTTTGCTCTTTTTCCTTTTCAGGTTCTCTATGATCAAAAGGTCTTGGGGAAGTTTTGTGGCCAAGAAAATTCAACTGATCACCCAGGCCAAGACCCAATCCTTTCTCAAGGCAACAGAATGACTCTCATATTCCAAACAAGTAATTCCTCTCCAGAGGTCCAGCAGCACATTGGCTTCTCTGCTACCTACAAGGCAATAGGTAGAGTTTTTCTGGTTACTTCCCTCGTCCCTTTAATGAATGATGTCCACCAACCTTCAAGAAGAATTCCAACAGTAATTTCCAACATAAATAATAACAGTTCTTCTTTAATTTCTTTTATTGCCATGTACAATTACAGTGATGCAGTCATTAGTAATGAAAGACATCAGGCTCCCAACATCATCAACTGTTGGGAATATTTCTTAGGTGTCTTAGTTGATGTAACGGGGAAAGGTAAGACAGGTATAGCTTAGAGTAGTTTAGCGGACTCCTAAGTGTTTATCTGACATTCATGACTTCAGGTATTTCGCTCATGTTCTTGCTATGGTCAAGATGACAACCAGAGACTGATTAGTTAGAGACAGTAGCTCAGACATCAGGCTAGTAGACATCAGTGCTTCTCTGGGAATCTTTCAAGGTTGAGCCATACAAGAATATTTACAAGAACTCACTGGCTCCAATATGGCAAAGCATTGGAATCTAAACATCAGATAGATTAGTTGTTCTAGGTGAAGGTTACCTAATAGAGAAACCTACAGGCACTAGGGGGAAGACAGAAATATAAAAAGGACCAAAAGATGTTATGCTTCAGATTTGGTGTCGGCATTGTTGTGTTTACACGTTGGATGCTGACACTGTTTCTCCTTGGCCAAGTATCATTAAACTTTGCTGTGTAAAACTTCGTCAGTCTCCGAAAACCTTCTTCACACTTGACAACTGGCTCACCACAATAATTTCTCAACATCAACTAACGACAGCATCACTTTTCAAAGAATCAAATCAAAACGTACTCATTTCTCAGCAAATTCTCCATTACTTTTGCCTTTGTGTCCTGGATTTGTTCATTCATTATGTGTCGATGGAGCAGCTCCAAGATTTGCCTCTGTAGATGACGTTACAACAGTTTAATCTTGTGCTGATCAGCTTAAGATGAGACTTTTTCAAGACACAAATTATATCTAAGCCAAACAATAATACAATAACCTAAATTAAACTTGAGGGTAGGTTCTCCCTTTACTAATCTTTTTATTACCAGACATAGATGAGTGTTCAAAACCAGACTCTGGAGATGGCTCATATCCACTCTGCTCCCAGATCTGCATCAACACCCCTGGCTCTTACCGCTGCTCCTGCCACCATGATTACAAACTTCATTTAGACCAGCACACATGTTTGTGTGAGTACAGTATATAGTAAATGCATGCTTCTTCATATGTGCCTTATTGTGTGTTATCCCCAGCAGTCAGTTTAAAATGAGTCATTCATTTTCAAGTGAACTGATGAATCTCTTCTTTTCACAATAATACTTACTTTTGCCCTTTGTCCAGTATCCTGTGGTGGTTGTATATTTGACAAACATGAGGGACATCTGTCCAGTCCAGGGTACCCTCATCCCTCACCTCCTTTTCTGTCCTGCAAGTACATCATCTCTGTGGAGCCCAGATTCACTGTCACTCTCAACTTCACTGACAACTTCCACATAGAGAGTGTGGACACTCAGCAAGGTCCCAAGTGTTTACATCACTGGCTGCAGGTATTGGCAAAGGGCTTCCTTACAACCAATGACAAGAGATCAACTCTGATATGTCTCAGTATATATACTATTGCTGTCATAGGTGACAATTCCAGACAGGGAGCCCATGCAGCTGTGTGGTGGACAGAGTCCGGGTGTGATAGCTACAAATTCCAGTACTGTCAGACTGGATTACCACACTGATAATGAGGGCCTGAGCCACGGCTGGAGCCTGGACTACAGCACAGATGGTGAGGGACGAAGGAAGAAAGAAACGGTCACAGTTTTTTAACTGTAAATATGTGTTTAATGTTTGGTTATCACATCCTTTGTAGTTGTCAAATGTCCATTTCCGGGGAAAGTGGCTAAAGGCAGAGTGACTCCTTTCTTAACTGAGTATTTCTACAGAGATTACATCTATGTGACCTGTGACCGAGGATACAAGCTGATGATGGTTTGATGTTTTCTGTCTTTCACTGTTCATTTGTTGACACCAAAATAAGATGTTGCTTAATGTGTTTCTGTTTAATTTTTTTTATATTTTGAAGTAGACAAACATTCATCCAATATATTGCGTTCAATCAATCCACTCATTCTCAGGATGGTCAAAAGATCAAGACATACTCAGCCATGTGTCAAAAAGACAGACAGTGGCACCTCCCTCTGCCAAAATGCCAGAGTATGTCTATTTAATAAAGAAAATTATCAAATACAATTTACTGTTACACTTGGAAAATATTAATGTGTCCTTGTTTTCTTCTGTAGTAGTTGACTGTGGAGAGCCCAAACCTTTGCTGAATGGAGGAGTGACCTTCCTGTCTGGATTTCAGAATCAGTATGGTTCTGTTGTTCATTATCACTGCAATGAACCTTTTTACTCTCTCCCTAGGAGAGTTATAGATATATATATATATGTATATATATATGTATATATATATATATATATATATATATATATATATATATATATATATATATTATTCAAAAAATATGATTAATGAAAAAAATACATTTCTGATATAACCAACAAAAAATAAATGTCATTCACTCTGGTCTTCAGTTAGCTTCACCTGTGAAGCAGACAGAAAGTGGAGATCCAACCACACCATCACTCCAACATGTGTACCTGGTATTGAATTCCTTTGATACCTAAGACGAGTTATTTAAAACAAGTCTGTATCTGTGTAAAACTAATTTATATCTGTCTCATCCAGTTTGTGGAAAGCCTACAAATCTCATCTCTTCCTATCAGAGGATCATAGGAGGGAGGGAAGCTCCAGAAAAAACCATCCCCTGGCAAGTGTTACTGAGAGTAGATGGACACAGAGCAGGAGGCATGGTGATTGCAGACCGCTGGATTATGACTGCAGCTCATGTCTTAAAGCATAATGGACAACAAGTATCAAAAGAGTCTATACAAGTAAGTAGCTCTAGAGGTTGTCTCCATCCCTATTGCCTTCATTTTTTAAAAATGTACATATACTGTATTTCCTCCTATGCTGTTGATGTACAGATTAACATGGGAGTAACTGATGTTAGTGAGCTCTATCCTGTGTATGCTGCCTCTGTCCACATTCACCCTAAATACAACAACCCCAACGACTTAGATTACGACAATGACATCGCCTTGATCAAACTGCAAGACCGAATCACATTCAACTCATCCATTATGCCAATATGTTTGCCAGCAAAGGGTGCCACATACGTCACTGGCATGATGGGGTAATCAAACATTTCATAGAGTTTCACTTCATAGTGCTGCATAATTCAGTTTATCCATTATTTATTTTGTCTGCTTTTATTTGTGTGAACTCAATAACTTTACCCAGCATTTAAATCTTCTTTTTGCTTTTATCTCTTGTTGTGCCAACATGTGAATCTTTTAGGTAGGCGACTCTGATTTGCTTTTTTCACCATAGCTGTCTCTTCTACATTTTTTTTCAGACTGGTGTCCGGCTATGGCCTTACAGACACAGCCGACAACCGATGGATTGTCCCAAATAAGTTGAAGTACGTGCAACTCCCTGTGGTTGAGCAGGAGAGATGCAATAATTCAATCACTTTGTTGAAGAGGACAAGGAAAAATGTACCAAGTCTGAGAAATAACATGTTTTGTGCTGGAGTCCCTGAAGGTGGGAAAGACTCCTGCCACAGTGATAATGGAGGCCCCTTCGCCCTGAGTGAAGATGGACTGTTCTGGGTTGCTGGGATTGTCAGCTGGGGGGTTGACTGCGGACAGCAGGGAACATATGGAGTCTATACCAGAGTCGCAAACTACTTAGACTGGATCAACAAAACTATGCGGAAGAAGTTTACTAAATTTAATCACTAAGTTATAAAATGTGGTTTGTTGAACACAACCAGGGACAAATATGTCTAAATAAAAATAAATGAGGAAGAATTATTTGGCTCATAAAGTCCTTTCTTATTCAACTTAATGAAATGATGAAGGTGAGGTACACCACTTCAGCAGCCAGATGAGCAGGTTGAATGAATGAAATTAAAAGAATGATATTATCCCAAAATGTATAGCCGGTAACTTGATCTGACTTTCGTTTGGTGCTGCGCAGAAAGCATAATGTGAGTTTGGTAAGGCTCGCTAAAAACAGCTGCTTGCTGCCCCTGGAAATTAGATTAGATAAACTTCAAATGTATAATGCAAAACCTTCAGTCTGCTTCTTTCCCCCAAAAATGTATTTTTGTAAAAATTAGACAATATAGCCAGTAATTTATTACATGCTAAGTAAACCAAGAGCAGGGGGTGTGGCTTGAAGAAGGGTCAATTTTATCCAGCCTAAATAACAATTTAGATAATTATCTCTCAATAGTTATAATTATATAACACAATTCCAAATACAAATCAATTCCCCTGTGATTTCAGCCAAAGACGGACGTTATTGCTTGTTTCCATAGTGACCCATTACCAGCTCCTTTTTGCTCTGTCATTGGACGATCCTGTCTGCTCACTTTTACTTTCACTTTTGACGTGCTGCGCATGCTCTCGACAGCGAGACAGGTTACATGTCCTGTACTCCCTCATGATTTTATTAGATTATATATATTGATGTACAGCTCTTGTACATTATAGATACGATGTAGGAAAGGCTGTAAAATTAACTCAGACTGTAGTGATGTAACGAGCCGTTGTAAGTAGTTGAAATCAAAAGTGAAAGTACTTTCTCAGTAGTTGTTTTTATTTATCTTGTACCAACGTAACATTTGCCTACAACCAACAAAAAGTCTTACTTACCGAAACACGAAAACAAGACTCCATGATGATGATTGAAGTCATTTTTTTGGGATACTTTCTGACTTGCGTTTGTGGTAAGAATACTAACTTAACGAAGGCACACTCATGCAGCACTGAATGGTGGGTGGGCATTGGTTGTCAAGCTTAGTAGGCAAATACAGTCTAATTGTCACAAAGTGACAGTATTTTGTATACTTCTAAATCAATTAAGTGTTTACTGTAATCTTGAAAACACCATAGTCAGTGCATAGCATCTGTAAAAATGTGAAATGTGTCTAAAGGCAAGTAAGCAGTTCAGCATGTATGTAGAAATTAAATTTTCAATAATAAATGTATGTTGAGTGAATATATTCTTGGGTTTAATAAGAGCAGTTTCTCAAAGTAAAATCCTCTGGAAATCAGCAATTTCTTGTAAATATAACTCAAGTAAACAAACTGAAAATAAGTCTCAGAACTCTATATTTATTTGCCCTTATATTGTACCTAATTACATGGTTAAACCTTCAAAATTTCTGTTTAATAGTAGTCTTCTGGTATTTGTTTACGTGATAAGGTTAAAAATGTCAACTGTTCAGTGTGTAAAAGGTGGCTAACCTCCATTGTTATATGTATAATCAAAACTTCATTCAGATGTCATTCATTCCAGATGATACAGTAATATTTTAAGACTTTTTTATATTTTTGAAATCTGCCCCTTGTTTCTCAGCTGATGACGTTGCAGACATTGTACTTTCCTGCTCCCTGGTGGAGGAGGGAGCCGGACTGGGTGGAATGGGAGGTGGCGCTCTTTTCTCACGAACTCCAGCCACTCTTGTCTTAAGAGACGTTGCAGTGGCTTCTGACCAGTCAATCGAAACACTCACCGCATTTGTCCCGCCTTCAATCCCTGATCCAGATGCCATCCTGTTAGAAGCCACAGGTTTTCCCTACCTTCTCTTTATATAAAGTTTGGTGTCATATAAACGCAGCCTGTGATTAATTCCTCCTCTCATCTCTTTGTGGCAGTGTCCTCACCTGAGATCCCCAACTCAGATGTGTTGCTCCATGCAGACTGCAATGACCAGGAAGTGATGTGCGAAATAAGCAGTTACACTCCTCGTGGATCTCAGGAAAGTTCAGATCCAGCTTATTTCATGGTGTCCCTTAATGTGGAAGGAGTTGACTTCAGCACTGCATTGATTCTGCAGACTCTGACGGTGAAGAAGGACCAGTCGACACTCATACAAAACAAATTGGGTCTGCCTCTTAGCCAGTCGGGAACTATTCTGACTGAGGGTGAATTCCAGACTTCAATATCACATTTCACCTTTTCATTGAATTGTTTCTATTCTTTGTTTTGTTAGACAGGCAGTAACATAAATCCCTCCATTTTCTCTGCTGTTGTCTTTACTTTCTGTTCCCTCAGTGATATTCCTGGTGTTTTCCCACATCAAGTCTGTATCTGCACCTCTGAGAGGAGATGTTCTCCTCAATTGTGGCTTCAAGCAGCAGGAGATACCCTTAGCGCAGGAGGTGGGCATTGAATGGCGACAGCAGCACAGGGGGAAAGGGAGAAAAGTGCTTGAAATGAAGACGAGGCTGGACGATGCAGAAGGGAGCACAGTGGGTAAGTGCTGTGTGAACAGGTGTGCCTCACCTGTTCTGGTTTATCCAGGAAGATTAAAACACTGAGGAAGGCTTCTTGTGGCTCTGACAGTGTTGATAATGGTACATTAGTGCTAGCTGGCTTCAGTGGCATGGAAGTTCATGAATAAATAAATTCAAATTGATTGTACATGCACATTTTTAGTGATGTTTTTAGGACAGTGTTGAAATATTTTAAACTCACAAAAGTGAGTCTTGCCAAGTAGCCATTTTGATATTAAACACTAAGTTAATGCATTAGATTAAAAAACATTGCATTGTTTTAAATATTCATAAATAATAATAATAGCTAACCATGAAATTAGTTGTCAAACCACAAGACCACCTACATGTTTGAGGTAAAGTGTGATTTTATAATGATCATAATTGCAATTTCTAGTCTCTGACATCTTTAGCGTTTTGTGTGTGATTGAAATTCTCTTAATCACTTGATAAATGGGTAATCCAAGGCCATTAAAATTAAGCCATTAAATTTGGTGGATTGTTCTATGTAGCTTTATACAGCTACTCCTAAATGTTAGCTTGAAAGCTCCAGTACAAGCGAGAAAGTCGACCTTGAGTTAAGATTGTCAACACCTGTTTCATTTTCTGTCCTCAGTTAATGCAGAAAGGGTGGGCTCCAGCATGGATGCTGCCCAACTTGTTGGTGAGGGTAACGCCTCTGTGACTCTGACCAACCTGAAAGTTTTGGATGAGGGAGCCTACATCTGTACTGTCAGTTTAGGCATTTTCCATGCCCAGCAGGTCATTCAACTCCACATTATTCGTAAGTTTCACCCTAATCTCTCAATTTAGAAAAATCTACTGAATAGCTCTCAATTGCTCCTCTGCTGGTCTTTGTGTCAGAACCACCCAGTGTTTCACTCTCAGAGGAGAAGTTGGTGTTGAAGACAAAGTCACCCCAGACACTGAGCTGCCACTGCACTAAATACTATCCACTGGATGCTCAGGTCTGTAACTACTTTGTTCTTAGATGTAGATGTTAACACCAGTTTCTTGTCCCTTACCTGCTATTCAGCAACTTGGCAAGACATAAAATCTCAGGAAAGTTGAGTTATTAATTTATTAATAACACTGAAATCCAAAGGCTACTGATGACCATAGAGATGAAATTAGGGATGCACCGAAATGAAAATTCTTGTCCGAAGCCAAAACTGAATATAATAAAATAATTTGCTGAATACCGAACAAGTACATTCACATTATTTTTTTTACCATTGGATAAATTAAATAGTCAAAATGTGCTTTTTACTCAGTGTTTCCCACAGAATTTAGAGAGACTAGGGTGGGTGGGTCCGAGACCTGAGAGGGTCCGATAAAGTAAATTAGATGTGTCCATTTCCTTTTAATGTACACCTGTAATATGTTTTATGCTTTCTGTGTGAATATAATCCAATTAATATGATTTATATCCTGTGTAGACAACTTATTTTGACAACCGGACATTGTCACACGTGTATCCTAGCTAATTCATCAAGTCTGACCCAATTTGATAAATAATGTTGTACGTGGTTCTCGTATCACATAACATGAAGAAATCACAGACTCTCTTCAGGTGGGATTCTCATACTGCAACACTTGTCTTTGTAAAGAGAGAATCTGACAGGAAAAACCTGTCTGTCAGCTGCACTGGTCCTTTTCAGTAGATTTTCCATAAAGGCTTGAATATGTGTGCACTCCAAATTTAGGTGCAGCTAGCTTAGTCACCTTCTCATAAATGAGTGACAGAAGCACTCAAAGCAGGTCAGACCATTTGTTGCCTTTTCTAAGAAGTCAGCCACAGATGGAGAGGATGTGCTAGGAGACAATTCAGCAGAACAGTGTCTGCAAACAGAGAGTTTTGGTCTTTCTCAGACACTTTAAAATGCTTCCACACTGCTGACGTGTTAGCGTAACTGTTCGATAAAATTTCTTCGGTCTTTTAAGTTATTAGGCTGAACACCGCGAGTGTTTTTTTGCTATTTAACATTTGATGCATCCCTAGATGAAATGTACACAGGTAAAAGGTCTATTGTCCAAATAGTGTTTGCGTTTTCTGTTACAGAAATGATTTAATATATTCAATCATTTATTTAATTTTATGCATGTTTTAAAAGGTTTTACTCTCTCTTATCCATTTGATTTGTTATAGTCTTTAATCTATCTTACCTTATTTAGAAATTTATCTATATCTTTTATTGGTTTTATTATTACATTTTCATTTTTTGTGAGCATTAGTCTTTAATTCTTTAACTATTTACACTTGTACTGTCTTAATATCAACTTGTCAGTGAGCTTTAAAACACTTTCAATGAACGTACCTGTATGAAAGATGCTACACATCCACACATATACAAATAGTTTGATTTATTGATTAACTTGTCATGATCCTCCTGCCTTTCAGATGGAGTGGTCATACCTCTCTCCTACAGACACAGAGCCTACAGTGTTTCGAGACCAAGGCTCTCTGTCTAGCCATCGACAACATGGTGATGGGACTTATTCCCAGTCATCTCACCTCACTATGCCCTCCAGTGTCACCCCTGGAACTAAGATAACCTGCAGGGTATCCCACCTAGCCCTGGGCGAGCCTCTCTCTGTTACTGTGATGGTAGAAGCTCCAGAACCAGGTATTCATGTGTTGCTTTTGTTTGTTGCTTAACTTATTAAGCAACAAACAACTTATTTTTAAAGGAATAGTTTGACATTTTGGGAAACATACCTATTTACTTTCTTGCCGTGAGTTAGCTCAGAAGATCAATGCCGCTCCCATGTCTGTACGGTAAATATGAAGCTACAGCCAGGTAGCTTAGCTTAGCATAAAGACTGGAAACGGGGTTGCCTGGTTCTGTCTAAATGTAACAAAATCTGACTACAAGCACATCTAATCATCCAAGTGTTGCATCAACAGCTTGAGCAAAAGACTAAATTACATTGCTATCTCTGGCAAAAAAAATAGCAGATCAAAATGTTGTTACCATGGAACTCCAGCTGATTTACATGACCTTGACTAGTGTAAAGTCTTGTAAGATGGGCTGCAGGTTTCAGAGAAGGGAGCTCACTAAGTAACATTTTATAAGTCGTGTTTAATGGTACAAAAAACAACCACCAACGTTTTATGGGGGTTATGTTTCTGTTTCCTATATGGAGTATAATACATAAATGGTTTGAAACTATAGTTTAGGTCATATCACAGCCTCTTATGATTGTGTCACAGTTAACAGGTGCATTGAAATGGAAAAATGCAGCTTTCAACTTTTAACTTAACCACAAAATTGTTGAAAACGAAGAAACAAAAATTTTATTTATTTTGCACATTAAATATTCCAGCAACAAACATTATTTATTAACATTACACACTGTGACTGTATTGTGTATCTTGTGCTCAATGTCAACCCAGTATAAAAAAACTTAACTGGTCTCTGTGTCTTTCACTCTACAGATTCTTATTGGTGGGTTCTGGGGTTTCTGGTCGTCACTGTGATTTTCTTCTACCAGGTCATGAGATAAAGAAGTAGAAGAAATTCTACCAGATAATCCTTACTTGAAACTGAGCCCAGAAGGACTTCCTTTGTGTCATTTGTGAGTCTGTAAGTTATTACTGATTTCATTAGAAGCCATCACTGGTTCTTTTAACTCTTCTGTCTCTCTCTACTGAACTGTGAAATACAAATTTTGGGAGAAAATACTGTATTTTCATATTCACCTGTACCATTTATTTGCTTTCTAAATATGTTGTTGAGTACCGTTGGTAGGGGTTTACTTATGTTAAAGTGTGTGAATTTTGCATTTCTGTAACCTGCAACATATTAAATTCTGTGCATTTGGCATAAAACCCACAATTTAAATTCCAAACTATACTTTCCATCAAAAGTGCTTTTGTCACACATAAATTACCCACCGCAGTTTCATTATGTGTCTAACACTGACTGACACATACTTGAATTGTGTTTTGATTGTCTAGTGCTGCAGGAAACTTGCTTTCTTACTCAGAACCGAATAGTGTTTTAAGTTGCTCTTAAAAAGGACATGCAGCTTAAAACAAGGACAACAAAGCTGAATGAAAACTAAAAATATACATAGAACTTATATACAAGTAGGTGAAAAAATAAGTGCATATATGAATTTGAAAGCAAATATCAAATCAGTGGTACTATGAATATGATAAGAGACATGTAACATATGTGCAGTCAAATATATAATTCATTTTGTTTCAAAGTGTCAGTTTATAAAAACTTGCTGCTCCAATGTTTAGAGTTATACATGCTTTTCTATGCTGTTGCCCATCATAGAAGTCTTCAAAGTTGCATAAATCCTCCACTAGAAGGGACAACAGCTGAAGCAAGCAGTTATACAATAGACATTAACAAAACTTGCAATGAGGTACAGGACTATTGATCTGATTCAAGCTGGTTGAAATTATCTAGGCCTTGAATTATTTGTGTGGCTTCTTTGTTCCACTGACCAGAATAACCATGGATTTTTTTTATTGCCTTTTTTATGTGTTTTTGCTGAGAACTTGTAACTACTGATTCAATGTAAATGGGAATCTTCATTAAAAGCCTCTTAAATGGTTTTCTTTTTGAAAGGCTTTTTTGTTTTACTGTTTTCATACTATTTTAAATGTTGCTAAAATGTTATATTTCATTTCTCACTTGTATTTGTGTGTTGGATACCTGTTTTGTTGTTTACTTTTCACAATGACAGATTTCAAGACTCAGCAACAATGTTTAAGGTATTTGACATTTTTTTATAATAGAACTAAATTGAACCTGTGTTGTAAACAAATTAAAGGGTTTCGCTTTCATTAAATGATTACAGTCAAAATCAGGATCTGTATATTATAATAACAAAGCTGGCACCACTTGAAGTAGAGTAGATTGAAGGAAAAAAATTCTAACAGGGTTTAAATTGGCTCAATATGTCAACAAAATATAACAAAGGTCATCACTCAGTTCTGTTGATGATTTCTTTATTGGCATCAGCAAAAGTGGTAAGCATGCATTTGTTTTCCAGTTGCATCTCTCACTGCATTTTCAGGTTGTAAATCACAAAACATGTCCTCATATCTCATGTGGTAATTACCTAATAAAAATAGTTGCACAATATCAGATAATTATGGCTAACTGCTACAATTATGCGTAAATTCATTTTGTGCATAAGGTTTCTCATATTTTCTTTATTTTTTTGAACTCTCAAAATCAGTCTGAGGAGAGAGAGAAAATTTACTTTTCTTTTATATCAGACAACCCTCCCCAAAAAACCTGAAAGAATGTTTTCAGAAGTATAATCTGACGGATGTGTACTATTGTTTTAACCATACAATACTATGTTTTAACAGTTCACTGTAATTGCAGTTGTTTGCTGTCTTTGAATATTGTTTTTCTCTCAAAAGCAAGTGAAATTAACAAGATTTGGCAAACTCTTGAGCATCATTACATTGCATAAGCATTAGTTATCAGATTAGAAAGACATTATACACAGGTTGTTTAAACCACTGACAAAAGAAAATGTACAATCGGCAGTTAGATTCAGAAATGGCAGATACACAGGTCACACAAATAGGCAAAACTATTGACACTGTTTGCCATGCAAGTTAGAAACAAAGTCCTCATTTTGGCCCTTTCCATACCGCTGTTTTTATGTGAGAGGAGAGGGAGCGGGAGGGCCAGGTGACTCTGGGTTTCTAAATCATGTCCTTTACCCCATTTTCCTACGTTTTGAAACTCAGGTCAACTTAAACAACAATCAAAGAATCGCTTTGTTTGAACAACCTTTAAAACAAGTTGGCATTGAAATGTGACGCTACACATTCAACTGTCTATGGCTGTGACTCTGTCCAAGTCAGAGTTAAGACATCTTCCTCTGGGTTATAGCAGACAGCTCATGTACACAGTAGATTGTCTGTTAGTGGCTGCTTGTCTGTTTGTCTTGCTGTGCATATTACTATGCTACCACCTGTGGTACAAAAACCAAGGTGAAATGAAGCATAGTTAAACAACTGCTTTATTAATAATTGCAGACTTTAGTTTGCTTTATTTATACAGGGGAAAATTCAGCAATACTCTTACTACCTTCCCCTGAATCACTTATTTCTGACCTTTAAGTCTCACGGAGTCTCTTTGTAATTGTTATTAGTGAGCTTTGCAAGAGGTAAGAGAAAGTTAGGCCGGAAAGAAAACGAAGAGTTTACTAATAAAAGCCTATTAGCTAAACTTGGAAAAAGCTATTAGCTACAATGCTTTGGATCACAAATAAGCACACGCACATACAACAAAAATGTTCATAATCTTAATCTAACATGAATTTGTGTTAGTAGGTAGCAATGATGATAGCGGTTGTGACAGAAAGAGTGTGTTAGTTAGGCATGTCAGTATTAATTTACAAATGTAGGACTCTCAAAAAAGGTAATATGAACACGCTTTGGCGTATCTGGGGTAGAAAGGACTGCATACTCTTGTTCAATCTCCCAGCACGCATTCAACATCTGTACATTGTACATTTCCCCTCCCAGTACCTTCGTTCAGAGGGCTTAGCCCCTGTGTGTTCCCGTGTCCCAAGAATTTTCTCCCTTCCTCCCTCCTTCCCTTTTTTTCTTCCTCTTTCATTCTGCCTGCTGTGTCCTTCAATAATACATGAGGTGCAGAGACAGGAGAGAGTGAGTGAGACTTCATGGCAAAACAGGGGAAGGAGGCAACAAGGAGGAAGGGAGAGAGGGGACAAAGAGAGCAGGGACACTTATAAACACTACTGTCAAGTATAAGTGCAAGATGGTTTGATGGAAGACTGTGAAGAGAGGAAGGAGGGGGCGGATAAAAGAGAGCGCTTGGGTTTCTTTTTTTCTCTCTTCCCTCTCATATCATTCTAAAGTCCATATCCATCTGTACTGATGGGCTGAGCTTAGTAGAAGAAGTACACTGTGAATGAAAAAGAGAGGGAAAGAAAGTAATTAGTCTAATGGATCTGGCAATGTATTACTTAAAACCAAACAAGTAGAGAGCAGCCAGCTGAGCTCTGCTTCTTGTTTAGCGGCTATGAGTTTGCTTTTAGTAAAACTGGTATTATATCAATAATTTACTGTAATAAAAAGTCATGAATTATTGAAAATCAGAGCAGAGGTTCAAGCCAGATATAGGCTTGTTAGGGCAGAAACATATAATATGTTTATACCTGCACTCCTTTTACAATCTAAATTTATCTCTGTATCTTAATTTCCTGTGAAATTAACAGACTAATCATCAGTACTAATAAATACTGACACCATATGAATAATTGCCCTTTACTGAGGATTCTTTTCTTCATATACCTCTTCCTCTGCTGCCGAAATAAAAACCATAGCAAACACTTAATGATTGTCTGCTTTGTTAGTAATCGTATCTGTTTAGCCTATATAACCTCTGTCAGTCAATCAATAGACTGATCAATCTTTGTATTAGTATCGAGATGAAACTGTCTTCTACTTACAGAATATTATTCCAACCACAATGACCCCAATGATACCCATCATGATCATCATCTGAAAAGAGAAAACAATAACAATTACAAAAATGGGACATACCTTTATAAAGGTTAAGAGACACTGTAACTACTGATTGGAGTTAAAAAAAGAAACTGAACAATAAAACCTTTTAGACACTTGGGTTTTTTGCATTCAGTTATTCAATCTCCTGAGTATTTCAGGGTCTGTAGTGAAATCTCTACAATAACAGACTTCTATTTCCCATTTTCCCCAAAGCATCTGTTCAGTCTTTCATGACAGCTCATTAACAGATTCATGAGAGTAGGATGACGGCATTTCTAGAACAGACACTGTGTGTTCGCCTCAGAGCACCTCAGCATGAACAGTTGTCCAATACTTTAAAATAAAAGATATAATCTCTACTCGTTCCATTTACACGCTATACCTTTATTTACTATATACTAATAAGCATATTGTTAATTTAGACTTTGATCATATTGTGAGTTTCTTTTTGTAACAACAATCTGTTTTATGGACCTACACTAATGTGCCCACCTTGCAGTTCTTCCACCAGTATTTGTTCTTTAGCTTGGCTGCACAGCTTTCAAACTGGGAGGCTCCGGCTTGGAGAGCATCCGCTCTGTCATCCAGCTCTGAAAGCTTCTGGTCCCTTTCCAAAACCTTGTCCACATTCACCCGCATGATATCCACCACCTAGCTCATGGCAATGAGGATGAAAAAGCATTTGGCAGTGTTGGGGAGGAAGAGACAAAGAGGATGACAAGCACGGGTAAATAAAAGCATCACAGGGGACAAAGGGTTTTCTGAAGCTATATGAGAGTAAATAAGTTGCAGCAATCCTTTTACAAATTGCAGCAGAGGCCATTATACTGTATATTAAGAAGACAGGACCTTTCCTGAGAACATGAGAGCAACAAAGCATTTTCACATGCTTATTTGTCTTTGGCCCAATATAACCACTGTGCATATACAGTATGCCATGGTATTTTTAATGATTAAGCCATTGATGAGGTTCCCCTGCTGCTTTAATATCGGTGAATTGCATGTAACATCAAACTCAAAGTCTGGCTCGGTCCAGCTCACCTCCTCAACTTGGGCCTGTGTCTGCTGTAGCCTGCGGTTGCTGGAGGTATTAGGTGGGCCGGCAGGTGGGCCAGCTGGGGCTCCATCTGCACCTGGGGCTCCTGGAGCTCCGGGGGCAGCAGCATCTGGGGCAGACCTGAGAAGAAGCAGGAATTGAGATCGGAGTTAAGGAGACCATTTGATATTCTGATAACTCTCCAGCACATAACTTTAATCTAATTCATCTGCCAGTTATAGAGGGATAAAGCCACTGCATAGCAAAGGGAGAAAATGGAGTGGAGATAATAGGATGTAATGGGGAAAGAAATGAGGAGAGAATGAGCAGGTGATAGTGAAGAAAGAAAGTAGACTGAGAAAGAAGAAAAATAGGCCACAAATGGGAAGCAAGAAATAGAAAGCCCTGTCCAGGAAGACGGTGGCTGAATAATGGGAGAGGAGATTTGGGTGAGAAAAAAGAGAAGGGAGAAGCTCTCTTGCGATGGATTACAGTGAGTTGGGTGGGACTGAGAATAAAAAGTATAAGGCCTGAAAGTGAAGGGAAGAGGAGAGGGTTAATCCAGCAGGGGGGAGAGTAATGGGTACAGGAGGTTTAAAACTGAGTAAACAAGCTCCTCAGGGGAACAGTCACTGACTCAGCCTGATGGAAGGTCCAAATACATCATGGTCACTGCAGGAGGACAAAAGTTTAATGCCTTGAGGTACTCATGAACCATCAATCCCTTGACATTAATTTTCCTCAACATTAAGCAGGTGATGTTGACCTCAAACCCACTGAAGCATAATATGCTGTGTAAAAAAATATATATTTATATACAGTATCTTTGGTGTAAAATGAAATTAAAAATCTACATTTAACTCTACCTAAAGCTTTTTTCATGGCAGCAGTCAGCCTTGAAATACATAATTTAGTGATGCTGTGACGGGAAATTTTACTTGCGTCAGCAAAATCCTTCAAGCTGAAAGAAATCATTTGATTGTCACCCTCATTAAAAAAAAACATACAAGGCAATCAATTGGTTTGGATATATATTTTTCGAGAGCAGCTTAAGAGATATTTTAATTGTTTTTTTTAAAGAGCGCAGCAGAAAAGCCGCATTAATACTCACATCTTCTATGCAGCTGTTTGAACTGACTCTGGCAGCGGAGGAGGGGTGACGGGCAGTAAGGCAGGAGAGGGAGGGTCTGAAGTAGGCTACAATACGAGAAGAAGAAAAACAGCAAGATCAAAGAAAAAAGAGACGAGAATTTCTAGGCACTAGTCCAAGCAAACGTCCCAAATTTCAATTAGCAAAGTGATTAAAGTGCCGCGCTAACAGTAAAAGGAGGCGGGGAGGGCTTCTTGGTGCAGTGGAGCCGATCTTCTAGCGATGCATTTATACTGCAAGTCGTCAGCAAAGTACCGCAATACCGAGACACGTAAACGGGCCGGGTGATAATTCACTGTGTGACTGGACAAGCAGGTAGTGAAGGAGAGCGACGCGAGCTCGGGAGAAAAGTACTTCTAAATTATAATCCACTTCAGAGAAATCCACGGAGGCTTGCTTTCCCGCAGCTCCTCCAAGTGGTGTTGAGTCCTTACAGAGCTGCTCTTGGATGCGGGGACGCAACACTGTTCGGGGTGGTTGTTGAGTTGTCCCTTCTAAAAGCTACCGGCAAATGCGTGCAATTTCAAAAAGGGATCAAAAAAGTCCAGTCATGAGAAATCAGTTGTCTCCCTTGGATTTCTGTCTCTCCTCCCTCCCTCTCTCTCTCACTCTGCGCGGACGGATGTGCGGTACTTTCGCCCGTGTAAAGTGCTGTGGTACTGTAGGCTACTGCAATAATGCGTCTCTCCTCCTGCCTTCTCCACTTGGACTCGTAACGACAGTGCGGTACCCCCCCCCCCTCCCCCCGTCTCTCTCTCCCTTCACACTTTGCAGTACTGCAGGTCTGAGTCGGATAGGGAGGCAGGACGACACTGCGGTACAGTGGATGCCTACAGAGTGTTGACTCGACTGTTTCCTCCCTGGCCTGGGATTCTCCCATTTCCTTCCTCCTCCTGCTCCAGGGTAAAATTTGCCTTTGCAACTGCTCGTTTAATTCATAGCAGTGTTCTATTTGAACGTACATCCTCTATTCTTTTTTTCCATTTTGATCATCAACTCTGTGGACATTAGAATTGAAGTAATAAAAAAATGGAAAAAGTCTCAGGACAAAGGGGGCCATTGCAGAAATGAAAACGTGAAACAATGCAACAAAATCTGATCCTCCTCACTGAAAGAAAAACAGCACAGATATACAAGTTGGTAGTGTTGTAGTCAAGACCTGCCAAACCGAGACCGAGTCAAGACCAATACCAGAGTTTATCGAGACCGAGACAAGACCAAGACTTTTATGGGCTGAGAGCAGTAGAGACCAAGACTGAGGGAGGGCGAGACCGAGGCGAGACCAAGACCAGTTCCCTGCATTGCATGGCACGCAATAAAATGTGGAATCATAGGTAGTTCTCAAATTGATTTGAAAGATCCACATTTCCATTAACACCCACACACCCACATACAAACACTAAGATCAACGAAAGCATCGCAGGAAGGGAAGTGACAGTCATTAATTAGGGTTATTGGTTGCATCTGAAGCAATATGTTTTACTTCCAATCAAAGTTAGGATGTTCAGACAATGCAAAAGCAATTTATTGATATTACCAAAGGTATGATCTTGACTTGTCCTGAAATAAAATCCCGAGTCCTCAATGTCCCAGAATGAGACAAGACTGAGTATAAATGTGGTCGCGACCGAGGCGAGACTAAGATCATCAAAAAGTGGTTTTATAACCGGTCTTAAGACAAAGACCAGTCTCGAGTACTACAACACTATTTTCACAAAAGTATATGGACATGCCAATGGCATTATTCCAGTGCTTCCAGACCCTTTCTTCTTTAAATAAATAAAAAAAAAAGATTCTCACAATCCTTTGAGTTGTGACTACTTGTGACTTTTACAGAACTAAAGAGTTTCAGTATAACTATCCAGTCTTTCACAATAAAAAGCTATGGTTAGAAAATGGCATAATTAAGCACAGTAGAAGATCTATATAGTATTTCTTTCTAAGCTTTTTAAAAGTCATATCATGACCACTAAGATGTATCTTTTTAACAAGACCAACCAACATTGGAGCCTGACTTCACTGATGCTCTTATCACTGAACCGGAGCAAATCCCGGCAGTCAGGTTCTACAATATTGTGAAAGGTCTTCCTGGAAGAGTGGACACAGTTACAGTAGCATATTAACCCCCATGTTTTAGAAAGAAATATTCCACATTCACATATGTTCTGGTGTTTACATAGTATATGTCCTTATAGAGGAAAATTATTAATAAAGACATCACTTCATTCTGAAAATGGTCTCACTGACTTCAGAGCAAACTCATGCATTTTTATTATTTTAAGGCATCCTGAGCTCCATTGCTGACTTTTAAACTCTCTGCTGGTTGGAGCCTATTGTCTATTTTGAGATACTTAGGCAAGACCATCATAACAAATGTGACCAGCATGCAGCTGTCTGAGAACTAAGGAAGTTTATATTAGAATGAACAAAACACAGCTTCTTTTTCAGTCCAATTTTATAACGTATTTTCAGGCATCATGTACTTTGTGTTTACTATGGTCATTAATAGGACCAAAACAATGGAATTAAAAAGGAAACACACACTTCTGGTCATTACATGAATATAACTTAGAAAAAATGGCAATATACAGCTCATTGACAGCATGAAATCACACAGCTTGACTCCAACAGTCCTTACTGGCTGATCAGATGTATTTGCCAATATGGTTTGTTCAATGTTAGCGATGTTTGCCAGTGCGGTTGAAGCGTCTGTAGAGGAAGCGGAGCCTCTTCTCCAGGTTGTGTCTGTCCAGAGTCATCATTCTATCTCCCACCATTTTCTTCTTTCTAATTAGACGCTGCAGTTCATTGCCTCTGAACGCCTTCAGCCAGCAGGGAGCCACAATGAGGTCTTTGGGATGAGCTTTAAAGTCCCCTGCAGGCACAAAGCAAGGATATCAATGCACTGTGTATATATGTCAAAGAGGAGAGAAAGCAAGCAAAAGTGTAGGCAAAGCACAGTTTGTGAGGAGTTGGGAAATGGGATGAAGATCAAAACTACAGTGTTAAATTGGTCTTGCATGTATTCGCCCCTATTAATGTATCCATTAATGTATCTTTAGTTCTGAAGAAGTTGGATCAGGGACGAAACGTCTTCTAGTATCTTCAACCAAGTCCAGTTGCCCTTGACTTCAACTTTCTTTGGATAACTATGAACGAACCAGTAAGGACTTGTTGAGAACACACACTGATTCTCAATTTAGCCTTTTTCTGGAACAATTAAAAAGTCTATTAACTCAAACCATGACCTAAAAATTGGTTATTTGGTTTTTCTACACTAACAAGCAAACTCAGTGAACTAATCACATTTCATTCCATAGTTGCATTGCTCATCCTAACGGCTTTATCACTATAAAATCAACATAAAGAAACAGGAGGGGAAATTACACAGAGCCTAAAATAGGTTTTAACTGGTTTATGACACTTACCTAAGATACCTATGTTATCATAAACTCCAAACATGCTCCTCTTCTCAGTCCACCTGTCCACCTTCTTCAGCTGAGGAATGGCATGCATCCTGATGAGGCAGCATGTACCTGAAGAAAGCACATGATTTCATATCAGTAGAGAGTATTTTCTCCACATATACTACATTTAGTGCTGCTAGAATTGATCAACATAAAATGAATCACAGACAATTTTTTTAAGAAAAAGGATAAATTGTTTATCGAGCAAAAATGCCAAGTAATTCCAGCTTCTCAAATGGATTTGCTGTTTTTCTGTATTGTCTCACTGTAAACTAGGGCTGGGCAATAAAACAATAATGCTAATCATCGCGATATGATTTTCCTCAATAACAATATCACAAATGTTCAATAAGTGTTTTAGCACAAATTAGCACTTATTTTTTCTATTGAGATATTTATTTTGGTGAAAAAAGACATTAATTTTACTTATGCATATTTATTGAAAAAAATTTTTATGCTAGTGTTTTTGTATGTTGTACCTCAGATTTGTGGAGTGTACCACTGTTTGGTATCAAGTGTTTGTCACTTTCTGACCATAAAAAATATTTTGAACAGGTGGTTTTAAGCTTTTTTGGCTTTTTCCCTATCCTTTATTGAGTTAAATACCTTTTTTGTGCATGTAATAGGTTTGCAAAATGAAAAAGCCCAAAGTCCACCCCAAAGGGAGTTCCCATCTCCCACAGAAAACTCTGCTCTGAACTGCTTGAAAACAGCTCGTTTGTAGTCCAGCCATTCCCCTGTGAAGTCACAGGAATAAAAGCTAAATGCGCGTCATATAGCGCTCGCCAAGCAGCTAGTCCGACACGCCTGCAAAAACACTGGTGGAAAAACACTGAGCTGCAGCACACACCTCTTCTGTACCTTCTAAACACTAGCTACTCTCTAGGCAGTCAATGGACATAAAGTTGTTACCGTGATGTAGAGAGAGCTCAGTTACAACTTTATGGATGAAAGATACATTTTTTACAGATTAATAACTCACCACTCTGAAACTCTTGCTCCAGTCCATGTTGCTAAGCTGGTCGGTAACATGTAGTCTACAGCTGAATTAAAGCTGTTTAGTGCTTTTCACTGACCCGCCCTTCTCTGCTTCTGATTTGCTAGTAATCCTTAACTAGGAAGTGGGCATGTGCAACTCCCCACATAGATCATTTAGAGGTAAGATATATCACTCCATAGCTAAAACAAAGCCTTCAACACAGGGTGAAAAGAGGAGCAGCAGCAATGCGCAGTATGAAAAAAAATTGTTTTTTTTTAAATTAAACCATGTAAATCTGGTCTGGTACAACCACTAAATAGGATTTTGAACCTGCAAATGAGCATAATACCACTTCTTTAAAACCACAATTAAATATCTGGTTTCTTCAATTTTCACTCAGGGGTAAAAATCAGCCTTTAAACTTAGAAATAATGATTTGACATTTATTTTGATTATTATTGATAATCTAGCCCATCTAACTGAAGACCTAAACAATGAATGAAATTTAAGTACATTGACCTCAGCCAATGTATATAGCTTTATAATTTGAATTTTATGTACATTTCCCCCTGTTTACTCTCCTCTACTTGTTTGTACCGGATTTCTAAATTTGATTTATGGTGTAGTTGTAACTTACGTACTAGTTTTGAATCATTTTGTTACCCTTTGCGGTTAGTTTCGTGTGCTGTTTTGAGACCTAACCTAAAGTTCAGACTGGAGACGCAAAACGCTATACTGTTTGTGCGGTACAGCCACAACAAACTAACTGGTCTGTTCTAGTCAGTGAAATAAGTAACAGCAAGTTACTCACCAGTAGAAATGGTCCTGGCTGTGTGCAGCAGAGTCCCCGTAGTTTGACATAAGGACGCTCCAGCTTTCAGTAACCCTCCGAGTACAGACATGTCTGAAGTTTTCTACAGAGACACAACAATTATCAACTTCACATGAAATGTATTCAGATTACGCAGGTAAAATCGTTCTTTCGATGTTTTCAACGTGTTGGCCAGTCGGATATTGTTTTTATCAAACACAACCTCAGCTTTCAAATATCTTTTCATTGACCCTTAGCTTTAGCTTTAGCTAGCACGTCATTAGCTACATCACATGCCGTATAATACACATTACCGGTTTCCGCGCCCGAGACCTTGTGCAAATTTAGTCTTTCGTTATTTTTTTTTACAGCGAATCATAAATTATTGCCTTGTGCGGAGATATAACATTTAAAAATATGTTATTGAGGCTTCAACATGCTCCCGGTGGCCGCTTCCATCTTACTCTGCGTCCCACAATGCATAGCGCTGGTGCCGTAATATCGGTAGAGCAGCGCATAAACATTCGTTTGACTGTCTTTGCACCACCTGTTCTCTACACCTTTCACCCAGTAGAGGGAGGTAGTAGTACCGGAGGACCAATTCAATCAAACGACAGGAATGTAAATGAAAAGCGCGGTTATTTAGAAAACAGCCAAAAACATTATTTCGGAAAATTAAGTGATTTAATCAGACATATTTTGGGACACTGATACATGCTATTTCTAGACTATATTCAGCCCATGTTCTGCAACAGGAATGCAAGTTTAATACTGCTGAGCCACAAGCTAGCAGTGGTAGAAGAAGCATTCAGATCCTTTACTTTACTAAGTTGGCCTGATAATAGCACTGTGAAAATACTCCAAGTAAAAGTTCTGCATTCAAAATCATATTCAAGCAAAAGTGTGTATAGGTCTAAGTATTATCAATTAAGTATCAAATGTAAAGGTTCAAGTTTGTTCAGTGTTATCATTAATCCACATACTAGGTATACAAATTAACAAAGTACCGTTTCTGACCGTCCACACTAGACAAGATCACAATAATCAACTTACAAGACAAGATACCACCACAACACAGTAACTGACACTTGACAAGACATATAGACCAGCTCTTTTACTGTAAGGTGGAGTGACATGGTCTAGCTGGAGCATTATAAAGTGTGTAGTGCAACTTGTAAATCTATACTTAATAATTACAGCATCAGAAGTAATGATAATAGTAATTCCTAGTAGGAAAAGTAAAAGTACTCGGTATGCAGAAAAATGGTCACTGTCAGTGTTTTATTATGGGATAGACAGGGACTTGTTTGATGGTTGTCACAGCACCACATTCATTGAGAAACCATTACCTAAGAGTCATATGGATCAATTTCATGTAACTTCCTTTCTGGCCTTGCATGTGAAATTCCAGAACTGTGTGAAAAAGTATGCAGATTTTACAGCCAAAACACAGATTTTTCAGGTAAAAAAGTAGACTGAGAGGGTGGTAGTAACTCCTTTTCAAAAAGTGCTCCCAGCAACCAACACTGTAATAACGACTAAACACATTCTAAATCCTACTACCTTCAGCATACAAAGACAGTGGGTGATTAAAACCGACTGGACTGTGCCTGCATGCACGTACTAAAATCTGCATCGGATGAGGTGCGGCAGGGAACAGTATAAGGCCTGTCACCAAAGAATACTCATGTCATGGGACATTGAAACTGTAAGAAATGCAAAACCTCTGAGAACAAGAAAAGCATCAAAACAGCTGCACTGTGTGGGCTATCACAGCAGTCTTCAATCCGCAGCAAGAGGACGTGTTAACTGGTTACTTGACTGAGGCAGCAGATATTATTTTGGACTCACTCCACATGAGGTCTTAAGCATCAGACAGGTACTGGTTAGCAGGTTAAAACCAGTGGTGGAAAAAGTATTCAGATTCACTTTAGTTCACTTAAGTTAAAGTAGTAATATCACACTGAGAAAATACTCCACTGCAAGTTAAAGTCCTGCATTTAAAACCGTACTGTAAGTAAAAGAATGTAAGTATTATCAGCACATAGATAGATAGATAGATAGATAGATAGATAGATAGATAGATAGATAGATAGATAGATAGATAGATAGATAGATAGATAGATAGATAGATAGATAGCCTGCCTGGTGTCGTCTTTTTGTTCTCCTCCTGTGTTTTCTGGCTGTTGTCGTCTGTTGTCATCTGTTCTCTACCTGTGTTGTCTGCCTGTGATCATCTGTTTGTTCTCCTCCTGTGTTGGTTAGCTTGTCTCGTCTGTCTATTCTCCTCCTGTGTTGTCTGCCTGTTGTCGTCTGCCTGTTGTCATCTGTTTATCTTCCTGTGTTGTCTGTTTGTTCTCCTCGTGTGTTGTCTGCCTGTTGTCGTCTGTTTATTCTCCTCCTGTGTTGGTTACCTTGTCTCATCTGTCTGTTCTCCTCCTGTGTCATTTGCCTGTTGTTAGGAAAACATGCAGACTATTTTTTTTCTCTTGTTGTGTTGTTTGCCTGTTGTTGTCTTTTTATTTTCTTACTGTGTCACCTGTTCTTTTCTTGTGTTGTCTGCCTGTTGTCATCTCTTATTTTTTCTCCTGTGTTATCTGCCTGTTGTCAGGAAAACAGACAGACTATTTGTTCTCCTCCTGTGTTGTCTGCTTGTTGTTGTCTGTTTGTTCTCCTGCTTTGTTGTCTGCCTGTTCTCATCTGCCTGTTCTCCTCCTGTGTTGTCTGTCTGTTGTCAGGAAAACAGGCAGACTATTTTTTCTCCTCCAGTGTTGTCTGCCTGTTGTCATCTGTTTGTTCTTCTCCTGTGTTGTCTGGCTTTTGTTGTCTGTTTGAGACTGCGCCCAAAGAAAAGAAAAAAAAAAGGGGGGGGGCTGGGAATTGTTTTGAGCCGACTTGCTATCCAGGAAGCATGTGCCGAGAGTAACTCGATGAGCGTTTCCTGCAGCGCCGCGCTCCGCCTCCGGGCCGGTCTCTGCCATTCTTCGGATTTGCACAATGACTTGTGCATATCTTGGAACAGCGAGGGAGGGCGATCGAGGTCCCCTCCCTCGTGGCAGCTCAGGCAGGTGCTGCTATCCCGCCATTTCAACGCTACCCAGAGGTCGACAGAGGCCCCTCCTTCGTGGCAATATGTGCTGCTTTCCTGCTGCTCAGGACACGCCTGCCACCGTCGAGCCCACGCCGTTCTGCCGTCCCTGATGGTTTCCGGTCAGCCAGTGTCCAGACTCACACAAGGTGGATCTTCGGCGGCCCTCCCCTGGCGTTCCTTCGCTTCAAGGGACCGCCCGAGGGTTACGCGAGACACCGACCACCAGCCCCGAGGGGTTCTGGTGAACCGGTCCCTGAGGGGGTTCAGGTTCAAGATGCTCACCGTTCCAAGTCGCCATCCATCCTTCTCACAGGAAGTTCCTGAGGTTCGCCTTCGGGGGCGTGGCTTACCAGTATCGGGTACTTCCATTCGGCCTAGCACTCTCCCCTCGCACATTTACCAAGTGTATGGACGCAGCGCTGGCCCTGCTAAGGCTCCAGGGCATCCGGATTTTACACTACACCGACGATTGGCTCAATTGAACCCGGTCTCAATGGTTGGCGGTTCGACATCGAGATGTCGTTCTGGCCCATCTTCTGTGTTTAGGGCTGAGGCTCAACACAAAGAAGAGTGTGCTGGCACCCACCCAACGGACTACGTTCCTAGGAGTGGTTTGGGATTCGACGACGATGCAGGCGAAGCTGTCTCCTGCACGCGTCGAAACCAGTTTGGCCACCCTAAGGGGGTGAAGATCAGCCGTACCATCATTGTCAAACACTTTCAAAGGTGTTGGGTCTCCTGGCGGCTGCATCCAGCATAATACCTTCTGGTCTGCTGCACATGAGAGCCCTCCAGTGGTGGTTGAAGAACAAGGGGTTTTCCCTGAGGGGAAATCTGTTCCGTCCGATTTGGGGAAGGGCACTTGGTTCTTGTCCCAAGGGCCCATCCTAGGGGCGTCATGTCGCCGGCTGTTCATTTAGACAGACGCTTCCCTAACGGGCTGGGGCGTGGTCATGGACGGCCGCTTTGCAAGGGGGTCCTGGCAGGAGCATCATTCTACGTGGCACATCACCTGCCTCAAGATGCTGGCTGTGTTCCAGGCTCTAAAGAGTTTCCTGCCCGATCTCTGAGGCCACCGCGTCCTGGTTTGTTCCGACAACACAGCGGTGGTGGCCTACCTGAATCACCAGGGCGGTCTGCGCTCGTGCCCTTTATGCAAACTGGCGCATCAGATCCTCCTGTGGCGATGTATCTCCCGGGGACACAGAATCAGGGAGCAGACCTGCTGTCGAGGCAGGGGCTGAGGCCCGGGGAATAGAAGCTTCATCCCAAGGTGGTGGAGCTCTTGTGCAGAGAGTTCGGCCCCATAGACGTGGACTTGTTTGCATCTCAAGAGACTACGCACTACTCGCTATGGTTCTCTCTCCTACCGCCAGCCCCTTTGGGCCTGAACGCTATGGTGCACACGTGGCCGAGGCTACGTCTGTACACGTTTCCTCCAGTCACTCTGCTCCTGGGGGTTCTGGAGCGGGTCCGTCAGGATGGTGTCAGCCTACTGCTAGTAGCCCCATTCAGGCTGACACGGGTGTGGTTCTCGGACATCATGTCGCTCCTGGACGGCCCGCCATGGCAGGTCCCTCTGAGGAGAGACCTGCTGTCCCAGGCTAAGGGCCGGGTTTTCACCCTTGCCCCGCTGTGTGGCATCTGTGGGTCTGGCCCTTGAGGGGGCGCAGTTCCTCTAGGCAGGTCTGACAGCGGGAGCAGTCGAGACGCTACTTAGCTCCAGGGCCCCATCCACTAGGAGGATATATGGCCTGAAGTGGAGTGTTTCTCCACCTGGTGTAGAGAGCGGCCTGTGGACACAGTTACCTGCCCAGTGGTTCAGGTACTTGAGTTTCTTCAAGACCGTTTCTCTGCTGGCCTTCCCCATCCACCTCAAGGTGTACGTGGCGGCTATTTCGACATCTGGCAGTGGGGGCGTCATGTCGCCGGACTATAATTTCGACAGACGCATCACTCACGGGGTGGGGCGCGGTCATGGACGGCCGCTTTGCGAAGGGCTCCTGGGAGGAGCATCATTTCTCGTGGCACATAAATGCCTGGAAATGTTCTTCTCAGCCACCACGTCCTGGTCAGAACCGACAACACGGCGGTGGTAGCCTACCTAAATCATCAGGGGGGTTTGCGTTTCGCCCATTATACAAACTGGCACGCCAAATCCTCCTGTGGTCCCAGCAGAGACTAACGTCTCTCAGAGCGATGTATATCCCTGGGACCCAGAATCAGGGAGCAGACCTGCTGTCGAGACAGGGGCTGAGGCCCGGGGAATGGAGACTCCACCCGGAGGTGGTGGAGCTATTGTGCGTAGAGTTCGGCCCTATAGATGTGGACCTGTTTGCATCGCTGGAGACGATGCACTGTCCACTGTGGTTCTGGCCAGCCAGAGTCTGGTTTTCGGAATATATAATAGCGCTCCTGGACGGCCCGCCATGGCAGGTCCCTCTGAGGAGAGACCTGTTGTCCCAAGCGGGGGGTGGGATCTTCCATCCTTGCCCCTCCCTGTGGCGACTATGGGTCTGGCCCCTGAGGGGGCGCAGTTCATTCAGGCGGGTCTTACGACAGGCACAGTCGAAACCCTGCTCAACTCTAGAGCCCCATCCACGAGACGGATGTACGACCTAAAATGGAATATTTTTTCCTGGTGTAGAGAACGTGCGTTGGATCCAGTTAACTGTCCGGTTATTGCGGTACTAGAGTTCCTCCAAGACCGTTTCTCTGCTGGCTTATCCCACTCCACTCTCAAGATCTATGTGGCCGCCAATGCAGCGTTCCACACCCTGTTGAGAGAGGGATCTCGGCGACTCACTCTAGGATTCCCACCTGGGACCTAGCAGTGGTTCTCAAGGCGTTGGCTGAGGCCCCCTTCGAGCCCTTAGAGTCAGCTGATGCCAAGCACCTAACCCTGAAAATGGCCTTTCTCCTTATTATCACCTCTCTGAGAAGGGTGGGAGATCGCCAAGCGCTTTCAGCATCCCCTCAAAGCCTGGAGTTTGTCCCTGGGTGAGTAAGGGACATCCTGCACCCACGTTTGGGCTACATCCCGAAGGTGCCGTCCAGCATGGTGGGTCCCATGCAGGCGTTCCATCCTCCCCCTCATGTGACTGGCAGAGGACGGGAGACTTCATTAGCTCTGCCCTGTCAGAGCACACTCAGAGTATCTACACTCAGAGGTCCTCCCGTTGGAGGAAGTCAGACCAGCTGCTGGTGTGTTTCGGATCCCCCAAAGCTGGGCTCCCCGCTTCCAAGAATACTATCAGCAACTGGATTGTTCAGACCATCTCCCTGGCCTATCAGGTGCGCGGGTTGCCTTCACCTATGGCAGTGAGGGCTCACTCTACAAGAGGCATGGCTGCCTCCAGGGCCCTCCTCTCAGGGGCTTCGCTCCGGGATGTATGTGAGGCTGCTGGCTGGGCCACTCCTCACACTTTCATCCGGTTCTATAGTCTGGCCCTTCCTTCGGCATCCTGTACCAGAGCACTCTCCTCTTAGTCGTGCCCACAGGTTGTTGCACGCTAGGGGTAGGCGGGTATCTCATTCCCATAGTGTCGAAGGGGAACAAGACACTGCGTCGGTTCTCCACACCTCACCCCGCCTGGAGTGCCTGCTTCATAATAAAAGCTAATGAGTATTGTGTGCCGGTGTGCTTATATACTACTCCGGTTATGCCGTCACATGCTTCCGTTTGAGCAATACCAATAGGATTGGAGTAGTTTCATTCATAGTTCAGCCCTGCCACGCCCAAGGGCGTTCCCATAGTGTCGTCACCGATGCAGTGTCTCGTTCCCCTTCTCGGGGAACAAGGGTTACATACGTAATCCGAGACGTTCCCCTCCAGTGTTGTCTGTTTGTTCTCCTCCTGTGTTTTCTGTCTGTTCTCCTCCTGTGTTGGTTACCTTGTCTCATCTGCTTGTTCTCCTCCTGTGTTGGTTACCTTGAGTTGTCTATCTTTTCTCCTCCTGTTTTCTATGCCTGTTGTCACCTATTTGTTCTCTTCCTGTGTTGTCTGCCTGTTGTCACCTGTTTGTTCTCCTCCTGTGTTGTCTGCCTGTTCTCTTCCTGTTTTGGCTACCTGTTCTTGCCTGTCGCAAAAATAGAACCAAGGTGAGCATTTTTTCAAAACAAGCGACACGTTGCTGAGCCTCTTCCCTGATGCACGGATCAGGTTTAGACATTTTCATTGGGAAAAACTGATTTGTTCACTCGTTCACATAATGCGAGTTAAGTAAAATTTGCTTTGTGTTTGGTCTGAACACACCTTAAACGAAGGAATACATACTCCTTACGTTCATTAGAAAAATTCAAATTCAAAATCACAATTTACAGTAAAAGCTATCAAAGATATTTTGTGGAGTACAAAGCTAGATTACAAAAAATTACAAGTTGTGTAAAGATTTCCGTCATGGCTTCCTTCAGATGATCATCATATTTTAATTTGTTGTATCAGTATGATACTTATCTATAAACAGAGGGAGGAAAAGAAGGTGAGTGATCTCTTACACACTTAAAATCTTGGACACAATTTATTATAATCATCATGCCCAATGTTCTATTGTGTACTTAAAGGATGATGTTATCCATGTTGGATCAGTTCTCTTAGATCCAATATCTGCTTGTAACTTATGTCTTATTCTAAGAAAGGTGCATGTAGTATTGTTACATTTATGTGGATTTTTTTCATACATCTATCCTGGTTATAATGTGTTTAGGATTTAGTAACTCAAGACCTGCAGGGTTTCATTCCAACAAGAATCTGACGTTACTGCTCAGTTTTGAACATTTAGCTGGAATGAAAACATGCAGATAGACAGGCTGTTATTTATTTACTCTTTCTCTCTCTCTTTCTCTAATCATACACACACACACAAACGCACACACACACAGACTGATACTTTCAGTTTTACTGTTTTAAAAGGCCGGATGGAATATTCTGTCATTTTCAAAGAAACAACTGCAGCAAAACCAATCTTTGTCTTAATTTCATTCTTGCTAAGACGTCAGTGAGTGTGTGGAAATTTAAACCAAACAAAACATTATTTAACATTAGATTCCATTCAACATAACCACACTGCAGTAGCCTGTGCAGAGAAGAGGTACTGTTTTACTGTAAGTGTGCAGTGTTTGTGTCAGCACCTTTAATTAATCTGAATTAAGAAGTGCTGCAAGAAAATTAGGACATTTGACTTTCTTTTACATGTGCAAAACCCCTGTGCTAAGAAAATACAAATCAGTATATATGTGTTGAAGATGAAGGGGGCATCTTAATTTATTATATTATCATGCACTTTTCCAACAAACAACATAATTTCCAGAACAAACATGTATAACAGTTTTTGCATCACAGACACACAGTCATGTTTCCATGTAGCTCTCGACTTCATAGCACTGGACAAAATGCTGACTTAACAAAATTTACATTTCTCAGCAGAGCAGCATTTTGTTTTTATCTGTGCTCTGCTTCCTCTGCCAGTAAAACTCAGTGGAACATTATAATTAACCACCAACATATGTAGGTTATAATACCGTGATAATAATCATATCAGTTATTGAAGTTAAACTGCGGCAGTGTGTACAATACATCAGAAAATCTTATGCCTGAATGTTTTAATGGGTTTCATTGCTTGTCAATGATGCTGATGTCAAACTAGAAAAAAAAAAAAAACCTGTCTGTGACAAGGGCAGGCATTATATAGTGAGAGCTTGACAGAGGAACAAACTACTCACATGGTGAACTTCTAAAGAAGCAATATAATTTGACTATTTTCCAAGCTCATCCTTATTAACATAATCATCTGCATTCCCTCGAACTCAAAGCTTAGTTGTTTCCATGTGAGGGGCATTTTCCTTCACAGTACATTAACCTCATATTCAGATACAGTGGAGGTGACTAAACATTAGCACTAGGAAAGACCACCTCACAATGAGTGACACACACGCTTCACAGACTACTAAGTTTTAACTGTGTTTTGTGTGTATGTGTGTGTGTGTGTGTGAGAGAGAAAGAGAGAGAGACAGAGAACACCGAATTGAAGCCACAACCTGAAACAAATATGACACAAATTTAAATTTGAAGGCTGAAAGGGTTTGGCGTGTGGAGGAAGTTCTGGGTTTATCAGATAAAAAAGATTTAAGACTTAAACTATCACTCACCCAGCAGTCACATGGCTCATACCAGGGAAAATGTCTCCACAAGATGAAGAAAAACAGCTCTGTGGTTTCACCCACATATTCTCAGGTGTATCTATCCATCTGTGTGAGAGTCTATCCATCTATGTTTCTTTCTAACTGTGCTTTTAACTTACAGTATGTTTTCCAAACACCTTTCAACCTTTGTGTGTGGAAAAATGCAAAACCAGCTGAAACATGGGCTGTGATATATCAGTGTAATTCCTCTTTCCTTTCTCCTGATTTTCTTCTATTTTATGCACTGTATGCTGTATTAATAAGGGCAAGTTAGATACAAGTTGCATACATGAGTATAGAAAATATATATATACAGATGCAGAATATACAGGTAAATCACAGAAATCAAAAGGTAACACTTTACTTTAACCCCCATATTTAGCATTCATAAGCAATATACAAACTTTTATTAAATGGTTTAAAACACACAATATTGTAGTTGTCTACACATATAAGGACATTTTTGTACAGTATTTATCAACAAGTATAACATTTCATATGCAGACATATTTTACATTATTACAGCTGTGTTTTACTATCTGTTTATGCCAGGAGGAGTTAAAGTTTATGGCAAATACATTTATAAACACTTTTATCTGCTTACAACTACATCAGTGTGTTCTAAACCCTTTATTAAATGTTCATATTCTGCTCATAAATGCTAAAGGTGGTGGTGGGGAATAAAGTTGAGAGCTACAAATCAGGGAGGAAAAACTAGTTATCAGTTATGCAAATAAAAGACAAACAGAGCACATATTGTAAAACTAAATAAAGTTAAAATAAAAAGACATTGCTCTAACTTTTATCACATATTTCTTAAAATATTTCAAATAAACTGCAATCCCTTTGGTTGACCTGTAATGAAATATGCTAAAATATAGACTGTTAAACAGTTGACTGGCAGTGTAGGCCTCTTTCTACTGCAGTGGCAGTGGTGTTAGAATTGACGAAAAGGAAAACAAAGAAGCGAGAATGGAGGGGATGATTCACTTTCATGAATATCCATCAGAACAAGATACCATATTACTGAATGGCCTTGTTCTCATCGTACTGGTGATGATGATGATGATGATGATGATGATGATGATAATAATGATGTTGATGATGAGAGCTGTGAGTTAACCAGTTGCAAACGTAAGTGACTGGCAGTGACGGAAGAGTGACAGTGTGGTGTTGCGTCCCTGTTTTGCCATCTCGGTTTCAAAGAAACAACCAGAGCTTCTGTGAAGGGATTTGTAAACAACTAAATATAATAATTGCAAGCATAAGAATAAATGTAATGTAGTTTACTGCTTAATTGGCATAAAAGCATTTCTTCAAAGGAACTTTACTTTTAGGTTCAAATACAGTATGTCTTACTGTGTACTTGGTTCAGTACTGTGTGTGTATATTGTGTATTCTTTTGCTTGCAGGTTGCATTATGTTACATACAGTTACAAAATATATTTGATGTGAACAAGGAAACAGTGAAGTAGAGAGAATCCGTGGGAGGAAGTGGGTCTCCCTGTTTACATGTCTCTCTGTTACAGTTTCCAGGCTGACACAGAGAGACCGCATCAAAGCCCGGCTTATAGCTGAAGTCACGTGATCAGCAGAGGAACTACCAAACACTCCGCCCCATCAGCACCCACGGGCTTATATATATACCTCATCAACTCAAGTCACGAACACACATGAGAGAACACATCAAGCAAGCAGAAAGACATTAGTGAGTGGAAAACAGAGCAGATTGACGTTCAAGAGGAAACACATTTTAACAGCAGTGCTTCAGAACAAAAACAGAAGCAGCAAAAAAGATGCGGTTGGAGTATTTCATCTTTGGGGCGATTACCTTCCTTGTGACAGGTAAATTTATGATTTTTGAAGGGTTAGGGTTAGTTATTGTTTCATCTTTTGGTAATAAAACATGCCTCAGAGGCACATATTTTTGTTTTACATTTCTGTCTAAAGTGATTTTTTTCATGTTTCTTCCTCAGGGGCTCATTGTTTGGTAACTGAGGTGCTTGCTGAAGAAGGCTCTCAGGCTGTACTACCCTGCAAATGTAGCCCTTCGTCCCCCTTTCCTCTTGCCATCATCTGGAGTAAATCCGACAAAGGGTAAGACAACTGTTTTGTTTGCTGCCTCCTCTTGTCAACACCCTTTCCCCTCTTTTTTATATCTCCAGCTCCAAACACCCAGAAATCCCTGTCTTTCCTTCCAATCCCATTCTCCACAAACTTTAAACCAAAGACTTCTATTGCCATGCTGATGTTGCTGGATTTTTTATGACACCTCTCTCCACAGCACTGTTTGGAGAAAGCAAAAGAGCGGTCTGCAGTACTGGGGTTCTAGCTGGTCACAGAAAGGGAACCCACGTGCGCGATGCCCCCACTCCCAGTTTGAAAGAGGCGATTACAGTCTGCAAATCAACAGTGTGATGGAGGAGGATGGAGGAATGTACTCTTGCCGGGTGGGACATGGAGACCAGTTCACTGAAAACATGGTCATGCTCAGAATCATTAAAGGTAAGAAACTCATACACAGCCTTGAAACCCCTGATGTTTTGATTGTCTAGCACTGGAACATGTATGTCTGGCTCAGAAATCTCCTGCAATATGTCAATAATCTCATCCTTGCCTGTATCCTTTACAGTGTCCGTCTCTCCATCGATTCCGATTTGGGGTAACTATGTTTCAGTCAGATGTGACGTGACTCCTTGGCCTCAGGGAGCTACTGTGAAGTGGATGTTGAACAACAGCCCATTTGTACCTCAGAATGGAATCACCTCAAACAGTCTGAAAGAAACTGCAACTGGGAGACTGACAGGAAACTGGACCTGTGTTGTGGGCTACCAGGGCAAAGATGTACAAGCTTCAGCAACTCTGACTGTGAAGGGTATGATCCTGAGCAAAAGAGATCTACAATTACCTTAAACAAATGTTTGATTCATCTTTTTTAATGTGATAATGAACTCCCTTTCTCTCACAGGAATCATCCAACCATCCGAAGACAATACCAAAGTGTATGCTGCTGTGGGATCTGCAGTCACACTCCCTTGTGTGTTCTCCCCTGGTTTAATCCCCTCTCACTCAGTCTGGGAGAAACTAAAAGCTAAGTTTCTTTTTAATCCTGCTCCTGGTCGCCTTCCTGCATCTTTCTCTCCATCCCTGCCGTCTCAGCTCCCCTGGGAAAAGTCTGGCAGTTTGAAAGAGGTTGCATTTGAGGATGAGGGCCAGTACAGATGCGCTGGGACCATAGAAGGACAACGGGTGACTCGAAATATGCAGCTTGTTGTAGCCAAAAGTACGTTTACATGGATTCAGTATAAGCTTGGATAAAAAAATAATTTTTTTTCCTTCAATAATAAATAAATAAAATGTATTTTCTTGTTTTTCTCTCAGTTGACAGCAGCATCCCATTAAATAATAAAGACTCCATGACGCTGACCTGCCAGCTGACCGATGCGAGCGAGATCATCGACTATGAGTGGGTTCATGTGGTCTATGACCTCAACGGCACCCAGTCATTTGGGTCCATCCAGAAGGGGAAGACTCTGAGTATAAGCAAGGTGTCCGACGAGAACTGGGGCGAATGGGCATGTCGTTTCTACGGGAAAGAGGGCATTTTAGGAAATGTAACATACCACATTCCACTGAGTAGTAAGTTCTCTCTTGATTTTTCTCTATTTAAATACTGTGTGATAAATTCACACATTGTCACATTGTGCCTTTATCAGACATATTTTATAGGTATTTTTTTCCCCTGCAGGTGGTCTGAGTGGAGAAAAGTCATCAGGCGTCTCACATAACACTGCTGCCATAGTCGGCCTCAGCTTTCTCCTGATTGTTCTGCTGCTGGTTTTGGCTCAGATGTACAAGAATCACCAAAGGGTAAAGACCTGTAGTTCACTGCACTGTGAAAATTACTGTCGTTTAAAAATCAATTTCACCTTTTATTCAATTTTACTGGAAAATCACAATTTTGGGGGGTGGGGAGATGAGCAGGGTGTGAGAAAGGAAAAAGAAAGACAATTTCTTACAATTTTTTTCCCCTATGAAAGATTCAAAATCTTGAAATGTGGGAGATTATCGTCTTTGTTTTGAAATAAGTCACTTAATTCCAGAAAATGCTTTGCATGAGTTTCACTGTAAAGAAATGACCATACCTAATTAACTCATTTCTCATGATTATATGCAAATAAAATTGTATTAAAAAGTTAATTCAAAATATTAATTGTTTGTTGAATTCAAGAAATGTGTGCGTGCACTCATACATCAGATCTTGAGGTGGACTTGATGTTGTTCATTTAAACAATTCTGCATCTCTTTATCCCACAGAGGAAAAGGCTCTTTCAGTACCCTGCACTGGAGACAATTGTTCACACCACCTCCAATGAGCGGGAGGCGAGAGAGAGGAGCCAAGTGAAAAAGTAAAGACACCTTAAAGCAGAGGCATCGCCAGGAAAGATCTCACATTGCTAAACTGAAGTGACATCTATCTTCTTCATGCGTGGAATATGTTGGGAGACTTGTTTGCACAACTTTAGTAAATACAACTATATCCAGAGCTGACATGTAGCAGTACTGTTGTTGAATTTGAAATGTATATTATCTTTGTAATTGCTTTCAGTTATCTTACTGTAAATAAGAATTTAGTTTCCATAGAGATGTTTTGACAATAAAATGTTTCACAAATAAAGTATATTTAACAGAAGTAAATCTTCTTTATTACATTATATAAACTATCAGGTCAATGAGAAAGTACAATAATTCTTGCTATAAATAATATACACTGTAATTTATAAAAAACAATGTTTCATTATATTTACACAAACCACATGTTTATTCTAAATATATATATATATATATATATATATATATATATATATATATATCATTATTGGCCATAAATTGAGACGTCTGTGTCAATGGAAAACTATTTCCATTTAAACTACTTCCACTTAAGAAAAGAGCCTTCCGTCCTTGTTAATTTGTCCCTCTGGACTTCATAGTCATGGACTGAATTTTGAGTTTGCATAATAGGTTGTTAACTGGCAGTCTAGTTTGTATCCACTTAGTGACTACGGGCTTCAGAGCTATACCTGACTACACTCCCCGTTTTCTTGCTCTTGAGGTTCATAGGGATCCAAAAAGGCCAAAGATCGGCTGATGCCCTCTAGAAGCCCCTCGGCCTCAGGTTGTAAATGATCCATGACTTCATCATCATCAAAGCACCAACCTGACCAGTCCACATTCACACCGTCCGTAAAGACAATGCTAAAGAAAGTGAGAGATAAAAACAAAAGGTCAAAACTGATTATTTCATAACATTTGCTGTGCAAGTAATTTCCCTACTACCGAATATTTTAAGGGTTCAGGTTCACACTTCCTTCAAGAGCTGCCACTCTTTAATATTCTAACTATAGACCAAATGGTGTTTAAGAAGCAAAGAGTATAAAATACCTAAATAGAGTACTGGAATGCACATTGCAGTATTTACTACAATATGCATGGGATTCAAAATATCATTAGAACATTAAAATAAACAAAGAGCTTAAATAACTCTGATAAATACATTGTATAGTGCAAGTAATACGTAATTAAATAGGCTATTCATTAAAAGTTTAAAATGAGAAAAATCTAGACAGTGTAACAAATAAACTGTTAACAGTGTCCTGTGGAGTTTCTGGTGTAAACAATCCACAATTTAAAATATTCAAAATCATTTTATCATATGTTTTATAAAATAAAAAATACATTAAACATGTTAATTAGGACTTACGGATGCACACAGTGCTTTGTGGTTAGAAACACGAAAAACCCAGGGTAATTTTAAGTTTCCATTCTCATAGAACGGTCTGTCCATTACCAGCCTACTCAACACTGAAAACTCATTTCACTACTAAATATCTGACAGTTTAAAAATAATTCCCCAATTACATAAACATGTAGCCCGCATAAAGGACATGTATTCTGTCTATTATTTAAAGCTAGAGAAGCAAAACATCTGTCATGTGATGCCGATGAAAAGATCTGCAGAAAATGCTGTGCATGTTGACTCTGCCAACGTGGATTATCTGCTATTTGGACGCAGACTTTATTTGAATGTTGTGGAAAATCTACATTGTGTGATAGTAATAGAGCAGCAGCATGGAGTTCCTCAGCTCCTCTGGGGCTTAATATATGTGATGTTCTACATACAAAACTGTGGCTTTCAGGGCTCTACTTGCTCTATGTTATCCAAATTAACGACTGCTCTAAGGCACAAACATTGAGAAGCTAAAATAATGTGCCACTCTTGAGTTAAATTTTAAATTTCAATAAATGTTTTAAGATGTTTTCCATGATACTAGGTGTATTTTTCACATAATCCCCACAGTATGTGAATCACTTGTTTGAAAAAAAAATACTTTTATTAATTTTTCAGTTGTATTTATTTTTTTAAAATTAGTGGTGGGCTCCTTAACTACACATATGCTGTCTTGGAAATATGTTAATTTGTTATTTTTGTGGTAGTATTGTAGAGGAAGCATATCATTCATTTGACACCCATCGTAACCAGTCTTTTTACTGTGCATGGACAACCAAATCCCCTTTCCCTCTGGAAAATAAGAAAGTGATCTACCAAAATCATGGATTTGATTTTAGACATTAACTAGACAACAAATTAATTAGACAAACAATTGAACACATGTCAAAGTAAAGGACACTTTGTCATACTAACCTGTCCCTCTTCTCATCTTCATCTCCGTCCACCAGCTGCTCCTTCCATCCTTTACTCACTGTGAGGGCCCTGTGCCTCATTAGCTCCACCTCCTCCCACTCGGTGTCTCTGTCTCCATCACTGGGGGATGGTGATGGTGATGATGAGGGGGAAGGAGGGGGATTTATTGACCTGAAATTGTTCATTTTCAAACCCTTGTTTTTTTTAAATCCACCTTTGTCCATCCCTCTGCCTTTGGCTCTTTCCAAAAGACCCTCCAGAGGGGAGGGGTGTCCATTTGGATTTGGATGTTTGGAGGTGGGAAATTGTGCATCCTCTCCTTGATGTAATGTGTGCACACTACTGGAATGCAAACCATGGCCTCCTTCAATGACAATATTAGGAATGGAGGCACTCCTTTGGGTTTTCATTGTGGGACGTTTTTCATAGAGGTTAGGATCTGGCAGTTCAGATTCAGAATGTGTTTGGGGGTCTGGGGAGACTCTATCATGCATGTTCCAAAACATCTCTGGATTCTGCTTCAGCGAGCTCAGCTTTAGCACAAGGTGTGTATCTGAGGTTTGTCCAGAAGGAACAGAGTTTCTCTTGATATTTAGGTCAGAGTTAGAGAAAGAGTAGTTGTTTAAACCAGACACATCCTGTGCAGAACCCTGGAAGAACTGCCTAGTTGTCTGAATAGTGGGGCCCTGAGAGAAAATTGGCCTCCTCCTCCGTAAAATGGGTGATCGCAGCTTTTTGGAGAAAGCCCAAGCCTCTGGAGAGGTCTCTGTGTCTCCAGACTGGCTGAAGCTGGAATCTCTCCTTGTGTTCTGGTTCATAGACTGAGAATCAGTGTCTGTCTTTGATGATATTCCTCCCTCTCCCAGCACTCCTAAAAACTCAGGCCCCTGCTTGGATATTGTTGGCTGGTAAAGAGGTTGTGAAGTACTATCTTCGTCCATTGGGTAGTCAACATCTGGATATTCACCTACTAAGAGAGCACGTGGTCCAGTTGTGTTGTATCTTATATGATCCGCTGCAATACTGTCTGTGAAATGATTCAGGTTAGGGGCAGATCGCTCCCTGTGGTTCCAGGTCACCCTTCGCTCCTTTATCATAAGGGTTTCAACCATTTTCTCTTCTTCCTCTGTGGAGATCCCTGTGTGTTCTCCTTTCACTCCCATTTCTATCCATTCATGTCCTTTGACTGCTTGTTGCCGACCAGCAATGCTCTTACGCGCTAATTTACGGTTACTGTCACTGGGCTGGGATTGCAAAAAAGATATAGTGTTGTTTGTGGTTACATCATCTGGAGGTTGATACTGTTGCTCTGCTTCTTCAGTAGGTTCATCCACAAAAGTCTCTTCTCTTGATTGTGTGAGAGGTTGTTCTTCTGTCTCCATATCTTCTGTCTTTATTTCTGTAACAGGTTTCGTCTCCAGTTGCTGGATTTTCCAATATTCCTGTTGTCTGTTGCTCTCTTTCTCTCTCATGTTTCTCAGTGTTTCCTGGCAACATACGTCAGAGATAAAATTAATCATGCATTCAACAGTGAATTAGTATTTTATTTGTAATGTTTATAACAGGACTAAGGGTCCACAGCCATACTGAACTTGAGATTGTAGTTAAGCTGCATTTTGACCAAAGGAACTATACCCCGGAACTAGGAACCTTTGGAGGAACTCACTGCGTCCCCACCAGAGGGACCAGGGTCTAAATGTAGTTCTGGGGTCTTCATTTAACCCCCAAAAAGAGGCTACTTTAACTGGAGAATGTCGGATGTTTGTCTGCTACTGCTCCTCTCTTTTCCACCATTGTTTACAAACCAATAAATCACAATCAGCAGTCTTGCCGCTGTCAGCCTGGGTGTGTTTACAACGAACAGCTCATGGAGTTACTACTGGGTCCAGATTTGATTTAAGTTTTCATCAGTCAGGAAGTTTCTACAATGAGCTGAAGTCGGCCTCCTCCTCCAGCTCCAGAAACAGCTGATTACAGCAGGTAATAAAGCTTGTTAAAATCACGTTCCTCCGACGCTCAGGCAACACTTACGGGAGTCCTGCAGCTGATCTGCAGTTCTTGTCGCTGGAAATGTTTTAATAACCTTCCAAGCTGTCGCAATTTTATTTTTGCGTTGTTTTATCTGTGCTCGAGTTATTTTAACAACTTGATGGTTTTATCCAGTTTGTTATCCACACATGTCTCGCGGATGTCTGCCTGAGATCGTATGTCGGCATTAAATTTAAAGCTGGGAAACAGCAGCCAGCGTTCAGCAGTGTGTTTACAGCGCAGCTGATGGAGTTTTGATGGTAAAACTAAATAGCCTACTGGTTCATCAGTCAGGAAGTTTCTACAAGCAGACAACGTCGGCCTCCTCCTCTCTAAAACAAGCAGACCAGCTTATTACAGCAGGTAAAACTCGTTTAACATCCCGTTCCTCCTACGCAGGCAGACACAGACACACAGCCTGTCAGTGCTAATTAGCACTAATCACAGCCGACGCTGATGGGAATATTGCTAATTTTTCAAGTGCAAAATGTTGGACAAAATTAAATTTTGACCTGATGATGGCACTAAAGGAAAGGTCAGAAGAGGCGGCCATGAATGTGTGGAACAAATTTCATGGCCGGAGACATACGGAGACATTTCATTCTAAACCAAAATGGCAACCTCATGGTGGCACTAAAAAAAGTCAGGGGATCCCCAAAGTCTTTAGGAATCATAAATGTCTGTTTAAACGTGTTGTGCCAAGTGATGCTGTAGAGTTCAATATATTTCAATATATTTCTTTACATAGCCTAAGTAAAGACCTGCTGGTGGTGCACGAGGAAAAGTCAGTATAAAATTTAATGGCAATCCATCCAGTAGTTGCTGACACATTTCAGTCTAGAACAAAGCTTTCGGCAGACAATCGACTTATGTGAACATTCCCATAGAGCCAACTTGATAGTCATAGCAAGTTAAATTAGACTACTATCATTTCAGAAGATCTAGTCAGTTTTTACCTTTGCCTGGTGGATGGTGGAAACCCATGTGGAGCAGCTCTCTGAGGTACTGGCTACAAATATGTAGACATTCATAGCACTCTTAAGCTCACCTACCTCCACGAGAACAAATGAACCTGAGAGAAGAAGAGGAATGATTATGGGATTTACAATATGTATATTTACACAGAATTCAACATATATCTTATGTCTTGTCTATAAGAAAGTGTTACTCACAGCCATCTTTCAGTGCAATGCAATATGTTCTGTCGAGGGCCAGAGGAGGTCGGACTACCTTCAGCCGCTCTCCTTTCTTCTGGACTTTGGTCATTAGAAGCACATCAGAGAAAAGTAAAGCCACCACCTCCAGCTGCATCACACCACGTGAAAGAAAACACATGAAAGTCAAAAAAGTAATGAAATGACAAAGATGTTCTGAAGAGACAGATTTAAATATCCAGAAACTGAGTACACTAGCTCTGCTAACCTTGCTGTCTTTTCTCCCCCGAATCTTCAAGTTTTCCTCCAGCAGCAGCTTACGTACGACTTCAGGACCTACACCCCTGATGGGGCATGTAAGGTCAAACTGGCAGAACACTCGGACATGCTGTCAAAGGAAATCCGCCATGGTCATGAACATATTAGAGTGAATATTATTTATTTTGGCAGAAATCTATAATGTTCAATATTGTTAATATAGGCTGACATGTGAACTCTCACATCTTGAATGAACTCTTACATCCTGTTTCCTTTATACAATTTTACGGGGGAAAAAAGAAACTATATTGTATCACATTTGGTTGTTTTCGTAGACCACTGATTTAAAACTATCAAACCACTGCACTCATTTTTAATTGTTCATTTTATGAATATTAAATACTGTACGCTATAGTCTGTTTTGATAAACACTCTTTTTAATGATAAACACTCACACCTTTTATGCTGTTCATAGTGTGTATTTTATTACATTATGTAGTTATTGTTTTTTTAAAATTACAGTAGCAGTGCGGTATGATAAATGCTATTATCTATCCATCCATTAGATATAACCACTTATCATTTAGTGGGTCACAGTGGAGTGAAACCAATCCCTGCTGGTATTGGGCAAGAGGTCAATCACAGGGCTAAATGCTGTCATTTAGGAACATAATTATTTTTTCCTTGTAACTCTCCACACGTATGAATTACTGAATGGACCTACTGAGCACAGACCCTGAAGCCAAAAGGATCATGAAGGGTTAATCCTTGTTGTTGGAAAGTGAATCTAACATCTACAAAGAGAGGCAAAGCAACTACAAGAGACTCAAAACAACTGCAAAGAAATGCCGAATAATTGACAAAACAACTACAAGAGATGCAAAATGATCGCAGAGATATTAAATGAGTATATAGAGATACAAAACAACTACAAGAGACACAAACCAGCTATGAGACACAAAATAACTATGAGATACAAAACAACTGAGACACAAAATAACTTCAAAGAGATACAAAATGATCACAAAGAGACGCAAAACAACTACAAAGTGACATAAAACAACTATGAGACACAAAGCAACTTCAAAGAGAGTGTATCTTTGGCTCCTATGTAGAAGAGGTGGGGGGGCTTTTACATTTCTTCTAAATTTAAAAGGCCAGTGTCCCCAGTTGTCCCCATTGTCTTGTATTTTGTCCAATTCTGCAATATTAGCTTTGCCTCCAGTGACAAGCTAGTTGACCAAAAGGTTTGGACTCCAGTACATTCACAAGATTGTCAAATGTCAGCTGAGTTTGTGATACACAAAATATACAGGCTTTAAAGGAAAACAATCATATTTTACCTTGTCAATTTCTTCATTTATTCCCTCCACCTCGTATCCCTCCACCCTTTGAGCAGCGATGGTGAGAGCGAGTTTGTCATCTTTTAGTTTCAGGTAGTCATTGATACTCTCCAGAAAACTGTTTACACTGGACAACTGGAGAAGAGCAAGAAGAAAATGGCTAATGTGAGTCAGCGGGACTTTGGCAATTTAAAAGTTCCTCTTTAACTTCATAATTCAGGCTGGGAAATTTTACCTAATTTTTAGCAAGAAGACATTTTAATAATGTTCATTCATGAAGACTAACGTTGGATTTGTAAAATCTATTAACTACTCTAATTTATATTAAAGGAGTTGCAGCCCCTGTAACAGAAATAAAGCTAAACCTTTTTACATACATCATACAAGTTATAACATCTTGTTAACCCTGTCAAATTCTGAAACAGCTCCTTAAAATGTTCTCACTGTAAGTTTAATAAATGAACTAGGAGAAGTCAGAAGCTCTACCATTAAATGCATTTAGACACAAATCACATATGCTGAACCCTGAAAGGGCTATGGTATAGTCCTTCACAATTTAAAGGTTTCTCACCATGTTTCTAAGTTTGAGCTGCACATGAGGATCCTGGGTGGTTTTCAGTATGGCCTTGAGCAGGAGAGGGTACTTTGTGATCCTCTGATGGGGTTTGGCCTGCATGTCCCCAAGTCGCATCCGCTCACACTGAGGGAGATTCTCTACCCACTGAACAGGACAAAAACACAAGAACATTGCCTCAAGTCAGTGCTTTGACTAAAACATTTTTTATTACATTGTGACTTGAAACCATGAATGAAATAGTATGAAAACAGAAAATAAGTGCCCAGTAGCATCCAGTAACCTAAATCTAGCCATACAGATTAGTTTTAGTTTTGTGCTTGGAAAATTACATGTAAAAATCAATATGTCAATTTATCTTTTCACTATGGAATGGAATGCAATGGAAAGCAATGGAAATTGTTGAGCGGGAGGTCTGTGGACCACCCTGATTAACCAGGACATTATTCTTTCACCTCCAAAGTCTTGACAAATAAAACCATAGCTACAAAACCAAAACCACAACAAGTGTTAAGTGAGATGTTTTTGTTTTGTTTGATTTTGATGAGCAGAACCTTTTACCCCCCCGGTTCCATTTCCTGTTAATTTATAATGTGTTGTCAAACAAAAAACTTTCACATCCCACTCAGGTTGACAAGTGTGATGGTATGACATAAGTGAAAAAGCATGTGTTAAATAAACACATTTACACCAGTGGTAACTGGTTCCATGCACAAGATATCAATGTTAATCTTAGGGTGCCATGTTTCTATCAAAATGCTATAAAAATTCCTGCTTAGAGTCTTGTGGGTTTTTGTGTAACTGTCTCTGAATTGTAGTAGGACTCGCTTGTCTTGCAGTCATTATTCCGATAAATGTCCTGTAATCAGTTTTGTGAACAAGAAATCCTTTAAACTGCTGTTGAGTCTGAATCATTTGGAGAAGACGTTGGCGTGACAAGTGGTTGCCCATCAGGAAGCTACTATGACAGTTTGCCCACAAGGTTATGAAAACATCACAAACCATGAAGTGCTACCATTAATAACAGAACAGTTACACCAAATTCAATGTAATAATGAGGTTTGTGTGGGAGAGAGTTTCAGTATATGTAGGTAAACTTTCATCCTTGTATTCCCACATGTTTGTGTTCAAGACATGTATGTATGGATATCTGCTGCTTACTGTACCTGGACAAAAGTGAGGAAAGGTGGGTTGCTCTCCATCTGCCTCCGTGTGAACTCAAGGTTGTTTTCTTCTTCCCAACAGTAATGCTGATAGGAAGAGAAGCGTTCATGGAACTGGGGACAAAAGGAAGGTATGATTAATGCTAACATGAAAAACCTCTGCTGTGTTTACATTTGAAGAGTTAATTTGCAAAACCAAACAAATGCCATTCTTAAAATGAATACACCAACACCCGTTTGTTTGATATTGCCTGAGGTGATCAAAAAAACCTTCATTTATCTATTTGGCAGCTGGACACTTGGACATTTGTCCAAAGCAAACTTACAAGTAGTCCCGCATTCAAAATTCTACTTAAAGAATATGTACTCTACTGCATATATGAAACAAGTTGTAAGAGGCCTTTTCTAGCTCCAGAGTGAGCTGAGTGAAGTCTAAACACTGGTTTAGACTGAAGACTATAAAATTAAAAACAAGAATATCTGTGGGTGTGGAAAGAAGTGAGTTTACCGTAGCCCGCTTCTCATTAATGCTTAAGGCCAGCAGCTTGAGGCTACATTAGCCGCTACTAGCATTTGGACCAAAACCAACAAACCCAGAAAACTGTCTTAGTAAGAGTATGCTGGTGAAACTTGAATGAAGGAAGATGGATAAACACTTACTGAGAATCCTACTGACGGCTTTGAAATGCCTAACTAAGAAATGGCTGAAGAAAGAACTGTTGAAGTGTACAATAAGCTACTTATCTGTTGGAAAGATAACCGATAAAAGATTACTCACAACTTGAGTAACCAGATGCATATACTTGTAGAGATGGACTTAAAATATTATTCACGTTTTATCCTTCATAGCAGACTCTGTTTAAATAGGCATTCCCCTCAATGTAATTTTTTTGCCTCCCAAACTGTAATATATTATTTAATTTATCTATTTATAATTCCCTAACTTAATATATTTCAAAAGGTCCATGTATTCATATGCTGGTGCTTTTGTTGTGTTTATTTGCTCTCTTTAAAAGTAACTCAAAAATGAATTGCAAGAAAAACTACTTTAGTGAAAGTACATAACTGTTATATCAGTACATATCATAATATTGGATTATGATTGTTCATTCTTTAACTTGTTAGCAGCATTTTAATCTTGTAGCTGGTTATTTTTGAGTTATTTACAGTTTTATATGCAGTTGGGTAGTTTTATTTACTCTTTTAGCTGTCACATAAATATAGTGGGGTAAAAAGTACAATAGTAAAAGTATAGTAGCATAAAATGGAAATACCAGTGCCTCAACACAATACTGTGTGTATGTAAAGTACTTGAGTTCATGCACTCAATTACTTTCCACCATGGCAGGCAGAAACACACCTCTTAATGTGTTTGTAATGTATCTTGCAGACTGTGAGTTCATACCTGCAGGAAACCAGCCTCTAACCTCATGGGGTCAAAGGGCTGGCCTGTCGTCCGGACTTCCTTTAACATGGGATATAGCACATCCTGCCAGAACAGCTGGTGTGCGATGAGGATGGAGGGAAGGTTGGAGAAAAGGAGCTCAGGGGTCACCTGTCACAGAAGGAAGTCAAGCCAAAATCAAAATCATTTTATTAAAATTTTTCACTATTTTCCATCTTCTCTATGGAAATCTGTTGTTGCTACATTTTCCGCCTGTGTGTTGTATTCTGTATCAGCAGGAGCGGATGTTGTTGTTGTGTCAGTCAATATGTGTCAGTGGTATGCAGTGGAACAGTGGAAACTAGGCCTGAAGCTGAAGTGTGTTGTGCAGCAGCAGGGTTGTGTGTTTCTAATCTAGATGAGGCTGCATGCTCTGCAGTACTGACCTCCAGGAGATATCCATGCTTGTGCAGGTTGACAAGAGCTGCAATAACCAGCTGTGAAAAGAAGACACAGCTTTTTTAAACATCCTGTGGAAAATCCCTTTTCAGCGCTAGCATATATGAAAAGCAATACTGTATTTAAACGAGACTATGACCGCAGATAAAGAATGACATCTTACATTTTGGATGATAATTAGCTTGTTGATGTAGGTGAGCTCAGTATGAACAAACTCCCACAGCGCCTCCTGTTGGTGTCTCTGCATCTTAGACATCGTCTGACCATTGAAAAAAGACAGAACAGGAGAGAGGATGACGGAAAGATGACACAATAGTTAGAGATGTTTCAGAAACGTGTAAAATGTGAATACAAAGCAGGTGTTTAACAGTAAGAGCAGGAGAAGCATGTGAAAGGATATGGAGAGAGTGTTATATTTTTAAAAATCCAATTAAAAGAACAAAGCACAATAATCTCCCACTTCCCAGTGTGTCTGGAACCCATTCATTCCTTTATTAAACAATTAAAAACATTTTTTTTAAAAACAGGTCACTTAAAAGTAATTTTGCATTTTTAAAAATGCAAAATAATTATGGTAATAAAAGGTGGGCACTGTTAGCAGACATTACTGAAACGGGAGTTAATATGTGGGTATTTACAGTAGCAGGATGGTGTGTGTTAGATTGCCTCATGGTAATGAATAGTGCAATGTTGTGGCTCAGTGATTTTTTTTTATAGCTTTGGACAACAATGGAGCTCTGTGGAACAGTGGAATAAACTACAGCTTTTGATAACCAGACAATAATTGTTAGTCGGTTAAATTTATTGTTGGTTTGTCTTTTCATAGGATTTGTTGACAGTAAGAAAAATACAGAAATACCGCCACAATTGTTCACAGGGCCCTTACTGAATGAGAGTCCACAATATCCGTCCAGTTGTTCTCCAGCGTCGTTCCCTGGTTTTCCTCATTCCACCTCCACTTCAAACTGTCTGGCACAGTGTAGGCCCATAGATCCAGCTGACCTCGCTCCTGGGAGTTTAGGGATGACAAAAATAAGAACACAGAAGGATAGGAAAACAGAAATAGAAATAACAGACACAAGGAAAATCTGAATCAGTGTGTGTTGTGAATACTTGTGGTCAAACGTTACATATACAAAAGTATGCCAACGGAGCAGAAGTATTACCGAAGTTATTTCCGTTCTGTGAGTGTGTGGACACAATTATAAAAAGTCAGTACCTGTTTCTAAGCTTGTCAACATGTAGTGTGAAGAGCAGGAAACAAAATAATACCTCATTAGCCAGGTTCTTCTCAGACACTACCTGGCTGAACAGAACCTGTCTCAGTGCAGCTCTGGGTTTGGCTCCTCCAGATGCTCCCTTAGTCAGTGTTGCAAAGTCAGTCACAACCTTCTGCTTGGTGCGCCTCTGGAGATGGAAAACGGAGTCAGACATTTTATTTTCACATTGTTCCTTTCAAGTGGAAGAACCAGAGGATCAATGAGACTAGATCTCACCTATGTTCCCATGATTTGTGTTTGTGTCAAAAATACTAGAGTAGTTTTTAACAATTGGACACTAGATACTCAATGTAAAAATATTACAATAAAAGTCCTGCATTCAAAAGTAACAAAAGTGAAAGTACATTCATACATTCAAGTGCTGTCATGTCTAAGCAGCATTTTTGAGGTAATTGGTCGAAGTGGATCTGATTTTAACAGCTTTATAAAGCATTGAACTGTTTAATCTGCAAAACTGTAAATCTTAAAAAGTCATTAATATCTATAATTGACACCTAAAACCATATTGTGCAATGCAGTGAGAATATTTCAACCTTCTTGTTTGTATAAAATTTGTTTTATCTATGGGCATCTGAAACGAGAGATTCTCGCTGTACTATCATTAAAAAGTTGATTAGAATTGTATTGGAGTAGAAGTATAAATATAAGGATTAAGGCATAAAATGGAAATACTCAAGTTAAGGAGCTCTAAACTGTACTTGTACAGTACTTGAATAAATGTACTTCCACCACTGGTAATGTCAGCACAGCAAACTGCCACCACCCTCACCTTCCTGTCCCATTTCACTTGCCTGATAGCCAAGCGTGTTGAACTTGTTTTTGTCTGCTGACCCCCTGTGGTGATAGTTTATCTCTGCAGCTGCTGTCGTCCCATCAACAACATCTGGCTCTCTGGTTTCCATGTCCCTCTGCCTCTCCCCGTCAGCACCATCTCGCCAAGGCAGTGATCCTTCTTCCATCAGTGATTCATTTCCCCCCCCATTGTTTATATGCGGTGATTTTGAGGAGAGGCTGAGGATAAACACACGGGGTCACTCATTGACAAAGTAAGGTGTTTGAGGCTAAAAAGGAGAATAGTTTGTCTCAAGGCAAGGCTTTACAAGAGAGGCAAAAAGAGTGTAAGACGGAATGGAGGGACAATTTGTGTGGCTTGTTATCATTATAAAACAGTCTTGAGACTTTCTTTTCAGGTCTAAAGCGTTATAAGTGCAAGGTAAACAAACAAACACAGAGGGCAACAAAAGCTGAGTTATTGTTAACAATGGCATTAGTAAATCGTTTAAGACAGTAGTTCCCAACCTTTCCTGATTCTGATCCCTCAAAATAAAGCATCTCTGTTAGTTACCACTTACGTGAATACTTCTTGTTTTATAAACATTATCCCTATGACAAACATATGTAATTTAATGTTATTTCTGGGGACCTAAGCTTGTTTACAATGCCACCAGATTACTCTGTTTTGCAACCCCTCAGATTTATCTTTCAACCTCTGGTGCATGTCCTGACCCCAAAGCTGGGAAACCACTAGTTTAAGATATAATTTACTAAGTATGTACGGTAGAAGTATCCATGTGGCTGTTTTTCAGAAAAGGTTGTAAGTGCTCCACAATCGTAGCATTAAATATGAAACAAACAAGACATTAACAAACACAAGACAAAAACAAAAATAACATTGACACAAAACACTAAATATCTGTTAAGAAATGAGGAAATATAAGTGAGTCTTGAAAAGAATTAAAGAACTATTTCAATTCAGTTGAATTGGATGCTCTCATGGTAAAATGTAAAGTATTCCCAAGAGGTGTGGTTCTCTCTAAACACTGTCATACATACACAGTAAATACCAGAAGTCAGTCAGGTATAAGAAGCTAAAATCATTACAGTTGCATCTTCCAGACAATGAGGCCAATTCAACAGGACACCAATAGTTTCACAAAGCTCCAGCTCCAGTTACACAGCCGGGTGGGTCGTAGTGTAACACCAGGACTCAACTGACATTAGTTTCCACAAATCCAATGTCATAATAACTTGCAGAATGCCCTGCTCCAGATTTAAGTTACAGCAAAGATGTGTCTACATTCTCTGGAAGCAACTGTATCTCAAGGAAATATTTCACCATTAACCGATGTAGCCATTAGAGAAGTGCCATTTGTATACACTGCTGGGTCACTGCTGTTAGATAATGCTACATACTCTAAGTGCAGTGGGGGGATTACTGCTGTAACTGGTATTCATATTTATATTTTATACAGATTTTAGAAGTTATTCCAAAAGCAAACACACCCACAGGAGCAAACACACTGCAGACAGGTTCACTACAATAATCTGCTCATGCTACACTGTCAAACATCAAAGGACTGACGCAAGTGCTTTCATCACATTGACATACCTGTTTACAATCACTGTATCCCACAGTTCAGGTACACTGACATTAGATTATATTGCAGTTTTAACACTTAAACTCACACAAACATTAATAATGGTCCATTAAAAACAGGCTTCTTGGTACTTTTATAACCTCAGTAAATCAGCAAAGCAAATGCCACAGGACAGTCCATGGATAAACACAGCAGCTCCGACATGAAAGTGATTTACTGTAGTGAAGACATGAAGTAAAATGCTTCTCTTAAGTATTGTACACTTTCAACTCCTCTCACTTACCACCGATGCTTTTTTCAAAGATAAAATTGTAGACTTTACCTGGGCTTGGTTGGATCCATTTTGTTTCACCCACTCATGTTTGGTTTCTATTAGCTTTCTCCTCCTCTTTCTCTCTGCCTGGATTGGTCCCTCCCTCTCTTCCTTTCACCTGCACCCCTGCCCTCTGCAACTGGCCCAACAAGAACAACTGGATTCTGCAGCCAACAAATCAGTGCTAAATCCGGTTAATGTGTTTCAGTTTAAAGTGCTTAGTGTGTCTGAGGTGATGACAGATTTTTTTGAGGATGATCTATTGTTGTTTCATGTCAGACAGGGTTTTGGATCACATTGAGCAAACAGGAAGAAATCATTTTAAGAGGGGGAAGAGAGGTCTCATGTTTTAATACAGCAAAGGAGGCAGTTGTTTTTTTCCCTGCACATTACATAACAGAAAGAGGCATTTATGTGAGATCAACCATGAAAATCTGGGGATTGATAGCACTGCTGGCAGGTAGGAAGAGATGAGTCATAGGGAAGTGGACAAGCCAAAATAAAGTAGCTTATAGGAAAGAGAAAAAAAAGCTGAAAAGGTCATGTCAAAAAGGACTTCACAGTTGGGGGTTAAGTTAACACACAAGAGGAAAGATGTCCTCCAGTACAGCCTTATGTACATAACAATTCAGATACACACATTAAGAAACGTGATATATTTATTTAAAGTTGAGATATCAACATATCATTTGTATGGTGCCCAACATTGTTCAACGTTGATTGTTCACTAAATAAATGATTCTGTTAAAAGTATAATACATTCTCGTTTTATAATTAAGTACATTTAGAAGTATAATCATGTATGTAAAAGTGCTTTGGAATGACAAGTCCTCAGTCTGAGTCTGACTAATTCACATCTGAATTTGCAGGCTGAGATTGCCATTATAAAACTTGCTTGGCTGAAGCATACTGATACAGGGCGTTGTCAAGTATTCTCTAACAGACATGAATAACGCTTGTATGATGGGGCCTAAAAGAATGGGGCTGTAAAGCTTTTAAAAGTGGCAGGGGTCTGGTCTACGTTAAGTATGAACTATAAGCCTCCCCAGCTTTGTTGTTGTTCCCATAACATTTCAACAAAGATACAGTATAACCAGGAAGTACTACTTAAAACATTACCAGTTAACTTTGTGGCTGAGTAATCAGTATTTGATTTTGCACTTCCCCGTGCTAAATAAAACAAACTCATTATGAGAACAATTTGCAATATTTATATAGATTAAAATAATAGTACTAGAAAAAGGAATAGCTTAATTGGCTTAACTGTGCATGAAGAGTAGGTACAATGGATAATACAGTTTGTTAAGACAATGATATTCCCCCATATTTCCACAGATATAATGTACAATATAATAATATCATAGAAACTGTGCATCTTATGAAAGGCTCCATCACCCTTAAAGGATTAGTTTGACATTTTGGGAAATACACTTATTCGCTTTCAACTCGATACCACTCTCATGTTTGTATGATAAATACTGTTAGCTTAGCCTAGCATAAAGACTGGAGACAGGGGAAAGAGTTAGCCTGAATCTGTCCAATGGTCCACTTACCTGCACCTCTATACTCTAGCCAACAGCTCCCAGACATGAAATAGTTCTGTAAAACTAAACTGAGGATTTTTTCTCCAGCTTGAACAAACGATTTTGTGAGCTTTGAAGGTGCTGGTAGGGGGTATTTGTTACATTTAGATAAAGCCAGGCTAACTGTGTTGCCCTGTTTCCTAACCTAATCATAACCTGCTTTTGACTGTAGCTTCTCATTTACTGTACACACAAGTGGTAACAATCATCTCATCTCAACTAGTTCCCAAAATTTCTTATTATTCCTTTAAGATTCAAAAAACACTTCTAAAAGTTCTTTACAAGTTTTAAGCAGAATGTATCAGTGCATAGTCCCATTTTTTGTGACTCTCTCTTCCAGAACCATTTGATTCGTTGCTCTCAGTATTTTGACCCTGTCATCTCAGCGAGTGATAAGCAGGACGAGAGGTAGAGTGCTCAAAGATGCTGGATGCTGTGAAATAAAACTGCTTAGGTGATAGCATTGTGTCAGTTTGTATGCTTTGATGCTGTCCTTGAGTGAGTTCAATACTTGGTTTCATAAGGCTTTTTGTTCCACCTGGAACACGTTGCAGAATTACTGAATGCCATACTTTGTTCCCAGCTCCTCAGCCGCCCGTCCCAGGTGCATCTTCTTCAGTTCATCCATCAACTCCTGCAACAAGTGCCAGTGCAGCATTCCACCTCGTCCTCCTCCACCTGCACGTGACCCTCTCTCGGCCCACACCCTCAGCATCTGGTAGTGAGCCTCCCGGCTGGACCGGTGATCCAGCTCTGCTTGTTCGATCTCAGAATCCTTCACACCGAGATATCGCACCAGCTGCTTCACTTGCAGCACAGGAACCAGATCCAGCACCATGTAGATCAGGTCAGGAACTGAGGAGAGAGGAGAGGGGTGTTGAGGGGAAGAGATAAGAGTTGTTACAATCAATCTTTTTCTGTATTCTTGAGCTGAAACACACAGGACCAGTGCTGAGGAGCATGCACTGCTATGTGCAGTGTAAAATATACTCACTCTTGATTTCCAAGGGGACGCAGTCAGGCAGATTGGACGGCTGGTCCTGTTCACTTGGAACAGCCTTGTCTGTGCTGTTTGAGGGTTCCTCACTCTGGATCAGGATCTGCTATAAAACAAAGACATCACATTTTATTGACCGTAGACATACACCCAGCAAAGACAAGTAACCAAAGACAGTTGGATCAGTCTACCTGGCATGTGTCCGGGGAGGCGTCGGATGGTTGGGAGGACGATTTCAGTAACTTCTTTTTGGTAGACCATTTTGTGGCAGTGTAGGTGATGAAAACTACCAGCCCCAACAATAGCAGAAGTGCAGCTGCAACTCCAGCAATAATACCTACAACAGGAGGATCTTTATAAGGAACAAGACAGGAAGACACATAATGTGTTAAAAAAGCAATAACATTTTGAGACAGTCTACTACAAACTACATTCTATTTTTGTAAAACCTAACAAAGAACTGACAGCTAAAAAACACTGCAGTTACTGAACATCTGATCAACGCCTTCTTTCACATTTCATAAAAATCACCTATTTGATGCTAAACAAGGATATACAGGCTTTTTGCAGGATGGTATGGCCTAAGATTATTTATTATATCACTTTTCTTGCAGTACTACCCAGCAGTACATTCCTAATGAAATAACCAGTTATATTAGTGCGACCTGGATCTGGATTAGTGGCAGAAAACGGATGGATGGACTAACCAATTGAAAATTAATTTTAAGATTTTGCTATACCTGACACTGATAATGACCTTCCTAGCTACTGTAGTTAGCAGTAGCGACAGTGCTAAAATTCAGATGGTGCTGATTGAAATTTCACAAAAAAGGGATTGAACTGACTGAATTGACTCTAATGGAGACATTTTTTGTGAAATTGCTTATCATACTAACCACTTCAAACCGCTGTTCATTCATCTCCTCTCAGACTCTACTATTGTCAGTGGTGCAGCTAGCAGACAATGTTTTCACACATCTTTACATCTTAAGAGCCCAATGTTTGCAGAAAACACACAAACCTGGCTACTCTGCAAAGATCGTACCAGTAACAATTGTGGAGATAAAATGAGAAGATTGTTTGAAATTGGAAAAAAAAAAAAAAAAGCTTGGAAAATGTAGAAGCACCTTGACATTGCTAAGGACATATCCCAAACCCAAATCTATGTCTATGGCAAGTAAGTTAAGGAAAAATAATGACAATATTTACAAATTAAATGTAAGACATTTTTAGACCTTTTAAAGATTTTTTTGAGAAAAGTGAAATCAATGACATGATTTCAGTTTGCGGTAACAGACAAGAATATCTGGGGTGTCCATAGGACAGAATCTGCGGTTCAATACCTGGTTGCCACCGTCACTACAGTAGAGCTGTAGTTCATTATACATTATACATATAATTTCTTCTTTACCAGATCTTTATAAGTTATCGACCAGTAAATTCAATACTTTGATATCAGTGACGATCAGAAGTCTATGGCCCAGTAGGCTCAAAGCTACTGTATTCCTATTGAAAATCTCATTCTGAATGCCAGTGTATTAACTTTTTCATATGAAAGTCTGGCTTATAAACATATCCTTGTTACTAGTGCTCACCTTCTGGGGGTTTGGGACAGTGATGTTTGCACTCAGTGGTACAACTGTGGAGAACAGACAGGATGTTTCACAACATTTAGGAGGAAGAAATACATTCTGAGGAAGTGATCAACACAATGGCTCACACACTTTTAGCACACCAACAAATTAATTCAAACTGCATGTTAACACTAAAAAACTTGTGCTAAAAAATGTTCTTGAACATTGAAATATAGATCATGCTTCATCTTTCACAATCACTACTAATGGCTATGTTCACGTGTTTATATGAGAAAGATTGTAGCTAAGGATTATGGGACATATGGGCTGTTGGTTCTTCCAGGCCCCCCTTCCTTTTTGCTCTTTTATCTGTGACAAATATCTGTGTCTATCCACCTATTACTTAACACTTATTACTTGACAAAATCTGGACACATTATTCACTGAAACGAGTCTTCTGGACACTATCCTAATATTTTCACTGATAATTCCCTTTACAAATGCCTTTAACCATATCCTGTATCAAATCCACAACAGTTTGTCAAACTGTCTGAAAGATTTACTGAACTATACTGTAAGACCACAAAAGGGATTTTCATCCAGTTACTTTGAAGGTCCTTCCTCAGAGAACCCGGCATACATTGGGTAAAACAGAAGCCCATGAGGTTGTATATTTAACAAGTGAGCATTTGTTTAGTAAATGGTGATATGTCACTGACTCAGGCTTAGTGCCTCGTAACTTCTGTCTTCTGTTGCCAACAAATGGAAAAATTTAACAAAGTCGGACGTGTGCTGCAAGTTTCAATTCAACAAACCGACTTCCCCATTAACAACTTTAACTAAAACCATCCCAAACAGCAGGATGGGAACAACGCATGCGCCAAAAGCTCATATACATTAGTATACTCACTTGTTGCAGAGTACACAGACGTTGTTGACTCTGTGGTAGTTCTCAAGACATTCACACACAGTGTTGCTCTCTGATGTACCTGTGCACAATAAAAATAATTCTATTAAGACTGAACTGAGGGAAAACTGGATGAGCCACATAATGAATAAATAGAGAGGGAGAGATCTTACTTACAATTCTGTTTTATCCTTTCATTACTTCTGCATCGTGTACATTTGTGACACTCGTATTTTGTTGAGTCGATGGGAACTTTGTAATAACCGTTCCTACAGCGACAAATAGTGTTTTTGTCTTTTTGACATTTTGATTCCTGTATTTCATCCTTTACTGTTTGAGAAAAGTTGAAAGGAGAGAAAAGGTCAACAAAGCAAGTCATCACCTGACCAACACTTGCATGTCAAAGAGGTGAAACTGATTCTGAAAAAAAAGAAACATCACTCTACCTCTGCAGCGTTTGCAACTTATGCAGTTGGGGGAGTAGTTTATCTGGTCCATGTATTGTTCATCAGGGCAACGTGAGCAGTTACTTCTCTGTCCCACAGCATGACACTGTTCTGTAAGCCTAAAACCTGGAAAACATGAACATCACATGTGTGACTTAAGACTTTGTAGGATGCATTTGATAGAAGAAGACATCGGCCTGTGTGATATTTCCAATAATGAGCATGCTACTGTCAATCTTGCGTGATGTGCAGGAGGCCATGCAGTACCTGGAGGGCATTTGTTGCAACAAATTCCCTGATCATTGAGATAGTCTCCATGGGGACACTCCAGTTCCTCTGAAGGTTGTGATGATGTCAAAGTGGGGATGAACACACACTGCAAAGAAAACACAATGAATGTACAACTAAAAACTTTATTGTCCATCACAAGGCAATTATTCATATATTCATGCAATTTCAACGTGTTTAGTGAAGTAAGTGTTTCTCACCATAAGAAGCAATATTGTGCCAACATGGCCTTTGTTATTCCATCTTCCTCTGTGGATGCCTCCTGCCATTATCTCTCAGATTTAACTCAATCCATCTGAGGTCAACTGCAAGGAAAACTATCTGTATGTGAGTTATATTCCATCTACCGCTAATTAAAACTTATAATGCCTTAAATGTATAACTAAGTCAAGATTAATTCATCTGTATTATTGACACAGGTTTAAAAAAAAACTTAGTGTTAGTATCATGTTTTTCAAAAGCTAATACTCCAAAAAGCTCTATAGCACCACCAATAGGTCATAGTTTACACTAGAAACTGAAACTGAAAAGATATACTTTAGGAAGTGATTGGAAAGATGTTAGCAAGTCTCAGGTATTTAAGCAAGGAGGTTAAAGCTGAGGTGCCCTGACTGCGAAAGCCCAGTAACCTTAGTCTTTAGCCAGGACTCAGGAACAGCCAGCAGGGCCTGACTGAATGTCTGAGGCAGTAGCCTGGCTCATGGAGGAGCAGCAGTTCAGCAATGTAGCTGGAAGCTAACATCCTTTAAAAGTAATTAGTAAAACCTTAAAATCAATTCTAAAACTAACAGGTAACCAGTGAAGACTATGAGGGTCCAAAGATGGAGTATTGTGGAACACCACAGGTCACAGGGGCCGCTGAGGAGAATACTGTTTGCTAATTTCTCTCTGGTGTTGTTATTGACTTTATTTCCAGCTTTTAAACAGTTGCTATGGAGTCAAGTACAGCTTTATGCGTGTTGTTGTAGTTGTTAAGTAAATATGCTGTAGACATATCGGATGTATAGTTATTGCTATGTTTAGATGCAGTAGTGAATGCCTTGTGAAATATGTCAGCAAAATTTGTACTGGGAACATAAGGAAAAGCATAGCTAGCCAATGTGGGAGCACATCCAGCACCAGTAGGGTGTTGCTGGGGAAACCATCAACAAAGGCTAAAAGCAATGCAATTCTACTGCCAGGTTTGTGCTGTATTTTGATAAAACATAAAGAAACATTGTGGCAACAGTGTTGCATACTTTGGGAATATGCAACACAGTACACAAAATGATGAAGGACAAATGGTGCCCATTTTGCCCAGTTAGTTATCCAGCCTATATGTTGTTATTGCCTGGGGCTTTTGTTTTGGAGAAAGAATGAAAAATTAGGTCCATCCCTAGTTTCCTGATCAAGCATTATAGCTTTATTTGATAAAAGTTAAACCAACCATGTATTTGCTGCCTATTCTGTCATCCATCAATAATGTGTTCTGGTGTGTAAATGAGCATACAGTATCACAGAGCAACTTCATTGCGTCTAGACGTTACAGGAAAGAGGAGATAGACCAAGGGTTTAATGGTATTTAGTCTCTGAAACGGTATCCAAGGATTTTATAAAAGTCTTTTGAGCAAAATGTACCTGGTAAAAATGTTACATTTATCCAAACTCTATTAAATGATGGCTGACCCTTGACCTAATTACCTTAAAAAGGGTCAATATGCCAGGACCAATTATTCCTGTATGTGGCATGGTAACGGTAGGCCTAAGTGCAGTCATGTTTACTTTCAGAGGTGGTTTTTATCAACACCTAAGCAAAAAACCGAAACAATCTGCAAGGACAGCTACAGGTAAGCAAACAATTCTGTTAAATATTATTAGTTATTTGGATAAGATGTAAAAGCCACTGTCTTTTAGTTTGTTTTAATGCCTAATAGCCTAGCTTAATGTACCCTTCAACTAAGGGATTTGAGATTAATGGCACATTGTTGGCTGAATTTGTCAATTAGGTTGTCTCGAATGCATCATTAAACGTTTGTAAGTGATTTTAGGGGATTCAATACACATAAAGTAAGGTTGTAAGTATGTGGTTCCCAGAGACATCGCTATTTGATCACTTGTTTGGCAGCTTCCCCTGTTGCACTGAAACGCAGATAGTGAACTTTCATTACTGGAGTAACTTTTTAACCTTCAAAACTCAACCTGACGAGTTGGCTTAACTTACGTGTTTACAGATAGCGTTAACGTTACTATTTAAGAGCTAAATCTACAGTCAAGATATTACCGTTTTTGTTTCTTGTCTAAATGGTTTCGTTTTAACTAGGCTGCACACCACATTACGCCCACTGCCTGATATAAATCTCCCCTTCCCACAGACTGACATGCAAAGGTATTTTACCGCCACTTACCTGGACAGTCGGTGTTACAGCGAGGGTATCTCTTTACTTCAGGTCCATATGTCGACATGAATATTAACTATAAGTTAGTTTACTTTTTCTTTTTACTGAGAGCAGACAGACGCTGCCGTAGCCCCTCTCTGCCAAGCACTAGCGGAGGCGGACTCAAACGGGAAACGCTGCGTCACGAACACATTTCAAGGAATTGCGAAAAAGTGTTTGGCAAGCTCTGGGCATAAACATGTCTTAAACATGTAGGCCTATAACGTTAAGTGGCCAAATTGAGGAGGTTAGCGCCCATTAATACAAAGGTGCATGGCAGTACATATCCATTAGACCACATTCCCCATTACATTTTTTAATGAATGCTAACGGTCTGTTCTTTATTATTTTATTTTTTTAAGCACTGGGTAGGGACCTATGTTTTTACTTTGGTAACAGGGGAGCCTAGGTTCCATAACTTTTAAATGTTTGTTGTTGTTTTTTTGTATTTATGTTTTATAGGCTAGGTTATTGTATTCTTTTCAAAATAGGCTACTTGACATAGCCCTATCTCCCACACCTAAACCTTATTGGACCTCGTACCGGGTATTTTTAATGCGTTCTCGTTATCCACATTGAGATCCGATCTCTGTCCTCCAGAGAAAAACCTGCACGTGAGTGCAATTCAATTCTTATTCATGTGTCCCCTCTTGTCAATTCGGCGATTGTAATACTACATTAAGTAAGTCCTTTCTTTATATGAAAAAATGTGTGTGTGTGTGTGTGTGTGTGTGTGTGTGTGTGTTTGTCAGGGTGCAAACTACGGGGGAGGCAGGGGGCACCCCTAAAGAGGAGAGCAGCTCCCCTAAAAGCATGATTTGTGATATTTTGGGGGGTCTTTAAAACATTGACAACATTCTTTATTGCCATTAATTTCTATATTTCTCTATCATCATGGATCCATGCGTAAATTCAGGAGCGTCAGACGTCAAAGGAGGGGTTGCGGTCATGCATCCATATTCTGCTGAAGTGCACACACAGCTTGTGTGATAATTGGGCGATTATTTGACTGATTATTTTTTTGAGAAATTAGCTGGTTCTATTGGTGAAAGCTCTCAGTCCATCTGTGCTGTTTGCTCGTTGCATCGGCTGGACTAAGTTATTTTTTAATCTATTCTATTTAATCTATTTTTGTTTCAGAGGGAACTGTCAAATTATCTTGGGCAGTAGGCGACCTATTGGTGAGGACACAGTAAGCTGGGCTGGTTGTTTGCTTTTTTTCCCCTGATGAGGGAAGGGGGTCCTGAGGGCAAATGTTTAAGAGTAACCTTGTAAGAACTTATGGTTGGGAAAGCCATTGCTTATTATTTTCTCCAAATTAGTAGTACTTAATGCACTGTAATTAAGGGCTCCATAATTAAAAAAGTAGGATTTGAGTGGTACTTAAGCAGGCCAGCAGAGTGTACCCTCACGTGACATACAGTATACATGAAAGAGCTCAGTCAGCAGAGTAAGACAAATGCTTCCTCAGAAAAACCACATCCTTCCTTTTCACGGAGCAATGTTCATCTCTCTACTTCCCCTCCCGCCCATCTGTATTTCGCAAGTTTTCAGATACCTACACTGCCATATGTTGCAGGCAGACGCTTTAATCTTCACACAGACACGGGTGATTTTCATGCAGCCTGTGCAACCAGCTCTGTGTCTGCATGTAGCAAAATCTTTTGTTTAGTATCTGTTTACTTCATCACAACACCGTTGACATGTTCCTGGCAAAGATTCCTCTTAAGTTCTAATCAAACATACTAACCCTTACAGTCAAGCAGCCTAATACTGAAACCTCGAGATAAGCATGACCAGGTTTGCTCTCAGTCAGTTCAGAGCAGTTTTGATGCGCAGTCATCTCTCATCCAGTCATCTCCGTACTCTGTTTGAGTGGCGCTGCTCGCCAAGAGCCACATTGGGCTTCAGAGACAGCCCCTTTATGATGCTGCTTTGTCACCCTTAAGCCCTGTTTCACAGTTGACAGCAGTTCACGTTTTGTGGCCTGGTTTCTGTGAAGAAATGACAGGCGTGCACATGATTGCTGAATGGTGGAAGTTCTGCCACTCAATCTCTAATTCAGTTGAAATAGATGAGGAAATAAAGGATTTTTTAAGAGATAGACAGGCAGTCAAGAAAATTGGTTTAGTAAGTGTAAGATTTTCACACAAATGCAAATGAGCTGTTTACCTCTAATAAACTAATAACACAAAAAGCTGTCCCACCTACAAAGTTTATACTGTAATAGAAGGAATTTCCCCAGACATTCACTTACTCTGTTTATTGGCAGCAGCATTTTACTCTCATTTGAACAATTACAACCACAGTGGTCTACATAAATAATCATTTTAGCTACAGATTACTGTAATGCTGTTAGGAGCTACTCAAACATAAATGCCCTCAACCGTAAATATAACAAATCCAACCCAGTTTCAATATGTTGCAGGTCACTACATCTGAAAGCAGACATATTAGTTTCACAGTTATGATATGATGATTAATGTAACTTTTTAATAAAGAATTATGGTCTTATCTTTGTCTTTAGTGCTGTTATTAGGAACCTCTTTAAATTGCTCACTCCTGTGTGTCACGAAGTTGCAGAAAATCTCATTAGCATAACGCCATTTCTTGGAATAATGTTCATCTCCTCAACAGCTTTCTGTAAGAGCAACAGGATAGCTTGGAGTTAAATGACTGGTGTATGATATTTTACTGAAATGACCTTGTCATCCAAGTCTAAGAAGGAGAGAAAGAAAGAGGCAGATGCACACCAGAGAATGAAAGCGTGAGGTTGCTTGCAGCCAAAAGATTGATTTTGGATGAAACGAGAGAGATGGTGCCTGTGGAAAAAAAGTGGAGGCAGGTGGAGGGCATGTTTTTGTGCACAAAGCCAGGGGGTCGCAGCAAAGAGACAGAGACAGGATGAGAGATTTCAAAGTTGCTGGTAAATTGTTCCGCTTTCATTATGAGTCATCTCGACATATGTGAATGTGAACAATCCCCTGACACACTTCTGGTCCCCTGTTCAGTCTTACACTTAGAGGGTCCCAGGCTACATCTTGTCTCACCTCCTCATCCACAGTAAGTAAAGATTTTCAGCCTTAGCTGTGAAACCTTTTCATTAAACTCTCCTGTTGTATTGAATGTTGGTAGATTTATACATCAATGTCCATTTAATCTCAGGATATAAACTCTGTAAACTGTTTGTATTAGTCTGCTTTTCTCTATCAGTACTATTGTGTTATATGTTTTTCAAATCTACAATGTGTGTGTACGGTATTTTGTGTAGCATCACTGCTAAATTCTCTGTCTATTATGACTTGTGTGAATACTATAAAGCCCAGACAGACTTTAGTCATTTTATCAACGATGCATGTTGTTTTACATACTAACTAACGTTAGTATGTGAAGATTTCTAACTAAATAAATCTTTGTTTTCCTCTTCCTCCTCCTTCTTCTTATCATCCTCCTCCTCTTGTTTTCTTCTTCCCAGATGCAGCCACGCTGTTATTTTGCTTTTACTTTCCTGTACGCCCTCTCTCTCTTCTCTCCTATGCTTTCCATACAATGCAATAAGACACAATATCCCTGGCCAGTGGACAACCCCCTGTTGTGCTGCAACAGTTGCCGACCAGGTACAATGGCTTCTTTTTTTATCATCACAGATTTCATAGTTTTGATGCAAACAAGCTGTAACTGCAAATTACTGTGTGTATTGCAGGTGAATATATGGTTCGGCGTTCAGGTGACATTTGTGAAATTACGTGTCAAGCCTGCCCGAAGAACTTTTATATTGATACCTACAATGTGGAGATGAAGTGCCGTTGGTGTTTAAGTTGCACTAAACGTGAGTAATTTCACAGCTTTTGTCTAAGGTGTGGGGTGCTAACATTTACATTTACATTTAAATTTATTCATTTGGCTGACGCTTTTATCCAAAGCAACTTACACTTGCTATACACATCAGAGGTCGCACACCTCTGGAACAAGTAGGGGTTAAGTGTCTTGCTCAAGGACACAATGGTGGATGGGTCACAGTGTGGGATTGAACCCAGGTTCATCCTAAGTATGTGTGAAAAAACCTAAATTTAGATCTAGAACAGAAACAGCCTTGGAAGTAGTAGCTTATTTTACCATAATAATGATATTATTATGGTTTATATGATGTTATATATTAATCTACAGCCACTGCTAACAGATATTCAAGAATGCTTTAAATGGGGGGGGATTCTTGCTCATATAGCAGATTTAATCCATTTTCCCTACATCGCCAATATGATTACTAGTCTGTATCACTATGAGATATGCAGGTTGAAGAAGAATCCTGGAAATGTTAAGAAATAGAGTAGAAACACAGAGCAATGGATGTCAAGTGGTCATATCTGTGATTAAACATTACTCTGAAAATACTATCTGTCATTTCAGTCCCCCTTGTGAAGCAGTGTGGTTCCCTGTTTATTTTGTGTATGTGTCATATCATGTGTGTAAAGTCTGTCTTTTTGAGCAAGACATGTGAGTGATTCATCAGTTTCTCTAAATTCCAACCACCAACTGTGTCCAGGTACAGCTCTTTAGAGAAGAGTTGTTACTCAACTCTGTCTGTTGATCATGATTTCAGAGCAGTTATACAACCCTAAGGTCACACACGCGAGGGGATTTCCCGTTACATCTTTCATGGTGGGATCCAGTCAGACAGAAATTCAAAGGAGGAGGGGATGGGGGGTCTGAGAAACCCTCAGTGAACCAGCTCAGAGGGTTATCAGGGTGGGATTTTGCAGAATGGTGCATGCTAATAACCTCACCAATAGCAGCAGTGCAGCCCACCAATGGTGGTAAAGGCAGAAGGAGGTTAAAAAAGTAGACCATCGTCAGTGGAAAGAAGAAAAAAGAAAAACACAGAAAAGTGGTAAACATCGGAAAGAGCAGCAGACACAAATGTCATATCCTATGTTATTATTCAGGTCTCTGCCCTGCTACAGGTGAGCAAAAACAGCCTGTTATGCTTATTTTTAAATGTCACTGTGGAAAGCATAGAAGACAGAAAACACAGAAGTGAGAGAAAGTATTTTATTCTCTGAATTTTGGGTACATAAATATTTGAGGAGAGTTTGACTTTTACTTGCGCACCAAGGCACTTTCTATACACATTGTAACCAAAAGGTTAGCATATTTCAACCCAATGTTTCAGTGCAGCTGCAAACAAACCTTTTAATCCTTTATTCTGACATTACATGTAGAACTCCTTGATAGCTGACTTTATAAAACATATATATATATATATATTTATTTGCTGACTTTCAAGGTGGGTGTTGAAAATGTCAATAAAACTCTAATCCTACACATGCAGGGGCTTTATGTCAATTAACGGCTATGGAAACTAATTTAGTTGGAAATTATTCAACCCACACAAAAATCTCACCAACTTCTCTTGTAATACAACAGCATCTCTTTGGTTATACTTTGGTCCTCATCAGGGTGTTAATTATTTGCAGGGATTTGGATGTGCAAACCAAGTTTCAAAGTAGATTTTAGTACTAATATTTTCCTTCAGTATAACATTTTCAGTTCTTAAATCCCCTTAAATGACGTCAGTTACATCAGTTAAATCTACTGCTCTGAATCGCAGTCACCAATAACCTTTGCGCTTTTTTCTGTCTTTTACTTTCTTGTCATTTATTTGCACATTTTTTGATAATCCAATATAGGAATCTTAGAATAATAGCAATTTGAAGACTTCCAAAGTTAATCTTTTACATTGTACGGTAATGGATCATCGTGGACAGCAGAGTGAAATAGTGAGTGGGGTAACAACCTTTCAACCTTGCCAAAGAACCTCTGAACGAGAATCCCTGTCAGCTCCAAGATCTCCAGATTAACTGCTCTGTGGTGAAAATGTGACCTCCTGGTGAGGACAAGCAAAAATAATCACCATACATTGTCAAATGTTAGAGTTTATTAATCACATAAAGAGCTGTTCTAAAATATTCAGTTTAAATTGTTCTTGTGGAGACATTTTGTTGTCAGTATCAGGACACTGTGGTGCCAAGTCATGAGTGTACTGAAGATGATAATGTAGTAATTATGTAATTACATTCAACAAACATAGTGAAAATGTGTCAGGGTTTGATGTTACAATTAAGTTTTAGCTACAGACACTCTACATGTGCGGTTATATAAGGTCACGTACAAAATGTAACCACTGAGGTCAGAAGTTCTCTATGGACTGTGACCTTTACTGACACAAAATGATAACTACTTATGATGTCATCAACTATGTTGGGATGGCTATTAAAACAAATATTTTTGTGATGACTATGGCTCCATGGGGGTCATATAAGTAGTTTTCTCTTTGTTAATTTGTGAATTCATATTGAGGTATGCATGTTTCATGTTAAATCATTCAGTAAGACAGAAAATGCTTCATCAAATTGAAATACTGCTTTCACTGAGAAATTTCAGCTGTCTGTCTCTAAAGAAGAGGTATCAAAAGTGATGATATAACCGTCATATGACTTAAACCCAGAATCTTTACCTGTCATGCCCAGTTTGTGATTCATTTCTCATTTTCTGATTTACCTCATTGTTTAAAGACATCCTTTGTGCGTACATGTTTGTTCGTCACAGACACTGACATACTCAGAATTATGATAATACTTTGTCTTCAAGTAACAACTGTTGTTATTTGTGGCTTTTTTACAGCAAACATGGAGCTTGAGTCAAAATGTAAACCCTCTCATCAGGCTGTGTGCAGATGTAAGGCTGGCTACAAATGCAAAGATCAACTCTGCACGGAGTGTGAGCCAGTGCGGACCACTACCCCTACAGGTAGGACACTCCTCCTCCGCACGGCCAACCAAATTTGACACGTAGCTGTTGAAATGGAAGAAAAGATTTTTTAACACTTTGCCTTACAAAGTTTGAGTTGAGTTTTTAAGAGTCACCTAACAGTTAGCTGCAGCATCACAATATAAATCTAATAGTAGATAAGGAAAGACATTCTTTCTCAAATAAGTTCTACATATAATATAAACCCTAGGAACTTAACACCAGGATGAAAGGTTACCATAGACATAACCATTTTACTGTCTCTAGTCTTTCTGGTTCAGCATCTGATGCACCACAACAAACATTACTCTTGAGTGTGGTCTGAAGTGCGGTCTTTTGCAGACCTAACCATATTTTACTGTGGTGTCAGAGTGCACAGGTTAAACCAACCACCAACAAGATTTTTAGCGAAGTTACTCATTAAATAACTTGATATGTGTAGTTTTTAATTGCTGTGTATTAAATGAGAGATATAAATATACAACCACCATACCTTTCATGGTACACAAAGCTTATCCTCACTGCTGCTGTGGCCTGAGGTGTGGTTACAACTGTTGCAGTGGAACTACATACATTTTAGTTTATTAGTGTGATTAAAAACATAGACCCAAAATTAAGTTTGTAAGAATAAGAATAATCTATATATTGTGGAAACAGACAACAGGATATTATAAAGCTGCAATAACCAATATTTCTCAAATGAAAGGAGTTGCTCTTGACAAACCTACAGAGAATTATCACCCTGATTTAGCATCTTTCAGTTAATTGTTTTGGTTCACTCTCTCTACATACTTGTCAGCCTTGTTTCCAGCACAGCAGGCAGCTGAAAAACCAACTGTCTGCTACTTGCCTAGCACTAAACACATACAGACAAAGTTAGCAACTAGCTTGTGAACAAAGAGGAGCATTTAGCAGCTAAAGAGGCAGATATTTCCCTCTGGAATTGGTGGAGAACCAAACAGAGCTAAAAGGAGAGAGAGGAATATAATATATGCCTCCAAATGAACGCTAATATTGCTGTGTGTCTGCTGGATGTGTAAGTTAATGTTTGAGGTGTCAAGTGTTTTGCTGCCCCAACACTGCCTTAATAAAGGACAGTAGATTCAGCTGTCAGAGGTACTACTCAGATTTAGACTGTGTAATTCATTTCTTCCATGATGATTTTTGCACAACTAAATATTTTGTTCCATCAGTTTAATCATTTGGCACTACTGCTGCTCCATAAAAAGGGGGTCTTTGTTCTTTTGATGGGCTCGTCAATGCTTTAAAACAGAATACTAAAACTGCAGGAATGGCAACAGGTTGCAGTAATGCTTCTGTGTTCATTTAATAATTTGAAAATAATACGAATGAACCAGTTGATAAAAATGTTGATAAAGTCTTCTGTGTTCTGATCTCAGTTAGCGACTGTATTCATGGAGTAAGGTCATACACACAAGGTGGCTCGAGTCAAATATAAATCGCCTTATGTGATTATAGCCTACATCCAGACTTCCTGACCAGAGTGTTAAAAATAAGGGACCTCAGAGTGAGCTCAATGACTAATCTGGACCATGAACAATTTATTTTCGTTGAACTATTAAATGTGTCTGCACTGAGCTGATCAATTGTTTTAATCTCTTCCCCCCAGCCATGAAACCTGTCGCCCTCACCACAATCTTGGGACCCTCTAAACCCTCTAAAGTCAGAGGTGAAGTAAGCTATTGGTTCTGTCTGAATAAAAACAAGGAAATCCACTGGGTGGACTTTTCAAAAATGTCTCTCTTATACATTCTTACAGATACTGTGTGGTTCCTGGTGATAATTGCCCTCCTGTGTGCAGGATTTGCACTAATTGTTGCAACAAAAATCAAGCCCCTTCTGCGCTGGATCAGATCCAAGCATGGTTAGTAGATTATTACTATGGAGCTGATAACCCTTCGGCAATACAACCACAGCAAGTACACTGAGCATAGTACCTTTTTTCATTTTATAATGTGCACAAATGTATGTTTTTCATTATCTAGTATTTCAATCTAATCGATTTCTAAAAAACATTCCCCTATTCTCTTGTTAATCAGGATACTTTTTGGCTTCAAAAGCTGCACCGGTACCACCATGCTCCCAGGACGATGAGGTATCCACGCCTGTCCAGGAAGTGTGTGGGAAATGTGACCAACCTATTGATGTATGAGTTATGAACTAGAGCCTGAACTTGGATTAGCAAGTATTTGACAGGTGGACATTTAGTCACACACACCAGATGCAAAACATCTCTTCCTGCTTTGGACATTCGTGACAAAGGGAAGCAAATGTCACTCGGTCCATTCTGAAGAATGGAGCCACAGAAAACAATTGTTTCAAGATCGATGCCTTGACTGACATCTGTGACACTGAGGTGATAAAAGTGTATATAACACAGACAGTGTGACAGTGTGTCACTGTGACGGTTTTATGCATGAGGTGCACACTATGTTGTGGTATGTACTATAGTACACAATAGTTAAAGATATTTTACAATCTTTACTTTTATATATAAATGTTTTGCTGCAGTTTTGCAGTCAGATTATAAATATCATGTGAATGTTTATTTTAACTTACATACATTTCTACTTTATTTTTGTTCAAAATAAAATTTTATTGTGATAAAAATGGCCAATATTTATTCAAAATATTAAACATTCAGGTCTTATGCTTTAGAAAGAGCTGACAGAGCTTATTAAAGAATATTTACATGACATATTAAATAAAATTTACAAAGGAAATCACCTCTCAGGTGTTCCTACCGGAGTTAAAGTTTCTTGTGTGCTCCGACCACAGGTTTTTCCAGAACCTGCTGATGAAAATGTCTCTGCAGAACGCTGTGATTCACAGTTCACCAGAACAGAATGAATCTGCTCCACACTCATCTGTGGGTTCACAGTTTTACAGTTTCTTCCTTTTAAGAGGATGTTTTAGGACCGGTCTGGACGGCAGTGTAACCACCAGCAAAAAATCTTTGTTTATTTGCATGATGCATCATAGTGCCTCCTCTTTGGACACGTGGCAGTCCTTCCCCTGCTCCTGGGAGGGAAAGAAAATGCTGTCAATCTCTCCGCTCCTCTCCTCCTCAGAGAGATGAATACTGGGAGAGGATGTGGGATGAAACACAGGACAGTTTCTCTCATCTTCCTCTTCGCTGTTCGCTCTTTGGGCCATCTTCCCACCTTCAATTGTAGGACCAACCTGTCCTGTAAACTGACTGAGCAAGCTGAAGATGACTGTTCCAGGATTGTGGACATGGACTGGACCTGCAGAGACAAGAACAAGCAAAGAGCATATAAAGGAATTTTAATTGACCCATGGAAGTGCATTAAGTACACAATGTACAGTTTACAGAGTATGACATTTAAGTACAACTCATAACAGTAACACAGCTGCATCTTTTATTTTCTTAATGACCCCACAAAGTGAGTCAAATATTTCACATGAAAGTCTTCATTTCACTCATCAATACCCAGATTAGCTGCTGAAACTGCCGACGGCTGCTGCTTTGCACTGGATGAATCTCTGGAAAACTGATGAGTTGACTCCTTCAGCTTATGAGAAGCATCTCTACCTCCCTAAAGAAGAACATGTCCATCAGCATAGGGCAATAAAAGGGAAATGATGGAATGAAGCTTTGACATTAGCTACTTACCTCGATGCATAGCTTTGCAATAGCTGGAAAACAGCAGATAAATGAATGAGTAATGGAAAGTCAGTTTCTCCACACATGTCTACCAATGATGAATCAACATATATATGATTTACACAGCAACTAACCATCTATAACATATCTGCAGAGTTAATGACACATTTCAAATCACAGAAATTTCCAAAGGCTTTCAGTTAACTGTTTATTGTTTCCCAGAAGTGATGTGATTGTAAAGTTCAGGTTCGCCTGATTAAACGGAGACACCAGAAACTGAACATGTGCCGGATATAAACACCATCTTACCTTGCTTGAAACATGATTCATCTCCACGTCGATGAACAAAGAACAGGATTACAAGAGCCATGCATCCCATGGCAACCACTGGACACAAGATGGCAGCCAGCTGAGTGTGTGTCTTGTCTGAGAGAAAGAAACAATTTAATTGCACTAATTGAGGTTTTGACCTGATTATGGTGCTAAAACCAAAGTCAGGGGTTCACCAGAGTTATTACAATTCATTTTTAAGGTAATCCATCCGATAGCTTTGAAGACATTTCACACAAAACCTCAAATGTTAACCGCCAGGTGGTGCTAGAAGAAAATTCAGGGGATCAACAAAGTCAGTAGTCATTGATCATCGCGGAAATATTGTTGAACTATGTTTAAACAAATATGTTGTGCCAATCCAACCAATAGATGTCGAGATATTTTACAGTATAAATAAAAAGTTTGAGCTGCTGGTGGCGCCACAGACAAAATTACAGAATCACCAAGGTCAGTAGGATTTATCCTCTGGGTTTCATAAATACCAAATTCCATGGCAATCTACCCAATAGTTTGTCAATCTGCTGGTGGCACAAGAGGAAAAGTCATGGGATCACCTACATAGGTAGGATTCAAATGTCAACGATAAATGTCTAAAACATTTCAAGGAAATCCATCCAGTAGTTGTTGAGATATTATATCTATATGCCTGGAATGACTGGCATTGCCATCCCTAGAACTTTGCCACATCTTATTGTGTGGCTAACAATATCTTAGTTCCTCAAAATCATTTGAAAATTTTGTAGGGGTGGCAATGGCGCAATGGATAAGACTATGCCCTTGGTGTGAGACCCGGGTTCAATCCCCTACTGTAACCCATCCACCAATGTGTCCCTGAGGAAGACACTTAACCCCTTGTTGCTGCAGAGGCGTGCGACCTTTGACATGTACAGCAATTGTAAGTCGCTTTGGATAAAAGCGTCAGCTAAATGAATAAATGTAAATGTAGCCTCTCCTCACACTCCTCTCACACTCTTTTATTCATTTGCACTCACCTGTTTCGAGATGTGGGCCAGCTGATTTTGGGTCTGACCGAGGGCCACACCTGTGCGAGTAAAGTGTAATATCTCAAGTATCTCAAGTATGTGACCTTGACAATGACAGTCTGCAAAATATGTAATGTCTGTACCAAAAGCTAAAATAACATAATACCCAGCATTCTTGAGAGCATTTTAAGTTTTTGCAATGCCATGTGAATCTAGAGTTTTGAAACTCCATTCTGTGAGGTATTTATTATGCACTGTATCTAGTAAAATCAATGACTCACTCAGGAAATGTGCAGGGTTTGGTCTGTGCTGAGGAAGTTGAGGAAGTTGTGTGTTTACCTTTATCCAAGGTAACAGCTGCTAGATCTGGAGAACAAACACATCACATGTTTGGTTTTAGATTTAAAAGGAAGAACAGAGGACCAAACAACCAAACCAAACCTCCCTGACATGTCTGGGCAATGGCAGCAGCCTTAATGCGACAAACGGTACGTGAGAAACATCTACAGGTGTGAGAGAGTGGGCAGACATATTGGTTAATGTGAAGATTGGTAATCTTTCCTCACATCATGTAGCGGACAGCTACACTTTGTAAAAAATGAAGATAGAAGCCAAACATGCATGTCATTCCCATCTCCCTCTCCCCTCAATTCGCTTTTATCTCTCTACCATCAACTATCCATAAAGTCATTAAAAGGTCCTACTAACAGTATATTCAGAAGTTTCCAAAGTACCAGCTTTCTAATAATATGATCTCGTTCCAGCCTGATTGCAATGCATTTCTGAGTCCTCAGTGTCCGAGACCGAGACAAGACCGAGTACAAATGCGGTCGAGTCCAAGACAAGACCAATAAAAAGTGGTCTTATGTCCGGTCTCAAGACCAAGACCAGTCTTGAGTACTATATCTCGTGCAATATTACATTATTTCTTATCACCAATGTTTAGAAGACCTTATATTGAAATAAGTACAATTACTTTTGATGCTTAGGTATCTTTTCCTGCTAATACCTGCTTGTCTTTACAAGTAGTATGTATGCATTACTTAATGCATGGCTATTAATAATAATGGTGTATTTTCACATTGTAGTATTACTAGTTTAAGTAAAGGATTTGAATATTTCTAAGAGTACTGCTCACCTCACTGAGCGGGAGCCCCCTAACTTTTGTAAATAACTAATCCTATAGCCTAGGGTATCATAATTGGTTGTTCTCTTACAGTCAGTGAAGCATATTCTGTTTATCATGAGGCCCCCTGCTGGTTGAGGGCAATAAAAGTATGCACTGCAAAGTATTTACCAGTTGTGGTTGTTTCCTGGATCTTGGCACAGTCTCTGCAGTTTGTTGAGTATGGGACATGGGCAATGCATGTGTAACCAGCCTCACAGATACACTTCACATCGGACTTGCTGGTGCAGTTCTGACTCACCTTCAGATGTAAATCTGAGACGGTGGAAAATAGAGGTGATTTTATGGATTTTGATCACAGAAAATTTTCATTTCCAGAAATGCAAAGAGAATGAGATTAAACAATTTTAAGTTTATTATAGAAACCTAGAGGTCACTGGTATCATCAGAGTCCCGACAAGCATGGATGAAACTGTTAACTTGGCGAAAATGACTCATAGTTTCTTTACCTGGTCTGCAGTCACCGTAGCAGCGATGGCAGCTGTCTTCTCGGTTCCAGTCAGTTGTGTAGGTTCCAGCAGGACAGCGCTCACACTCGTTACAAGACTTCTCATACTCACCTGATAGAACAGAAAGAAACAAATGAGAACGACCGGATGACAAGAAGCAGAGAGAGATAGCCTGCTCACCCAGTGTGCATATTAATGAAGGATGTGGTCGTACAACACACACTTAGTGTGCAGCGTGCGTCATTTTTCATCACGGCAGATGGAGACACATGCAAAAAAACAAGACACAGAGAAAGAAGGATAGATACTGTATGCCTCAGTGCTTCATAGTTATTTCTACATGTGAAGCACTACTGATTCATAAATTAAAAACAGTGAGTCAAAGCAAAACAAGGAGAAGACAAAAAACACATACAGAAGTAGAAGCACATGCCAGTTATTGTGCTTTTCTTACCTGCAGGGCACATTAGACACCTTCTGCCATCCATAGTATGAAAGTGATGATCTGGCTGTTAACACATGAATATAATTAGACACAAACCACTCTCCTCCAGCAAAGTTCTGATGAATGTCTTACGTAAAGTTTGTACATCTGACAATTTGAGCTATTTCTTATACTTGAAAAGCAAACATCACTATGTCTTGTCTTTAAGATTATACAATTATTTAGGTTGATAAACTGAAGAGGAAGGTTACCATTGTTACCATCGGAGAGGAGAGCACCCACTGTGCACATAATATCAAGACAATCACAAAACATTGCACAAGTCCCATCCTATGGAGAAACATTTAGAAAATGTACAAATAAGTGGCAGATATCAAGTGGTCAGCTTAAAAACACCACACTGAATAGCCAAGCACATTTAAGTTTAGTGCACCAGCAACATTTCTCATCTTATCATACCTTTAATAAGGTGTGACTTTAAAATATAATAGAAATGTAATAAAAAAACAATACTTTTTACCTTCAGTTTGTCTTTTGTTCTCCTTCTATTGTTTTGTTAACTTCCTCAAGGTGTGACTCTCCCTTTGTTTCTCTCTGTCCTCTCACTCGCTCTACCCATCCTCTGTGTCACTGTTTCCTTACCTGGTGACATCTTCCTGACTTCCTGTCTAACCCGCCTACTGATCTCTACCAGTCTGCCGTTGTCCTTTTTATTCAAGCCCTCACAGAGGCCCTCGTGCATTCTGACTAACGTTTCTGAACCCTTATCACTTTCCGTGCAAACTGTAAGATCTGACGAAGACTGAATCAAGCAACAGTTCTCTGTGGAGTTGACTTGTGTTAACAACCCAATGGAGGAGCAGATCGTTTTGACAGTGATGGTTAGGATTTAGATTTTAAGTCTCGTTACATTTTTAATCATATTTGAGTGCATTTAATTAAATGTTCTACACATTGTGAGTTTTCTTTAGTTGAAGAGGAAGGACATTATTATTAGTGTATAATAGGATCTGATAGTCAATTACACAGTCAGATCACCCAAAATAAAATAAAATAAAAAATATAGAAAACCCTCACTCCTTTCATGCAGATGGCAGAAGCATTGATAAATAAAAGTACTAGTACAACCTGCATTTAAAATCCTACTTCAGTAAATGTACTGAACCATTACCAGCTTTATGGCCTATATGTCAAGTATAAAAGTAAAAGTAGGGGAGACCGGGTATGGTTGTAACACTTTTTGCTAACATAACTCCCTGCATTTTTAGTTTTCAAACTTTTATTCAAAATGCCCACATTTGTTTACTAGAGATGGCAAATGCATTGTGTTCCTTTGTTACAACCTATCCAACTACAGGGGTAAATTGAAACAATTTCACAAAAGAATCAAAAACACATGCCAAACTATTTGATATGCTTTAAACTTAATACACTTAATTCACAGTATTCTTACTTAACACTAGAGATGTAGTCAAGACAACCCAAACCGAGACCAAGTCAAGACCAAGACTAGAGATTATTGAGACCAAGACAAAACCAAGACTTTTAGGGGCTGAGACCAAGTCTAGACCAAGACCAAGGGAGGTCTAGTCAGAGTCAAGACCAAGACCAGTTCCCCAGATTACATGACAAACAATAAAATGGGGAACAAGATCATAGGTACTTCTCAAATTGATCTGAAAGACCCACATTCCCATTAAAACACCCACATACAAACACTAAGAGCGGAAATCAACGTAAGTATCGCAATTGCCATGACGGGTGACAGTCATTAACAGTAACAACACATTTTAATTAGGGTTATTGGTGGCATTTGAAGCAATAAGTTTTACATCCAATCAAAGTTAGGATGTTAAATAAATCAGACAATGCAAAAGCAATTTATTGATATTCCCAACGGTATGGTCTTGACTGATCTTGAAATAAAATCCCGAATCCTTAATGTCCGAGACCGAGACAAGGCAGAGTAAAAATGTGGTCGAGTCTGAGACGAGACCAAGACCATCAAAAAGTGGTCTTGAGTACTGCAACACTACTAAACACTACTACAATTTACCTAATTGAAGAAAATCTTTCTATATCCTGAGGTCTAACAAACAAACATCTGTGTGGGTATGGCTGTGTGTGTCAATGTGTGTAGTCAGAGTCACAGTCCGTGCCTGAAGTAGGCCAATACTCATCAGTACCCAGTACCGGCATTTCTACATTTTACACTTTGACATGGGCTTCTGAGACTTTTTCTTCCACACAAGAAACAAACGTGTTATGCTGAATTCTGCATACCCACAGAGAATTAGCATGCACCTCCAACTGCTGCTTAAGAACAGTATAATATTGTAATAATATTGTGGATTTCAAGTGTATATTTTTTGAACAATTGGAGTTGTTAGTGTTTTAGTAGAATTAGCATTCCTTGACATTCAGAAAAAAGTACATGATACCTACATTTGATCAATGAGCACAACAAAGTGTCTGAAAAGAGGTGGATGCCTAATTTGGCAGTACATATAATGCAGGCTAACTGCCGAGATTTACATCCACCTTTTTTTCTGAGTAGGCCAATAGGCCATATAGGCTAATGTTAACTTCCGAGAGGTGCATGCAATTCTTGGCAGGCATGCAAAATTCGGCACAACACCAACTCCTTTTTTCTGCCCTCTCCACTGGCAGAGACCGAGTCAGGAAATGCAAACACCAACATGTGAACATGTGAATGGGAAGCACTGGTCATGGTGCTGACAAATGATTGCTGGTTACCCTGGGGTGCAGGCGTGGTGTGCCCAGAGACTGCATTGGACACTCTGTAAAAATATAGAAATCAAGAAAGTCAATATTAATATGTATAGGGGATGGTTGTAACACATTTTAAAGAAGTGTTACAACCATCCCCACCCTTCTGCAGTTGCTTAGCTAGCTGTGTTAGCGTAATGGTTAGAAAATTAGCAAAGGGGGGAATGCATCACATGTTGCCTAAGAAACTACATTTCAATCTAAGTCATACAATTTATCGCAATAGTATAGATACTAAATAAAATATAGTCTTGTTCAAAATTTTTAATTTCTTACCTCAAAATCATTTTTTTCTCTATATATTCTAAATTCTGAATCCCTGTGATGTTTTATTAAATTGCAGTTAGTCGAGGTGGAGTTTGTTTTTACTATTTTATATATAGTTTCCTAGGGGTAGAGTTTCCTCAAGGGTCACAAAACAATTATGATCAGTTATGACAGTTCAAGGGCCTCGAACAGTTATCTGAATGAACCATCTAAGCAGACGGGAAACGTCCCTTTGGTGCAAACTACTCACTCAGCTCATAGATATTTGAAACCTGTGACAAAGAGGTCCCAACCAGACACTGCTTTTAAAAATGTTGCGTAACACAGGTTTAATCTTATACAATGCATTGAAGTAATTATACTAAGTTACTTGGTTTAAGTTTTATTCGCCCAAGTTTTGAATTTTTCAGCACACACCCAATACAATGGAGAGTTTCATTTGTGTTGCTCAGATTTTAAAATGAATCAAAATAGACTTCTCTTTCCAAAAACAGTGTCGGCCACCTCATCCACCAGTGAAAAATAAAATGACAAATAAATGACTCTCACAATTTTTTTAATGGAAATTTCTGTTATGCTTGTCACAAACAGTTTGCACTACCCTCATTTTCCACAATAACCACTGTAAGTTTTCTATTTGCACTATAACTTAGACTATTCACTTTATACTGATATTGCGCAGTGAACTAATATTCTGTGTTCATCTTTGTATAGATATATATCCAAATATCCAACTGTTAACATTCCTTGTAAATATGATTTGGTCTTCCCCTCTTTCAGTGGTGCTTGGATTTTGTTCTATTGTATTGCTGATTTTATTCTTTTTTTCTGTTCTAATTTAAATATTTGTTTATACATTTGCTGTGTGTGTGTAACTTGGAGGGGGCTACAACTGCATTAATTGAAACTAAACCTTGAACCTTGATTCTCACTGTCAACATTTCTTCAAAGGGATTATTTCTTCTGTGGAGTGGTCTGTCATTGAAAACTGTTGACATAAATACATTTCTGGAAAGTGCTGCTGCTGTGACCCCCATTTGTTTTAATTTATGTGAACTGACACTTTAATTTTAAGGCAGACAGAAAAGGCTGAACAGAAACAAGAAATGTTGCAACTTTTATTCTTTCAGTCTTTCTTGACACATTACATTATGTAGCTCTGCAGTGAAGCTTGTCAGGCTAAATTGCTGTCATGGTGTTTAAACCTGCATAGTCACACATCTGGAGTACTCAATCAATACCCAGGATTATAATCAAATTGTTATGTGACACAAATTGAATCAAAACAGTTCAAGGCATTCTCCTCTGTGAAGACATGGAACCGTCAACCGCCATAATTTCCACTGAAAACCTTAATAGAGTCATTGTTTCTTCTATCTTCTTTCAGATGTGTGACTAAGGACTTTCGTCTTTTGCAGTCTTCGTACACAAGTATATATTCAAAGCTATATTTCTTTTACACACACTGTATATTATCAAAGCCATCATACAGTCATTTCGCTAAAGCATTTGCATTTCAGTAGTTCTCTTTTTTAACTTGAGTTATTTTTAAATTGACTTTATTTGGCAGCCACATACACTCATAAAGAAAAAGTCCCAATGGAAAAAAGATCTCCATTGTTTGATTTAAAAATTTACATTTTTTGAGATGATTCTGTCAAAAGACAGCTCAGTCTTAAGTTTCTCTTGCAAAGTTAAACTGCTAAACATAGAGACATTATCAAATTGGACTTGTTATGTTTCCTTCTTCTTCGTGTTGTACATTTGCCCCAGTAAAAGTCTTTTTAAAAACACTAACTATACAGACCGAACACCCAAAAAACATACACACTGGCACATGCATACGTAGAGACTCACTCAGTGTGTGAATGTTAACCTATACAAAGGGAAATGGTGTGTTTTATATCTCACACAATTTATCTGACATCCTCCTTCTGTAGTCAAACAGCAGTGAAACACTAACATTCAGCTGACTCCAACATCCACACATGCACAAGTTTATATAAGTTTCAAATATGTCCACTCACTGCCTTTATTATTGAAACAAAGTGCGAGTCGCAGTGGAAGCAGAAGAGATACATTTCACCCAGTTTGACCACACAGAAGAAACTAAAGCCAGGACTATATTTAGATAACACGGTCTGATATTAGTAGTGATGATAGGGGGCGTTCCCCTGACAGTGATGATTTCCAGCAGTATGTTAATATATGTTTTACAGTAGCAGTATGTCAGAGTTAAAGTTCATGGTAAATGTGCCCAGAAAAACCTAAATAAAGTAGAAATGAGGTATGTGTTTGTGTTCAATTCATTATTCTAGTACCCCACCTTCAACATGACAAAGATGAGGAAATATGAATAGAAGAAAAATAGTTTTCTGTTTCCAGCGTGTCAAGATTTTTTGTAACATGTTTTACAAGTAATAGTGTGGATTGTTTCATTTACATTTTTGCTTTGCTCTTCCTTTCTATGTGCAAACGTTTACAAGCTCAAAAATATGTTTAGTTATATACATCAAGCACCTTGGTGAAATAGCTTCGGCAGCTATATTTAGTCGGTCTTTTTTTTCAGCAATTACCTGTTGATTCACAATCTGACCATGTTCATTTTATTTTGGCACTCAACAGCTAACTTAGGCCTACATTAGTTCAGGACCATCTTTTTGTTTGTCTTTTATAATCCTTAAAGTGATCGTGGTAAACTGTGCAGCTCAGCTCGCAGAGCACAGGACCAGACTCTAATCTAAGCATTACCGCTGAAAATATAACACATTTTTAACAGCTACAGGACGCAGCTACGTGTCAATGCACTTTTTCATACAGTTTACTTTTTCATACTTTTCTTGTTTGAGTGTCAGAGACACAAAGAGCAGAATGAAGCAACACTGACTCCAGATCAGCTTCAAGAGGCTACTTTTCAAACTGAAAACAAACATGCTTTCTTTTGACCCTAACAATATCCTTCACCACTGTCTCCTGGAACTTTAAATTTCCTATTAAAGCCCCCCTCCAGCCAGTTTTAACCGCCGTTTTTGGCGAAAGTTCTTTCTCAAACAGAGAATGGGGGTGTGGTTAATAGTCGGACGTAACATTACCATGACAACCAAAAAATGACCGGCTGGAGTGTCCACTAACGATATGCTGTGTTAACATGACTACACTGTAAAGTTTAGTACACTTTACTGTCCGGCAGAAGCAGCTGTTACCCATGAGAGGAACTAATGTGCGTGTATCAGCTGTTATCAATCACACAGTCGATGGCAGGGATGGCAGGGATGGCAGGCACGTGCAGAGGGGGGTGCAATGGGTGCTTGAGCACCTGCCCTTTGCCCTTTGCTGCCCAAAGTGCCCTTTTTTCAAACGCAAAATTTCCCTCATTTTATTTATTTTAAAAGTTGTAAAGGCCCTTTTGTGAAGGTCTGCCCGATCAAACTATTAGTAAAATAAATTAATAATAATTTTGCAGTAAATAAAATAACCCACATTATGACCTTTCACCTGATGACCTCATCCGTGACGAGCCCACCCGTTCAGACACGTTAGTGATTCGGCGGCTCTGCCTACAGGACGCCTTCGATTCCACCGGTAAGAGGGGTTTGCTGCAATGTGCTTGTTGTGGATTGTTGCAAAGAGAGCAGCACAGTTGTTGTGTTTATCGCTGTGTGTCGCCTGTAGAAGTAACGTCAGCTGCCGGCTAACACGCCGACAGCTAACGTTACTTCTACTCTATAAACAAAGGTGCTCTGTTCACTTGGTTCTGTTTGAGGGAGAAAAGTTTCACGGGCGTCGAGAGGCCTGATCTCTTCTATGTAATTTGACTAAAATCTTTGCACTTGAACTAGGATTATTAGAGTAACTTAATAAAAGCCTTGTGCCTTAAAATAAGTATAACAATATTGGTAAAATTTTAAGTCTATTCCTCTGACTTATAGCCTTCAGCCTTTTAAAAAAAACTATCAATTAATTCAGAACTGTATTGAATAAATTTACATTTGACAGCAACAGTAGTGTTTACAACAGCTCAACTACAATAAAAACTCAATAACTGGAAACACATATAAAAATGTCAGTGCCGATGTAAAATAAATAATATTCCTGACATCAAAGTAAAGAGTGAAGAAGAAATGGCCCTATAAGATTTCAGAAAAATGGCACAATGAATTGTTAAAACAAACATAGGATATATATTAGCTGATTAAACAATTATGTGACCATGAAAAGATGTAAAGATTGTTGAGTGTTTGGGAGCCAGCTGCACACTAAGAGCTGCAGGTGGAGGAAATAAGATTCACAAACATTTCATACGTTTCTGAAATCTAACAGAGCTGTTTCTTCTTCACTCTTTACTTTGATGTCAGGAATATTATAAAAGATTATTGCTAGTTTATTTATTTAGATATATGATTAGACATATAGTCAATAAAAATCTAAATATATCTCAGATTCACAATGCCATATATAAAATCATTATCACAGTTTTGCATACTGAAGACACACAGCAAGCAACACAGACACACACATCTGTCTATAGATTTGTTTGTCTCACTCTCACCCTGCCGTGGCCTCCCTCATCCTTTCCCCATTAATGTTTCCTTCTCAGATTATTTCCCACACTTTTTTGAATCTGGTATCTTATTTCCTCCACTTGCAGCTCTTGGTGTGCAGCTCTGTGAGCGTCTCCCTAGCAGTCAGCCTGGTAGTGGCTGCAGTATTACAGCAGCTCAGTCACTGTGAGCTGGTCCCAAACACTCAACAATCTTTTTATGGTCACGTAATTGTTCAATCAGCTAATATATATCCTGTAGTTGTTTTAATATCTGTAGTCATAGATCATCTCCATTAGTATCAGCAACAACACAACAACAGCAGCAGCATCCATAGCAACCCCTCAACAGCAACTGTTTCCTGTAAGTTATGTCAGCCCAGTGTTTTAAAGCTGAGTTAGGCATTTGCTGTTTCTTTTTGCGTCACCTCATTTGCTGACGGATCGATACAAAAGCATCTGCATATGTGTGTCAACAAGGAAAACATAACGATATATTTCTATGTCAATAGCATGAGAAGAGTCCTATTTAAATCCTTGTTCCATGTGCCTTTTTATACTTTGAGCACCTGCCCTTCCAAAGGTCTCTGCACGGCCCTGGTCGATGGTCCTGTCACGCACTGACATGATAACTCCCACTACTTTTTATAGTGGCTTACTTTACCGCGGAGGTGGGGGGTGCCTCCGCCGATGCATTGGTAAAACGGCCGTCAGTAAAATGCATGTTGCAGACTGTATATAAGACGGTGGCAGGTGAAAGTGCGACGCGTTTTTGTAAATGACATGATAAATTGGTTAGCTAGCTCACAACGATGTTTATCGGTTTGATGCTCTGACTTCAGGAGGCGTGACGTTTTTTTAACGAGGCATGACAGTGCGCCTGCGAAAGCTTGGAGAAGTCACCACCCCGTTTTAACAACTAAGCAACTTTTGCAACTTTGAGCACAAAATTAAGCTATTTGTCAAAAAATATTTGGCGAACTATGTGGACATTGTAAGGAAATGACTCTGAAATATGAAATATGAAATATCATAGAAATGTCAAAATACACTGGAGGGGGGCTTTAAGCACCATTAAATAGAAATTACACACCTCAAACATTTTTATCTGACACACTGATGTTGGTGCCTACTCTAGGATGGATTTCTCTGTGTATGAGGGTTGCAACGTTGGTGTGGTTTGCTCTTCCTAAGCCTGACACCAAAATGTCAATGTTGTCAGTAATGTTAAAATAGACTGTAACTGTGGTGGAAATATTGTGACACGATTAGCTATATATGTATTAGCTGAGGGGTGGTGTTGGCGCAGATAAGACACTAAGAGCAAGATACTGAGCCCCTAGTTGCTCCAGAGTTGTACGACCTCTGAAATATATAGCAATTGTAAGTCACTTTGGATAAAAAGCGTCAGCTATATTGGTCACTTATTTGTTTTCGTATTTATTTATTTGAGCCAGTACATCAGCAATGGGTAACATGTTTAAACTGTTTTACGGTGGATTTCGCAAACAACATCCTGTTTGCTTCCAGGTCATTCATTCAGATCGATAACCTGATTAGACAACAAAATTCAGTTATTATGACAGACCACCAAGACCCCAATTTTCTTTTGACTGTTTTCATTAATGGAACCTGATTTATATTGGTATGGCTGTTGATTTTCAGAGACACTACTCTGCTGATCCAATACACACACATCTAATGTTTTGGTTATTTTAAAATAATTTTTCCACTTTATATTTTGCTAAATAAAGCACAGATGCTACAATTTATTTATGACTTAAGGTTTGCTTTGCCTGTGGTTTAATCTGTCGCTATGCAGACACAAAGCCAGGCAGTAAAACGCTGAATCATGACATCTTATTAGACTTTAAAGACCCCAGCTCATTATTATCAATACCAAACTCGACAATCAAACCCAGAAATACACGTGACAAACTCAAGGACAACCTTTGTTGCAGTATTCTAACACTAAAACTGTCCTGCTCCTGTCCTGTTTGTTTACTGGTGGACCATAAATTGTAGGCCTATAGATTTGTGTGGAGTGGATTTTGTAAAGTTCTAGTGACCTTACAACAGGTATTTGCATGATTAGCTTCAGATGAACAAATTATGTGTTTTTTGTGTTTTTATTGTGTGGAGTGAATAAGTCATGCTATGTTTTCCTGTAGCCTACAGCACTGCACTGCCTCACAACAAGGAGCCTGGTTACTTTTATTAAACCTTCTGGCTCTTTACAGGACAATCCATTATAAGCTTTGGTTTCTTAACTACTCAAACACAAGATGACATGGTTCAACTACAAGAAGACCTCTCCCCTATGCAGGGCAGTGACATCTGCATGAAGTAGTAATAACAAAAATCCAGCTCTGCTGCTGCTCTGTCACACTTTCAGTGCTCAAAGTCTCCTCAGACCATAGTTGATGTGTGTAGACAGCAGGAAGAATAAACCATGTGATAAAGTGGAGAGGTTCATATGTAAACATGGTGTTGCCATAGTTAAGGGTGTGTATTACGTTGGTGTAGTACTGTAGCTGGATACAGTGTCACGTGACCATAGCCCACATTGCTGCCGGAGTGAGGAAGTGTCAAGATCGCCCAGCGTTCGAGGAAGAAGGCGGAGATGATGAAGACTTGTCGCTTTCTCTCTGGTCACTGTCCTCAGTGGAAGCAGGTGCTGCAGAGTCACTGAGAGAGACAGAGACAGAAACACATGCTGGGAGATAAATAAAATACAAATGTAACAGATTCTTCATGTGTAACAAGTACAAAAGTAATATTTTATTTTATGGGTCCCATAATTCCTATAATTTTCTAGAAGGAAAGAATTTTTAAAAAGTTCCTGAACAAAAAACCCCAAAACGATTTAAATTGGTTTAAATTAAATGGAAATAGAGACAGTGTTCAGTTGGTATATTTTTGATGAATTGATGACAAACTAGTCTTTCATTCAGTGTACAGTAGGTCAACTATACCTGGAAAATCGTAAAATTTGTTCACAGGCAATCGTACAATTCAACATATATGAAGAATAAATTTTTCTACAATAAAAGAAGGCTTTCTTTGGGTTTAAAGTCAAGCAATTACTCTGAAAATCGACAGCTGCTAATAAATTCAATACATCCAACCAGAGTGGAATAATGGTTTAACAACCCTTTTCCCTAAAATAATTATCAAATCACATATTTTTTTCTAGGAAAGGCAACACTTTTACTGGCAACTATTAGCAACTTACTTTACAGTATACTGATAAATAAACAACTTGTGGCTTCCCTAATTTAGCATTTCTACACAGTATATAAACATTTAATACATGGTTGATAATATGCTACAATGTGGTTGCAGCAGACTGAAGTGTTTATTGATGTATTTGTCAACACCTATACCTCCATGAGTAGAGGATTGTATGTAAACAGATAATGGAAGACAAGAAGTTAAAATTGATGACATATACTGTACATTTATGAACATAATGTCCTAATAGCTGTGTACAACTACATTATATTGTGTTTAAAACATTATTAAATGCTTGTTTGCTGCTTATAGTAAAGTGTTACTATGGATATTAAAGAACTTATAAATAATGCGCTACCAAAAGAAAAGAAAAAAGACAAGACAGAACTGGCAGATAAACCAAGTAGACTGAAAGCCAGTGTGTGTGTGTGTGTGTGTGTGTGTGTGTGTGTGAGTGTCACCTGTCTCCACTCTGTGTAATGAGTCTCCTGCAGGTCTCCATCTGAACATCTAGGCCTCTCTTCATTGAGCACATCTCCATGTACTCATGCAGGTGTCGGTTCATGTCGCTCTTTGCTGTGGCCAGTTCCAGCTGGAGTCAGAAAACATGCAGTCAGACATCCAAATATTAAATTACAAATGCTGTATGTGCACTAAACATAAAAAGGTTTGTTCCTTCAGTGCAACTATGAGGTGCTGGCTACGTGCATGGCAAATGAATGTTGCTAAACTTCACACAGCCATCTTTTGTGCTGTTGCAGGCCACAGAGAGCTAGCCAAACTTAGGCGCACAAAGACATGTATAAGATATAAGAAAATTCATGGTATTGAGCTTTCAATGTACAATGTGCGTGAGAGGGTTCAAGCAATTGAGAATAAACAAAGAGCACAGAGCATAAAAATAACTAAAGCACAGGCAACATATAGGAGCAGGGACATGGTTTAAATGAAAAAATACATAGCAGGCGTCTGACCTCAATTTGGTCAATTGTCTCTTGGTATTCCTTCTCTCGGGACTTGAAAAGACATTCAGTGTCATTAATCACCTTTTCCAGACAGTCCTCCTGGTGGAGAGGAAGATTATGAGTAGGTTTGTGTGTGTCAGAATGTCTGTATATGGAAATACACTTAGCAGCAAACTGAACATATTGTCACACAATAAGACACTAAGTGAAGTTACGCCACTATTAAATAGAAGCTGGCTTTATGCTCCCATCAGCTCAGATATCACTGACTAATGCAGCTCTTCCCTTCAAAGAGACAACAGACTGTTCAAATACCAGACAGCCGGGGAATGAAAACAAATACCTACATCCATTTCTTGGAAACAAACACGCAGTACACCAGTGTAGGCCACACACTATATCTGTCTGTGAATGTGTGTGTGTGTGTGTGCGTGCGTGCGCAGTGTTTTGTCCTAAAATGCCCCAGTCACAGCAGAGCAATGAAGGTCAGATAATTCAACTGCGCATTAATTCCACTCATAACGTCAGAACTTTAAAAGCGTCTTTGAAATCAGAACCAATAATATCAATACACGTACAGCTGTATGAAGGATGACGGTGACAAAAGGTGTAGATTCTGATGACACACATAAATTCTCCTTTCACAGTGTCCTTCGCCCAGGGAATTACGTACAACAAACACTAGCTGAATAAGACATTAACTGCATCTGCATCTGAAGACTAGGCATGAACTATTTCTAAAAGTAACGGAAGAACAAACATGGTGTGCAAGTCTATGGTGGCACTTGTTCTTTTAAATAGTTTGACTCTCCTGAGGGTATAACAACTGATTTCCTCCATTATATTCAAATCCAGATTTGGGTGCAGGTCATCCTTATTGGCTTAAATTATGATGATCTGATCAAATTATAAATTTCAATTATGATAAGACAAATGATTTCATATAAAGACTTAAATAAATACAGAAAAGGCAAACACATGGGAGTTATTGTCAGGCTACTGTATATGTGGGCACAGTCATACAAATTAACACGTCCTAAAAATGACCACAGAGCAGAATCAACAACTCTCTGACAAAGTCAAAGGTGTGAACAAATTTGGACATTATAAGTTTCACAAAAGTAAATGAAGGATTGGATTGCATCACGTGGTCTGGGTGTTTCCTTTGTTTTGTCCTTGCCCTGTCTTTAGGTGATTCCTTAACACCAAGCAAGAGATCTCATTAAAAAAAGTTGCGTGCCTACCTCTCCTGGTGGGTGGGCAGGATCAGGAGGCAGAGTGCATCCTGGGAAGTCCTCCCAAAGAAGCAGCGTCTCTTCATTCTCCTCCCAAGCCAGACTGTCACAATCATCCTCAAACTCACATTCCCGCCTTAAAATAAAAACATAAATGCACACACATAGAAAAATGATTAGTGGAAGTGCAGGACTGAACGACTCTAACATTACACTCATCATATTTCAAAGTCAAACCCCTCACAGTTGGTTCAGCATCCTCTGCATCTCCTCATTGATTTGATTGGCTGATGAGCCGCAGTGCTCTTCGTCTTTGACCGCACCGCCATCACTTTCGGAGGTGCTCACAGGTTCGTCGCACTCACTCCCGTTGAAGGACAGAGGAGTTTGTTTCCGGCGGCAGTTTAAGGATGATTGGTTGTTTGGAACCTGCAGGGATACACGATTACCACCACCATCAATATACAAGACAAAAGTTCACGGGAAGTGCCTCAGTGGATTTGATGACACTTGGAAAGATAAACAAATAAAAAGAACCAAAGATGGTCAGTTGTTCTTCTGGTACCTGGTACATCTGGATCACATCTTCACAGTTCCTCTGCTGAGCTACATCACACAGACGAGCGGTGATGTCGATCCTGCGGCAGATGTCCATGTCCACCTTCATTGCTTTCTCCTGGATCTTACTGTCCAGCTCTGACAAGTTCTACAGAGAGCATGAAGATAACCATGTGAAACAAAGGGAAGGGAAAACTTACTAGTAAAAATCTTCTATCTATAGCTTTATTAATGTTCATGAATTACTGCTGTAAAAAATGAATCACTAATGCAATTACTTAGACCAACTTTTGGGTTGCCCGACTGCAAAGAACCTCTGGCTGATTTATGTACTCCTTCAAAATGACCATGTGTTTCTATTACACACACCAGTGTTTCTATTTGATAATAGTGCAGGTATAAATGTTGGCAATCCATGTAGGTATTGTTTTTTGTTTTTTTTTCCTAATATTTAATCAAGTCTGCAGGTTTAAATGTTCATAAATAGACTGGGGCCCAGATGCTCTGCAGCACTTTTCCAATTTTCAAGTAATCAAACGTCCATTGGAGGGTTATTCCTCGGGATTTAAGGGGCTGGATAAAAAGACAAACTGGAGGAGGATTAACACCTGCCAGAACAAACATGGCAACATATAGCTTTTCTTATTAATGGCTTATCACTGGTGTATACAACATCTGTAAATGGTTAATTGACACTGAAAGAGCAACTGATTGAGGAGATTTGTTTCAGAAGTCAAGCCATTAGTTACAACTTTATACAGGGTATCTTATTTAAAGTAAATGATAATATAATTTTACATGTTATTTAAACAGTAGAGAGCCACACTCCGTCCACTGACAAGCAGAAAGACATGTAATTACTGCTAATGTGCATAGCTATGAGTATGTATGACTAGTATGTGACTGTATGTGTTGTACTGCGCTCACATTGCTCATGAGGCCTTTGAAGAGAACCAGCTCTGCCTTCAGCTGCTGAACTCTGAGAGCCAGCTCGTCTTGACAGCCCTCACTCTCCTGCAGATCCTGCACAGAAAAAGGAAGCCGCAAAGAACACATGTACATGTAAACACCAAGTACAAACATGCCCACACACATCTCTGTCTGTACTGGAAAGTACAGGTTATATAAAGCAAGCAAAGGTCATCAACACAATAAAATAAATCAAATTGGCAAAGGACACAATGTAATTTGTACTCCTCTGGGGAGATCTCCTCTGGGGAGATTTCTCATTGTTTTTCTTCCTCGTGACTTATTCACGTGCCTCAGTACTGGTTGAGTGGTGTTTTACTGCTTTGCAAAATTGCAAAATTGGGTCAGGTAGATTCCTGGCAATGGTACCCATGCGTTCAAACACACAAGTATATTTTACACACATGCACACACCTACCCACACACAGGAAATCAACAAACCATTGGGTTCATGAAGACACAACTGCAAGAAGCACATATATGGCAATCCACCTGACAGCAGGTGACTGACTGAGTCAGATAAAAAAAAAATCTCTGTTTTGTCTAAAATAGATGATTTTGATAACCTTTATATGAGAAGTGCATTTTAATTGATGCTCAGTGGTCAAAGAAAAAAAGAAAACTAATTACAGAAGAGTGTAACAGTTTGGTATGAGTCAGGACTTGAATTGATACATGCTGCATAAACGATCAGTATCAGCAGAGTGAGAGCTTTCTCCCTGCCACTGTACAAGCCACAGTGCACTTTTTTTAAAGCTATTTTTTCCTAATGTTGTCAATTCATCTAAGATATTTAACAACTAACACTTTCTTTAAATTGTTGACAAGCCAGGAAAACATAATTGGTATGATCGTAGTTTTTTAGGTTAGCTAAGCCATAGCTGAAGTATTACATCACCAAGTATTTTGGTTGTTTCAATGACTCAGACGGATGTCAAAGCAGTCAAATGTGACACAAACACTCACAAGACTTCACCTCAGTTCAGACACTCTAGTCTCCAGCCATGTCTACCTACACACACAGACACACACACAAAAATGCCATAACGTTACCTCTTGTAGATCTGAAATTTTCTGTTGCAGATCCATCCTCATAGTGTATTCTTCTTCCCATCTATGGAATGCACATACATAAGAAGTAAGCCATCTTTTAGTCCATGTCTTAATGTAAACAGAGAACAAACACACAGATGAAGTACAGAAACGCATGACTTTCATGCATTACTATGTAAACATAGATGTGTGACTGAGTATTCGGCTTCATGTGTGCATGGTCCATTTATGCGTCTTCCCGATCCGCTTAGAAAGGCAGGTATGAATGGACCCATGACTGAACTACTTCAGGAGGTTTAAAGGTCAAAAGGGCTGAAAGTCAGAAAGGCCACATGTCAGACAATTTTAAGTGCATCTGTCTCAAACCACCATTGTATGACAATCAAACCCCTCCTGACACATAACATCTCATGACACTGCCGTCCAGGATTCACCAAAAAGCAGACACCAATTTTAGAAACCAAGCTTTGGGACCAGTTTAACATAAGCAGCATTTGCAAAAGCTGCAACCACTGTGTCTGCTGAATCAGCGTACAGTACATACTGGATTTGTGAGGTCGATATTTGGGAAAACATCCAATAGCAACACATCAGATTAATTTTAGCAGCAACATCAGCACATAACATAAAAAAAACATTCTTGATACAGACCCCATGGACTTGTTTTTGTGTGACCAAGATACACAATCAGCGGGACTCTCTAGCGGACAAACTATTTAATGTTATCACAGTTTCTATTTGACCGATCTATCTAAGCTGATATCAGCTCTACTGCTGAAAATGGCATTTTCTCCTAAAACACAACTTGACAGGTCCCTTAAAGGTTTCCTGGGAAGTTTCTGGCCTCTAGTATCGCTATGGAGCTGTTTTTCTACCAGTGGGTCCCCATTATGTTTATCTTGTGTGCGTGCACCTGTGTTAATGGTTTCACACTATTCCAGTGATCAACAGGTGGGGGTAACACGCCAAGATATGCTGTAATATGCTAGCAAACACATGGAAGTGAATCACTAGCAACATGGATGATACAATGCTGGATTTAAAATACTTTAAATATCGGCTTTGCAAATGTTTCATAACAAAATTGCAATACCAGGACCAGTCATCATCATTTAAAAATTTTTGGATTTGGCTGAGTGTTTGTGGATCTGACAATGTAAGTGCAGTTCAGATGAATTATATTAGCATACAAATCTGGTATAAAGTTGAATGAAACAACCAGGTGTAAACAGGAAAAGTGGCAGTGAGTGATTTACTAATTCACTCACGTGAATCGCTAGTTTGATTCATTGGGTACTCTGATGTTGGGCCATGAATCTGAGCTTTAATACATTTAAAAGCCTGTGAACAGATCCTGTACATGATCTCAGATACTGTGACTTCACCCAACACATGTGCCTGGAATAAATCCACTCACTGCAGAGTCTGTAGCCTCTTATATACATATATCCTGCTTGAAATGCAGATGCTGTGGCACACCGAAACCTTTAGGGAATATTAAATCTGAAAGAAACAGAGTCATGAAACAGGAGGTGTTGTTGTCGTGGAGGATGCTTGTTTGATCAGTAAGGTGAGAGCGCAGAGAAAGCAGAGATGTGCTTCCTTCTGCAAGCCAAGCCCCTAACCAGCAGTTACAGCTTGCAGTGCATGCTGCATTGCAGATACAGTGTGAAGCGTAAAAAGGGGTATGCGCAGTGGGAGAGACGAGAGGGAGAGAGCAGGGGAGAGGAAGTGTTCAGTGTGGGCGTGCGTGGGGGCTACATGTGAAAGATAACGTGAAAGTGTGCAGAGAGGTGAGGGGTGGGGAAAGTGGGAGGGTAAAGGAGGAGAAAGATGAGTTGTCTTTGAATAAAAAAGAACAAAAAAGGAAAATAAAAGGAAAAAAGGAAGGTAAAAAGTTTTTATAAATAGGCAAAATGCACCAAATGCTTTCAGATAAATGAGCGTTCTCAAATATATATGAAAATGACTCACAGAGGAAACATTATAAATGAGTATAAATAATGGATATAAATCTGAAGGAGGGAGTTTCACTTGGAGAAACAGGCTCTAATGTCCCCATTGTCCCCGAGGTAAATGGTTACCTACTGCAAGCTCACAGACGTTGAAAAGGTTGATTTCAACATTTCAGTGGGGGCGCAGCATGTCACACACCTTGATTCGCAGGTAGTGAAACAAAAGTCTCAATTTTCAAGACAAAAGGTCAGTATGTATCACCCACTCTTGAGTCTCCACATACAATTAAATCAAGTGCCTGATGTCTCTCCACTAACCCTCATTCACAAAGAGTCCACTATACTGTGGTCAGGATCTCCTTTGTGAAGAATGCATGGCTGCTCATTTGAACATAATATGAGGGTATTCATCGATGAATGTGCTGGAACATGGGGGCTATTGTGATCCACACAGGATGGATAATACGTAATCCACAAGTGTCATATATCATTCAGATGTGAGCTGTTCTCTCCTAGACTTTAAAAAGGTAAAATCCACCCTAAAAGAGAGTTCATGTGGTGCTATTCTGGTGATCTGGAAGTACAGACAGCTGTCTCCCCAAAGTGGAAATCAGAGCATCCTAATTTTGAACTGGCCAGGTCATCTGTGGATGCATTGTTGTGTGATTGTGGGTTCAGAGAAGTTTTGTTTGACATGATCCTAGGGCTGCAAATAACTTTATCAATTACTATTATTTTCTTGACTAATCAATTTGTTATTTTGTCTTTGAAATGTCAGAACATAATGTAAAAAGCCCAAATTGAAGCCCAAGGTGACGTCTTCAAATCACTTGTTTTGTTGCAAAACCCTATAATATTCAATTAATTGTCACATGAAACAGAACAACACATGCATTTTTCCTTCTATCTTTTTGAGAAGCCAGAACCAGTGATAATAAATCAATTTAAAAAAAAGCAATTAATTGTTTCAGCTCTAGATTCAAATTAATTTAAGCTGTATATGTCCCAGTAAAATCACAATGGGTGCTGTTAAGGTATCATAGAGTTTGTTTCAATATTCACAGTGGCCTATCTGGACTCCCTCCAGCATTGTCTGTAGATGGCTTTATCAATCTGTCTTGACTCCTTTGAGACTTCACAAAATAAAAATCTGCTGTACAATCAACATGAGCTCTATTTCATGATGGATTTCCCCTAATATTCCTGTAAACTAAGCCACCCATGTGTGAGTCAGTGTCCCGGAAGCTTTGAAGTGAACATTTGTGCCACAGACTGACCTTCACACGTCTCTATCAAGCTTTGACCTTCATTCTTCTTTATATTTAGCTCATGATGTGTTAATTTTACAAGCGTATTTCTAGCAGCAGCACCTGCCTTTGTGGTCAGACATGTGGATGCAGGGTCAGCCTGGAGGTGATGGATGGTAAGGCTTTTTTTGCTGACTCTGCTTATGTTGGAGACAGCTGCTCTGCAGCTGCTTTACAGCTCTGCTCACTCGTCCAAAGTAAAGCTAGTATTACACACACTGAAGAAAACCACAACGACATGTTTAGTAGAAATGCCACTGTAGGCCTGGTGCAAGTCTAATAAAAGGGTTTCACTCCATTTACCTGCGTTTATACTCGTCTCTCTCCCTCTTCACTTTGGCCAGGACATTATAGAGGGCTCTTATCTCAGGGGTGATGGTGTCAATCTGGACCCCGACTCCGTCAGGGTGCACCCAAGACACTCCTGGGCTGGTCAGACGCTCCGCACCGGGGCCAAACTTGCGGGTGTGGTTGTAGGACCAGATTGTGCCCGGGAGGAACCTTGGAGGAGGGTTGGAGGAGCTGGTGTAGGGGACAGTTTTAGAGCCAGAGCCAGGAGAGTCCACACAGGGAGAGGGCTGGCTGATGGTGATGGCTGGGTTACCAGTGGCATTTGCTTGGGTTGAGCTGGAGTTTTCAGCGGCTGTAGGTGGGAGGGCTGTTGTGAGTGGTGGTGCAAACAGTGTTGTAGGCCTCCTGGCTGAGTTGTTGGTGTTATGAAAGGGGAGGGAACCGGGCCTGAGCGGTATGGTCCCGACAAATCCGGTCTGCACACCTGCTTCCTGGGTATGCGCACTGCCCTCACAGCATCCACCTTGACAGCCCTTGTTGGCATCCAGCGCCTGTTGCAGCTGCTTCTCTAAAATCTTATTTCTGCGCTCTAATTCGTGCACTTTTGCCAAAAAGCATCTGAACCTCAGATTGAGAGTTTTGAGGACGCTGATGTTGGATCCCAAGTCGTTTCTGAGAGCCATGGCTGCGGGGGGATGCGACACAGCGCGGTGCTGGTAATGGTGGCTGAGGTAAGGTGAGGTCTGTGAGGGTGCGGTGAAGTCAGGCCCCGGCTGATCAGGCCCCGGGCTGGGCTGCTCACCCAGTAGAAAAGCGGTCGCGTCCGGTCCACCGAAAACGGCGTCGGGCAGGAGGCCTGAGGGAGAGTCTGGGTGTCCGGACGCTTGGCTCTGCTGCGGATGCTGTTGGAGATGCGCGTTGGCCCCCAACAATGGATTCATGCTATGGTATGGAAAACTAAAGCGCTGCAGATCTGGCATGAACACGGACGGGAATAATCTTGCTACAACAGAATACAATGACTGGATGAATAATACTAGAATACTAGAAAGACGTGCGCACAAAACGCCAGTACTATCTATCCGATTATATAACCGTTGCTAAATAAGAATCTTATCCTTAAAGCTGAGAGGTCTTAACGGCGGCTGAGGATCAGCGCTCCTTAACAGTCCGCAGCTAAACATCCAAAAGCGACTCCAAATGGGTTTCGAGCAAGGATACAAATGCGGCAACACTGGATCTGCGCCTCGGTAAGATGTTTTGCAAAATAAACGTACTTAAACGAAGAAAAAGACGCAGAGCGTGGATGAATTTAAAAAAAGAAATCAATTGTCACCGCCTCACTGAAGTTCTGGCAACAAGATGTGACCGCAGGCAGGAGCAAGTGCTGCGGGATTGGAAGAGCACGGCTACCGTAAATACTCGACTAGAAGTGATGCATTAACTGTTTGTTTGCTGCTGAGTACAACACTCATCAAGGCATCTTGTTGTTTTGCACAAGGAATGTTTGCACTTCAGATTTGCAGACACTTTGAGCCAAATGTGAATGATAGGCTAAACACAACCTCAAAAGAAATATTCAAATGTAAGCTTTTTAAAACTGTGCTGAAACCAAGGCTGGATCGCTAACCACCTGCTCCAGAATCCAGATTCAGACCACAGGACCCCTCTTTCACTGTGTCAACTGGTTTGTGGTAATTTGACTAAAGCGCTGTCTCAACTAACATTACATGCATGCATCGTTCTTTGTCCTCTGTTTTCTCCCTGTGTCAAGATAGGCCTATAGTTTCAAAGGAATGGTTCAACATTTCAATTTTGTACGGTAAATATATTGTTGCAATCGGTTAACGTTAGCTTAGTTGAACTGGAAACAAGGGGACATGGGACAAAGCTAACGTTTGCCTTTTTGGTTACAAAATCTGATTGCCAGCACCTTTAAAACTCACTTATTAGTACGTTACATGTCGCTTATTTAATCCGTACACAAACCTTAGAGTCAAAATGCTGTTTTTTCCGTGATTGTTATGCTCCGTAACACTGTTAAGTCCTCTGAGCAGTATCGGCTACTCCCTGGAGTCTCCGCTGGTTAGTAACTGCTCATCTAATTCTCTGGCAGAAAGCCAAAAGGTCTAACTACTTATTAGGCTACTTACCACTGAAGGAGATAAACCCTCAAAGCGGCCAGTGGCCTTATGGGCCTTCACTCTCACACTCAATTCTCTTGAATGTAACTTAGACATAGATGAATTGTTGTTCTTTACAGTACAGTTCAAATTAACTCAAGTTTCAATTTCCAAAAAAATAAAACAAATACAAATACATAGGCTAATGTGTATTCGAGCTGGTCCCTGGAGCAGTCTCTTCAAACTTTGCATTGCATTGGTTGATATATCTTGTTTCGCTCCCCTTGTTACAGTGATCAGTAAGACAACATATTTATATTAGTCAAACAATATCTTTCAGTAAACACCTTATTATTCTAATAAACATTTAACATGTTTATTAGAATGTTTATTACCATAGTATTTAGAAGTATGGAATATTCAAACATCATGGCTAAATGCTAAATAAAATATCTTCAATACCACGCATCTAACCTGGGGCCAGACCATATTGAAGCAAAGAAATAGAGTAGAGGACTGGGCCATAGCAGGATAAGCTGACAACTAGAACTAAAAACCAGGCTGATGACTATTAGGCTATATCTTTAAACAGTTTTATATAAATCATGAGACAACAACAAAAGAAGGCCATTTTTTTGAGTAGGCTAGGAGTCACACATAATTTGTTTTCATTGTCGCTCAAAGTGCTAGTCCTGCACTAGGCTATAAAGGCCCTGCACACCCATGATAAACCCACACAGGCTGATTAAACTTATTTAAACTTATTTTGACCAGGCAAAAGTCATTTTCATGACACACATTTTGACGATGAGAGTGTTGCTGGATGTGGACCCTCTCAGATTTCTCTTTGTCTTCCGTCCTCTGATGCTGCATTGTCTCTGCTTTACCTCCAGTGTCTGAGGAGGCAAAGTAAAAAATATGTCTGTTTTTCTTTCCCACAGACAAGGATATGGTGTCTCTCATCTTCTACCGACAGCTCTGGGACAGGCTGAGGCTCCCTTAAAGAGAAGAGAAGATAAAGAGACTCAAAACACAACCCTTTAGTGTTTTCTAAACCTAAACTTTTACTACAGTGCGTCCAAGAAACAAGTGGAAATAGATTAAGTTGATTTGTGTTCCTTACTTGCAGATAAGCTCTCCTTCCCGTCCTGCACTAGCCGCCTCTCTGCCGACTTATAGCTAAACATTATACAGACATAATTGCTGAACTCCTTGTTCATGATTTGGTAGATTAAAGCGTTGATCATGCAGTGGGACTTTTCAAAGATAGAAGGGATCAAGTTGACCACAGGCAGAAGAGAGAACGGCTGGGGGCTCCTGGTCATTGGCTCAGCTTCTTTGTCCCCGGCAGACCTGAACATGGCATCACTCAGGTTGGCGATGGAGGCTGAACTCACATTCTTCACTTCGCTCGAGTTGTCAGGATTGCAGTACATTTGTCTGTGATATTCTGTAGTGGTCCAGTTGAGCAGCGAGGGGATTTCAAGAAACTTTGGAGCATTTGGAGAGCTTGAGGCCATACCAGTGGACTTCTCTGCCACTGTCTGTAAAGTGCCTTCTGCCGCATGGTCATCTCTGGGAATGAGCGCAGAGATCAGAGACACAGTGGCATAGGGCATCCAGGCCAAGAGGAAGCTGGTGCACACCACAGCAGCCATCTGAAATAAACATACAGTTTACCTGTCCCGCAGTATCTCTATTAAGGAACCTGAAAATTAACCTCAGTAGGTTTTACCTTTGCAAGTCTCAGGTCTTTGCTAGTGTGACTGACAGAGGAGGACGGTATAGATGCCAGAATGCGATTAGATCTGTAGACCTGAAAACAGAAGTAACAGTTAATGTTGCTATTTGCAACTACACCACAATTCACATGCACTTTAATTTATTCCTACAATATATGGGTGGCTGTGATCTGACACGGCCAGATGGCTTCTGTGTCTCTCATGTTTGTCTATGGATGGAACAGAAATCTGTGAATCCGAGGCCCTCAGATTGGGACTGGGCCAGGTTTAGCAGCTTGTATTTACTTTACATTCAAGCTGTATTGCACTAACACACATATGTTGGCTGTTGTCTTCTTCTAGTAGGTAGAAGGGGTTTGTCTTTTCTGAGTTTTGTGTAATGCAAGACGGTCAGCTGAGGGTTTATTTTTCTTTTATCTTTGTGTTAGACTGGTAGGTAGATCCTTAAAAGAGCATCCTTCTCCTTTAGAGCATCCTTAGATCCTTCTGAGTTATGTTACATTTCTGTCATTGATTGGACAACACCCACATGCCATTATCCTTTTGTAACTGCCCCATATTTTTATTATATGTACCCAATTCAAACCAGCAGTATGGATGAATTTTCTCCCCCTTCAGACAGTGAGAGTAAATTAGACAAGACTGTCCATACGTGCTTATGACATATAGGTTAAGTCCAACTTGTTGCTTCCACATTTAGCTCTGGCAAACCAATCAACCAACGACTGGTGTGCCAATGTAGAAATGTCGCCAGACACCAGATTTAATGTTATGAATGTTACGCAAATTATGTATGTTACATAGTTTAACTTAAGTTAAAAGCAAGTCACTGTTGACTATTGGTTTCCCACGGTTAACAAACACTGGTCTCCTGGGTGAATGTCCGTGACATATGGACTTGGACTGGCACTCCAGCTTTACTTTTGTTAAGCAACCTGAAAAAAATAACGAGTTGGATCCATTTACTCTGGCAACCTGATTTATAACAGTTCCTTAGGGCTGCATATTCATAAAAAATTGCCATTCATAAAGTCACCACAAACCAACTGATGAATGAGACAATGAATAAAGGGCCTTTGGGGCTCCTGAGCATCTGGGCATCTTTCAGTATTATCACTAGGGGGTGCCAGAGCAATGCTCATATTCTATACCCATAGTGGCTTTAAATAAGTGACTAATACATTAATACAAAACCATTATAAAATACAGACACAGAACCTCCATTTTGCATTAAGAAGCAGCAGTTTTCCTCACCGTCTGCAGGATGACCAAATATGAAGTGATGATGGTGAGTAAAGGAACTCCAAAGCATACTATCAGGACAAGGACAATATAGATTCTGTCATTCAAAGACGACCTCATTCACCACCTTGAAATAGTGATACAGGCAGGCTGGTTATCGCATTCATCATTTGTCTGCAAATGCATAAAATAATACAAATCAGAGAATACACAGACAGCACAGATGTCTGCAGACATATTTATGTACACAATAGGGCATCAAGCACTGTAAAATAAATCAGATTACCAATTGATGGTGCAGCTGGTCCCATAAGGTTCTGGTCCATAACTTCCAAAGCCAAAAGCAGGCAGTAAGGCCCAGAAAAATTTGTTATGGACAGAGACACATGGCGCCTCTCAATCCATTGTCCTAGAGAGGCAAAAAAGATGCAAACTGCTTAATGGATATAGTGTAACCTTTTAAGCTGCATCTTCATGGGAATTCTTCACATTTTCTTGAAACATCAGCAAGTTTAAGTGGCCTTTAGTGTTACATAATCAATCACAGTATGACTTTACCTCAACATGTCTTTAAATCAATACATTTGCACAAGAAGATAAGGGTGTTGTACTGACTAGAATAAGTATGTTGCCTAAGTAAGGTTTGTGTTTGTACCTTGGCAAGAAATTCCCCAATTTATTCAGGAAGAGTCAGATGGATTAAAGGTGCATATGTGCTTGTGTGTTAGAAGATGTCAAACTTGCCATATCTTAAGCAGCAGATCTTCAGGCAACGGTCCAGAGAGATAAGACAGGTGGTGAGCATAGAGCCAATTCCAAACACAAAGCCCTGAATGCCTTACCAAAGGCAGCCTGTCTCCCCAAACACCCAGGCATGGCACAGGCTGACAGAGGGAGAGAGAAGGGTTTTAGATCCCCCTGCTTAATGGATCATCACCTTCTGTCTCTGACAAATGGCTGCCGGTCTGGTTGTTGTTAGTATCACAATATCATCACCCTGAATTCATGCCTGGCTTGTCATTGGTTGATAACAAAGTAATGAGTACCTGGAAATTATGAAAAATGGCGCTCCCAAGAGGCTGAAACCAAAATCGCTGAGTGCCAGGTTTATGATCAGGAGATCTGGAGGTCTGAGCTTCTTTCTTCCCCTGCAGAAGAATAACACTGTGCCATTCTCCAGCACTGATGCAACAGCTGGAGAAAAAGTAACAGTGAGAAAACATATATGAAGACTGTCATTGTTAAGAATTTTATCACAGTGGCTTTATGCCTTATTGTGCATGATTTGATGAAGTGGGCTGGGCTTAACCTCTTATCCTCTTCTTCATACACTCATACACCAGCTGCTCCCCATCTACACTCGTGCCGCCGCACAGGGAGCAAATCAACCCGGACAAAGAAAGCAAATGAACAACTTTGAATGTGAGAGTAGAGAATCTCTTTAGCTTAATCGATTTGTTCCGTAAACCAATCACTGAAGGTAATGTTTAAGATTCATCACTGATGTGAAGAGTATTTGTCTATTGTTCAGCTCAGCTCAGCTGAACAGTAGACAAATAATGTCATTTTTCTTGAACCACGCTTACCTGTGAAGGTAAGGAAGACAGCGACAGCCAGGTCTGCAGAGGGGGACAGCTGGGATAGAAACCGTGGGTGGATGGACGAGGGGACAAACCAGGAGCCCGTGTCTCCCATTGATGTGTACTGCACTGATCCAAGGCAGTTTACAGAGACGAAGCAGCTTCTTGAGCTTCAATGAAGGCACAAATACAAAAAAGAATAAGAAATACTGTGACACGATGCCAACTACAAAGTGCAATTAGCAGCATGTGGAAGTAATATTTTCTCACAAGGAGGGTCATGTCACAGAGCATTATCAAAGATATAAATGATGATAATTGAGCGGTTAATATAAATGAATGCAGATCAAACACATCATATAATGTCATCCAGATCTTTACAACTTGAAACGTAATGTGCTGCTTCATTGGGAAAAGCTGACATTTATTTGAATATTATACTGTTTTCCATTGATTGTTAATGTTTTAGGATTATCCGAGGATGGGATAGATTTGTTACAGAAATGTCTATTTAAATAAAACATGTAAAACAGGTATTTTAAGTATCCTGTAACTTAAAATAAATGGCTAACTGTAATAAAGGGTTCTTAATGATCCAGCACTACAAGCGACCAAGGAAAAAAACAAAACAAAACAAAGACTCTCTCCTCAATCATTTCTCCCTACAGGACTCTGATGATCCATATAGGCGGTCAGCTGAGTTTCATGAATGACCAACAGGGTTAACAGGCTGATCAACGATAATCAAAGATAAAAACATGAATGAACACGGTAACACCAAGACAACAGTGATTTCCAGAGATGACACATTACACTTTCACTAAAACAAACACTACTCACCTTCCTCTTGTCTGCCAGTCACTTCTTCTGTTCTCTCAGCCGGTCTTTATAGCAAAGATTTTCTCATATATTTTCATATAATTCTAATTTGATCCCACCCTCTGTGAATCCATGTGGCTGTGGACAATCTGGCTTAGCAATGATCAGTGAGAGGCACACAAACAGAGTAGCCATGGGGGTTGGTTGGGGTTAACCTCTGTCCCGCCTTTCATTTTTATCCACTGAACATCCACACACTAGGGTCATATTATTCACCACTTCACTTCTGAAACTAAATGTTGTCAGTGTAAAAGTGTACAAAAGAACAAATACAGAATACATAATTATATATATTATGAGCCTTCACACATGTAGTACATGTTGTCAGCTAATTAGGTGTTATGGAAAAAACATGGCTTCAATTTTGAAGATTAAAGCAAGGGTAGGAGAAAAAATAAAGATTTGTAAATAAATGTGCACTTCAAAGTAAACTTTGGTATGTGATCTACAATTTGACTTGACAGCTGATATTTTAATTTAACACACTTTATTTTACAATGTTACATAATTAATATTTCTGTGATGGGACCGACTGAGAAAGACTCAGGCTGACTGATTTCTGAAAGCTGGATAAGTGGTGTTACTGTAAAGGCTTGTGTCATATTTATACCAGAAACCTTTAGGGAGGGGTTGTTGGAGGAATAGTGAAATGTGTTTGCCATATATTCATTAATGTTTAACATTTAAGAACCACAGCAATTAACTGAATCTCTGTCAAATAACTTAATTTGAAATGAAAATTTAAAGGAAACTAAACTTCCTATATACTGTTCCAGAGCATAATCCCTTCCAGATCTGTGTGGTTACCCAATAAATGCTTCTCAGTCAAGTCAAATCAGTGGAGCCTTTGACAAGTAACGTGATAAATAGAACTGTAAAACCTTGTTAAATTTGCTACACTTTTGCCATTTTGTGAAAGCAAATCACCAGCAGGAGTGAAAGGCTCATGTGGAACCACTGTAGTGGGCATTTGTCAAGTTGAGTTATCCATGCTACAGTACTCTCCCAGATAGACCAGGTTAAAGGTGCCAAAGAACAGATCCCATGACTTCTTTATAGAAGCCATGTTGTGATGCAAGAAACTAGTGAAGTGACTAAACAGAATTTTCTCCACACTGTCACCTAATCAATTCAGGCAATTAAGAACCGTCCTCCTGTGTACTCACAGGAGTAAACTGATTGATATAGATGGCTATAGTGAAGATTTGGCAAGGCCAGTGACCCACAGGAATGAATCTACAGATATCAGTAATAATTCCACTGGAGCAGTTTTGAATTATACATTTCTGTGCAATGTCGAGAAAAGAAGGCCATGAATCTCACAAACAGAGGACTTTATTCCACCACAGACTGCAGTACTTTAGTACTACAGACTCTCACACCTTTAACGCCATCTCACACAAGAACAGAACAGGAAGTTAATACAAAAAAGTAATTGGTCACCAATTTAAATCTTTTTCGTTTGCTCTTTGTGGGACTTTTCCTTCCGGCATCTAATGGGGGTTGACTGTCTGATGGAACCAGGCAGAATCATAGATAATACAATGTGGGTGATGTGATTTAGTGCAGTTTAGACAGTTGATTGGCTGGTCGCTTTACTCCTTGGTAGCCATGTGTGCCATCAGGTCGCAGACACGGTTGCTGTATCCGAACTCGTTGTCGTACCTGATTAAGAAATAAGAGAGTCAATATACATACTTTGAAATTGATGACGAACTGAAAGCAATCTTTGCTGAAGGCGTACCATGAGACCAGCTTGACAAAGTGGTCGTTGAGGGCGATGCCGGCACCAGCATCAAAGATGGAGGAGTGACAGTCACTGTTGAAGTCTGTGGAGACGACCTGGCAGGGCAGAGAAGGAGGGATACTTAATACTACTGAGCGACAAAACTGCGTAAAGGTCAGTTTAAAGAGGAGACAAACACATACCTGGTCCTCTGTGTATGCCAGAATGCCCTTCATGGGTCCGTCAGCTGCTGCCTTCACAACCTTCTTGATGTCGTCATATTTGGCCTTTTGAGAACAGAGATTGTATTCTACTTCAACTGAGTCAATCATAAAATGTATTTTATTTTTTCAGAAATGCTTTTCAAAACTGTTGACAAAAAAGGGACACGTCTGGCGTTACTCAATTCTTACTCTGCAAATTCCACAAGAAGACCAAAATCCATACTTTAATATTCTTCTGACTTCCTCTGGTTCCTACTGAAGCTGTAAATCCTTTAGACGAATCATGACATAGCATTAAAAAAATAAATAAAACACCACAAGCATTACATTCAGAAGTGCAAGATGTAGGTTGATGTGATGCTTCTACAAAAAAGCAGGCATATATAAAAATATGATTAATAAAAAGTAAGATAAAATGTCAGTACTTGAAGAAATCAATTCAAAGTTCTTGTTATGCAGAGGTGTGTTTATATGGGGCTTGGTGGGTGGGAAGGAATACTATATATTAATGTAATTTTTTTTACATTTTGTATTAGTATTATTTGTATACTTTCCATTTTGCTTACTTTTTCTATATTTATTTCTATATAATGTCTTGTGTACCATTAAACACCAATATATACAAGGCAAATTCCTCATATGTGAAAATGTATCTGGTGAAACTGATTCTTAAAAATGTTTAGAAAAGGGCAAGCAATTTCCTGAAGCAGATCCTTCTCAAACTGGAATAAATACTGAATTATCTGGGGACTATGTTCAGCCATAGACAGACACACATTTAGTGTGCTTGTTAGCAATTTATGACTGAAGGACAGGGTAAGAGGCTGACTCAACATACAATAAAATGAACACTGTAGTTTACACATACTTTGATAATTTTCTGGTTTGGTCATCTCATGGAATTTGTGGACAGTAAGAACAAAGTCAAACGTTACCAGATTTACAGTCAAATTAAAATTGCTTCTCGTTTGTGGTCACTCACGGGTTTCTCCAGGCGGACTGTCAAGTCAACCACTGACACGTTGGGAGTGGGGACACGGAAGGCCATACCGGTCAGCTTGCTGTAGAATACAGACAAAGAATGGGTGATGTCACAAACTAAATTCACCAGATTTAGTTCAAGTCATGCAATAACATACTACATTGCAATACAAGATGTGTTTTTGACACTGACCCATTTAGCTCAGGGATGACCTTGCCAACAGCTTTGGCAGCACCAGTGGAAGCTGGGATGATGTTCTGGCTGGCACCACGGCCGTCCCGCCACAGCTTGCCAGAGGGACCGTCCACAGTCTTCTGAGTGGCGGTGATGGCATGAACTGTGCTCTGATGGACACAGAGAGGAAGAGAAAGGTTAAATATGGCTTAAACTCCCTCTAATTTGTAATGTCATGTTGGCCCTTTGTTAAATCAGATTTTAGCGGCTGCTTAGATTTCTCTGCAAGATTATTTCCAGGCAGAGTGTTTCAATCCTCACCATCAGGCCCTCAATGATGCCGAAGTTGTCATTGATGACCTTGGCCAGGGGGGCCAGGCAGTTGGTTGTGCAGGAAGCGTTGCTATGGAGAGGCAAAGTAACAGTGTCTTTGTGTGACGAATGCAAGTTCCACTAAGGTGTACAATGATTAACACACAAACAATGCAATCGGCTCAAAAAACAAAAAACAAAAATCCAGCCTTCAGATTGTGGCATTAAATGCTCAAATTTAAAAGCTGAATTTTAACCCACTTAAATATACAAAACATTATGAACAAACAGTCTGAGAGATACTTTGTTTCTCACCTGACAACCGGAAGGGAGTTGTTGTACTTTTCATGGTTGACGCCCATGACGAACATGGGTGCATCAGCACTGGGTGCAGAGATGATTACTCTCTTGGCACCACCCTTCAGGTGAGCCTGCAACATGTTTTTGTAATTGTATTTAGTCCAAATGATTTTTAGCCAATTACATGTCACATGTCTTTTTCTCCACATGATAATTTCTTCCAGAGTTTGGGTGAGCACTTACAGAAGCCTTCTCGATGGTGGTGAACACACCAGTGGACTCAACCACATACTGGGCACCAGCCTCACCCCACTTGATGTTAGCGGGGTCCCTCCTAGAAAATAAAATATAAAAGTTAGATTGACAAAAATTGCTTACTCAGTTCCTTGGTGTGCATGTGTGAAATTTTAAATTTAGTTGAAATGCTTTCTACATTAGAAGCCTGGTTAGTCAACTCACTCGTGGAAAACTGAAATTTTCTGTCCCGCGATGACCAGCTTGTCACCCTCAACCTTGACCTCACCATTGAAGCGCCCGTGGGTAGAGTCATACTTGAACATGTACACCTAAAGAGGGAAAAGAGATGAGTTTTCACCAAATTATGACAAGATTTAAAATGTATACAAAGATGAAAGTGACATCTGACTACAAATCCTTCCATTACATATTGGATTTAGAGATACATTTGCCAAATTAATGCACTCTCCTCATCTGGATAGAAATGACGTGAAAATTTTTTTTTTTTTACATTATGTTCAGAGTGATTCTCCTCAGACTTCAGAATAACTTTCCAACCTCAAAAGAACTTTACAAGGCAGATAGCTTGTGTTGACTTCCAACCCTTCTGATGCTTTATATTTCAAGTAGTCTTGACTTACCATGTACTCCAGGTCAATGAAAGGGTCATTGATAGCCACAATCTCCACTTTCTTCGAGGTGAAGGCAGCACGGGTCACCAAGACGACCAATGCGGCCAAATCTGAAAAGTGAACAGCGGTGTTTCTTAGTTTGGCCTCTAGATGGTGGTATGATACCACGCAACTCTGACTAGAGTCACTAGACACATGATTACAGACGTCCTGGAATCACCAAGCTCCAGATGCTTCTGAAGTGGAAGTAATCAGTATGAAAATCAGTCATTAATATCTAAAATGGGGTTTTTGACATTCACTCCAACCTTCACCTGCTTCACATTACTGTTGAAGCCTTCTCTATTTGTGTGGGATAGATAACTCTAAAGGAGACCTGAAACCACAGCTGGAAAAAGGGCAAGGGTTCAGGAGGAGGGGCAGAGGGCGGTGTGTGTTCCACAGCCATAAGCTGTGCAGCGCTCACACTCTCCTCTCTGGAGGCTAAAGTCGAAATTAACCTCTAATGTGGTAATCCTGGTGACGGCAATGCACTGTTTGATCAGCAGGCCGAGTTACTTTTTAAACCGAGGGTCCAAAATCCTGGCACAGATACACTCTGTCCTCAGACACTGGAGGGGGGAGGAGGAAGAGGAGCGGTAAGATAAAAGAACAGATCTATGTAACAGATAGGGAGACTTTAACGTAACAGTGTGTGTTCACTAACATTCAAGTTACGCAGGACCACTTCTGCCTGCTTCAGAAAAGAGAAAAATAATCCCCTGTTGGATGACCCCCATGTCAAAGCCACTGCCCACATTGTTATCTTGTAAAAAGGGCTAAAGTTCAAAGTTGGATGGCTGTCCACAGGGTGGTGTAAGTGCATCTGTGCATTTCCTCCATTACAATATGTTTTTCTTCCTCAGCGTCTGTATGGTGTCTTTTAAAAATCAGAGACTGCAGTTATCCTTCTAGTCAGAGCATGAAACAGCAGACATTTTGGACTCATTTAATAATTCAAAACAACTCAGTCAGACAGACGACAGACTGAGTTAAACGCCCTTTGTTTTGAAGAGTTACTTACACTTCAAAAACAAAATGCAATTAGCTTTTCTTTTACTTTTTATTTCTAAACATTTAAATATCAAATGGGTTAAGTCTTCTCCATTTAATATATAAATATAGGGGGATTTGGGCCCAGGCAGACAAGTTTGTAAATAGGCCAAAGCGTTTGTGTACATATTTTTATAGTTGTATTTTATGTGCAAACAAATAAAGCTTGAAAAAGCACAGATGGTGCATTTAAAACAAGACTGTCATTACAGTAATTCAAAAATGCTCCTTGTGTGCACAGCTGAAACAGGTGTGGCATTAGAGTGCACAGGCGGCCTAATCAGTCAGTGTTGAGTGCCTGTTGCAAGTCTAGTTGTGCTAACTAAGGGGATTTGGTTAATTTAAATTAGGTGAATGGGTTGAAAATGAGCGCTTACCCATTGATACCGACTTTCACCATTTTGCCTGGGTTGTCTTAGTCCTCTGGGGGGGAGAAATGAGAGCAGAAAGAAGGAAAATGCTTCCTGTTAAATATCGATAAACTTTTATGATGCCATATATTAGCTTTCAGTTGATGACATGATAGTTTGTAAGGTTGTGCACTGAGATAAGCCAAGTGTTTAAATGAACATGCAAAAGTATTCCCTGTGACCACAGAGAAAACTTAAATCTGCAAACCAGAACTTTCCCTGCAAGTGCATAAACCTTCTGAATATGTGCACTGAAATCCAATCTACATCCTCAGCTCTAAAATGCAAAATCTGAGATTTCCCTTATGTTTATAACAACATTTACTTCAATATGAGGCTAAAATCAAGCACGTGCAGATTGCCCCCCCAGATGATCCAAATCAAGTTCGTCAGTCATACATGCTGGAGCCCTGCCGGTTCCTGCTTGAAATCATTGCATTTTCTGATGGTATTTACCGTTTGTGAGACGCCTCAGTCCGTCTTGCGACTCCGGGTGTGAGTGGGGAAGAGCAAAGTTTAGTCGTGTGTTTTTATGATTAACCGAGTTTAAGCCCCGCCCCCTCACTGCTCCTCGCCCCGCCCCCCTCTGAATGTCAAGGTCGTCCCTGAAAGAGACACACAAGCTGGCCTCTGTAACTTAACATCATGTAAATCAGAAGCTTTTCTCTTATTATGCCATTTCTGCTGCTAAGTTTCAGCTCTGAAATATTTTCTTTACATTTAGGCTGCATTATTTCAGCAGAAGTTCCAGAGCCGTCAAGTCTTTCTTGTGTTTCTACCGTTCTCACTTTTAAGAGTTCTGGATATATGTACTGGGGTATTAAAGTCCTCAGATAGTGAACTGAAAAAAGAGAGGCGTCTCTCACTGACCTTCTCAGTAAACACAGAGACACAGAGGGAGCAAACCAGGGATCAAATCTCTGTCTTCCTTACCGTGACATTTAATGTCCAAAGAACATGACCCTTCACTTTCAGACTGTAGCTACCCTTCTCTTCTTTCTCTTTCTCTCAATCTCCTCGGCAGGAGTCAAAAGATGAGTGCTGGTTGCTTGACATGAACACATGATCATTACGCATGTGCAGTCAGTCTGTTAGGGTCCATTTACTCAGTCTAATTGTTACTTTGTCAGGTTTTTTAGAAATTACTAACTAACAAAATCTTAATGCTAAATAAACATTTTATTAAAAGAGAACTTCCATTGTCTGAATAAAAGTGCTGCACTTGAGGTCTTGGCATAAAGTGTTAACTTAAATTAAATGAACTTCTTCACTTGTATTCATTGTACACGGAGTATGACAAGGCCTGAACATGTCTTTTGACTACTTTTTTGGCAACATTGTTGGCATTTGAAAAGAAAGTGCTCCAAGAGGATAATATAAGATGTTCGTCAAAATAATAATATCATTTTAAACCAGAAGTCCATTCAAGTCAAATCCTGTTGGAAATATCCCCCTGACTGCAACAGCGGGCAGTCCTGACAGAGAATTAAAACCCACGGCATGGCATTTTGGCTGTACAGCAGACCAGCAACTTGCAACATGTTACATATCTAACTGGACCAAAGACGACATTCAGTAACTTCAGCAGACAAACATAATTTGCAGCAGGCAGACATGTAGCTCTGCACCAAAACTGGACAGTGCCGGTGTGTTTTATGGCTGTGGTCCAGCGGTCTGGGCACAGCTGAACTACTGCAACCCTGAGTGCATGCCAGTCTTGGCCTCTGTTCTGCAGCTTAAGGTCAAAGAGGGGAAGTAAAGGTTGGGCTAAGATTAGATGCTGGCTGGCTGGCTAGTCAACACTTGGCCCATGTTATACTCACAGTAGCATATACTGTAAATGCTCATACAGATCACATGTTCTTTCCATAGACAGGGGACAAATTATAGAAAAAAAATGATTAAAAGAGATGTTTCCCTGCACCACGTACTTACTGAATGATTTGAAAAATCATGTTAATAAAATGCTACGGCCTTTACAGTCACCATTTCTCAACCCAGTTTCACACCAAAGATCTTGGACCAACGCCTGAGACAATGCTCTCCACTACCATCTCCATGACAAATGATATAATATAAGCTTTCATCTTCAAATATTTTTAGTGATGGTCTCTGATGTTATTTGTCCTTTTGTTCTGTCTCACTATATTTGTGTTTCTTTCTGTCTGCTGTACTCAGGGCTCTCTTGCCAAAGAGATCTTGATCTCAATTAGATTATCTGATTGAATGATGGTTGTATTTATAAATGAGGGAATATCTTGTGTTCATCCCACCAATAGAGTTCCACAGACTTGCCAAGGAGCAGTGAAGCTGTTCTGGAGGCTCTTGGAGGCCTGACTCTATACTGACTACTTAAATTTGTCACCCAACTGTATATTACAACGGCCAAACTCTACTCACTGTAGAGAGAGGAAAGAGAGTGCACCAAGTAATATAATATGCAGGAACTATTAGTTTAGTTTAGTGAAAGGGTCACTGTAAGATTCAAGTAAGAAATCTGAGTAATTCTTTAGATTACAGCCAGCAATGTCCAGTGCATTCACTCTGGAGTTACAATGTAAATTTTACATCCGAGGGTGTACTGGTAACAGTACATAGGCCTACATATAAGTACTCTACTGGGGAGCAAAATGTGAAGGTGATAACAATTTGGGATCTTACAAAGAACGTATACAGTAGATATTATAATATACATGACTATTACATATACATGAATCTTTCAGGGGGGATGGTGAGATGATATCTACATCACTTAATAAATATCCAAGGAGGGTTAAATGAAGGGCAACTGGACGTGATTGAAGATACTTGAACTAGAAGCCTCTTGGATGAAAGATGAAAGCTCTTGAAGTATCTTCAATCAAGTCCAGTTGCCCTTCATTTAACCCTCCTTGGATTTAAGAATGATGTTATTACCAACAAACAGGCAAATTACATTCCTTTATAACATCGCTGCCTAATTATCATCCAGTAAATAGTTTTATCTGCTACGTAACTTAATATTCATCCATAACCATAAATATACTTTCTTATATTTTATGTAAGCTTAGACCACATTTAGCACACCATTTCACTGTATAGTCCTCGAGAGGGCAACAATAAACAAAACAATTCCCAAAATAATGTTTTTGTATTTTTATACATTAAAATGAGTAATTACATCTGTTGTGTTTTGGGTCAAAAACTGGCTGCTTAAACCTTCTGTAGAAAGACGGAGAAAAGTTAATTTAATTTCCAAAAACAACACTTTGTTTTGGCAAATCAAGATTTATTATTATTAGATGTCATCTGTCATATAGCTTGTGTTTTATCTTGCTATATAATTTGTTTGTATTTATTTCTTGTGATGAAATGGGGCTGTAATGCTGGTCCAACACAATTGCCATGGAGAAGACTTAACCCATTTGAACAAGTTCAAAATTGGAGCTTCCAGAAGCCTAATAAAGTTTGCTGGTGAGATGAATGACAGCTGAGGCGAGTCTCCACAGGCCAACACTATAACTGTTCCCAGAACACTGTTATTTTATGAGGGTTACTCCAAAATTATAAAGGAACAGTGTAGTTTCCTGGTTGTTGGTAATGATGTCATTTAAAAATAAAACTCACATCAGATTAAGTGATGCAGAAGTCATCAATACATCTTCCCCACCAAAACACCCAGATTGTCGTCACTTTTATGGCCATACTGTAATAGGATAGATACCACAGAATATAGTCTTTCTAAATTCCTCCCATTACACCACAACTCCGGAGAAATGACGTTATAGCTATAAGGTTGTGTAAAGGGTTGCTGAAATCTGTATTTCATTTTGAAAAAAAAAAACAAAGCAACCTTAATGTAGCCTATTTTGGTAGGCTATATATATATATATATATTTTAAATCTACTTGCTTTATCAGAAAATGTAGCGACAAGAAAATGCATGCATTGCTATTTGGTGAGCTCTGCACAATGTCTCCATATAAAAAGGAGCCGTCAACTGCTTGTTTCTTTACAACTTTTCTCTATTTGAGTCCAGTACAAAGTCCAAAGGGGAAGCCCTGTGGTAAGGTGGTAATAAAAAACCGAAATAGACTCAGACCGCCATCTAGTGTGGTGATAGAAAACTGCATCCAACTTATTTGTATTCGAATTCAACCCAAATGACATATCCAAACTGTTTTCAGTAATGAACATACACTTGATAAATGACTTGATTTGCTAATCAGTTAAGGAAATTACTGTGTTTTCCCTATAATATAGCCTATAATTGAGAATGACTTGTGTCAAAGTCGATCGCTTCACAGCGTTCGGCAGATATTCGGTGCTAAAGATATCAGAGTGAAAACCTCAACTCGTGTGTCAGTGGTCCTCAAATCAAAGATTTTGAAAATATGTAACAGCAACTAAACTATCTCCTGAGCTGTTCCTAAATTTATATTGTACATCTGTTAACTGCTCCACCTACTAACACACTAATTAAGAATTGATTTGTTCTTTGTTCCACATGGACATTTGACAATTACCTGAGTCTTGAAAGAAACATGCGGATATTGCCTCTGTGACCGTTAAATATACACTGTCTTGAACCATATGTACTTATACGTATTTTTATAATTATGTATTGGAATGTTATGAGATTATCTGACAGAGACGCCAACATATTTATTTCCATTTCCCTGCACAGCGCTTTAATATTTTTGCCCTGGGATCTTGGCTGGGATGCCAGAATGAAATCAGTTTTGGACGCAGCAGATGCTCTTCATACATCCAGTTATTAGGATTGGCTGCACATATGACGGGGGAAGAAATGTAACTTCATCCATCAGCCATTTAGATTTAATAAGTAATCTAGAGTTAAAAATAAAAAAACAACCTGTCAGGAGAATTAGAAGCTCCAATTTGAAGGACGAATTGAGATGACGCGTGTCAATACAGTCAACAAAGCAGGATTTCCGTGTGGGATAGAAGTAGATGTTGAATCTCACACTGGCACATTTCTGTGAGCAATGGAAAAAATAGCCTAACAGAGCAAATGTCAAATCCATTTATTCATGCAAATCATAAGTAAACGTAAAAACGAAACAGCAGGAATTACGGTTGCCATCAATTTTTGGATATCCTCCATTACACCTGATCTTACGCACGATCCCCTAAACGCCTAAACACTCTTACATCTATAGGCTACAGTACGTAGACAAAGCTAGAAATACATGAAGTGCCAGTTTACTTTAAAACAAGCTCAACATTCAAAAAGGTGATCATTTGATGTAAGAACTATAGCTCACGTGTCCTAATATTTAGTTTAATACGTAAACATGGAATAAACTACAGCTGCGCTGTTAAAACAGCCACAATAGAGTGAAGCGCCTGATCTCTGTTATCTATACGCTGGATGAAACCACATTAACATTGCCGCGAGTTTACACCATACTACATGTAGCCTACATACACGTGAACACACTTCACTGCATGTGTGTTTTCCCTATAATACCTAAGAAGGATGCCATCAAGTCTTTATTTTCGCTTTTCTCTCCACTAACAGCCCAGTCCGCTCATGGACCCGATCCGATCCAGTTTCAGCCCAAAGCATCCTCGGTTCCAGCCCCTCCTTGACCGGTCTGGTTCTGCGCGCTTCTGATTGGCCACAGCCCCCTTCAGCAGGCGCAGCCAGGGGCTCTCAGCCTGCGTTTGGCCGTCAGCCCATTTAGGGTACTCTGCTGCTTTGACCCCCGAGGAGAAGGTGGACTGCTCCTCTGGTTGGCTGTTCAACAGGTTCTCCAGGTCGTCCAGGGTCAAAAGGTCATTGTAGCGTTCTAGAAACTGCTCCATAAACTACAGAAGGGAGGAAAAGATTCAATTTAATTGCCAGGGAGTGTACGAGGGACAATAATTCAATCAGTGATACATTTCATTACTCTCTGCTCTTATTTTTTTCCTGAGCTTCCTCCCATCCCTCTGGGCTATTCTGTGTTATGCTTTAATCCACTCTTTTCTATCCTTCCCCCTCCCTCCCTCTGTCCATACCTGCACAGCATCAGGAGAAGGGTGCAGAGCGTGAGCCTCTGTGATCTCCAGGGGTGTCAGGAGGAGCAGGGTGGCACAAAACAGCGCAGGACACAGCATGGCAGCAGATATGACAGACAAGAACTGGAGCAGGACTGAAAATACACTGGCTGCAAAAAACAAATATAGAGAAAATTATGTGATGTTAAAATCCCTGTGCAAATTTAAAAAATATATACATACAAAAATATATAGCCTACATGTTGAATATATAAAATAAGATTTAAAAAACAGTTTTAATGGTCAAATGTCTTTGCAGAAACTCTTTAACCAATCCTCATTCAGTGTCTAAATGATTTCAAACTATTTTTATTCATATGTATATTTAACAGGGACCACACAGATAAACACTGTTACATACAAATGCAATTCAACAGATGTGATGTATATAGGGCATCTATGCAAAGCTAATCTGCAGCCCCCGTAGGTTTTTAAACTGCCAAACAAATCAGTGGAAAAAAACAGAATCAGGACACATTATATATTATCAACATTACAAGAGGAAAACTTTCTGCTGCATTAAATAGATCTCAGTTTATGAGACAGTTTGTGTCCCAAAAAGTACCAACTAGATGGTATCTCTACCAATGTTTCATAATTTTTATGGTAACCTGTTGAGAATAACAAAAACTTCACAAAATTTGTATGAGGCAGGTAGCTAACAAATTCTTAGTTATTAATTGGAATTAATTGCAATGAAAACAGTGGGAATTATTTAACATGACTAAGCATGTAAAAGAAAATGTTAAGCGTGCTCACCTGTCGTTTGTCTCCTCAGAGCTCTGGGCGTATTCTGCTCTCACAGACTCTTCTCCATCGTCCTCAGTCTCTCGGCTACCTCTCACTTGTTGGCACCTGCTGGGAGCATCACTATCTCACTCAGCTGACTCCTCCTACTCCTTGCTCTGATGGAATTGAAAAGGGCTGCTTTTCTTCCTCTTCCGTCGGTCCTCTTGGCAGGAGCTGAATGCTGGGGCATCAGCTGGGATGCTGCAGAGGTTTTGTAGAGGCAGAGAGACACCCCCCCCCATATTCCTCCTCCTCATCTCCTTTTCTTTGGAGTGATGTCATAGCCTCGGAAAGAGTGATTGTCATTGCCAAGGTGACTGTACTGTGCACTCTGTAAGCCATACTGATGCCACTGTACTGCACAACGCAAGGTCAGAGGGCAACAGTCAGCTAATGCCTTTGAAGAAGTGAACTAGCTGGAAAGATTCACACATTTGATTTCAAGACTTGATCTGAATTATACATTTCCCATGTGGAAACAATGCTCCTCGTGCATATTAGCCTCCCCCTCTCCCCTTTGTCTCCGTGGTCTTTCCCAGCATGCACTGACCTCCCTTCTCTGTTGGGTAAGTTACAGTCTGTCAGGGCCATCTGCTCCCTGTACCCCCTGCCGCCAAATTACAACACTAGCAGGAGCTGCACGATCCGACCTCAAAGTTCAGCAGCCTCTGATTATTCCAAGTAAATAAACCCCAGGGATGACAAATGGATTTCAGATACTGGTCATGCAATCAATGAATATTTTCTTTTAATTAAGGCTCTTCTGTGAGCAGTGTGTGATGTTTTCATACTGAGCACGAATAAGCAGAATTTGCGCAGCACTAAATGAAGTTTTAAACAGGGCAAATTTACTCATGTTTGTGCACTTAGCGTCCACTGAATACATTGAACTCAAATTTGTCCTCAGATGAAACCTAACTGCTGCCGCAATCATACTGTTGTTGGCAAGTGTCTTTACATAACATATCAATCACACATACAGAAATGCACCCCTCTCATCTTTTCGGAGAGGACAATGTGTGGGAGAGCTGGAGTAGGCGAAAAGGAGAGAGATTAGCGATGAGGGAAGGGAGGGGAAGGGGGGTTAAACTACCGTGCATGAGATGTCAGTGAAGAGAAGCGTGCATGTAAGAGAAAAAAGTAGGCAACAGAGAGTAGGTGGAGGAGTAGGAGGGGAGGGAGGCAGAGAGCGGAGGGAGACCTACAAAAGAGATTGATTACAGGAGAACAGAGGCGGCCAACTAGGCAACAGCAAATGTGTCAGACAGAACAAGAGGGGAGGGGAGAAAAACATGATTGTAAATAAATACTCACTGATGAGGAACAGAGTGAAAGTTTGTCTGACAGACTGAAATCTGATATGATGGAACATGCTGTAAGAAAAAGAAAACTAAATTGAGGAAAATGAAGTGGAGAAGCATCTGGGGTGCTAATACTGTCCGGGCAAGCTGGGACAACCCATTAAACACCGCTGTCCAAACATATAACACAAGCAGACATTGAAAGCTGCTTGTAATGACGATATAAATTTACTTGACATAACCCAGCGGACACCCGAGCCTTCACACATTTGTTAGTGTCAGCCTCTGGAGTTTTTCCTTCAGCACGCAGAGGCCGGTGAGTGATGTAGCTCAAGCAGAGACAGACAGCCGTAGACTCCTCAAAAACCAGAACCAAGTTTATTAAAAGACGTCTCGTGTTCTACGTCAACGCATACATTATCAGACTACTTTATTTTGGTGTCAAGCACCAATATCTTTAAAAAAATATATATATATACACAAAAAGAATAAAAAGTAAAAACGTGTAAAACAGAAAAGCGTTATTTCAGATAGAAGATTATAAAGGAGACAGAAATAAGACAAAACAGCAGAAGACGGATCAGTTTCTCAGGCGAGCCCGTCGGGATGTGCGGGCGATGGGTGTCGTCACTTTAGGGGTCTCGCTCTCCACCATTACAGCATCTGATGAAAAAAATAAATGAAGATCAGAAGTTGGTGAAGCGAGACAAGTCAAGAACTTGGAAGACCGGTCAAAAAGCCTACCAAAAAAAGGTGCTCATGATCATCTTAAAGAAAGTATTTTAGTGAATCAAAATAATCTAATTGGGAGAATAATGAATCTTAACCCATATAAACACAAAAAGCCACGTACTCACCACTGTGTCTTATTTTATCTTTATCTTTGGTAATTTGTAGATCACAAATTGTTATCTATCAAATCCATCTCCATGTCATAGATTATTGCTGCTGCAATGCACAGCTTACTTTTAAGAACAACTGAGGTACAACAGTCCTATATCTGCTTAGATGCTTCATGTGGTTTCATGCCAGTGCTCTAAACCCTCTGAACTATGTTGTTTTGATCCAAAGTATCTTACTGACCAAAGTGCCAAAGTAAATTCTATACAATAAACCAGCAGCTCAAAAGAAACTGAATCAGAAAAATTCTCTATATTTTTTTGATAACTGTTTTGTATTTTACAGGAAAAAATGCCAAACATTCCCTTGTTCCAGCTTCTAAAATGTGAGTATATGTTGCTTTTCTTTGTCTTGTGTGATTGTAAACTCAATATCTGACATTTTGTAGACCAAACCGTTAATGTAAAATCGTCATTTTAATAAATAAAAATTGGTACTTGTAGCCCTGAATAAATGAAATTTTTATATTAAATACAAAATATGTTGCTTGAGAAACAGATTGAGGAAAACCATGTTAAATTCCAAACTGAATCAACTGAAAAAAATGAGGATGTAATATGAAAGGCAGAAGAATCCTATCAAGCAAAGTTAAATAAGAAAGGGGCTGCTCACCCTCTTCATCCTCCTCTTCATCGCTGCTGAAGGTGATCATAGGTTTCTTGGACTTGCGAGATTTCTGAGGCGTCACAAAACTGTCATCGCCACGGCCAGAAACTGAGGGCTTTGCTTGACCTGCAAGAAAAACAGGAAAAAGGCCTTCTGTTACATACAAAAAATAAAACAGTTCCTGCATGAACATTTGCACACAACGGGACCCTTGAAGGTAAAATCCCACAAGTACTGACCTCTCTTTGCCCTCGGACGGCCTCGGGTGGGCAGAGGTGTACGCATCACTGTCTTCTCAGAGGATTCTCCTTCTTTCTGGTTCTCCTCATCCATCTCAGGACTTTCTACGTTCTCCAGCCCCCGTGTATGAACTGCTGTCAACCGCTTTTCAAACTCATCCACCTGGGCCTGGTGAAAGAAGTTGCCATTAGTAAACACAAAAAATAATTCACAATAAAAAACATCTACTTGGAAATGGAGATGCGTATTAGTACCTTGAACTGGGCTTTGGCCCCACGGCGCAGCTTGGCAGTGATGGAGACCAGAGGCTGGTAGACTCCAGGCTCGGTTAACTTGTCACTGTAACACTCCCAGCATTCCTGCAGCCTCTTAAAACCACGCTCACACATGGACAGCAGGGACAGAGACATGGCCAAATCACACCACTGTCGCTCCGTCCTGAGGAGAGAAGTAGAGTGGGAGTCCCGGGGATTAGCGACCAAACCCAATTAGAAACTATGTGAAATGCATAGAAATTCTACATCCTCAACAAAAAAGCTCATTACTAATGAATATGGCTTTGCCTTGGCATTTCGACCAAATCTCATTTTCCAGGAACCTCTTAAATCTAATTTCACTTTGCAATTGCGTAATATAAAATGTCCTTTCTTTAAGTATGGATGAAGCATGATTCAGAGGCAGACTGAAGCCTGGCCAGGCCAACTGTTCGATCTACATCCCTCAACAATAGGGGAAAACAGTTTCCAAGACAAAACGACTGAATCAGATGTCCGACAGGTGACCGCAACTGTGAACTTGCTTTAATTGTCTATCTCTCTTCAAAAACTGAAAAACACCCACTAAATTAACTATTTATACAATGCTGCACAAATGCAGGACAGTCTTTGAAATGAGCAGGGAAACAAAGAAAACAAAATACAGGTCAGAGGTGGAGATTAACTCACTTGGCAGTTCTAAAGCGCTGACACAGTTTCTCCACCAGAGACTCAGTCTGCCTTTCTTTGGTGATGTAGGAGAATAGCTGTCTGAAAACACAAACACACAAAGCATCTAAACAAAGGTCTCAAAATAGCAAAGTAGGGCCCTGAGAAATCCATTTTTAATAGTATGTACAAATCCTCTGTGGCCAAAGGCAGCAAATGAGACTAAACACATACTGAAAAGCATTTGCAACTCACTTCATGATGGTATTGAAGTCCTCTGAGGTCATGCCTCTCTCTGGATCAGACAGGCGACTGATGATGTCTGGGAGCAGGTTGTAGATTGCATTGTCCTGATAGGTAAAACCAAGAACAGAGTTAAAAACGTTCCCCATTTTTCAGGCTTCGTTAAGTAAAGGGGTTTGGATGTGAGTGTGTGATAGTACTTTGGTGGCCAGTTCATTGAAGAAGTTCAGGGCCAGGCTGGTAATGTGAGGATCTGGGTCAATTAGCAGCACAGCCACCTCGCTGACTTGACCTTTGACCTTGAGCACATCCTTAAGCACCAACTGAGTAAGAACTGTCACGGCTGTCTGCCTCACTGAAGGCACCTCGTCGCTGAGCCTAGAGGAGAAGAGGATGTGAAATGACTGGTCTTCAGTGACAAGACAGAGTCTATAGCCATGAGCGGCTCAGCGAGGCTGGCATAGTGGCGCTTTGAGCTAAATGCTAATGCCAGCAAGCTAACATGCACATAATGACAATGTTAAAATGCTGATGCTAAGCAGTTGTTCACCATGTTCACCATCTTATTTTAGGGTGTTAGAATATTAATATATGCTAATTAGCACACAACACAAAGCAGATGAAGCTGATGGCTCAGTTGGCTTCTTACCATGATAGGTTCCTAATTGGTTATTGAACAAAATGTTTGTATGTTTTTTGTTTCCTTTTTTCCTCACTGATCAGAAATAGATTATGCTCACCTGGAAAACGGTATGTCATATATTTTGGTGGATTAATTAGAGTTTAACAACATCAGAATCAAAATGTTAAGGCCATTGTGGGATTGATGCTTAGGTTTCCAGCACGTTTAATCACATGTGATCAGACCACATCACATTTCATGACAATCCATCCAAGAGTTGTGACATTTCACTCCAAACCACAAATGTGAACGCGTAGGGTTAGATGAAAGTCAGTGGATCAGCTAAATCATTAGGATTCATCCTCTGCGAAACCAAACGGGAATACCTAACTATTAGTGATAGATTATATCCGGCACTTTGAGATAATTAGTATTGGTTGATTGCACTCACAAGGCTGATAAACAAAAAATGTCTGCCGACAAATCTACAGGCAGCCTTGTCAGTGTTGCTGCTGTAGAACAATGTTAGTGCTCTCCCCCGCGAGGTTTGGAAGGTGGAGTAAAAGTTAGTTTCAAGTCGGAAATTTCCACCATCATCTTTTTAAAAAGTTAACACGTTTCTTACAATCTAAATGACGGCTAAAATCTACATTTATTTATATATACCCTTTTAGGGTTTTTTGAAAGGGGGTTATGACAGAAAAAGTTTGAGAACCACTGCGGCAGAGAATAATGCAGTTGTAAGAAGTCACTTCTGACAAACTCTACCTCACTTTTTCAAACACCAGAAACGCTCCGATATCTACACCATAACCTAATGTACTTTTCTATTTCATTAATTAATGCAAATTCAGTCTAAAATACCAAGTTACTGGCTAAGACAACCAATATAAATTAGATAGACTCTTAACGGCACAGAATAGAATTATACATGACTTTTCTTTGTTTTGATATCAGACAGTGTTACATAACCGGCCAGTGGCTGCCCTGCTCTCTAAATATCTGCATTGGCCACTGAAAACCCATATCAGTTGACCACTACAATCCATCCAGTAGATGCTGAAATATTTCACTGGTTAAGCAAAATTTTGGACATTTTTGGATTTTATATAGTTAGGTAATCACCAAAGTAAATACTTTTCAGCTTCTGGGAACCATAAATGTGTACAAAATATAATGGCAATCCATTCAAAGTGGTGGGCCTGCAAACACTGCCAGTCGTAGAACCACACCGATAGAGTAACTAAAAATGGTTGTGCAGGAAAAATAAAAAACATTCCTGCCACCTGCACATTTGTTATTTCCACAGTCCTAGTCAATTAAGCTTTCTGTAAAGACTAGGTTATTAGGCAGAACCTTACTGAAACCGAACAACTGTCACAGCCTTGGCTGAATACAATGGCATTGGACAGACTGTGGCAGGGCAATCCGATAGCATTCTGAGACCCATTTAGACTTACCCTCCCCCCCAAATCCACGGAACAAAAGAAACTCATTAACCATTTTTCATTTATGCCAGAGAGCAGGACTCCTGGCAGAGGAACAGACACTTGTACATGACACTTCCATATGCCAATGCAGGCGCTTACAACGGCAATGAACAGGGTAATTAATTCTTAATGCGCTTATCAGGAAGCTCCAGGGCAGCAGCATGGAGGTGGTGGTGTGTGGGAGACAATTAGTGAACACTATCAAATGCTTATCAGGTAGAAAACACTAGAAGAGCAATGACGCATTAAAAAAAGAACAATGTTTTACACGTCTGAAACACCTCAATGAGGGCATTATCAAGCATTATAATTAAAACTACACTTCATCAAAAGGAGCAACTTCAGCTTCTAAGTTGGCTACAACAAAAAAGGTGTAACTTTGTGCGGGAGAAACAAACAGAAACCATTAAGTGTTTTTAAAATGAAAAGCATAAACCTTTGGCTTCACCCAAAATGATTCCCTTCTGCTCATCCAACCGCTCTGTATAATTACAACACGCTAGCCACTGGTACTCGTCTCAATCTGTAAAACACTAGTAATTAAGCTGTTCGTTGTCTACAAGTGCCCTTGTCTGAGGCGGTCCAAGGCTCCACCCCAGTTCACTAGTGGGGGTGGGTTTTCTACTAGCCATGAAGAGTTCCCATGGCAACCGTGGAGGTCAGACTACAAGGCAGATATCAGAGTTTGCCAACATAGATCTCAAAGTTTGTCCCCACCCTCACCCATTAAAAAGTCGTGATGGAAAGAGTAAACTTTTCCCATCATGGGGCTCAGTGGAGCATTGTGACAGCTGCAACACTTCAGTGGCTGAGAGGAACAACAAAACCGAGACGTGGTGGTGGGGATCCGGATGAAGATGGCTCAAGTGTACAAGCAGGGGGAATGTTAGCTGACATGAAACATCATTTACAGTACACCCACTAGCTGAGCCATCAAGGATTGTAATCTCAGGCAGAAAAAAAACGAATCTACCGATATGATAATGTGCATCTAATTGGAAGACAGTCAATGCGTGCGTGTTTGTGTGTGTGGGGGGTGATGAGCATGAGCTGCTACAGTGACAATTTTAATTAATGTTTTAATGTTAAATTACTGGGCTGATTTAATTGGATATACATTACCTGGCATAGAGATTCTGTGTCCAAGGCTCCAAAATGTTGGGAAAACGGACGGTGAGATCTCCTAGGGCTATAATGGCATTTGCCCTGACCACAGGAAAAGCAGAGCGTTCCAGCACCGTAAACATGAGACGGATGTTTTCTTCACACACAGATGGGCTAAAAAAACCAAAACCAACAACTAAAAACACAACATTTAATGTTATCCCAATAATTTCAGTTCAGTCTGTTTAGAGTAGGGTTTCTCAGTTACGTGATTTGTTAATTTGTTATTTGGCACATAAAATGTCAGAAGTCAGTAACAAACTGCCCGTCATAATTTCCCAAAGCGACACATTTAAATTGCTGTTTTTGTGCAACTGAAAACACAAAGCCCAAAGATAATATGTTTAATATCACAAAAGGCTAAAATCCAAAGCAAAACGTAAAAGTCTGATGTTTTCATCAATGGTTAATTGATTTTTTAAAATAGTTGCACATTATTTTGTGTCAACAAATTCAGTACTAATCGATTAATCAGCTAATTGTTTCAGCTCTGCATATACAACACATTTCAACAGCAACACCACATCCTTAAAAAAAAAGGAAAAGATCATAGTTGAATAAACGTCTTTCTTAACAGTCTCGACAAAAAAAACGAACATTATAACCATCATTACTGTAGGATTTATTGCTGGACTGTTGTATAAGACTGCTTTTGTCTTCAGTAGGTGTACCCAATAAACTGATTGTATGGTTGTGGTGCTAGAACATGGAATCAGGCAATGTGTTTACCTTATCATCATGTACTGAGAGAGTGCCAGACAGGCAGCAGTGGTGAGCTGTGGGTGGGAATAGCGTCCTGGGGAGCTGCAGACTCTCACCAGCAGGGGAAGGAATGCACACAGCAGGTTCTCCTCTGAATAGACCAAGAAAGGAGAAAAGTAGTACATGAAAACACTTTTATTATCAAAATCTATATTAAGAAATGGATTTATATCCGGTTTAACATGCAGCTCCATGTGGGGAACACAAGAAGTTTTCATTACCAGCCAGTAATTCAGTCTCGCAGATCTTTCTGATGAGTTCAGCCTCCGTATCTTCAGCAGAGGCACCAATCAACCCCAGCTCCTCCTCCATAGCGCTCTCATTAGCCGCTTGCTGTCAGAAAAACAGAAAAAGCTTTACGAAGCACTTACTTCCCTCTCTAACGTATTCCTGGGAAATATCATGGGGGCTTTCTGACTTGTAGCACATTGCTAATGGCATTCAGTACTTTAGAGCTGGAACAATTAATCAAGTAGTTGTCAACTATTAATTGCCAACAATCTTGATAAATTTAAAGGAAAAAATCTAATTTCAGCTTCTTAAATGAAGCTGGTGGGTGGTGATGGCGCAATGGATAAGACTATGCCTCTGGTGTGAGAGAGCCGGGTTCAATCCCCCACTGTGACCCATCCACCATTGTGTCCCTGTGCAAGACACTTAACCCATCATTGCTCCAGAGGCGTGCGACCTCTGACATGTATAGCAATTGTAAGTCGCTTTGGATAAAAGCGTCAGATAAATGTAAATGTTAAATATGAAGTTATCTTTGCTCCTTTATGACATTAAACTGAATATCATTTCAGGATGTCTTCTTGGGCTTTGGGAAAAAAAAAGTTCAACTTTACCATTTTCTGACATTTCATAGACCAAACACCTAATCGGTTAATGGAGAAAATAATCAACAGATTAAATTGATAATGAAAATAATCATTACTTGCAGCCCTATGTTGCATCCTATTATATTCTATGTGGAATGGGACATGATCCATTTGTTTCATTTCACAAATTGACCTGCATCTTTTGCTTCACAGAGTTCAATCTGATTGAGCTTTAAACGTGCACAATCACAAGGCTCTCCAGCATCCGGGCTCTTTCACAGAAAGGGGGCGGGCCCGACCTCTCATTCAGGAAATAATGTTGATCTTACCGTTTTGCAACGGCTGGTGAAATATTACAAGCAGCAGAGAAGAACGGATGCTGTTTAGCTGCATAATTTACAACTTTGCTGACTGCTGTTGTTCACCTGCTAGCTACACTAGCCTTCTAAATCACGTTTACAAACCTACCAATGCCATTCCCTGACGTTATTTTCACTACGCCACACAAGTAAATTTCAACTGGCGAATTTCAGTCTAACTGCAGCTTCAAGAGTCTTAAATGTCACTACATGTCACTTTTCTATGAAACACTGCCAATAGACTTGAAAGGTGGTTACAACAGATTCGAATAAGCTGTGTTTTCAGAGGAGTGCAAAAGGTATCAAAGAATCTATGGAAATTCTTTAAAAATCACTCATGCAACATTTTGTGTGGACAATCACTAAAAACCTCTGTCGTTGGTTATGTAAGAGAAAAATGTGAAAAAACAAAAAAACAAAAACTGATTCTATGCAAGTCCTAATTAAAGAGACATTTATCTTCCTGTTCCCTGATGGGCTGAACAATTATGAGCCATCACTCATCTGACTGTGTCACTAAAATAAATCTAGTCAAGCCATCCTGCTGAGTGTAATTGATTGTCAACACGCAGGGGGGGTTTGTTTTGGCTTTATTGTAACATTGAAGTATCTGCAGACGTACATTTAAGGGCAACTGACATTTAGGCCTGAAAAACACTAGAGACACCTTATAAGACTCCAGTAAGGACAGTATGACCTAAAATACATTTGCAACTATTGATCGCTTTCATTACTGATTAACTGATTGTTAATTGTTAATAAAATAGTGAGAATAGTGGAGCTGAACCATCGGACATTTTGCATTTTTGCTGGAAAAATTACAGTTAATCAACAGTTAATCAAGTCAATAGACTCATTGATAAATTGTGTAGCGTTTTGACATTTACATTGAATGGTCAGGCTCCTATATGTGCAGGGCTTAAAGCAAGAAAATTTCTGTGCCTGAAATGTGTTCGGGGGTTACAACAAAGATGAAAAGGAATGGGCCATGAGCGTAACTCTGTGTTGAAAACTGAAGGTTACACAGTGATTACATTAGGGGTGTGACGATACACTTAGCTCACGAGACTTGAAGAATTATGATACTGGGTTTGCAAGAACAAGACGAGATAATAATTGTACACTGTTATGAAGAAATATTCAATCTGGGGGACTGGGGGTCCTCCCCCTGAAAAAACTGAGCACTAAACACCTCATTTCCTGCAATCTGGTAAAACTTTTCTGCCACCACCTATAATCAATGCTTGAAGTGGGAAAACGGCTCGACGATATGGCCAGAAATGTTATCACAATAAAAAGTGGATAATGATATCACAGTTGGACAGCAGTTTCATTTGTGTGGGTTGTTTCCATTTAGTAAATTTGTGTAAGAAAAATGATCCACGTGGTGGTCAGTTTTTAATTAGTTAATGCTAAGTAGTACTCGTAAATAATCATTCATGCAGAAGTTTGCAAGTTTAACATTTCTGAAGTTTGCTGTAGAGCATCAAACTTTTTTTTTAGTGTCCCGTCACCTCCAGGTTCACGAAAAGCTACGTTGATGAGCCACTTTACACACACGACTGCATGAAAGGCACCTGAGCTTCTTTCTCCTGTTTCTACCGAGAGATTAGGAGGCAGGCGAGAACGGACAGAGGTGAGCGTCACATAATGTCCAGCGAAACTGATATGGAGGACACCGGTACCCAAGAAAAGTTCCACTACGACAAAGAATAAAATATGTAAGTACTGGTACTGCACTTTAAGCACTGCTAATAATCAAATTTGACGCCACTTACCAGAAAAGCCGGAGCCTATAGATGGATTACATTTCAACAAAACTGGTCTTGTTATGTTGGCAAAGTTCCAGACGATCCAATCCAGTAAAATCAGTCCAAAACGCATTTTTATATCAATAAATTACACACGGACTGCTGTTTCATCGTTTAACTACAGTTAGCATGTAAACAACAACAAAAAAAGTGATCTGCAAACTCCTTATGCGTCTGATTGCTAATTAAGTTGTATCTTATGGCTTTTCTTATTGCAATTAACATATGTTTTGGTCTTTATTTACTTATTTGTTTTTATCTTTACTTTGTTTGTATAGCACCTTTCAAAACTAAAGTTACAAAGTTATTACTGCATACAAGTCTCAGTACCTTAGCTTTGCTGGATGGGCCCTTTTCCTTTTCTTCCCTCTCCTCAGTCTCGCCTCTTCTCCTCCGGAGCTCAGCACTCACACTGCGCTCAAGGTGAGACACCTGCCAGAAAGCCACGCAGCCACACAGAGCCAACAGCTGGGCCAAACACACACAGCTAACTGCAGGAGAGAAAGGCAAATAGACATATGATTCAGAGTATGTGGAGAAAGCAAGAAACACTGAGACGGGTTACTGTCAGTGTACGCAGAGACACAATAGGACTCACCTTGTTCACCTTGCTCACTGGACTCTTGAGATCCATCTTGCATTTGGCCAGCATCCTTGTTCACTTCGCCACCTTCTGCAATCTGATCTAGTATGAGGCGAGCACTGCGCTGGAGCAGTCGGGAGCACAGCTGGTCAGGGGATTCAGCCAGAAAGTAGATGAGACGGACAGCCTGTTCCATGAAGCTCTGCCAGTAAGGGTCTTCCATCACCACACCTGCAAGTACCAACAGACAGTTAGAGGAAGAAATCAAGATTAATTATTCAAGTATTTTTATTGGGTTTTGAATTGTAAACACTCATAAAACAATTAACAAGTCCCCAAACAGCAACCCCAACATATAAAATAACAAAAAAACAAAAACCTGACACAAAAAAACCTGACACGTTATAGAGTTGCAGAGTCTGTGTACCATTATGTACCAGTGTTTCCAGCAGGAAATTGTATGTTAAAATAATCCAGAAATGGCTGCCAGACCTTATAAAATCTCTGTGTTGAACCCCTAATGGTATGTTTGAACTTCTCAAGTTTCAAGTGTGCCATTACATCTTCAACCCAGCGGCTGTGTGTGGGAGGCGTATCTGACTTTCAATTGCGCAAAATAAGGCATCTGGATATATCCTGGCAAGCGCACTCCTAGATAGATTAAGCCTGTGGAGCACCTTAAACTGAAGCAAACCGAAGATCGAAGATGAATGTATTCTCTTAATTGCGCTTTGCCACGAGACGTCCGACATTTCAAAGCCTAGTTCCCCCTCCCAACCTGCCCTAATATGACTAAGTGATGGCAAGGCGACCATCTGAATATCCTCATATAATATGCTCACTCCTCCTCTTTGATTTAGATCCCCCTCCAACCACGCATCTATCCAGTCATTTGACGAGAGTAACGGAAAGGAAGGGAAATGTTTCTGGACAAAGACACACACCTGTTGATATCTGAAATAATGCGAACCAGGGAACATTATACTCATTTACCAGTCGCTCAAATGACATGAACACACCATCCTTAAAAAGATCCTTCACCCGTTTCAGACCATTCCTGAACCATGACTTAAATGCTGTATCCAAGAGTGAGGGTGGAAAGAGTGCGTTGGCTGAGACTGGGAGAGAGGGCATAGCCTGTCTAAGTTTAAATTGGGTCCTGAATTGGGACCATAATTGAAGTGAGCCACTCACATTAAGACACTGCTTACTGAGTGGCAATGGCGCACATACTAGAGAAGGTAGGGACACCGGATGAGGGGAATGTTGTTCCATTTTAACCCATACAGGTCCACCCCCCTCGTAAGACGCAGAGACCCATATGTTAGCTTAGAAATATTAGCTGCCCAGTAATACTGTAAAAAAATTTGGTAATGCTACGCCTCCCGCCTCTTTCTGTTTCTCCAGATGTGACCTCCTTATTCGTGGGTCTTATTCCAGATAAAGGTAGATATGGATTTATCTAGCTCTTTGAAAAAAGACTTTGGAATAAAAACAGGTATTGTATGAAACAAGAATAAGAACCTGGGCATAATTATCATCTTGACAGAATTAACCCTGCCAGCAAGCGATATAGGCAGCGCTGACTAATGGGTAAGGTTCTGTTTGGCCCTTTCCAGAGCCGGTTTGAAGTTATGCTTGAATAAATTCCTATATTTGCCGGTTACTGAAATGCCAAGACAGGTAAAAGTGTCGCGAGTTTCTTTTAGTTGATATGCCTTAAAAGACATCTGTCGAGCCTTGTCGTTAATAGGGAAGAGCAAACTCTTAGTAAGGTTAGAAATCAAGATTAATGAAGGCCAAGATGAACAAACTAAGAATATTCCTCAACAAAAGGGCACATTTGTCTGCATTTACCTTCAGCGATGGCCTGTGTGAGGCATGTGAAGAGCTGATGGTCCTGAGGCAGTCTGAATGGTGCACTTTTTGATTGCTGGTGGAAATAATGCAGTGCATGATTTTAACATTGTGTTGGAGCCCTCTAATTCAGTGTAGTATCTACCAAGTTGGTTCCTTCTGCACACAAGAGTATACATTAAATCATGCATTTAATCTCTAATTTCTAGTTTAAATGTGTAATGCAGCACAGCAAAAACAAAACACAACAGGCCTCCATCAACATGCAATAATTGCTTAGAAGCAAAGCATGGTTTTTCGACTTCTTACCCTGACATGGTCAGTGATGCTGCAGATTGTGATAACCGAGTCTCTGGCCAGGAGAAAGTCTTCAGTCACTTTTTCTCCCAGAGCCACAGAACAAAGAGTGTCCAGATTACTGAGGACCACCTCCCTCTCTGCTCTGTTAGATTCACATACAAACAAAATGGACATTTTTACAAATAGGTGTAAAATATATATTTTATATTCTCAAATGATTGTGTCATTATACAAAGTGAAGTAACACTCTCTGCCCTACATCACCTCAACCCGTGTACTGGCCTCGACAGTGCTAGGCTGCTGCCCAGATAATGCGTGTAGGAGGACGGGTTAGGAGAAGCACATAAGATTTAATAGGTTATGAATGCTGCCGGCTGGATGAAGAGAGGCAGCAGTGTGGGTGGACTGCAGATAGTCTCTTTACTCTCTCGCTCACTCACTTCTCCCTACAGCAGTGACTGTCTTTGAGGTAGATTGAGGGGGAACATATAAATAAATATATGTATATATTTTCAGTGAAAAGCCTTGGCAGGAAGCCTAGTTATATGGTCGTGACTTCGATTACAATGACGAGGAGCCGAGGCTGAGCTTGTATTCTGACTAATGAGAGGATTTGCTGAATGTCAAGTAGCTGAGACACAGGACCACAATGAAAAAGGAAGTGCCTTTATGTAGTGAGGAATATCGCAGATTTTACATAAACTCAACTTTACCTATAATAATGAAGTTTGTTTTTTCCCTTCCAATAGATGAAACAGTCCAGTTCATTTTAATATCCAAAAAGGAATGATGTTTATACTAATTTATTCAAAATTAATTTCAAATAGATTCAAAGTATCAAAATTCAATTTGTACCTGTATCTGAAAAAGCATTTTGAGCAAAGGTTGTTAAGTATGGCTGCAAATGCCATTAAATTATCAAGTCGGTTGTTACTTCTTTCATTAAGCATCAGTAATGTGCAATCAAAATCAAGACAATTTCTTTTCCATTTCATAATATCCAACAAAAAAAAAATTAGGTTAATATTAAATATTTCTGAAGAGCCATCCTACTGCGAATTACACAATAATAATAACAATGTCAAATAAACCAGACATCCTCTAGTGAGATCTGAGTTGGACAATGATATGTATACAGATTCATTAGAGTAATATGGTCACTCACTTTAAGAAGCAATGCATTTTATACCTGTGGCAGTCACTACAAATAATTATGAGAATATAATCAGATTTTAAATACAGTCATGTAAATATTGACCATGTTACAAGATCAGATAGCACAGTGTTGCAGAATCATTATGACTCATGTGTTCTCACTAGTCAACACACCTCTCCCTCATCCATAGTAATCAAGTCTAAGTATGCACAACACCAGCAAGCACTACAATAACAAAAATAAAGCTGTTTATGTTGCCTTTTACAAAATTGAAAAATAAATTATGTTTTGGTTGACATCGCCACCTACTCTTCTGCACTGCATAGTGTGTGCAAAATGAGATCAAATCGCAACATGAGAATAATAATAATGTGAATAAACACAAGCTGTGATAGTACTCATCAAAATACTGATCAAAATAACCGCTGTAAATCAAAACTTTATGCTTCAGATGATTTAGAAGTACACCACAACTGACTGAATTTTAGATTTCCCTGGTTTAAACACAAAACAAAAATGCATGTGCTGTGACTACTTGTACAACTACTCTTTGTTACTACATGGTCAGAGTAGGTGGAGCTGAGTCACTTTGGCCTGTTCCTTTAGAGCAGAGTAGCACATTTTACAGAAATCAAAGGCAACAAAAGTGAAAACCTCTTATTTAACAAACTTGCCATGACTTCTTCTTGAGCACCTAAGATGTTTGTTTCTCAGGAGCATACGGAAAGTTGTCTATGTCTTACCGTGCAGCCATGCCCAGCAGTAACACTGCAGCTCGCCTGTGTAAACCAGACGTCTCTCGTTTGCCAGTAAATCTCTCCCACAAGACCTGCACTACAGTGGACTGGAGATTGCTGCTACTGCCAAAGAACTCCTGCACCTGAAGAAACCAGCAGAAACCTGTTTGTTTACAACGCCCAAGATGTCAATTTGTTTGTTTTTTTTATTTTGAAACAATTATTTTAATCCAAAATACAGTAGAAAACAAGTCAAGTCTATAATTGACCATTATCACCACCAAATTATCCATATTAGTGTTACTCACTATTTCCTCAAGACATTGGATTGTTCCCAGTGATGCATCCACCATCAGCTCAGAGAGACTGTCCACGAGAGTCTGGGCTTTCGTCCTGATGAAAGACAAGACAGCTACATTTAAGAACAAAAAACAAATCTATTATGTGTTTTTAGGTTTGCATGCATCACAATATGGCATTTACCAGTAAGTTTGACCCTGTACACATAATACAACATAATCAAGTTTCACGGCATGTTCAGTTTCAGCTATCTTTTAGTGTCTAATGTTAACCAGCAAGCCTTGCAGCCCAACATCATCATAATCCTCCTGAAACTTCAGCAACTGATTAAATCAGAATCCTAACAGTCAAATTTATATTAAAATAAATATAGAATTAGCTGAAATTACATTAAATACGCAAAAATATAAAGGGTGGACATGTGTACTGTGTGTTACAGACCTGACAGTGTCTCCCTGGGGGTTCAGATACAGGCGCCTGTAGGCCTGAACCACAGCATCTTTAATAGCAGCGTCAGTTGACCAGACCAAAGGCAACATCTTCCTCACCCCACTGACAGAGTTGGCAACACTGAACTCACACACTGTCACACAAAACTGCACAGCCTCTTGGACCACTAAAACGAAAAACTTCTGTTGTCAAAGGTGGAAATATTCTTTCCTGAGTAAATTGATAAATTATATTGAAATGCATGTTTGAATAGGTTGGCCTTCTACCTGAAGTGGTTTTCCAGTAGAGCATGGAATTAATAACAGAAATTGCTCTCTCCACTTGCAAGGCGAAGGTTTCCGTGTCTCTCAGGTACTGCACCAACATCTCCTGCTTCTTCAGCTCCCCATCTTCCCCCTCCTTCTCTCCCTCTTTCTGAGGGGTTGGCGGCAAGTTCTGGCTGAGCTCAGAGGCGTCCTCGTCAGAGCCTGGGGGAAACATCAGGGACCGTATGATGTAAAGTATGTTGGGATTATAAAGCAACCATAAAATGAATTCAACCAATAACCAAGTTTTCCCATTGGTGTATGACTCAGTGCTGTGCAGTTAAGTTAAATTGGTTATCTTCACTGCAAGGCTTTTAGTGTGTAAAGCAGCCACAGAAAAATGTTAAATTTACATTAACAGCATACAAAGGAATGAGTCATCAAATTGTGATAGTCTTTGCACACTTTTCTGCCAGGATTACAGTACCAGTATATACACACCATGTTTAGAAAAGTATACTGGTTGAAATGGACACTTGTTTGCTACACGCCTTAGCCGCATTATATCACCATAATGCAATTGGCTAAGGATTGTACTTCCAACTCTTTGAGTAGCCACTTTAGACTGTTAGAGAAAGCCCTGCACATGAAAGAAAATGAAGACTGAGAGACAACTATTAAAGTTGACATATACCGGTAATTGCTGTTCAACTTAATAGTTATGTAACTGCGTAATAGTGATTTACAGTTGTCCCCGGCTGAACTGCTGGAAGCCAAAACAGCCATAACGCAAAGGATAAAATCTGAAAAGGCATTTTACATGTTTATCAACTCATGTAAAACAAGTTGCTAATTTCTTATATGTAATGATAACTTTTTGTAGCAACTCAACATATTTATCTGACATATGAGGGAATTTTGCTTAGGGGGCTTAATGTGGGTGAAGGAGAGTTAAGGGTCATATACAGGTCACACTCAGGGTCCCCAGCAGGCCCGGAAATAGAACGATCCCTGATTCGATAGACATAGCTCTCTCCTTCAGTCTTTGCCTGTCAGTGGTGACAACAGCTGGGCTGACAGAGGAGCGCCGTTGTTCAGGCCCAAGGCTAGCACATAACAGTGTTTTTTGAATCTTAGATGGTCATAGGCTGACTGCCTCCACTTAGCATGTTACGTATGTAACCTCCAGCTTCCAATGTAGCTTAGGTAAGGCATCTAGTGCATCTAGAGTCTCTAGTTAAGACTGGCCTTGTAGGGATACGCCATTGACTCTGGAATAGCAGAGGGAAACATATTGAGGGAATCTTCAAATTTGGTGTGGTAGTAAACTGTTGACACTCTGTATTATAGTTGCCTGTCTCCCAGGGCAGGCTTCATTAAACAATGCAGTGTAAGACATCCTTGGAGCAGAGTCACCAGAATTCCCATAACATGGCATACCTGTAAAAGTGCAGCACTGGGTTGGTGAATGTTGAATAAGGCAGCTGATTTGAGACGTGTAGTGTTCTCTGCTCTTAAATACATACTTCTTGTTATGACAGTTTTAATGAATTGACCCTGGAGGAAATTCATTTCACATTATCTTTTAGTCAAGTGTGTTCACACTTGCTTCTATAAGATTCTCATCAGTGAGCACTTTTGTTGAGTATCTCTCCATAGAAATGCATCACGTGGCTTTACCTTTAAAAATCAGAGCCAGTGTGTACATTAAAGTCTCAGGGGTGAGAGTGGACAGAGACGCAAACATCTCAGACTCAGGAAAACAGCCGTGGGCTCTTATACAAAGACGCACAGCATTTCTGTAGAGAAGGATGACAAAAGAAAGTTCATATATGAAATTGTTGGCTAATTGACATCAGGAGGAAAAAAAATCTGTAAGGTTTTGACTCAGGTAGTCAACTTTTACCCAGGCCAACACTGGTGATTAGCATCACCTGTATTTGTTGACACGGAGGTACTGAGCAATCTTTACTGCAGTTGCTCTGTCGTCTTCTGCCTCCTCGTCTTCCTCCACATCCCTGTCGTCGCCCTCCTCCTCCTGCTGCGCCTTCTCAGCTTCACTTGTGGGCTCCAGCACTGTCCTGACAGTGACAAGCAGCTCAGGCTCCATGGCGGCCCACAGCTCAGATGCTTTAATCACTGCCACTGCCAGGAGGGAGAGGGATAGGGAAAACAATTTAAATCCAATAAGGATGACTCAAGTGAGAGCTAGCTAGCTAGAGACAGAATGTTTCAGAGGAACAACGGACAGAAAAAGATAAAAGAAAGTCTTCTTATAAATGCACGTGTTCACTTGCATAGATAGATCGGTACAAAACTTAGCCTATTACGTTACAAGTCGAGGACACGGTGGATATTTTACAAGCCAGGACCAGGGAAAGAAACAGTGAACACAGAGTGCAGATGTCGGTTTCTGTTTGATAGGTTACGTCATTAACAAGCCAGCATGTGGCCCACCTGCTGCCCAGATAACTGATCGCAGGTTAAAAACTCTGGAAAAAGGACAAGTCCTTTTCAGCGACTTTATAAAGCATACTGCTGATTGAGAAAGTCAGGAGAGCAAAGAAAGACAGAGAGGCGGGGCAAGCAGGTGTATTTGCCGTAAGAGACTTGGGATGTAGATGTGTTTAAGTGTGTGGAGAAGCTAAGTCTGAGGCAGGTGAAAAGTGGGTATATTTAAAAAAAAATAAAATAATGTTGATTGGGTTTGAAACATGCTTTCACAGGGTGGGTGGTAATACGTTTTTTTAACCTTTATTTATACATTCAGGGAGCTTCACTGAGAGCAACCGTTCTTTTGCTGGAAGGCCCTGATCATTCACACCTGGAAGCTGCCCAGTTCAACCGCAGTCAGGTCTACTGGCCAATGAGCAGCTCCAACTGGAGCGGTTAGGGTTATGGGCATTGCTCAAGGGCACCTCAGTGGTTGTAAATAAGGGAGGGCAAAGCACCGATTGTTTTACTTACTTGGTTTTATCCTGCTGGTCCGGGAATTGCATAGGCAACCTCCCAGTCACAAGCTCGCTTCTCTAACCTTTGGGCCACTGCCCAAATATGTGAAAAATTGAGATTTTTTTTGCAGGGTGGGTGGATACAATCACAATGCCAGCTCAACATTGTGATAGGCCCAGCCCCACTACCCAACTTGAAGAATATTTAAAAAAAAAAAAAAAACATAATCATAACCCAAATGCTGAAACAATAAAATTGGTTGTGTTTTTTCCTTTCAGTTTCTTGTGTCAGTAAGGTACCACATTTTGGTTAAGACAACACTCAAGTCCTATATGAGGAGTTTGGCATTACCCAAGCCAAACATAATAACTTACAATGACCACCTGCGTAAGAGAACATCTCAACCAAATTAATGCTGCACTGAAGTGCATTAAAATACTGATGTTATGTTTTACTTCTAGACTATAATGACTTTTGACCATCCAGACTACTGCATTTCGTTTTAAAACGGACACCTTTTGCTATGTTTGCACCTCCCGTCCAGACTAAAATGGCAAAAACAGAGACCTGAAATGGAGAAGTTTGAAAACACTGGCAACCCCGTTTGTCGTTTTGAAACTCCGGATAGCGTTTTTTTTTGCAGACAGGCAAAAATGGAGGACTTTAGAAATGATGACACAGACGTTGGGCTCTCTGATGACTTTGCATGACTTAGGCTATAAGTCATGCAAAGGAGAAACACAATGCTATTGACAAAGTTTTTGATTTGGTATTTTTATTTAAATATTTTGTACCGCGTAGGCTACTACTGTGTATGTTACCATAATTACTTTGTGACGACTCCAAGCCTGTTTTCAGCCACCACAGCCACTTAGCTCCGGTGTTACATTCAGTAACAGTCCCAGCTCGTTATTGATCCATACAAAAAAATATCTGGTGCGGTTCTTCATCAGCATTACTTTATTCTTTTGCCAAATCTTCTGTAACTACGGAAAAGAGACACCATGTGCTTCATGTTTACACCAGCAAACCTTGCCCAGTGTACGTGAACGGCCACTAGAAGTGGGTTTTCAGTCATTTTAATGTGGATGGAGATCAACTCTAAAACACTGGCATGGACGGAGATCACAATCCTTTCAAAACTCGCTTTTTTAAACAAAAACAGTAGTGTGGATGGGGCCTAAAGCACTTTAAAACTTCCTGGCACTAATAAAAATCCAAACTTTTACCAGAGGATACGGCTGAAAGGTGCATGTGTGACTTTTGAGACAACTTTTTAGTGGACAGACCTGGTCTGCTGAGTTAAAATGAGTTTCTGAACTTGGCCCTCAGATTACCAAAGAAGCAACTCATGGCTGACTGAACAGTGAGAAGAGAGATGGGTGAACTCCTTGACTCTTACACATGTACACAAATACATACGCACACACACAAACACACACACTCTGTTGGCTTCATCCCCGTGATTACTCCACTGTAACTTTAAAAGAATAATTTGGGTTGAGCCAAATCACTGTAGGCAGGCCCTTACAGCAGAGCAGGAATCCTCCTCTGCACTGCCAAGATTACCTGCCAGTCAAGGCAAGAAAAACCCAACTCTCATTCAGTTAGCTCGTATTCGCCTTGGTCTCATCACTGGGCAAAATATGACTATGCATGAAAGAAACGTTAATTTTTTTTGAAAGGTGACATGGTTCATCTCTCACCTGGTGCCATTCCCTCCAGTTTCTCTTTCATCTCTCTGAGTTTAGCGGTCTCTTTCTCCAGCGGTTTCTTCAGATCAGCACTGCTCAACTGAAAGAGATAAGACATTTTGGTGAGATTGTGAAATCTGAAGAAAAACAGTCTGCTATTGTGGATCTAAATCATGTTGCTTTTAGTTACCTTGCAGCTATAGGGATTGTGTGCAATGAAGGCTGCCAACAGCTGGATGGCGCTCTTCACCACATTTATAGATTTGTCCATCAGTCGTCCCACAGCAAGCTCCATCACCTCACTGTACCTACACAGGGGCAAGGCCTAAAGACAGACAGTTTTTATTACCAAGGGAGACTTTAATAACATGCATTTACTGATTTATCATATGAAAACATACTTTGCTATTAACGATGCGTGTGTAGACCTGCAGCACACGTGCCCTGACATGGGAATGTGTGTCATGCAGATGTTCCTGCAGTGTGTCAAAGAAGCGGTCACGGTCAGCTTTACCAGACTCATCTAGTCCGTCACCACACAGGACCCGCACGAGAATCTCGCCCAGCACCTCACACACAGCAACACGCATGGCGTGGCTCTGGACAAGAAGGATAAATAGATTAAGTGTCTGACTCTGAGCTTGTGAAAGTAAAATAATTTTTTTAGTTTATCCAAACAATGATTGATTCTTTAATTAAGATTTATGAATCTATGTAATTTTTCAAGAATACCAGAATGTGCACACATGCATCAGAACTGCCTGAGCAAATAAAAACGTGAGTATGAGGACATTATTTTGAGTTTTGGACCTCTGCCCTCAGATTACCAAAGAAACAACTCATTGCTAACTGAACAGCAAAAAGAGCTGGGTGAACTCCTTCCCTCTTACACATGCACACAAAGACACACAGACAGACAGACACACACTGTCAGCTTTATCCCAGCAATTACTCCGCTGTGACTGTAGAGGAATAATTTGGGTTGAGCCAAGTCACTGTAGGCAGGCCCTTACAGCAGAGCAGGAATCCTCCTCTGCACTGCCAAGATTACCTGCCAGTCAAGGCAAGAAGAACCCAACTCTCATTCAGTTAGCTCGTATTCGCCTTGGTCTCATCACTGGGCAAAAAGTGGAGTGAACGGTAAGAAAAATAAACTTAAACTGTGTGTGTGGATGGGACAATTCTCAAGAATCAAAATATGTTACCTTACTGAAACTGGCAAAAAAAAAGCACAAACTCTTTAAGACAACACTCATGTGTCTTATATGAGGAGTGGTGCATTGAGGCATTGTCATAATACTTGCAGGAAAAAGTGACAACTTGCACATGAGCAACATTACTGTTTTAGGCCCTTTTTTAGTCACTTCATAGTAAATTCAAATTTGTATCTAATTTTTTTTGGGATGATTTGAAACTATTGCAAAAAGTTGTCTGTTACACTGATTTTTTCTAATAAGATATTAATTTATTGAGGAAAAGGAAGCAAAAATAAGATTTTACTTAATTTTATTTATACATATTTGTTGAAAAGATATTACCATAATTGTTTCCAATGTTATACCTCAGATTTGTTAAGTGAGCCACTGTTTGGCATCAAGTGTTTGGCATGTTATGACCATCATGAATAGTTTAAGACCACAATTAACAATCTGCTCTCTTCAGCTTTCTCTCAGGAGCAAAAATCAATGTCTATGCAAGCTTCTGTATGTTTAAAAAAAATGACACTCGTTTTCCCAGTCAGAAGGTGTAAATTAATAACTCAATGTTAACAACATGAGCATGTTCAACTGTGCAGTACCTCTCCTTCCAGGTGTGTGATCAGCACACTAATGTTGGGGATCATTAATTCCGGAACCAGGGCACCAAGTTCCGGAAGAAAGGAAGCAAAAGCTTTGACCCCTGAGCCCTCTCTAGCAAGCTCCTCGCTTGATTTCTGACCAATCTCCCTGATGGAATTGGAGGGGGAAAAAAAAGCATTGAACTTATATCTAAACATGGTAATTTGCAGTCAAATAATCAGATTATCATAAATAGAATTACAAAGAGGCCTGCTTGCTGGAACCTTAAAATGCAAACAAATGGTGCTTACTGACCTTATTACTTCCCCAATGATAGCCCTGATTCCGTATTCTGTGCTCCACACAGACACTGCCTGGGCAAACACAGATGACAACTGCTCAAAGTGTTGGAGCAACTGGATCACCTTTACACTTGCACCTGGAGGAGTTCAAAGACAGTAAACCCTCAAATCAAAATCAAACCACAACCCCAAATCAGCAATGTATGCTGAATTACAGGAGTTCTTGTAGTGTTTCTTTTTTCAATTTATACATGACATTCCTGAAACTTAGTTCCCTCAGTTAAAAATTGTGCTCACAGGTTCAGCATGTGACAGACACTAACCCAGGAGGTGATTGTACTTCTTGATTTGCACCCCGAGTAGGTGGATTATACAATCTCTGGTGGGTTTACTCTTGACATGTCCAATGGTTGGGTTCTCAAGTAGTTTATAGCAGCAGCAGGTGACACAGCTAAGAGAAGAAAGGGACAGAACAAAAAATTTAAGGTTTGCTCATGTTTTGATGTGGTACAACAAACTGCATGAAAACCAACTTCAAGACCAGATGAAATTTTACAGCAGTACGTGCAACAGTTAATCGAACAATCGATCAGTTATCGACTATTATATTAATCAAACTACTTGATAATTGGTGATAGCCAATTTTCAAGAAAATTATCTGATTCCAGCTTCTAAAATGTAAATATTTACCGGTTCCTTTACTCCTCTTTGACAGTAAAGTTAATATAATTGGGTTGGGGACAAAACAAGACATTCATGGATGTCTTCTTGGACTTTGGGAAACATTTAGACATATTTCCCAATTTTCTGACATTCTGACTTAATCGATTAATTGAGAAAATAATCATCAGTTGCAGCCCCATATTAGAATACACACAAAGTTCTGTATCTATTAGAAATTCAGCAGAACTATAAAGACACTGGTGATAGTTCTTAAGGCCAACTACTAACATGTTATAGGTGATCATTTACTAAAAGCTTATGTATCAAGAGCTGGTTTTAACTATAAACAAACTTCCATCCGCTGTGCATTCACATATGCTTTCTGAACTGAAAATAAAAAGCTAAGAATGTGAGGAAATGTTCCCAATGGATACACTAAATGAAACAATTTAACATAGTTTCAAGATGACCTAACTTTGTTAGGTTTGGTGTGGCATCTCAGAAAAGCAAAGATAATTTTCATATCAGCTGCAATTAGGGCTACAATGTTATAAATCCTGGGCAGAGATCCGGAGATTAAAGTGGGGAAATTACACCAACTAACTAAATTAAGACAGCAAAGCCTTATACTGTAAATCTGCCCAGTGCTCCCTAGTCAGAGTACCTGATGAACTCTTCCTCCACTAGGGAGAGGTTCCAGAGGGAACGGATATCCAACTGGAGGAGCTGGACAAGGGCCTGCAGGACCTTCTCTCTCTCAGAGTCCCACTGCAGCAGTCCTTCTCCACCTGCTTTGCCTTTTTTACCACCCTGTGCAGGAGAGACAAAATCTGATAAATTCAATAAGTTAAGCTTCACATACTGGACTCAAATAATGTAGTAGATATAATTAAAATGAGGATACAACACATGCCCTCAGATTACCAAAGAGTAGTTCACACCTGCCAAACCATCTATAGACTGTAGCCTGTAGCCAGCTGATACATATACAATCACACAACACACAGAAAGACAAACAAACATGCACACATTGTTTGACATCCCCTACTTGTGCCATCCCATTGCTCTAGGGGGGCAGAGGTTGTAGAAGGTGACAAATTAACTGTAGGTGAGCCCTTACAGCAGTGCAATAAAACTCCACCACACTACCAAGACTACCCATCCAACAGCAAGCTAAAGACCACAATCTCTTGGTCTGACTAGATCATAAAACTTGCCATAATCTCATCAGTGGGCATTTAAAAGTGTTAAACATGCCTTCATAGACAGTATTTCTTAGCTATTTCTCTCGTAAACATACCTTCCCTGGTGCCGTGACGATACTCTGTCTATAGGAGTCACTCTCGAGGGTCTCTGTGAGTTTGCAGAGTAGGTAGACGCTCATTTTAACAGCGTTAAGTTTCTCTTTGCGTTCTGCAGCTGAGACAGAGGTGGAGACGAGGAGCGCCGGCAGTGAAGCAGCAAGGCCACTAACCACTGAAAGCAGAAAAATTCAGACAATGTGTGATGGCCCTAGCATATCAAGGTACTGGTTGCATTTTTGTTGATTTAAAAAAAAAAAAAGTCCACCTTGTACTAGTAATTCCAGAGTATCTTCTTTCACACCGAGCTCCACTGAGTTGCAATGCCTTAAAACGTAAACACAGCAGCTTTGTACTCATACAGTTCTTAAAAGCAGTGTTTACACACACACACATTATATATATTCATACATACACTGTATTAATTCCTAAGCTGTAATCAATACTTACTGTAGCACACTGTAGCCTGTGTCAAAGTGTTCCAATATACACAAAGGCCCCTGGCTTCTCAATGCTGCTTTGAATTCTGTGTGAATGCGACAAAAACATTAGTTGAGTCCCAAACACACCAGCCCAAAAGAAAATGTATGACAAAGAACAGCTCCACGACGTATATAAGTCCACTACTTACTACTGAGACAGGATGGCAGATGTTTTGGGGGTACCACATCTTGAACGACGTACTGGTTGATCCCCCCTGTCTTCACCAGGTCACCCACGCACACAGGCACAATAAAGTCCCAGGACATCTCTGCGTCAAGAAAAAAAACAATTTAATAAAAGATAAGATCAATTTACTTGTAACGTGACCTAAACTAGCTACTGAGTTCGCATCCTAATGTATCATGAACCACATAGCGAGGCAAGTTAAAAGTTATCACACCAACAAGCAGTTAAATATTTTAGCCCATTCTTAACGCGTGTGGAGACGTTTAACACAAGAACAGCACTAAACTATTTAATTATTCTACTAACTGGTCGGTAACACTGACACAAAACATTTTAACAAGTCTTTCTATTAACAGTAACGTTACAGTCTTGTTATTGTGAGGTAAGCTAGCCAAACAACTACCGCTAGTAAAGTTAGCAGGCCAACTAGCTACGCTAGCATAACTGCGTAGCTTATCCTGTTGACTCGAACGTTAACTGAAATGACCTGTGCTGTTCAAGCTAAAACTTAACCCGTAACTCGGTTTTAATAAAACGTAAAACATAATGCTCACCTGTAACGCTTGCGGGCCCGTTAGCCGCAATTTCGACCTCTGAAGATAAACGTGTAGTCTGCTCTAGCCTCCGTCGGCAAGCGGTTTGAATCCACTCAAGTTTCAAATTTGTTTGGACATCGCGCCAAAGCAATGTAAGTGACGTCACACACTTGTGCCTACGTTACCGGGTGACTTTCACACAACACTACCACCTACCGGTGAATGATGAATACTACTAATACTAAGAAGCCTGATTAAAACTTCTCCATATAATGAAAAAAAGAGACAAATGCAAGTTTTTTTGAGGTAGTAGCTGTATTCGAATGATTGACAACACAAGCACCCCTCTCCCCTGTACCAATGTTTCAGCTACAGAAATGACAATACTTTTTCACAAAATTTCTTACCTTCTATACAGCACTCAATCCAATGTTAAAATGAAATGGTTTAACTCACTACCACATGTGACCAATACTGTCAAGATGCAGCATTTGTCTTAATACTCTTTTGCCCACTTCTTATACTTAGAACTTAAAACTAGTGTTGCAAGGCTAGGCACAAGAAACTAACTATACAACAAAGCAAAAAAATCACCCGTGGTCAAACTGTTTTCAGAGGAAATACTTAAATTTTGTAGTTGTACATGTGAATACAGTATAAAGTATTATGACAACTTGGAATTGTTAAACCATTAGGGGCAGTTGTAGTGTTTATTATTCACTTGTAAAAAATAATAATAAAAAAAGTCATAAGAGCACCAAAGGTAACTTTAAAAAAACCAAAACATTATTGTTAACTGTTTAAAAAGAAATCAATACTTAAATACATTTGTAACCACTTGGCTCCTTCACACACACACACACACACACACACACACACTGCATCAGACCCAGGCAAATTACGTAAACCAAAAGAAAAAGCACCAAATGTTAAGGAAGATGAGAAACAAAAACTCTAGTAACTAATGAAGAAATATTCTTCTAATTTTCATCATTGATTATTGTCCACATTTTGTTCTAGGTAAACCAGCTGTGTTTATTTTCTCTTTCTGTCTTGAGAGCATCGGGGACAATACCTGCATGGCACAGATAAAAAAAAAAACCAAGTCAAAAACATTTAGTTGACTCATGTGACTAAGAGACAATTTACACTTTTACTGATCGCACACATTGAAAATAAGATAGTACATCACAGTCTCCATTAATGAGTTTCTTACCATTTGCCTCTTGGTTTGGTTGTCAGGCCCACACATGCAAAATGGAACCACTCAATGGAGCACTGGAGTAAAAGCAAAAAACAATAATGTACAGTTAAGTATTCCTGCAAATGGAGCACTTAGTCCAGAAAAAAGATTCAAACTATAGAATCAAAAAAAAAATCATTCTTTTCAAGGACAGGCATCACAAACTGTACATCCAGTATGGCATCAGCTAATTAATCACTTGCTGTCATCTGTGACCTTACGTACAGAGGAAGAGGCACGAGAATGCAGGTCTCCTAAACCTCTTCATTTGTGGTTAGCATCTAGTAAATACGTGTAAGGGGGAGGGTGTACATGCACTCTATGTACAAAAACTGATTATTGATATATAACATTAAAACGTCTATTTAAAAAAAAAAAAAAAAATCATCATTTTTCTTCCATAGTCCTAATTTCAAGTCGGCACCATAAAGGTATCTTGTTGTTGACCTTTGTGATGGCATTTACTGTTAATGTGATTTAGAAATACACGCATAAAATCATTGTTTGTGACAGGCCATTCACGTTAAAGGTCTCATGAAATTAATAAATGCATCTTCTGTGTTCTTTTGTGTTCTTAGATGTTTTTTCTTTTAATTCTTTATAAGCAAAATGTTACAGAAAGGGCATTTGAGCACATATTTATACCAAAAGTCCACATTTCCTCTTTCTGTAACGATATTATTTTGCCTATGAATCTCTCACTTGGAAATGAAAAAATCCTCAATCCTTATATAATAGGACTTTAAGTCAATGCAACTAACCTTCTGAAGGAAAAACAAGTACAAAATCCACAACAAACAAAACTACATATAAAAACACTCTAGTTTGTACAAATGCCAATGTGTTCACTATAATAATTAATATTGTTTCTAATGATTGTCTTTACTACATAAATGTTATCTGTATTTTATTACATATCTTCTTTGTATACATGTTTGTCTTGTGGCTTCTTTACTTGTATTTGCAATGAGCATCATGTGAGCTTTCGGGACTTTTCTCCTCTTTTATTCAGTTCACAACATCAATAACAGTTTTTCCACTTTGTCCTCCTCCACCTCTTCGTTGCAACTGATTATTAGCATTATTTATCCACAAAACCAAAACAAAGAGAAATGTCAGTGTCCTTTTTGTAGTGTTTATCTCACAGAATTTTAAATTCTCAATATTCCTCACAATATTAGGACCCACCTAAAAATCAAGTTTATTGAAGATATTGAACATATAAAATGATGTGAGTAAATTACAATCCAAAAAGTACAACATGTAACCCCTGACTGACACTGGGGCCGTAAAACAAAACTCACGTCAGTGTTGTCACAGCCGATCATCTCGCCATAAGAGACCTGATGGCATAGACAGTAGGTGGGTTCGTTGGGGTCCACTGGCATGTCCAGCACATCAGATGGGTGCACGTTCCCAAAGTTGGTGGTAGGGCTGTTGAATTCTCCTCTGATGATGCAGGGAAAGAATTGCAAGTGAGAATGGGAGTAGGATCATAAAACTCTCTTCAAACATGAAAAGTAACCACTTGGCCATCATAAGCTGGAAAGTGAATACACGACGTACGGCTGAAGGAGTTTGACTTTCTTCTGTGCACTCTTGGGACTTCCATCTTCATCTGAACTCTTTACTTTAGACCTTGTTTTAGCTGTCTTCTTTTCCTTTTGTCGGGACTCAACTGGAATTACACAAAGGCAAGGGAAGTTTATTTGTGTAGCACATTTCAATGACGAGTCAATTCAAAGTGCTATACATAAAAGCAACATAGGGAAATAAAAAAACATTTAAATACATTTTTAAAATGTTTATTTTATTCAGTACACCTTTTTTGGGCCATAATTCATACAGTTTTGTAGAATCGTCACCATATCTTTTCTGCATAATTTCTATGATGGGTGATGAACTATCAGGCTTTTCACCTACCATAGTTTTTACTGCCTTTATCATAAAATATTTAGACAAACACTTTTGTTCCACTCAGTTTGGTTTGGATTTTGCTTGCCCCAACAGTCCTTGGTGCAAAAAAGAAAAACATATTAAACAAATATAACAAACACACACCTTTCTTCCCCTTACTGGAGGTGGAATCATAGTCCGTGCTCTCAATCTGCTTTTCCTTCAAGTCAGCCTCAAACCGAGCCAGGTCTGTGTCAAGACGTCTGATGTGTTTATCGACCTGCAGAAAATAGAACTTCAGCAGACTGACTTTGGTATATGTTTCATTTACAATCAGCACAGTGGGTTGATTGTGGATTGATTGGCCAGGTTATCCCACTCATATTACCTACAGATTAATATGTAAAACGTTATGTTTATTTTCAAGATACTCACCATCTCATAGGTCTGCATGGCCAGTTGCACCTTATCATCTCCAAACTCCTTGCATTTACTGTAAGACTGCTGAATCTGCCTGAGTATAGACAGCTTTTGCTCAGAGGAAAGAGTCCTGGCATTGGCTGTGTACTCTTTAGCCAGAGAGTCTATCTGTCCTTTCAGATCTGAAAGAGAGACAAGGAGTAAAACCTCTAAAACACTGTAACTGTTAAGTCTATGCTACCAATGTGATAAAGTGTACAATTAATGTCTCTTGAATATACACAAAATAGTTACAATGATGATATTCTTACAGGAAAGAGCCAGGATACTGGCTACAATATTTTGTAAAAATCACTCACATTTTATTATTACAAGGCTGTTGTTTACAAACTATTAGGAGTTGCACTGCACCATTAGTCTGATACAGATCAGTGGTTCCCAAACTTTTTGGCTTGTGAACTCTTCAATTAATATTTACTTGCGACTTCACATCACAAACATCCCATTAGGGCATTACTGTGGACATCTGTAAGCAGTTCGATCAAAGACTGGCTCTACAGTCCTGAAATGTTTCATTTAAAGGATTCTGAGTGGCCTGAAAAAGTCGACGTATGCAGTATTTCACACGATAAAGGCAAACATTAGAGAGGAAAAAAATACACATATCGTTTGGTATACCCTCAGACTTCCCTTGGGATCCCTTTCGAGGTCCCGAACCTCTAGGTTGGGAACCACTGCATAGATCACACTGTTTAAAGATGAGACATAAACTTGGCGTAGTGTGTAGAAGACATGCGTGTTCACATCAACATGATCATTCAAGATGCACACTAACTAAACAGTTCGTTGTTCTCACCCTCTGTGCGTTGATCTAGATCCCTCATCAAATTGAAGTTCCTCTGCAACTCGAAGGGCAGGTTTTCTATGCCTGGCGCGGGGGGAGACAATAAACCGTTTACTCCCACTTTCAGTTAAATCAACATGGAACACAGTGATAGAGCAAGCAGGACAGCTAGCTTAATCATATGCGCTGGAGGATGCCAGGCGGCTGCCATAAACGATAGCGCTTAAACTAGCATTCACAAGTACTGCATTAAATGTGTAGAAACACTATCAACTCTTGCTTGCTACGTTAATTTAAACTAGGTTAGTATGGCCGGTACAGTATGTATGCTTTACGATCTGAAACAGCATCCTTTCTTTGCCACGGTGCAATCTCCCAGCAAATAGACTGCGCCTAAATCCGCTGACCGTTGAAAACGGATAAAGCGGTCTGTTCCGCGCACGGATCAGCCAGGCGCTGAATTATCACACTAAATACGAAGTATAAAACGAGTTAACCAGCTTGAAATATTTTTAACATGTTAAAACGCATAACAAACAGCTTACTGTCCAAATAATGCTCCAAATACATCCCCGCCGCCATCTTAGAAAATGTAAACAACACAGCTTCCGGTGCAACACGGACCAGTCTAATTGGTTCTTTTCACACTCTTGACCACACTAGCGGGCTTCCCGGTAAAAATACCCATAAAAATTGGTATTTATTTTCAAGTAAAAACTCGTGTAATAACAGAGATTTACTAGATAAATCTAATTATTTATTCAGATTACTCAAATTTTAAATTCACAATTTTCAATTCACATGACTAATTGGAACAAAAATAAAGCCTACCTTCAGCGTAGTGCTCCAAATTTCAAACGATATACATTTAGATAAGTTTAAAAATGTTACAACTCAAAAATTCAATTGTAGATACCTGAATCTGGAAGTATGACTAATAAAACTAAATTAATAAGTCAAAATACATTTCAAATGGTCTAAATTTGATTAGAGACGGTCAAGTAAAGTCAAGTAAAAGCTATAGATGCTAAAGGTGTTTCCATAGCTGGATGAATCAAGCATGTGATGAGAAAAAACATCTTAAAAGATTTATTTTTTCACAGATTTATATAAGAGGTTGCACCCTGCTATTAAAGAAAAAGACAAACATAATGAATATTCTGTAATACAAATAAAAAGGGAGACCCCGACTTCGGTGAGAACATCATACAGTTCATTTGTACAGGGGCAATACAATAATATCTGACACATACAGTATCTGCTGCTCTGGAATGAGATTAGAGCACACCAGTCTCAATATTCGATAGCTGAAGGGAGGTGATCTGGGTCGGAAGGAAGCTCTACAAAGCTCTTACTTAATCTAGTAGTTTATTACACTACACCATCACTCTGCGTCTTGCTTTTCCAACATGTGCTTCAACTTTCGGAATTTATTCTTTCCTATTCTGTTCTTTGCCATCTTGGGTGTTTTTCCTATTTTGCCTTGCTTCTTCTCAAATCTGCTCCCTTCCTTTTTGTCAGCCTTGGATGCTTTAGTTTCATCAGCTGTATTCACTGCAGGCTTCTTGGACTTTGCCCCTTTCACAGTTTCTCCATCCATCTTGGCAACCTTTGCCTTTTTTGGTCCAGCTGGTAAGTCCTTTTTGCCTTTTGGCTTGATGTTTGGTGCCGTCTTGGCTGCTGTTCCGTTGGCTTGAGTTTTTTTCTTGAAGTCGCCTGCTTTGCCCGAGACAATCTTCTTTGTCTTGACACTTTTGGATGGTTTCTCTTCAGGAGAGTCTGTAACAACTGTCGCCTCAGAAGCATCTGCATTTTCTTCTTCTAAATAAATAGAACAGCACAGAGGATGAGTTCATGTTAAACTGGGTAACTATCAAAAAGAAAGCCGGTATGGAGCTCATAAGAGATGTGTTACCTTTTCCTGCTGGTGCAGTTGGTATTACATTGGAGAATTTCTTCAGCTTGGCCACAAAAAACCCATCCATGTTGTGGGAATGAGGGTAAAATCGGCGAGTCAGTTTCAGAGAAGGATGAAATCTACGTTCTTTGAACCTAAAAAATAAAGGGGGAAATAATTTCAGAGTTGACGATCAGAGTACTTTTTCTTGGTGAAAACATACATTAATCATTTTATTTACCTGGTGAAGCCTTCCTTGCCAAAGTCATGTCCAGTGGGAACTAATTTGACGTTCCTTTTCTTTAAAGCGTAGTCCACCACCCATTCATTCTCCTCCACCTGGTAGAATACATTTTGATCAATACCCAAGCCTTTCTACAACTTCAGACCCTACTCAAGCAACACATAATCCTAAGAATGAATGTAGAAGACATAAAACAAAACAAATTTTGAATTAGTTGCATATTGGACACATACCATTATTGAACATGTGCAGTATACCAGATATCCTCCCGTAGGGGACTCTGCGTTGACAGAGTCAATGGCCGATAGAATCAATTCTTTCTGCAAGTGAGCAGAGCGATGGATGTCTGCCTCGTCCTATCAGGAAATTGGATGGGAGGGGGGGGGGTTGATAAGTATTAAAACACTATTTAAAACCAGAAGTATGCATCTATACGAATGTGTACTTAAACAGTGAAGGGTATTTTACCTTACTGGTCTTCACTGCTGGATCTTTAGCGATGACTCCTGTGCCTGAGCACGGAGCATCAAGCAGCACTCTATCAAAACCACCCATTACCTATAGGCAACATTTCAGCAGTCAGTCCACTATTTAAAACTCTAGAATAAATGTAAACCACAGAGATAATGTCCTACAGTTGTATGAATGTTACCTTAGGGAACTGCCTTCCATCGTAGTTGCAGACGACAGTGTTTGTAACCCCTAGACGGTGGATGTTGCCCACCACACTCTTTAGTCTTTCAGCGTTGGCGTCATTAGCAACGATCACCCCTGTGTTCCTCATCAGCTGAGCTAAGGGTGGAACGTTGACATATATTGTTAAATTAGATTTAATTTGCATCTGAGAAAACTATTTTTGCATTTGCCTTAATATGCATTGGTCTACATTACAACTGAAACAAGGAGTCGATAAATCGCTTAAGGCTCGTGCAGACTACACGACTTTAAGCATCTGGCTATTGCTGCGCTGTTCAGACTACACAACTTGCCGTCTTGTGACGGGAAAACACATATTGTCAAGGAAACACATGAAATGTAAAATGAGAAATGATGCGACACTAAACACGGAACAGCTGTTGTTTGTTATTATAAAGATAGCAATTATAAAAGACAGAGGATATGGGTGAAATAATAGATTAGCACACGCAAGTGAAAGAGATTGTCTGAGCTACAGAGAGAGCTGGAGATGAGTAAAAAGTGTTTTTCAGTGAAAATGTAGCTGCCTGCTCTGCCAGCTGCCTGCTCTTATTGGCTGAATATGGATGTCGAGACTGCCGACTCTTCCAGATATCTGGCATGCTAGATATCTGGCTGGCGTCTGCGATGTGTCAGCGATGCGCCAGGGAGCTGATTTGATGCGTTGTTAAGTAGTTCACACATAATGACTGGTGACCGCAGCTCAATCACTGATTTACCCCCGATCACAGCCTCGACTAATCTCACCGACGCAAATCAGGCTTAAAATCGTGTAGTGTCAACTAGGCTTTAGTCGATCCACAAAATCTGCAATTATTTTATTTACAAAAATGTTAATTCCCTTTTTTCAGATTTTCTTTTGAATGTATTTGGGTTTTGGACTGTTGGTTGGATAAAACAAGGAATTTTAAATATGTCATGTTTGGATCTGGTAAATTATAATGGCCATTTTATAGGACAAAAAAATCTATTAATTAATTGAGAAAATGATCAGTAGTTAAATCAATAATTAAAATAGTCATTAGTGGCAGCCCTAGTCTAGTTTACACAGTTTCAAACACCTCATAAAATGACTAACTTTAAATTACACAAAGTATAACTGCAGCACATCTTACCAATATAGGTGGTCTTGCCTCCTGGAGCTGAGCTCATGTCCAACACTAACTCTCCCTCCTGTGGAGAGAGCGCCATGACTGGCAGAAAACTGGAGGCTCCTTGCAGCATGTACTGACCAGACAGATACTCTGGGGTTGCACCTGTTTTCAAATACGGAAAGAATTACAGTTAAAGGTCGTGTGGGTCGAGTTGGCCACAGATATTCTACAATAAAGATCTTAAATTGCCCAAGTCAGGTTGTTGACGTGAATGTACTGAAACTCACCTACAGGTACTGAGGAGTCATAGATGACCAAACCTACTTTAGACCATTTCCCAAGTGGATCAAGGTTCACTCCTCTGTTGATCAAGGCCTAAACAAGGAATAACACATATTGTTAACATTCCTAGCTCAAATTGTCCCTTTTGTCTGACCATTCTTTATATGTGTGACCTATTTGCCCTGACACTTTTTTCCTACTCAACAGTAGATGTTTGTTCAGCTGACTGCTTCTTTCAAACTCATATTTTAATTTAAATTTAGTAATTTCCTTGACATATAGTGTTGCTAAATCCTGGAAAGAAACAATAACTTCTTCTAAAAATTCTATGAAGCATGTTATGAATTTTGACAGTTGAAAATACTGTAATTGGCCATTTAATCTATCTCTCCCACCACGAGCAGTTACCTGTGCGAGGTCCCGCCTCCTTGTTTTCAGGGTGTTGGTCCGAATAGTGACAGGTCTCTGAATTTCATTGGCCTCAAGGAAATCGACCAACTGTAAGCAAGAAGGAAAAAGAAAAAAATGATCAACGTTTTGTTTTCACAGTCAAAACATTTTTGTCGTTTAACTCAACAAACAATCTCAATCAGGTTTTTAAAAAAGCCACATGCTCAAACTACAATGGAACAGTTACAGTTTACATGGAGCAAAAAGCTTGAGACAGATCATCAATCATTACTATATATTGATGTAATATATATTAGATGGTAATCTGCATTAGAAAGAAAAAGAAAACAAATAGTTATAATAATCATCTGCTTACATTGATCAATTTGATCCAGATAAACACCATCATTATAAGAGGATTGCACTGTATTATAAGTGTGCACTTCAAATCAGTAATATAGGCACAAAGACAAATAACCCACTTCTGAAAGAGGGAAGATGTCCATTAATTTCTCAATGAGGAAGATGTTGTAGCTGTAGTAAGTACAGAGATCCTTCTTCAGAAGAGAGAGGTACTCTGCTCTCTCTTTCCCCTCCTCCCTTTTTGTTGAGAAATTACAAAGGACATCAATGTTGTCCTTTATTCTCTGATGGATTGTCTTCAGGTCTAGAGGCAGGACACCTGAAAATGCAGTTAAAAAAAAAGATTTAGACTTGTTGCAAAACAATAAAGTTCGCCGCTTTAAAGGTGGGGAATCTTGTTAGAAAAAACTGAATGTCACTCACCTTCCTTTGCACTTTCCTCTGCCCCAGGTAACCTAAATTGATCCACATCATCTATGTTGGCTTGTACTGTGTCTTCCTCATCCATGTCAGCATCCGATTTCTTTTCCTCCTCATCATCGTCGTCATCTTCGTCTTCTTCTTCTTCTTCATCATCATCATCATCACTCCCTAGAGCCATGGTTTCCTTCAGTTTTTTCGCTTTCTTGGCTGCGCGTTCGATGGGAAGAAGCTAAAAACAAGGACAGTGGTCAGAATTATAACTTTATATTTACCACATTAACCACCCTTAAACCTTCAAAGATACACTCCATGATTCTGTTGCAACTCCAAATGGCACTGTTTTAACATCAAGAGTGAATGGGATATGAAGTCTCTATAACAGAATCAGTGTAAATTTGCATCAATATGCAAATTTCAATATGTGAATCACAATTTTAGTCAACTTTTCAGTTTTAAATACGGAAAACACAACAAAGTGGTGGTTAGCAAATAGTTACAGCAGAATCACTTCACTTACTTCCTCTCCATCACTTTCTTCTTCAGCTGCTTCCTCACCACTGCCGTCATCAAGTGTACCATAGTCGTCAACCATTTCTTCATCATCATCATCATCATCATCATCTATCTTCTTCTTCTTCCTGCTCCTCGTCCTCTTCTTCTTTCATTGCTAATTTAGCAACCTTCTTTCCTTGGTCTTTTCCTCCCATCTTCTCCTGCTGCTGCTGCTCATCCTCGTCGTCGTCCTCTTCCTCCCAGTGCTCATCATCACTGTCATCCTCACTTTCAGGTTCATCAATTTTTCGCTTCCTCTTTGCTGGTGTCAACCATTTACTGTTCTCATCAGTGAACCCTTTTGAAAAAAAGAACAGGCAATGTAAATGTTCTCTATTTAAAACAGTTCAACAACATCATATTTAGACAGGCGCATTTAGCATTTCATCTTGTCCGTTTGTTGTTGCCTTAAAAAGCAAACCTGACCCTGCAAATGGTTTTACAAACAACAGGTATCTTGACAGAGACTCGAAAAACACCCACAGATCATAGCATATATTTTTACAGTTGCAGGTCAAATACATACACATCTTTAAATTCTATGCAGCTGCTGGATAGTAATTATCTGCACAGGTGTATACAGAAAAAATTACAACCACATTCACCTCACTGTTGTAGTTACCTTTCTTGGACTGTTCCACAGCAGAATCTTTGGGCTTTTTCAAATTTTGGACTCGTTTTGCAGCTCTGTAAAATGACAATGAATGAATGAGCAACTTGTAAACAGAGTAATGTTCAGTAATTTCATGTTATGCAAACAGTCAACCTCTTACCTTTTCCTGGATCTACTGGACATGCGTTTTGGCCCTGCTTCCTCTGCAAACAGAAAAGAAACACTTTGACTAACCAGACACAATGATGCAGTCAGCAAAATAAAGTGATGGTTGTTAAACATGACAGCACAGATTTCTAGAATGAATGTGTGTCTTTATAAATAGCTGACATAAAAGGGAAAAATAATCACCATCATTTATAAACTGGGCCAGCTCTGTCTCTGCTCCTTTCTGCTTCCTGGATTTTTTCCCAGGCCCTCTCTTCACCTTGTTGGTGGGATCCAATTTTCGACCCATAACTCCAAGCTACACAAACACCCTGAAAAGCAGAGGGAAATGATATTTCATCCTTTCAAAGCCCGTGCAAAATGACAAAGTCAGTGTTTATGAACAGAGATGACTGGGACTCATTTGGCCAGAAGCAGGAAACTGCAGAACTTCATATCAGGGAGGATCAGATGAACCGTTAAAAGTTCCATATACTTACCCATATATATAGGGTGCTATCCCCCTGAACCAACGAGGCACGCAGATCATTTGCGCTAACCAGTATTGCACTGCTGAACAAACTATGAAACAAAAAATAACTGAACCTGTGGGTGTGAGGATGCTGCACTGTGTTATAAAATGCATTATATTGATGTTTTGGTATCATAGGATGTTTGTTGGTTGGTTTGATGAATGCTTTATGGTGCATTATGAATTTCTGAAAGGACTGATAAATCTATCTATCTATCTAGTAAGTTACAGTACGTTGTAAATTCTGCAGCATTCCTTAAACATCATCATTTAACTAAATTATGGCTTACCTGACTAATCACCACATATAAGCAGGTGTCAAGCTATGTAAATACACTGTGGGTTAAAAGCAGCCTACATGCATTTTGATTAAATCTCAATTAATGTTATTTAAATCAATTGTAAAAATGTGCACACAAAAATAAATGTGTTTAGATAAACTGATTTGGATGTGACTTAATTACTGTAGTAAGACAACTGTTGTAGTAAATATAAAGACTGTCTTACAGCAATTTTTTTTTTTAACAAATTGGTTAATAAAATTAAAGACTCCCATTATGGTCTTAGAGAGTCCCTATAATAATTCCATAAACACACGTTTGTTTGGTAGAAGACTTTTGGCGGTAGGAGGAAGCAGGTAAGTTATCAGCTCCTGACAGAGAACATAACAGTTAAGACTGTCAAGATGAGAAACTGGCAAAAAAAGAGTCGGCACTGTCTTATTTAAATGGTGATCAAGAGCGAGCCCACAGAAAGTAGTCTCACACATTACTCTCAGTTTACCTTAGCTAGATCTTTTCACTTGTACTTTTTGCTAGTTTATTGGTTTTTAATGTACATTCAAATTACACTGAAGGATACTTAGTTAGCCTAAATATTACCTAACTAGGCGTTCAAACGCTTTGGCAGTTACAGAGTTAGAGTTATAACAGCATAAGCTGCTAGTTTTTCACAGAACAGCTCAACTCCGCATGTCGTGTTTCCAGACAAGGCTAAGACCTCGGTTGTGAACAAAGTCTTATTAAGTCTTAACTACTTAGCTCAGTAACAACAAGTCTTCCCATACTCACCGATTAATATGTTCCTTTTTGCCTCACTTCTGTTTGCACGGTGTACAGTAAAATGCCCACACGTGAATTTTCCTTCAACACGTTGTAGAAGAAGATCCGGCGCAGAGCAATGACGTAGGGATTGTGGCGTGTACGCGCACAAAGACTGTTAAGGAGACTTTTTTTAATTATTGAACTAAATGTAATTAGCTACATTAAAATGTGCAACGTAAGCACTCGGTAGTTACTAGGCCCCCACTCCTTTTCTTAAAAAAAAAATCTTTATTACCAAAGACAATGAACAAGGATTAATAATAAATTAATACAATACAGACATGGACAGAGTCAGTCAGAGTTTACATACACACAAAAAAATTAATGAATATTATGAATCAGTTATCACTGTATTGCACTGTTATCTTTTCAAAGACTATAAATAAGGATTATAAAGATTTAGAATGACTAAATTTGACTTTGTGAATCATCCCAAAACATTCTTAAGAAATTCAGAAAAATTCAACAATTCAATTCAAGTTGTGATTTTGTTGTTGAACCTTTTAAAAAAATATATAACAAATAAGTTTATTATTTATGAGGTATGAAATTATACTTGTAAATTAACGACCAAGCTAAGAACATTTGTGTTTGGAAATCAGATAGGGGATCGTTTCTCTATTCCAGTTATTAACTTATGAGGAATTCCTCGCTGAATTCAGTTTACCAATTACGCCAAAGGAATATGGTTTTTGATGCTGTGCCAAGGAGTGTGCTGCAACTTCTTAGAGGTTCGGCTATTGAAGTCTCAAGGATCCAACCAATTAATAGTAGTATATTCCTTGGACAATTGACATTGCTAAAAATAAATGTTCAAATAAATATATCAGGAACTGCATACAAGATATAACTCCAGGCAGACTCTTCTGGACTTCACTTTATGGAGAAATTAATTGGCAGAAAACGTGGCTTATTGTAGACAAATTCTGTAACAACAAAGTAAAAGAGGTTTCCTTTAAGATATTACATCATATATATCCAGTAAAAAAGATGTTTGAGAGATTTAGATTGAATATTGAGTATTCTTGCACTTTCTGTCAGTTCCATTTGTCATTTATTTTATCAACGTGTATACTGTAGAATGTTTTGGTGGAATAGTATTGGGGAAATTCTACATCCACAAAAAATGCACTGGCAATCAAAACTGTGTGTTTGACAAACTTCTTTTGGACAGCTGATATATTACTTCTATATTACTATATAATCGATGTTGTTTTTTATTTATTTTTTATTTCGCTATGTCCTTCCTTTGTTATTATTTATGTATGTTCTCTTCTTATACAGCAGCCCCTGACTGTTTTGTGTTTTAAATTTCAACGCCCCCCCCCAAAACGATCGTTTCTATTCTGAACTGGGCCCCCACTCATGAACGCGCACTTTTGCCGTGGCGTACACATTCCGCGACGGTCCATCGGAAGGCATCATGGCGGCTGCTAATGGGAAGAAGCGTGGTCTTGAACATTTGGACGAATATGAACCAAAACCGGCCAAACACCTCCGCAGCCTGCACGACCGTATGGCAGAGAGGAGACTAGTTGTTATTCTGGAGGGGGGCCTCATTAGAAACAGTGAAGGTAAAGCGTCATGGTTGTGTTTGAGTGTTGTTGTGTTGTAGCCCCTAGCTGCTACAAGTGGAAGTGACATCAGAAGCAATACCTTTAAATTGGGGGTAAATATAATAATAGGTGTATGTTTGTCCCATCAGTTTTTCGTGTTTTGTATTCCCCAGGTCGGGAAAACCTTTGAGCTGTTAAACTGTGACCAACACAAAAATATCATCGTCAAAAGTGGAAGGAATCCGGGACATATAAGACCAGATATCGCACATCAGGTAAGCACTCGTGTTAGAATTGTGTGTATAACTGCATTAATCACTTATATCTGTCACGACCTGTAATCGGAGTGGACTGCCATTTCGTTTCAATAAATTTGAATCACTGAAAAGATCTAAATCTTGAGCAGAGATCCAGAGGTCTAGAATGAGGCTAGTCAGCAACGAGACCTGAAATGTAGTCTCATTGATATACTGGCATCATGGCCGATTTTAGCTTATCACAGATCTTTTGGTATCTGCTTATATGTCAGACAAAAATGAACAAGACATAGCAGTCGTGTACTTGTGGGATATATTATAGAAACTGTGTCACCATTACATAGTTTGTCCACCAGAGAACACTGACAAGTTTATTTAATAACACTATTTAAGGGATCCTTGTAAAAAAAAACCCAAAACAACTATTTTTGTGTGTGTTTATGTTAAAAACACGTATTGGCTGACATGTCTTAAGCAAGTTTTTTTCAAACTAGCTCAATATAGATAGCCTCTAAAGTCCAATGTTGTTCTCCCTTTACTAAAAATATTGTATTGGAATTCATTCTTGAGGCCTGTAGAGTCATAATATAGAATTTAAATTTTCATGATGCTGGCGGGTTAATGTGTTAGAGATGTACCAATTTGTTAAAACGTCAAATAGTATGTTTTCAACGTATATCAGGTCTTTAAAGCAGTAGCAGTATCATTAGGTTTACTGCCAGTATTTGTCCAATTGCATAAAAAGACAAACTAACAAAATAATAGCAGTACCAGTGATGTCTGAAAATTGAAGTAAAATACCATGTGCTTATTATAGTGTATATTTTATGTCTGTGCATTGTGTCTACAAGTGAGTAGGTTTTTCTAATTTAGTTTAGACATTCCTTTGATAAAGTGCCATATAAATGACTTTTAACTTTGGTATCTTATTTCTGTTTACTAGTGTTTGCTCATGTTGATGGACAGTCCACTGAACAGGGCAGGCCTGTTGCAGGTTTACGTCCACACAGAGAAAAATGCTTTAATAGAGATCAACCCACAGACTCGCATCCCAAGAACCTTCACTCGCTTCTGTGGTCTCATGGGTAAACGACCAATGTTGGATGTTTTCTATGGATAAATGACATATATGTTAAGTCGAACTTTGTATAGGCAAAGCATTACAAGCTCCTAATGGTTCTTTTTTTCACCCCTTCCATTTTTAGTTCAGTTGCTGCACAAGCTGAGTGTTAGAGCTGCTGATGGTCCCCAGAGGCTTCTGAAGATGATTAAAAATCCAGTGTCTGACCACCTGCCTCCCGGCTGCCCACGCATAGCCACCTCCTTCTCTGCTGGAGAGGCTGTCTGCCCCCGGACTTTAGTGCCAGAGGGACCGGCTGCAGTGGTGATTGGAGCGTTTGCACATGGAGCGGTGAGAAATGGCTCTAGATGGTAGCTGATTCACTGCTTTAGGGGACCAGTGTGTTGGATTTAGTGGCATGTAGCGGTGACTGAGTACACTAATGACATAAGAGTATAAATATTATATTCCATTTCTGCCGATACATCCCTTAAATCCTACGCACTGGTCCTTAAGTGTCAAATATCTTAGTTACTGATGTTACTTTTGTCTTCATCAGGTGAATGTAGACTACACAGAGAAGACCGTGTCCATCAGTAACTATCCCCTCTCTGCTGCACTGACCTGTGCCAAGATGTGCTCTGCCTTCGAAGAAGTGTGGGGCGTCCTGTGACAAACAGTCAGTGAACTACTGATGTTGACCCGGCAGAGACTGTTGAGTACATGGACATTTTGTAATGGACTCGGAATGGATGACACAAACATTGGGCTAAAAGTCCATTTCACCAGTGATGCCATGTGGACTACAGACATATATCCTGTTATACACTGTATGTGTATACTTGTATGATGGAGTTGGGCCACCATGTGGAACATACAAAAGTTTCGATACCCAGTGTTCCCTTTTCATGTAGAAGCATGACTGTTTTTTATACCTATATCAACTGTACCAATTACCAAGTTTTGGATTATCAGTCAGTACAGTTACATTAAAATATATGACAAAATAATGAGTGATTTTGTTTCATGTAGTCTCAGAACAGTTCACAGAAGGAACTAAGATGCATGGTGGAGACTAAAAATATTATGAGATGATAAATTACATTAATTTCCATGAGAATGTGGGGCCTAAGTGTAAAAAGACATTTTCAACACAGATGATACATTAAAAGAAAATCAATAGAATTACATGTTGCTATAGAGGTTTGAGTTTATTACAGCTCACCATAAATTACTCCAAATGCTAATTCTAATAGTATGCTCTTGTTCTGGCAACCTGGCGCAGCTGTCTTGTTTTAGGAAGCCTCCGTCTTGTTGGCTGTCTTTTCCGGGAAGATTTATACGGACGTTGGTTTTGCTTTGGTTGACGTCTCTGAGCTCTTTGAGCCTTCCTTGGTGCCTTTTGAACCTGTGCAGCTTGTTTAGTTGCAGACCTGCGTTTCTTCCCTGCTGGCTTTGCCGATTTTCTTGCTTTGGGTGTCTTCATTCTTGGTTTGTGCGACTTGGCTGCTGGTTTACGTGTCTTGGCTGTTCGTTTATTTAATTTGGCTGCAGGTTTACGAGTCTTAGCTGTTTTTTTGTACGATTTGGCTGCTGGTTTACGAGTGTTGGCTGTTAGTTTGTTTGATTTGGCTTCTGCTGCTCTGCGAGGCTTGGTTTTTGGTTTTTGTGTTTTGCCTTTTGTCTTTGGACTCTTTCTGGCTTGTCTCTGTGACTTTTCTGCTCCTTTGGGGGATTTGCTGGCTGTTTTGCTGTTCTGCTTCAGATCCCCTTTTGATTCCGGGGATTTCACACTTCTTGTCCTTACTCGCTTTGTGTCTTTCTGTTTCTAGTTTATGTAGAAAACAAAGGATTGAAAATTACAGGCAATTTTAGATTATTGTTGATAAGACAAACCTGGTGTCTTCTAACTTGCACGTTGAAATGTAAAAGTCACGTCAACACTGACATGGGGAAGAAAACCGTTGCTGCTTTCAGTGGATTTGAACTTCATTATTCTACTATATGTACAGTGTTCTACTTTTGGCCACACACCAACTAACTACACATACAGAGAATTGCAGCAGCATTGTTGATTGACCCCTTAACTAAGTCCAGGAAAACCAGTTACCAAATTGAATAGGCAAAGATTATTTTACCTTATTGGTGAGCCTGAATGACACATTTCTTGTAGTTCGTACAAGTGTCTCGTTGTTAACCAGCCTGTTGGTCACCACGTTCACCTGCCTGCTGTTCTTGGTGACATCGTAGCCTCCAGCAGCCAGCGTCTGCTTGAGCTCTGCCATAGTGATGCCACCTCGATTTTTGCACTGAGAAACCACACTGAGGATGAGCTGGGAGACATGAGGTGAGGCTTGCTTTGCAGTGTTGGTCTTGGGTGCATTCTCTGCCTCAGTTTGAATCTGATGCTTGAAAAGGCGAACAGGAGTCTCTGAGAGATCAGAGAAGAGATTTTTTCCCCCCAAAATATAAAGTAAATAAAATGAATATAGAATTTGTATCTTGTTCGAAGGACCTAATGATGATGATAATGATACATATACATGTAAATAGTCACTGAATAGGATAAAAGTGATAGTACTGTAACGTTAACTATATTTCATTTGATATATTTCAAACGTTCTGTATTTGTCTTGATTAAGAATAGATATCGGTCTAAAATCTCCCAAACACACCCAACTGCATTATGAAGTGATCCTATCCACCCAGTTTTGTAGTTTTTTCTCCCAAGCTTGCTTAAATATTGGCTTTTAAATATAAACAAAAATACTTGAAACAAGATAAACCGTGAATTACGAACTCTTAACGCGAACGTGAAGTGCCCTTAAGTTTGTTTGACTAGATAGCTAACGTTAGCTGGCAGCGCAGAAGCCGTTACTCACTTGGCAGAGAAAGCTTTCCCGTTACCGTGAGCTTCTCCTGGTCCTGGATGGCTCGCTTCAGTAGTCGGCCCAAACGCTTGGCTCCCGCCTTTCCAAGACCTTTCCCAGTCTGAGTTTTAGTAGGTGTCATTGTTTGTTTAATCGCCTTCAAATGTGTATTTTCTTTTGCTTTAGTGTTGATATTAGCATTTCCCTGTGCGACCCTGAGTGAGGCTTTTCCGGCTTTGACTTTTCTTCGCATTTTTGCTGTTTGTTAGCCTATTTCATATTTCACAAAGAAACGTGAAAACTACCCAGCTGATTGATGGAGAGTTTAAAAGCCACAAATGGTCACTTTTACTTTTGTGATTTAAAAAACAAAACAATTCTTTAGTTGCTGTGTAACAGCTGGTCCAGAACTTAAGAGACTAAACCAAACTGTAAGTTAGCTCATTTAAAAGTAATTGTTTTTACCATGGTAGTATGTAAAGTGAAATATGAAGTCAAAATAGTTGTTAAAATGTTTATTTTATTTACAAGAATACTTAAAATCTTGTGCAATCTATGGAAATGCAAGCATGTCTTACCAGTTACTGCAAAAATGTCAGTGTTTTCTTGGCTTTGTACATACTGGTGATACTCTCACCATACATATCTATTATATAAACAATCTTTATTCAAACAACAGTTTGCCAACATCCAAAGTGTGCTTAATTAATACAGCACCAAGTAGATGATTTGCCAGACAATCTATAATAATCAGTAACTACAAAAAGAAAACCCACTGGTTTTCAGAGGAGTGTTTTCAGCATGCCTGTAATGGATGCTGCTGGGTTTTATTGAAGCACTGTAGGCTTGTAGGGCACAGGTCAGATTTAGCACAAATCACTGTAATCAAGAAGGAGGGCTCCAAGGGCATCAGTTCCCGGTATGGGTCTGTGTCACAGTTAACCTGGAAAAGAATAGATTAAAAGACATGAGATCCAAAGTTGAGAGGCAAAGACAAGTTGAAACCTAATTATAGAGAAACAGTACCTGAGAAAAAGATGTGAGAAACAGACGAGTGTATGACAGTCCTGAGATGGAAGTGTCACTTGGGTGGTTCTTTAGAGTCTGATGATAAGCCTGAGGAACAAAATAAGGATGTGAGCTTAACGTTGTCACGCACACAGAGGCTGAAGCCTGAAGATGGCTGCTCACCTGCAGTGCTATCTGCAATGCAGAATACTGCACCCACACCTCCTGCAGCTGCGATGCTGAGAGAGAAGACACTCCACCTCGGCCTGTTTTTTCTGTCACAGTGAGGTAGTGAGCCCACACACATTCCCCCACAGAATGCACCGTTTCACTCTGAGCGTAAACTACACCACAACACAGAGAATAATATATTGCATTAAACCGTAGTGTTAAGGTAATTTACTTAAACGTTAAACATGATGTCAAACACAATTTTTAAGTGAGGGACAAATGTGATCCTCTCTTACTGTCCGGCAGAATCAGATGGAGGAGATCTTTGGCGATAAGGAAACCCATTACACCATAATTCATTGCCCTGTTAAAAAATGAAAACATAATATGCACTATAATGTTCAATGGTAGCTCTAATTTGAAAAAAATATTTTAAAATCACTGTAAACTTTACCTAGGATAGGTAGGATGGAAGAGAGAAGGGACAAACATTCCTATGGGAAAGAGGAGCTCGTCACCCAGGAGAAAAGGTGTGACGGACAAACTAAAAGAAAACGAGAAAAGATTAAATGTTCATAACATTAATATTTCACAACTTTTAAGAATAAAGGAAGACACTTACACATCAGGCTCCTCAGTCAGCTCAGTCAGGAGCTGACTGCGTCTCTTTTGCCACAAGGACAGTAGCTGGACGTAGTTGGAGAAGAAGCTACCTTTGCTGACTGTCACCTGGAAACATACAGGTGATAGAGTCAGCGGTGGTCTTTGTTTTCAACTGTACTTCCCTTGGCTGTCGCAATTAAAGACCACATCCATAAAAGGCGTAGACTCCTCAGTTTTGGAAAGCACGTTAACCATTTCTGTACACTCATTAACTGAAAACATTTATCTAGACTTAACTTGGTGATTAAAAAAATCAGTATTAAAGTGAATGAGTTTTTTCCCATTAAATTCATACAAAATATGTAAAATATAAATGTATTTGACAAAAAACTTAAGGGTTAAACTCAATGGGAAAAGAGGATTAACTAGGGAATCAAATAAAGAGGTTAACATATTTATACTCCTAATCTGTTAAAGCCATTGGAGGTCTATAATGTACCGTGGAAAAAAGCAGGTCAAGCTCAGCCTCACTAGAGATCTCTTTTGTAGTCCAAAGTCTCGGAATTAAAGACTGAACCTGGAGGAAGAGAAGCCTTTATTGATATCAAAATACACTTGCAAAAAGACAAATACAATACCATTTCTTTCTTCACGTTACCTTTTTCATGACTAACTGGATAGACTTCTGATCTGTCCAATTGAGTTCATGTAATTTGGACTTGAAGGAGGAAAAGATATTTTGAATAATCTCCTCTGCCTGTTGAACAATAAATACACTCCATATCAGCCTTATAAATTCACTGCTTAATTCATTATGTACCCAAATTCCCAGGATGTGTACTCACCTCTCTGTGTGCTGTCCTTTCACTGAGAAGTTCTCTAAGAACTAAGTCAAATCCTCTCTCGGTCTCTAACACACAGTGTTTCCAGCGAGGGGGCTATCTGGTAAAGAGGTCCACAATGAAGGTGTAACAAAACAACTCATAGGTGTCATTTTTTCTAAAAAGAACACAGTCTGTGTCGACTCACCCCTTCAGTGTTACCCAGAGCCACAGACAAATTCTTTGCTGTTTCAGAAAATTTGGAGTCTAGAGCAGGCATCATGGTGTGCAACAGATTGAGGACCATGTACGTATGAAGGGGGGCACTGAGAGTGGAATCAAATGTGGCAACACAAGGTGAAAAAAGAAAAAAAATCAGAACTCAATGGATATTTGAATGTGGGTTGTTTTGTGTCACTTACAGTACCTGGTGCTCAGCTCATGCCTGTCCAGCCATTTGCCAATGATGCGGGACATTTGCACAATGTAGGGTAAGTTATGCAGAAGGACATGATCATCTTCAATAAGGGGCAGGGGATGGAAAGCAGCCCGCAGACAGCCCAACCAATCAATAGCAGGGGCCTGGCTCTGTTGGCATATTCACATAAAAATAAACAATTATTACAACAGATTCAAACACTGTTTGTTTTAATAGCAAACTATGATAGCAACACATTGTCCTTCTCCAGTACCTGTAGCTCTTTGATGGTCATGCGCTGAAAGAGCTGCCCTTTTGACAGGCGATAGTCCAGAGGTGTGGAAGCCACAGCAAGCTCAGAGGACAGAGAGATGAACATGCCCACGTGTCTCATACTGGTGCTGGGTGGGGCACCCAACAGGGCCAGGTAACTATAACATGATGCCAAGAAGGGACGTAGCGTCTGGATGCAAAGAGACAGGAGAATGATAAAGGAATGCATTAGTGGCATGGATGAGTATTGTATTTATTAAAATATATTTCTTCAATCAATAGAAGTCTGGCTAAGTCATCAACCTGAGTTTTAGCTTCAGACTTCTGTGTCTTGCTGTTCCATTCAATTGGGATCAATAGATCTGGCTGATCAATCTGTTGACAAAAAGGAGACTTGGGTTAAAGCAATAACAAAGCCTACTTTTCATTGGCAGAGCTCCCACAAGCATGTTATGATCTACAAATTATACTAATGGGTACTGGCCTGTATGTATCTTTTAGTTGTCCCCTGGGCAGTTTCATTTGGGTCTTTGCCCACGTAGAGGTTAAAAAATGGAAAGGTGGCATAGTCTCTCATCAGGAGGCTAAGGGTGGAGTTGAAGTCAGTCTGATTCCACTGGCCTGATACTGCCCAGCCTCCCAGCTGCATACAGAGAGCAATAGAAACGGACGTTAAACTTTAAAAATGCAATAAGAGAGTGGGCCACAGATTAAAATGAACAGAACAACTTTCAACATGTGTCCTTTACACATAATGCATCGCCAATCTGACACAATCAGCAACAAAAATGTGACATTCTGGTTCAAAGTACCTTTGTAAAACAGGAAAAACAAGTGCTAGCCCCACTCGAGCTAATGTCAACATGCTAAGATACTGATTATACCTGCTAAACATCAGCATGTTAGTTTTGCCTATTCAGGACCCTTTTACAGGGCTCTCATTTGAAAACAAATAAACTGTAACCCTTACAAAGTCAGCTGAGTTTCAGCATTGGCATTAACTTTCACTAGCTTGCTGCAGCTGATATAATCTGGTAGAGAAGGTCAGCAGGTATAATGTTTATACAATACAAGCATCTTTAGCAATTAGCAATAAACACAAAGTACAGCTGTGGCTGAATGAAACAGCATTAGTTTTAGCAGCTGTGTGGTACTTTAGCAGTGGGATGGACCATTTCTTTTTGTCTGCAAAAGCTGATGATTCTTGCCTGAGATGCAGTGCATAATTAATTCCCCCTAACCTATAAAGACAGATGATGAGGGAATGTTGCATTTGAGAACCTTTCTTTTGGGATTTATCTGCCAACTGACCACATTTTTAAGGGCATAGAATTATCTCACTTTCTGGATGAGTGTGAGGAAGGGCTCTGCTCCAGCAGTGTCTATGGATTTGGTGTCCAAACAGGAATGGTAGAATCCTTTGGTCTTCTGCACTGCTGTACTACCTGGTCTGTCGTTTGATTCTGATTCATGGAGAACACAATTCAGACAAAACATTGATATAACAGGAATATTACATATATTATATAATATATTATTATTATATAATATATTTATATTACTGCAAAATCATTTGATAAAGCAATACAGTACAGAGTGGTGTAGAGGTCTGCAAGCCCGCTGTTACCTGACAGGTCCTGAAACACTGATTCAAGCTGGGCTCTGCCCTATTTTTCTCTTTTTTTTGGTTAGACCAGACTCTGGTCAGTCTCATTTAACTTCTTTCCTTTCAGTTTTGCCCGCATACATACAGAGCATTATTTTCATGCTTCTCTGTAATGGACAGTCGCTATTAATATTTGTGGATATAATTGTCAATGGCCTCTGTAGTTATTTTTGAGGCCTATGATAAATGTACCTCTTAGGAGCATGTGTATGTATGTTTGTTTGCGTGTATCAGAGATAGCTTTAAAGTGACAGTGGTGTCAGGCTCAGGATAAAAAATTGCAGACTTTGTGGTGCTGGAGCCAGGCTAGGCTGGAGTTGTTGGCCTGTGCAGGGCTCTAGAGTGGTGCACATTAGACGACAGTTTGGTTGCAGATTCCTACCTAAAATCTCCTTGAGATACTGCAGCAGGACCGTTTTTCTATCCACTATTTTCTGCTCTATCAGTCCTCTGGCTTGACTTCGTCCTCTCCTCTCTGGCCACTCGGCCTTTTCCTTCTGGTTCTGTGGATGTCCAGGGATGCCCTGACCTCTTTGTCTCCCTCCACTGTCTGGTGAAAGTCTGGCAGATCCACATGTGAACAAGAAGTAATCACAGGGCTGCGTGAAGGGATCAGCAGACATGGACAGTCGGGTAGAGGCCCACTGACAGGCTGGGGAGAGACATGGAGTCTCTACAGGAGAGTGAAAGAAGAGTTAGAGAAAATGGCACATTCTGAATTTATTTAGTCATGTTGTTGTGCCGTTGTATTTCTCTGGAGGCCTACCAGTGCCTGCCTGGTTGTTGCTTCTGGTTTGAAGATTCTGATGAATATAGTAAATGATTCCCAGAATGGCGCCACATAAGGAGAACCCAAAAAGAAACAGAAACAGCAGCCTTCGATGGTTTATCCACACTGGGTTTACTTGGTGCTGGTGCTCGGGGTTAGACTCTGACGTTTGTTGATGGGTTTCAGGAGGCTCCCGGCTGGGAAGTGGCAGCTGAAACAGAGGTGGGAGCTGAAGCTGCCTCTCAGGTTCTGGCTGTGACGATGGCTGGATTGAAAGCTGAGGCTGGAAGTGAGCAAGTGAAACAAAAATGTAACTGGGCCAACTAAAATACAGTAACATTTTTGAAAATATATATTTTTACACAGTTGCTCTTATAATGTTTTCTAAAACTAGAAATATTCAAACAGAATATTGAATTTTACACAATTTGATGTTGACAATCCAGGATGAGCATTCATACAAGCCTAGTGCAAGTGTGAAAGAGTGTTTTATTAATCATTTAGTGATGCCTTAGATTTGTCTCTCAACCCCTACAGTGCCCACATCCCCAGGTTGGGAACTACTGATGTAGCCCATTTACTCAGTAGTGACATACATGTCACTACTGTGTCATACATACATATTAAACATCAGTCTATGTCATCATAAATCATCACATAAATATCCCAACTGATATGCCACGTAAAAAGTGGGAATGTCCCATCACAGCTTTTTAGTAGACCTGGACCCACAGCACTTCCACAAGACTCAACAGTGATTCCTTGGATCCCAGAACCCCCTGACCACCCACCTCTCCCCAAACACATCTATTGTTAACATATGATCACAGCTTGCGTACTTTCCACACGCTCTGAACAAGAGGCCTCTCAGTATTTCTTCAAAGAACCACAGGGGAATTTCTGTTTTCTCTACTTTCAGCAACAACCACTTCTGCCTTGTAAGAACACACTCTGTTCAGAGACTTAATTTTGCCATCAAACATTATCAAAGCTGCCACATGATAAGAAAGTTATTACAAAGGGAATAGTCATAATGTTTAAAATTTCAAACCATTAAATTAGCTTAAACAGCATAACTATATACTTTAATATCTCCAGAGATATATGATTTATTATTCTATAACTCTACAGTAAAATCATACTGCATGATCAGGATTTGATGCTTTTTTACTTAGTTGATAGAGATTTGGTTTAGTGAGCCCACACAAAACACAACACCTCACATGCAGTGACCGGCTTAGAACATACGTGTAGACAAGTGAAATAATGTTGATATCACTCTTACTGGCCAGCAGCTTGTCTGTGTACATCAAGTTTTCTGTCTCGCGCTGAAAACTAGAAAATGCTGATTTATTTTATTTATCTTGGCGTCCAACATTGTAGGGAACACAATTTAGGCATTTTACAGACCTCCAAAACCAGAAAAGTTTAATAATGGAATTTCCCAGCAGCACAGATGGTTCTGCTCCAGTTTACAGAAACAAAAACACAGTATCCTCATTACCATGTCAACATAGTAAACATAACAACATGGTCAACGTTCTCTTTTTGGAAAAGATCCTACCTCAAGCTCTACTGGAGTTTCACTCATTCTTAGTGTATGGATGTCTTGCTCTGCATTTCTCCAGCGTGTTGCATCCTCTGTTTTTTACATTTGATGTTTCACATGTGTTCCCTCCTCCTGGTATCCCTCCGTCAAACAGCTGTCATCGCAGCTCTCTATCTCTATTCATCACTCACTTCTCTCCTCATCTGAGACACTGATAAAAAAAAACTCTGTAGGCTACGTCTTACTCTCCTCTCCAGTACACAGATAATCAACCAAAGACTATGCTTCTTCTCTGGGACTCGCATTTGGATGTTTTGTGGTTTGTGAACCCACTGAGAAACTTAACATCAAGACCTTAACTTGTGTTTTCACCATCCCACATGTCGGTCCACTGTTTCAAAGGCTTGAGAACAGAAGGCTGGGACCGGCATGTGAAGGCCAACAACTTGCTTTTGCTTATACATTGTTGCATTGCATTAAATGAGGGCAAGCACTTCCTGGAAAGTAAACACTCTTAGATGCACATGCACACGTCCGCTGTCGTCATTATCAGTGCAACACATGGCTGTTAAAAACTGATAGAGCATTTTCCTGGAGGTCATGTAGTCAGTGTAGCACATCATTGAGAGCCTCGGAGGTCACACGTTTCATGGATGTCACATGGAGGCCAACCAGAGAGACAGAGAGTGGCAAAAACGAATATGAAAAACTCTAATCATGTGCACCTTACTGCATACACTGTTTCGTGTATAGTAGGTTGCCAGAATTTAAAACATTGTGCCGCTGACAGTTGAGAATTCAGGCAAAAAACATTTGGTATTGAGAATTTTATTTATTTGTTTATCTTTTGATACAGCCAAAGGAGGAGGGCCGGGGCTAAATATTGTTTTTAAACATATACACATTCACACATATCAAACAGAATTTTATAAAAAAAAAAGTTATATGAAAAGACAAGGCATTTGCATGTAATACAATAGGACATAATACAACAAAATGCCAGATTAATGCAACCATGAAGGCATCATCATACGTATATCACATTAGTGATGACAAAGGCTGGGGCACAAAGGTGGAGTAGTTGGTGCAAACAAAGACATAATACTAGAAGGAATGCCACCACCACCTACAGCTAGCATGCAATGTTAAATAACTACTGCCGTGTTAGTTATTCTGGTGTTACAGCACACTAGGCTCAAGGCAAGCACAACAGTTTTCTTAATGTGGTATGGATTTCTGTGGCTGCAAACCAGGCTCAATTCAAGGAATACAATAGTGGAGAAGGCACATCTCCGGGTTAAAAAGTACGCTAAATAATTGTAAGCATTTATCAATGAAATACAGTACAGTAAGATAAGAGTAAAATAGTATGTAACTGATATGAAGAGACTTAAGTACAAAAGATGAATAATGGAAAGAACAGTGGTATTTACTGTAACAATAGAATAGATCAAGAGCAAAAAACTGGGCTCAAACATAAACACAGTGATTAAAAAAAAAAAAACACATGAATGTCAAAACACTGAATCCCATGTAACCGTTTTATTAACCTTAATCTTGCCAACAGCATTTGAATTATTTGGTCACTATGTTTTAACATCTGTTTCCTAAAGCTCAAATCTAACACCTCTACTGATCTATCATCCTGCTGTAAAGGTTATTTTAGTACTGGTATACATATAACCTGAATACTTGATTTTGTTTAAGAAAAAGGTCCATAAATTATATTATTTTAAGCAAGAGATTTCAAGAAAATGCATTTTGTATTTCTAAATGGTGTCTACTTAAACAAAATTGATCATGTGCGGTGGCTTTAGAGTCAATGTGACGCTAAAAGGATGTTTTACTTCACTAGGGAACTGTGCAACAATTACATCATAGGTCCTGTTTTCAGCCATGCAGCTGACATTTATAACTACAGATTTTTAAATTATGAGATCTTGGGACTGGAGTCTGTGCTTGGCAAATCTGTGCTCGTCCATTTTGTTCATTATCTGTGCATCCAAAAAGCATGCATATGAAAAAATACACTGTTTAATCAGCTCCAAACTGTTTTTGAGAAGAAAATGGCTGTTTTTTGTTCTAATATTGCCCTTATATCATATGTGTGATTAAATAAGAGAGAGCAACAAGACATAATTAAACGCATGCCTGTAAATGATCAAATTCACATCACAAAAAACTAAGAGCAACATTCACTGTTTTTATCTTTTTTTGTCAACGTTTAGCCCTCGTTAACTTTAAAAATGCTATCTGAGTAGATTGGCTGATATGAAGCTATTTCTAGGCAGGAATGCATCATTAACCATGCTTGCAGGCACAACGACTGCCAAAATGTTAAAGATATGCTCTACCAACAGCCAACCAGAGTGGTGAAATCTGCAGAGTGGTCAAACAGGAGGTCTCTGATACTCCTCACCCTATGGTAACAATCTGTCTCCGTATAGTTACAATGTTCATGGAGAAAGAGACCAGCCAGTAAAAGTCAAGATGGAAATATTTCAGTACATGGTGTTTTCATCAATATGCAGTTGCGAGAGGAAAAAAAGGCAACTTTATTTTCATCAGACTCCCCTTTTGACCAAACTGTTCTTGTGCAAGTTATGCTGGAGATTTTAGCGTAAACAGAATTGGCACAAAAAATATGTTCTAGTACACAAAGAAGGCTAGGTGACAATGAGATTGGATATCAGAGATTGGGAATAAAAGACAATGGGGAGTTTATTTCAATGCAGTACATTACTTCTGCACTGAAGCGAACAAAGACGGGCGAATACTACTCTGCATGCAAACATACCTTCTCACACAACACATTCACGCTCACAACCTGCACATGTATACTGAAGAAAGCCCTGTTGCAAAGGCAAAAATGGCAGCTGAATGAATCCTGTGCTTTTGGATTTGGTTCATAGTTAATTTGAGTGATGCTGGTTCAGCCAATCACTGCGCAGCTTGCCTGACTCGCTTGGTATGGCACTTCATACACAGGATCCTACCATCCAATGGATAGCAGCCATTTTCATCTGCTTCTATGGAGAGCGGTCGAGCGCAGTCCTATAGAACAAATAAATAAATGTACTTATTAGCCTTTTGTTACTTTATAGAGGTTTTTTAATACGCTATGTAATGTAAATTTTGATAACATTTGTGTTAAAGCATCTTACCTCACAACGGTAACACTTAAGGTGGAAGTTCTTGTCGAGAGCCACCACTCTGACTGTTTCCTCGCTGCCCGCGGCTGGAATAATGGGTTCATTACAGCTCACGCACAGAGGGGAGAAACGCCTGGAATGAACAGGTGGAAAGTTTGCTGTTAGTTGTTGGGAAGTCAGTCAAATGGTAGTGGTAGTGAGCATCAATCAACTTCAAACATCAAACATCAAACCCAACCCAATTTTGTCTACAGTTTAGCATGCCTCCTTCCTCCAGCACCACCATTCTTATCAGTAATCCTGATAGGTATAGATGATAGGTTATGTAGTTAGTAAGGAGAATTAATGGTGAAGACATTTTGTCCCAGCCCTCTTCCCACATTATGCGTTTATTCATTTAGCTGGCGCTTTTATCCAAAGCAACTTACAATTGCAATACAGGTCAGAGGTCACACGCCTCTGGAGTAACACTTCTCATAGGAAATAAATAGAAATGCAAGATTAGCATTAGGTTAATCGTTGAGGAATCAACAGCCAGTAGCTACCTGTGGTAATCCTGGACACAATAGGGGTTGTTGTTGTCATCAGTGATAAAAGGTGCCCCCTCAAGTGTGCAGGAGCAGGTGCTGCAGCGGAAACAATGGGCGTGGAAACACTGGCCCACAGCCTTCAACACGCGGTCCGTGATCTTCTCCCCACATCGGGAACACACTGCCAGGGAACTCTGAGGAGGAGCAGAAGGAACATAAGATATAACTGAGCTGGAGATATGAAAGTAGTAAATTGCTTGGAAGCACACTGGGAGATGGTATATTCGCAGCCCTAACATTGTTCTGCACATTCTACACAATTAGGCACTGAACATGCACTTGGGCAGTATTAAAGTATGATTTTTTTTTTTTTGAGGTTAGGCATGAGCGATATGTTGAAATTAGAAAAATAAGGGTTTGTTGCAAAAATATTCTAGCTCTACACGCTGTTCCCTCTTTTTTCTGTGTTAGCTCACTAAACGTGAGTCTGTCGCTAAGCAGCAGCTCTTACTCGTTCTTTGGAAACAATAAGTCAAATAAAATGAAAAAAACTGCCTCCAACCAAATACCTCCAATTCAAAATTCACAATGTGTTTGTATAAAACAAAATATTCTGCTTCAATCCATGTTTGTTGCTGTTAAGCCTTTCAGAAACAACATTTTCACTGCTCTCTCAATTGCTGCACACAAAGGGGTGTGCAAGAAGCAATCTACCAGCATCATTACTGAAGAGTTATATTTATTAAAGAGCTATTTTAAAGTTTTATTACAATTAAAGTTTTATTAAAGTTGATTGAAGAAATTTTTTTTGTGTCTTTAAACATGATGAGAGACATTCAAAGCTATACTTTACTATTGGTGTCAGTATGTAGAATGAAGTGCGCACTGTGTACATTACAACATAGGAGGACTTGCTATTCCAAGTGGAAGTGACCACTTTTTACAAAAAAAAATAAAATCACATGAAATAAAACTGCCAAAATGTCAATTATAGCTAGATCTAAAGTTAAAATAATAAAAGACCTTTCAGTGAACAACTTTTGGTGTGGTCATATAGTTAGCATTAACTTAATATTTTGCATGCAACTCCTCACCATGTAGCAGTCCTCACACTGGGGCGCGCCATCCCTGTCATAGAACTGCATGCCCTGCAGGGGGCGATGACAGCTCATGCAACAGAAGCAGTTTGAGTGGAAGAGCTTGTCCATGGCCCTCACTGCTGGCTGGGTACGGGACAGAGCCTCGCCACACTTTCCACAGACCTCTAAAATGGGTAGAGAGGGAGGCGAGAGAAAGAGGGTTGAAAAGAGTAAGATATACAAAAAAAAGATTATTTACATAAATACATGCATATTTCTACTCAGCTCTGCCTGTGATAATTGGTGTCATTTTATTTTTACACCATGAATATTATAGTATGTAATGTGTGTGTATGTACCTGTAGGAGGGGAGGTGATGACAGGTGCATGTGTGTCCATGTTTTTAATGAAGTCCTTCGTCATTCTCTCCAGTTCCTCCACTTCCCTCATGTTCAGAGGAACACCTCCACCTGGGATAGCAACTGGGCCAGGGGGTGAGGGCTGCTTGTATATGTACACACACACACAAAGCCGTATACATAATTTACATACTAACATTCAACATGCCTTACAGAACATTTTTGTTATTTATTATTGAGCAGGTTACCTTGAAAACACTGATGACTATAAACTAAATTATTCGTACTTCCTGTGCCTTTCTACTTGTGTATACAATGCAAAGAGTGTCTCTAAGTAAGTAAAATAAAGCTGTAACTTACGGTCGATGCAGGTGGAGTTTTCATTGGTTGGTTAAAAGAGGAGTGGGGAGGCACCATCGTCTTGGGTTGAGGAGGAGGCACAGGAGCGGGAGGGTTTTTGTTTGCATTCACCTGACTGGCAAAGGGAGAACTTTTTATCTGATGAGAGGCCGGGGCAGCCGCCATATTGTTTGGTGGGGTAGGAGGTGCAGGGGGAGCTGCGGGAGGTGGAGGGAAAGAGCTGGTGGTAGAGGGAGGAGAAGGTTTTGGTGCTACACTGATTGGGGCAGTGGTCTGGTTCAGGTTCTGGTTCAGTTTTTGTGCCAGAGAGGTTGATGACGTTACCATTCTCCCTCCGGAAGCAGACTTGGGAGCCACAGTTGGGGCCTTAGCTAACGGCTGAGCAGCAGAGTTTGGTGTGGGGTTGAGATTGCCGTGTCGGTTCGTTCTGGCTTTGAGTTCTTCTGCCCAAGGTGCTGGAGGCGGGCGGTCGGCCATCTCAGGGGGTGGGAGGAAGGAGAGAGCTGGTTTAGGAGCAGTTGGGGGAGCACCTGAAGGCTTGGGTGCTGGTGCTGAAGAATATTGGCTTGGTAGCTATGGATAAACAACATCATCAACAATAAAATTCTCTCTTTACAGATTATTTTACCTCAAAAAGCACACAGAAACAGGTGAATTCAGGTGTGAAGCTACTGTACAGTATATAACCAATAAGCAGCAACCTAATATCAAGTGTATAACAGTGCATGTAGAAATGCTGCAAGCTGACACTTTTATTATATTGAATGAGGTACTTTGATTAAAGTAAACATTGGAATCACTCCACGGTTTGAGCTTATCAGAATAGCTTCGTCTTTCTGACATTTATTTTGCATTTTTCAGCCAACATTATTCTGCCCCACTCCAGTACCTCCCAGTTGGATAAAAACACTCTCCATTTATGGCCCTCTCACTGGGGCTCTGGCAGCACACTTTGGCTTCATCACACTCTCATGCTCTCCACTCAATTGTGTGCATCTCTCTCTCTCTCTCTCTCTCTCTCTCTGCAAGTGTCTCCTCTCAGTGTGAATCACCAGTTAACTCACTTTTTTTTGTACCTTTCGGTCTGGTGTGCTGTATGTGCAGTTCACTTATCATTGAGCTTTCAACCTGAACAAATGAACAGAGAAACCAACCTTGCTTCTCTCCAAATCATTTCCCCTGACCTACCTACTTTGATTTTTTCTTTTCTTCCCTGTGTGACTCATTCTCTTTTCTGCAGTCAAACCCTGCTGTCGTTTCCCCTCTCATCTGTTCTTTAGCTCGTTTTTTCTATCCGTGTCCTAAGGTCTCATGTTTGTTACAGTGTTTTCCTCATTCCTCCACGCTTTGTACCTTTGGGTTGAAAGGTCCCCTGGTCTCCATCTCAGACAGCAAGTCAGTTAGAGAGTCTAGCTGTTGATCAAAGCTAGTCTGCTTCTCCATCAGTCTCTGGCAGCGGAAGACAGAAAGAGGAAATGGTCGCAAAAAGTGCATTTACTTACCCAAACAAAAACAATGAATGCAATGAACAAAATAAGCAAAAGGAGGATGAGGCAAGAACGAGCCAAACACAAAAAGATGGACGAGGATGAGAAGTATTACAGACTGTAATGTGTCTAGACAGATATGTTTGATTAAGACTCAACAGTGTTTAATTCCAAAATGCAGAATGAAATAAAACCACTGTTTTAAAAGAAAATCTGGCAGTTACTGGAGAGGAAAACCCAGAATTAAATAATTAATGATAAATAAACAAAGTTAATGAAGTGATTCATGATGACGATGGATAAATTAATGATATTTGATTTTTATTTCCCTGTTTGGATAAGAGAACAGTGACTATTCGATTATTTAATTTTCAATTTGTTGGACTGTTTTCTGAGAAGCTTAAGCTCTTTGCTCATTTTTTAAATTTTATACTTTCAACAATGGCTAACAATATCTAATTCATACATTGATGTCTTTGTAGCCTGACAAACTAGCAGCAATGAATGCAGTCCTACAGTAAACATCAACAATAAACCTTTGTTGCATGTTACATAAATGAGCAGTAATCCTGTTAGAAGCATGAAGCTGTGTGATTTACCCCAGACTAATGTTAATATAATTTGCGGGAAAATCTCAAAAGACAGTATTTCCTGCCAACACTCCATGGACTCATTGTGGTCACACAACAATGTCTTCCAGTGTCCTAATTGATTATCAAATTATACTGAAAAGCAGTTACATGCAGTGAAAGGGAGAAACATGTAGACAGGCAAAGCTTTAAAAACTTTAGCCTCATTTGGTGAACATACCATCATGACTCACCTGTGGGTTCCCAATGGCACTGGGCATACTGGCACTGGAGGCAGGGAGCGATGGAGGGGGTGGAGGAGGAGGAGGAGGGGGAGGGGGAGGAGGTGGGCAGGTGGGCGGACAGGCACTCTCCTCAGGGGGAGCTGGGAGGGGCAGGTCATCTGCCACTGGAGGTGGAGCAGGGAAGGCAGGGGGGGGGGCATCAGAGGCATTGGGTGTGGTGTGGCATTCAGGGGGAGGGGCTGGCAAATCATCATCCAGTGGAGGAGGAGGAGGAGGGGGTGGGAAGTCTGACAGAAATGAGGAGGTTTGACTGGTTAAAAGCTGTGACAAAATGGTTTGTATCATTTAACAGACATACAAAGCGCTTTAAGTTTACAGCAGAAAACAAACAAACCGGACAATAAAAATAAAATAAAAAAACTGGGGGGGAGCATTTGGAGGTAAATGATCTTTAGCTGTTCCACTGACAGCTTCTTAAATTTACATGTCTACTGAGAATGTGAGCCAAAGGGTACTGCCATTTCCTGCCTGGTATCCCAATCTATGTTTTCCTGCATTAAAAGGTGCCCCGCTGAAGTTTTCTTGTAAACAAAGAAAAAGTTTGTTTAGATTCAGTTTTTCCTAACAAAAACACAAACAATGTGTTGCAGAGGTCTACAAGCACACTGAATGCATTTCCTCCCTTATTAAACATTTGGCAATTTGATTTTTTAAAAATTTAAAATCCTGCATTTACGTTCATGTTTGCTTGCTAACAGTCTTCTTCACAGCCTTTGCAGTTGCCTTACAATGCCATTTTGCATTTAACCGCCATCGATCATGTCAATCCTCAGTGTAAAACCAGCGGCCCGTGCTTGTGTGTCTTTGTGTGTGCGTAGTACAAACAAAACGGGGGCCCACTCATAAAAGAAACAAACAAACAAACAAAAAAAACATTATTTCATATCTCTAGTGGTCAAAAACTCCACAGGGTACCTTTTAACTTGGCCAGGTTGTCTGTGTCCATGATTTAGATCAACTCTAAAAGTTAAGGTATGAGACTCGATAACAATCTCAACATTAGACTAAAATGTCTAAAAGGCAGGAACAGCATGTAATATCCCAGAGACAAGTAATTAAAACAACAGTACCACACAAGTGATGTAAAGCTTTGCATGCAGTGGCATCAAAAGCCGCAGAGGGTGGGAAAGGGGAGGGCTACTGACTGAAGGGATATAACTTAAGATTGTCACAAATATGGTTCACAAAATAGCATTAATGTTGTAAATACCATCACAGAGCGAACTGTGCAGCGGAGGCAGATCCCCAACTCGACCAATCACAGCTGTGCCTATCGGTGTCGGTGAAGGACCTGAGGGAGGTGTCAGACTTTTGGGCCGCGGTGGTGCCACAGAGGCAAACTTCTTTGGCTGGTTGTAGAAGGACGGGGTGGTGACTTTGAAGTTCAGAGAGGATGTCACCATGAATGGCTTGCTGCTGCTGGAGTCCTCCATTTTGTGTGTTTATCTAGACGAAACAAAAATCCAGCATTAATCAGCTGACTAAAGTCAAAGGGCTTGCATTCCTTGGCAGCGTAAGCATGCCGGGTCTTTTGCTGGAGAATTAGTGGTGATGACACATCAGCAAAACATTTGGCCTGTCACAGTTCCAAACTACTTACTAATTGTAACCAGACTTTGAGTATGTAGTGCCTTTACACTGAAGTGACTAGATTAAATCATAGATTAGCCGGAATTTGATTGATGTGTGAGAAAAGGATGGACAGTTGTCCTTCAATAGAAATTGAGAAGTCAATTAAAAATGGTGAGACAGCTGCAGGAATAAAACATTAAAAATAAGAGTAATACATCTTTGGTAGAACATTTTTTCTTTTGCTCTGTTTTAGAATTGGCAGTAGCTTCTGAAAGTTGCAGTTTGATTTGATTCAATATGTACACATTGTTTAGCATTTCCTGTTAGAACAAAACACTAGCTTATTTTATATCAGCTGCCAAAACAACACACTGTGGAGATTGGTACCCATTATATACTTTATAATTGGGACACAGTTATCTTGACCCCTACAGTCTTAGTAAAACTAATTAAAATTAAGATTTCTTGTGGCTTGCAGAGTCTCTTAAAATGTAGTTTAGAAATAGACTTTCTGGATTTAGTGAAATAGCAGTAAAAAAAAAAGAAGAAAATAACTACTAGGCATTTGGTAAATTCAGTATTACTCTTTAAACAAAACAGCTTTGGCAAATGGTCCACAGTGGAATGAGAGAAAGGTGTGAAAATTTCTTCAGGCCATGTATACAGAGCAGACATAGTTGCATTTCCAGATGCCAGAGACACTTCACAATATTTAACACATGGCTGTTTACAGCAACATAAAAACACCACGATAGCAATTTTGTACGAGGGAGACCAGTTTGAAGCAGGGATGATAGCAAGTACCATAACATTTTCATGTGAGCTGCGTCAAAAAGACGTTGCGTACAAATATTGACCTCACACATCTGGTGGTTAAACAAATGTTGATGTTACTTCAGGGTCTCCATCGAGATTCCTCACAAAGTCTGAACACATTTCCCTGAAGACCACCAGCCCCCCTGAACATGACCTTTAGTCAAAAGCACGGTTGTTCTTATGGAACCATCCTCCAACAACAAACACACACACACACATCTGCATGGACATTGAATGTCTTAACTCCCACTCTGTTGGTGTTTAACAAACTATTCTTCCCCAACGTTCTGAAATAGTTCCATACTTGACATTGTGGGTGGTGTTTATCTGCTACATCCTAAAGGTTACATAGCATTGATGCCTCCATAAAAGTCAGTTACTATAAAGTAATCCAAAATTCAAAAGTACTTCAATAAATATCCATTTATTATTTGTTTGCTTTACAAACGCTATACCAAACCTTTCCAAAAAAGATAAGTCTGCATCAGTCAGACTGGGAAACAGGTAAAATTGTGATTAGGGTTGTACTAATGTTTCTAGAAACTGCTTTCTTGAGTTAGCTTTAATATTTATTTCACATTGAAGGGATTGATGTTAGGGCTGAATGATTAATCGTTTTCAAATCAAAATTGCGATTTGAAAGAACACGATTAGCTAATCGCGAAGACGGCGATTAAAATGTAGGTTAATTATACAGCGTATCTGACCCGTTTAAAACAGTCATGCAGTTACAGATTCATTTCGTTGTCATTCGTGTGTGACAGACTTGCATGTGCCTCCTGTTATGGTCCTACTCACCAATCAGAGTGGGTAGAGGGTGTGTACATTTTACAACAAACAAAACTAAAACGTGGGATAATGGAACGTTCTTGCTAGTTGTTCTTGGAAGAATGAACTTTCAGTGTCACAAGCACACAAAACACTTCTGGCAGTTTGAGACAATGCCTTCTTGCCAGTATTGTGTAATACCCTAAGCACAGAGGCCCTTGCATTGCCCCAACTATTATAACAGCCAGGCTTTATCCCCCAAAACAAAAAGCTCAGAATCGGGTTTATTGTAGGTTTTAACTTACCAAGATATATTTCCTAATAAATAAAAATGATAATGATAAATAAAAGCAAATAAATTCATACTATTTCTGTTTATTTTTTCGCAGTTTCAAAAGACCAGATTTTTATGTACATCATCCAGATGTCTCTTGATTTAGGTTAAAACCTTACAAAATTCAACAGAATAAACTACAGCTTTCACTAACTGTTGATATCCCAACAGCCATCTTGGATCTTAGCGTCAGGGTAGTGTGGTTCTACAGACTTTCCAAGTCGGAAATCTGATTTAAGGGGGTATTCCCTTTGAAATTTACGACTTTGAACTCAGAAATTCCAGCTTCCCATGTCAACGTGCCAACATCCCACGAAGCATTTCAGAATAAGTATTTTACCTGCGTGATGTTGCTGACTTGTTCAGATTTTGTTAATTTGTTCAGCTGTCCTTGATTTTTGTGCTTCTACCAAGGCTAAGTAGGCTACGCAGTTAAGATGTACTTCTTTTGTCTGTTTTAACTGTATTTATTTTTTATATATGATCGGGAGTCTGCACAGGGTATTTTATTTTGAAAATCGACCAGATTCTCTTTGCTGTTCTATGCCTGACTTCCTGCCCGGTTCATCTGCTCTGTGCTGCTTGAACCAGCTTCGATCAAAAATAGACTGGCAGTGAATATTAAACTTTAGCTAAAATAAAAAAAGGAAAAAAATCACAAATTGTATCGTAATAACGATATCTGGCAGAAAAATTGCAATTCAATTTTTTCCCCAAATCGTTCAGCCCTAGTTGACTTGCCTTGTTTTACCTTAAAAATAGAAAAATAAATGTCCTAGTATGTTAATAATGTTGTCATGGTTTTCTCAATAAGGCAATTGATAATAAAGTAATTGAGAGAGAGCAGAAATATTCCCCAAAGATCAATATTGCAAAAATGGAAATAACTTGTTCTCACATAATGCTGAGTAGTTGCCAACTAGACATCCCCAAAAGACACAGAAAACATTGTTTGCACTGTAGATAAATATGTGGAATATGAGTGTTTTTCGCCATTTATATGTAATTGAGTTTGGATATGAGAAAGAGAGACCAAGTCTGACATAGTCTTGAAAATTATTATGTACAGGACTTAACTGATGGTAAAGGCTAAACAGCTAAGGTATTTCATCATCATTCCACTTTGTTGGGAACAACAAGGCAACGTTTCAAGTTCTGACAAGACAAAAAATCCTTAGCGCTCATGAAAGCGTCTCAGTTGCTCATGACATAACCAGCTTCTCTGATATGAAAGCAGCGAGGCCTTTTCTCTTCTGCTTTTTGGTTCAGCTTCCTTTAAATTAAGATTTTTCTGATGTGGAGCACCATATATGTCCATGGCTCTGAGATCTGTCAGGCATGTGGAAGTGTCAGCTGTTTCATTAGATCATCTAATACATCCCAGAATATACTAATTTGTTGTATATATATTAATCATTATTAGATAGCTTTATATGTGTACAGTATGTATGTAACAGTATTTCTTCATTTTCAGACAAATACCAGTTGAAACTGTTTATTTTGTTACAGCTTTCCAATCTTACTAGACTAAAGTTTTACTGGAGCAATAATTCATGACTCCAACAGCAGTGTTGATTGAATAATCAGTGGGAAAAACAATCTAATAACATGAGATTCTTTCTTAAATGTCACTATCCTTATTGTAAGTGGAGTTACAAAAACATTAACATACATAACCTTAGCTTAAATATCTGCATGAATCAGTGGGAGGTGATGGTGAGGCTCTCTGACGCCACATAGGCACATTTTGTGGAGTAGTTTGCTCCACTAGTAACACAAAATAACAAACCAAAGGAAAGACAGAAAGGACAGGTGTTTTATAGCTGCTACTCATTAACCTAGCATCAATGCCTACTTCAAGTTGAATGAAGTGCACACTTTGAAAAAACAGATTGACCGGTTATGGTCAAGATAAAAACTCTTAGCTTAAATAAGGTTTGCGAGCCTGGATATCAACAGAGTACTCGAAACAGAACACTTGGATCTGTAATGGCTTTCTAAAAGAAGTGCTTGACACGGGTGGGTATAGGCTGTGATTTAGTTTTTTCATTATGGGACTTAAGCTACCTTGTTTTTTAAGAGATAATATGCAATATGCAATAGTCCCCCTCTCAATTATTCAACAGTGATGATAACTTGCGGTCAGGTTCCATCTGTTCCTTGATAGGGTCCGGAGGGATTTAATACGATGAGATCAGCTCCACACTCTGCTTCAGGCATCCTACTGCAAATCTATCTTGAAACCTGATCCTTGAGATGAGAGAGACCCTCGGCTGAGGAACATATTTGGCACTACAACTCATGACATCACCCGTTTTGCTTTTTTTTTGGCCTGTTTTTCTCCATTCAGCCTCTCTTTTTATGCATCTTTGCTCCTCCTTGTCGTTTTTGTATTAAGTTCTGGCTCACTCTCACAATCTGATGCATAGTTTTTTGTTCTATGGCAGACCATAACCATAATAACCACACTTTTATTCTTGTGCTTTCCTAAATCCCCATAATTCATCTCTCACCCACCACTTGAACTGAATGACATCACGTAGGGCTGCATTTAATCATTTCTACTTTTACAGCTGTGATGGAGGGTGGCATCTTGTAGCCTTTAGACAGGGCCCCAGCATAAATCACATACTGTACTCTGTGGCTTTTGATCTTTGTATAAACATGGTTGGACATCTTTTACAGGCTATAAAATTGGTTCTCAACCTTAAGTTAAGTACCACCGCCCAGTTGGTTTTCATTCCATCTTAGCAGGGACTGATTTACACATGGGACAGAGAGTGAATGTAATCAGCCTAACTACCCTGAACGATATAAATAGCAGCATGGCTGTGGACTTCAGACTCAACATTTTAAGTCCCATGTAGACTATTAAATTGTGCAAACAAAAAAAGAAATAAAGCTAAGCTCTGTTGTGGCACACCTTCTATTATCTCTGAGTTTTATCTCACACTTCACATGAATACCATCTTTCCTCTGAATGCAGTAGCTGGTACGGAGGCGTTTACCACACTTTTCAAAGGAAAACTGTTAACTAACTAAGCAGTGGTTCATTACTTTGTGGTTATAGAGGAACTATATTTAGTTTATATACTGTACTACGGGTTTTTAAAAGTCATACATGGAAGTGTTGTAGCATGGTGCCTCAGGTGAACTGCATTCTTCTCTGTCTAATGAGTCTAATCTCAATATACAACACACACCTACCTTATATAGGTACATTATTTCGGAAGTACCACTATAACCACATAAATCCAGAAAATATACATTTTTTGGTTGCAGTTTTCCTGCCAAAAGATTTGTCCCTTTTTTAAAAACAACACCGGTAGAGGTAACAGTCTCAAATCAATGATAAGCTTGTTACTGATTTACGTACTAAATATCTATACTTGGCAATCCTTATAAAAACAATAACCAAAATTAAATCCACAATTATAAAGGAAGTTTTCCTAACAGTTAAACAAACAGAACCTGAATTTCTGGCAGTACTCAAATCCTACATGTCTGGTCAGCTACTGTCTCAGTGACTAGTGTGTTGTTGATGAAACTCTCTATTGTTCTGATGTTAATAGCACAGCCAGTTTCTGGGAAAGCGTGTCTAGGCCGTGGGTCACTAATGCGGGGAAAAAACAACCCTTTTGAGGCCAATCTTACAGGTCACTGGACATGCATTGAGCACCAATGTTGTGCTCCTCCTCAGACTACAGTTAGATGACTGACAGAATAGGCAAAACTGCTAATAACATCAATAACATCAGCCAATGGGCTCTGTGTCAAGCTCTCACCCAAACAACCTCATCTGCGTGCACAGACATACTGTAGAATGGTGTAGGCCAAACAAGAGTCACAAGACAGTGAGAGACAAATCTAAGAGATAGACATGCATTGGTGATCTGGAGCAAAGGGATGCTCAAAAATAGTTTGTGCTTCTTTACTCATGGAGGCTACAATTAAGTAAGGTTCCTCATCACCCAAGTCATAAAGGGTTGGCATACAGCCATTCATAGATCATCTTCACTCACAAATCTTCATTTGACTCACCAATTTACTGTGGCGTCAGTGACCATAATCCCAATTTTGTTTGTTTTTTTTTAAACAGCAGCACCACACTAACCTCAGGCTCACCCAAGCTAGAGCATTCTTTGTGATAAGTTATTCTTAAACATGGCTTGCTGTGGCCTTGGGTTGAGGCTCCCCTCCTATATGGCTGATGAAAAGGCAAATTAGAGAGGCAAGGCACAAGCTCTGATAATCAATGGGATTTTCACATTCTTGAAGTTGTAGAAATTCTAGGCTATGTGGTCTCCAAAAATCGCTTTTTAGTGCACAGAGCTGTGGCAAATCTCTTTGTATCCTGTCATACATGACATAGGGGTGCCCAATATATTGACGCAATATCACATAGCGCAATATATCGAAAATGTTGGAGAGATGCGTCTGTTTGCTCTGTGTGGCTTAGCTGTATTCGATTTTGAGCCGTTTGAAACCACCTTATTATAATGATCATGTTACATTAGCCAGTTTCCCTGTCACAAGTGGGAGCTTATCGGTCCACTACCCAAATTTACCGGAATATACCATATGGAGCCATGTGACTAGTGTGCATACTTCAACAACATATTAAGAAAGAGCGCCAGAGGAACTCAAGAAAAGAAAGGACAGAAAAGTAAAAAGTGTGGTTCAGGGAGACTACCAAACAACGGAGATCGAAGGGGAAACGTGTCAGATGCAGGGCCCATCCACTTGTGTTTTTACATATGAATAAAAATATCGAAATTAATATCGTTATCGCCCTATTCATGATCAATGTCGCAATATCACATTTTGTCAATATCTTGCAACCTTACATGAGACCCAACAAGGTAAATAGGTAAATCAGCCATTAGATGGTGAAGACGTTTGAAAGAGCTACTCCTCAACATGGGCATAAAGAACAGTAAAAGGTGCCACCTGATAACATATTTAAATTCACATGGCACTGTCAATGAGTTAAGCATAGTGTACCTTGGTGCTCAACCCACCTTGGCACCGCAGGGTGGCAAGGTGGTAGTTAGCCAACAGCTGATAGCGGTCACAACAGCAAATGAAGACAGACAGATTTATTAAGCATAACCTTTCATCACTAACGTTAACTCGCGTTAAACCAAATGTGGAAAATGACGGTGTCAAGCTAAAGCTGGGCGTTAGTGGCTAAGAGCAAAACCCGTTAACCCTTTAAGAGTATTCAAAGTAGCCTACATGATTATACCGTTAGCTTGAATTAGTTAACGTTACACTTTCCCAGTTCAATCAGGCAACTTAGCGTCATAGCTTCAACACGCATTGGCTCAAAAATTAAACCCGCTGATAGATGACTGCCACTCACCTGCAAGCCTCACCAGCCACCTTCTGCGATAACCGATAACGTTAACCTTTCTTATTTTTTCAATACATCAATCACAGCAACAGTAAGGTTAGCGCCACTAGCACATATCCGAAACGTTAACCTTATCGCTCCTACCGTTAACTACAACCGTTAGTCAGGGTTGTTTCGGTGGTGAAACGAGCTAACGCCGCCCCATTTTTTTTCCTTACCTCATATGGTAAAGAAGACGGCGTCCTTTAACTGTGCTGTCATTAAGTTTAATAATTTCGTTACCCTTTACTCTGACGCACGTACACGCTTACAGCTGCATTATCAGCTAGCTAGCCTGGACAACTTTTTAGCTGTACTTCCTGTTGGAGCTTCCGCATAGCCCGTCCCTTATCCTCGGTGTTCATCAGCTGGTTAGGTGTTGCAACCCAACAGTGCAATGGGGATTTTTATTTAAAGTTCCTGTTCACTAAACGACCACTCAGCTAGGGACATAACGGAATACCACCCACCGAGAGGTATCTGTCAACCAGAGTCTGCAGTAGTTTTTTTACGTCATATATAAAACTCCACCAAATGACAGATCCGCACTAGTTGTCACATCACAAAGAAGACCTCATTCAGTAATCAGGACATCTATCTATTATGCTACTTGCACTTGCAAAAGACTACTAATTTAGGTAGCCTGAATCAAAGTCACTTACCCTGTTAACACAGCTGCAATGTGGATCTCACTTTTCCTTCCCCCTCTTGCTTTTGTCCTTTTTGTCCGGGTCCAGGCTGAGTAAGAGTTTACTGTAATGGTAACTTCTCTCTCTCTCTTCCCCTCTCCAGCTACTAGACCCTCCCCTTGTGATTTTCAGTCTGGAAAAGGAATGACACCATCCTTCCAAACAAGTTCTTTCTCGTTTGGCTTTCGCTCAGGACTTGTGTATTATAATGTAAACAGCACCTCTCTCTCTCTTTCTCTCTCTCTGTTCATAAACTGTCCATTCAAACCCCTCCTCCTGCTCTCTTTTCTCTCTGGATTCTTGTAGCATTCTTCAGTCAATGACATCAACCCTGTTGCCTCTCCTTGTAAGGTCAGACTGAGGGAATGAGGGAGTGAGAGGGAGGGAGAGATAATGGGGCTAGAGGGTTGATTAGATACAGACACTAAAAGCGGTCACGGCTTTTAAACAAGGAGGTATAACAGTTGAAGAAAGTATACATTCAAACAGGGCTGGGCCGTGGAATAGGTTGGCTATTTTAGCTTTATTCACTGTCAGAAAAAATAAGACTGGTTTTATGCTTTTCTTTCACTTGCTTCAACAGGCAAAGCTGAGGATCAGACTGTAAAGGCGTTATTTTGTCTGTTGCCAAGTGCACTGCCACATCGTTATTTGTTTTGCACTAAAGTAGTAAACATGCAAAGGCTTAGACTGCTTCTGTGCATGATTAGTATGCTTGATTAAAGAGAGCAAATACATTTTAAGTCTTGCATTTGTTCATCCTGACAATAAGGATGTGGTCGCCCTCAAACTGGTGTTAAATGAAACCTCTCATCCTGCATATCAGCCACTTCTATGACTTAATATCCTTTTTTTGTGTCACCCTCCCACGGGCACACACACACACCAGACTCACGCCTCACACCCATGGCGACTCATGTAGCCAACAACTTTGAGTCCTTTCACACTTTCTCATAACTCTCATAACATGTCAATTATTTTGACATTTATTATCATTTGTGAATTTAACATATTTTTAACACAATGTTACTGTATTTTACATTTTGATTTTACCAGGTACTGTAAAATGCCAAAAGACTGATACAGTTTCACCTCTCATAATGTAAATCAACTCAAGAAGGTCAAGTCTCTTTCACTTCTTCTGCGTTTGTCTTCTTTCAGTTTCTTTAGCATTAGTAATACATTTTTCTGTGTTTAGAGCTGAAAGGATTGATATAATCAATCAACAGACAAATAATTAACTATTTTAAAAACTGATTGAAGTCCGTTTTCAAGCAAAAATACCAAAGATTTGTTGGTTGTTGCTTTTCCATATCTTATTTTATAATACATCAATATCTTTATGCTTTGTAGTGTAGGTTTACATTTTTATTTATTAATCAAGAAAATATTTTTTTAAAAATCAGCCCTCTCTGTGCTTATTTTTAATTGTTCTAGATGATCCTCGAATAAACAAAGGAAACAGCTATCTTGCAGCTATCATGTAGCTATCTTCTGTCTATCTGCTGTCTTTGCAGTTTTGTGTCTCGTCATATTTTATGCAAAATAAACATTTTAAATAGATTTCTTTCCGGTGAGACATTCAAGAGTGACTCATGACACCATGGTTATATTGTCCACAGATCACTGTATGACATTCAGGCTGACACACAGCGGTGTTGCACTAATTTCAGGTTGTGAAACTACAGGCAAGGTTCTCCTTTATCCGAATCTCTGCAATAGCAGTTGTGTAACCTGTTGCTGCCTGATTCATGTCTGTGAACTACAGGGAGTGGTCACTGGGGTCTTTGATAGCCTATTGTCCCTCAAGGAATGTTTCCAGTCTCTCCCCACTTCCACTGGGACAACAAAAAAATGTGTCAAATTTCCACTCAGAGATTTCCACAAAAACTCTGGTGCAGCACTGAGGGGGGGAAAGTGCACCCCATCCTGGCTGCCAGCTCTCAGGCAGGTGACATGTGAGAAGAGGTCAACGTTTGTATACCGTTCCGAATTCCAGACAATTTATGAGCTTGCTTACTGTCTGACAAGTGAGGGAGCAAGGGAAACCTGAAATGTGACACATGTGTAATGCTCTTCTGCCCTTTTTCAGTCAGCTGCAAATATCAGGTGGTGGTGTGGTGACTGAGGTTTGGAAAGTTTGGATCAGGCAGGAAGAAGGCAGCTCTGGGGTCCAGTCAGCCTGGAGGTAAGAAAAAAAAACAACAAAAAAACAGGAGGCCGTCAGAATCAGAGCCAGACAGCCTGGAATGCAGCCAAACTTGGAATGAACAGTTCCTCTCCACCTTCCTCTCTAAAGCGCCATATTTCTCTCTCTCTCTCCCTCTTTCTTTTTTGTTCTGCATTTGTTCACCCCCTTTCTCTCTCAATCCCTCCATTTTTCAATCTGCCTTTTATTTCCCTTCCCATCTTTCTTTCCACTCCACCCTCTTCACCTCCCACAGCTCATGTCAGTACCTGCTCATAATACCTCAGTGCTCAGAGTTAATACCCTGATCTTGGATCATTTCCGATCTACGCAGAGGCATAGTCTCTCTCTCTCTAGCAATTATTTGTGATCTGAGCAGTTGCAAATTCTAAATTTGTATTGGTTTTCACATTTCCTGTTGATATAACATGTTGCATGCACAAATCTCTTTTTTTGTGAATATTTTATTTTCAAGTTTTCACATTTTAACAAAATACACCTTAACAAACTTGTCCATTACATTTATTTTTACAATTTTTCACAATTCCACCAACAATATAGGTTTGTTATCTAAATAATGATGCTCATATTAGTTTCTAAGATTATGTGATCTTTTCAATGGGAACAGCTGTTCCTTTTAGAAAACCATTTAGCTCTAGAGAGAGGGACTTATTTGTTATTCTTTCAGATATAACCAGTATTTGCAAAAATCCCTAATAGACAAAGATTTGTGTTCATTGCTATGATTTCGTCAGTGTGTTACAGATATGCCAAAAGTGTGAAATTTAATACACATCCATGTACAGCGCATGAAGGAGCCTTCCACAGTTCCACATCTAAAACCCATCACTGATAATTTAGGATTTTTGTAACTTTTGGGATGTGAGATAAAGTTGATGAAGGAAGTTGTTATGTATCGTGCACAAATCTTCTCCTATATATTATAGGAAGTGGAAAAGCCTGCAATGGAGATCAAAGGTAGATAGCGGTAAAATAAACATTTAGCAAAAAAACATTTAGCCATCAAGCAGAAATTCCAGGCGCGCTTTAGACAGAATGAGAAGCTGCATACTTGTGACAGAACATGGTCTTTTCACTCAGCACCCACAGGAAAAATCTCTCTGCTGCCAAACTGGCATCCATTCAACGCCAGTGTTAGACTGCAGTGGCCCAGTTCCCCCAGCAGGTGTCAGACTGATACATGTTACTGTGGCGTGCGCTGCCAGACTATAATACCTTAAGGGAAGACTATTCCCCCAGAGTCTCTGACAGCAAGTAAATTCACATCAGCTACAGACGTGATAAAGGGCAGTGATAAAATACAGGAGGGCGTATAAAGTGGAAACCCTTACATACCGACATGACTCTAAAATAGACTGATTGTTGAGAATAATGAACCCATGAGGAGTAACACACAGTGGCATCACTGGAGATAAACAGTGCAGCAGCGGTGGTGGTGGTGGTGGTGATGGTGGTCTAGACGAGATGGGCTGGGGCGAGAGAGAATGTGGGGTAATTGCAGGAGAGAAAGGAAAGAGAATGGTAAATAATGGAAGAGAGCTGGGAACTCCTCATACGCAAGATTTTGTGTGAGTGCACAAACACACACACAAGCAGAAGTCTTGCGCGCAGAGACTCCATACCACCCACACACAAATATAAAACACCCAACAGATGTGTGTGCTGAGGAATTCAAGCTACAAATGGTGAACTGCCAGCCCAAAGCATCCAGTAATAATACACATAAGCGGGATCTCCTACTAGCTAAAACAAATCTCCATAAGCACAGCCTTTAGAGAACACCTTATGAGAGGCTGCCTCTTTTCATAGCTACATTTATATCTCTCCCTCGCCCCCACCCACCTCCTCTGAAACAAACCACAGGGAACACCCCCCCCCCACACCCCCCTTCTTTCCTCCCTTCATATTTTTCTCTCATTTTGTTCTTCCTACGTGAAACCCAATGCAGGCAGGCTATGAGATCCCTCCCCTACTCCTCAAGACACACACACACACAGACACATTTCTCCGTCTAACTAACTTAGAGGTGGCTACCTGGAGGGCAGATGCATAACATGTGGTTCCAATTAACACATATAGTAACACACACTAGCAACAGTTAGGCTCAGTGGAGCACAGAATAAAGACATAAGGGAAGCAGTGGGCAGTGATGAAGTAAAGACAAGGGTGAATGGATAAATGGCATCTTTTAGAGGAGTTTAACCAGTCTGAGCTAGTTTATTTTTAACAAAAATGGCTTGCCTACCCTTAGAATGACTTTGCAAACAGCCGTTTCCATTCATCTTTAGAGCGCCTGAACGAGACAGTATTAAAGATGTTTTTCATTATCCTTGAGGTGCAACCTACATAACAGCCAGGAGTTGATAGACAGATAGTGACAGATACATGAAAGTCACTGATTACAGGAATAAGGTGTGTGCGGATTCCTGAGATAATACTGAACATCGGTTGCTACATTTAAATTCAGTGCAGCATCATCACCCCAGATAAGAAAACAAGAGGTATGCCGACAAGAACATGATAGAAGTCGTCTGTGTCATGTTGCAAGGCGGTTTCATGCCATTGCACATTCTTTGTTAGCATTGGTGTGGATGTGTCTGAAAGGAGCGGACAAAGATGGTGAGCGGCAGTCATCTTTGTGAATGGACCATGTATCACGAGTGAGATTAGTGTCAAGAATTTCTTCCCTCTGTGGCTGACCTTGTCTCGCATTGACAGTCCATTTCATAGATCACCTGGTTGTCAGTGGTATACTGTATATATCTATATGAAGGATGTGAGTGTGTTTCATCTAAAGATTATGTCCTCAATTAATCAGTTAATTGCTCTGTCTATTAATCATTAGAGAACAGTGAAAGAATGCGCTCAAGGTTACATCATAAAATGTCTGGTATTGTTTGAACAACAGTCCAAAACCAAGATATTCAATGTATTGTGGTGTAAGAGAAGGAAAAGCAGCAAAGGTCTCCCATTTCAGAAGCTGCAACCGTCAAATGTTTGGTGTTGCTGCTTGCAAAATGACTTAAAAAGTTAATTGAAAATGGGTCTAATTCAACACAGAGCAATGTCTAAAGAAAACGAGAACCTAACATGAATTGTATTGACAAGGAATGACACACAGAGCAGCATAGTTACATCGATATTAACTGAGGATTGCAGCAAGAATGAATTAATCGCTTGTTTAGCTGATGCTAAAAAAGCATCTTACAATAGCTACTGTATATATGTCAGCAACCTCTGGAGCAACTAGGGGTTAAGTGTCTTGCTCAGGAATGCATAGGTGGATGACACAGGGAATTGAAGCCAGGTCTCCCAGCCCAAAGGCATGTGTCTTATCGCCTGTGCCATCACCACCCAAGAAGAGAAGAAAGAAACTGACTGAAGAATTATAGAGACATTCAGACTGTGCCTTGCACCGTGTGATGGGCAGATGGAAGGGGAATTGAGAGCCATAGAGGGAGACACGAGTCAAAGACAATATACCCGGTCTGCAATTACACATATCAGAAGGGAGTTATATGTTTTCTTTTTCCATCCAGCTTCAGGGTCTGCAAGCCCTGAGTGAAGCTACCCCTGCAGCAGCCTATAGCCCCATCTCCTCTGTCTCAGTGGGAACCCAACACAAAGAGCTAACACACATCTATATATAAAGCTGCACAGTGCAGGGATCAGATGGATTACGTGTGATTTATTATGTCTGGCAAGTCACACGTCCACTTTAAATTCTTTATTGATACATCACATCCATGTCTCTGCATCTATTTTTGTATCAGTATAATGAATAAACTAAATGGTTAGGTTGTTGCCTTTTCCCTCTATTTTCATCTCTTCTGGCATGCTAATTCTTTATTTCACGCAGCATCATCTCCACACCTCTCCCGCACATGACTCAACTGTTCTTTGCTTTCCTATCCATCACTCCCCCATCTGCCCATGTCTTTGTCTCCCCGTCCTTCCATCTGTTGTGCTCTCTTCTCCTCTCTTTCTTCTTCGCCCAATGCATGTAAAGTCAACAAAACGTTAGTGGCCATACATGCGCCTCCATACACATGCCCTCTTTTCACTGTCCAGGCGGTACCTGTGTCATTTTCTGGGCAAACACTTATAGAAACAGCCCACATAAATTTGTAATCAGCAAAGAGAGGGGCAGGGGGCTGCCCAGACAGAAGAGGAGTAAGAGGAGTGAGAAAGACGGAGGTAGGAGGTTTTTTAAAAGCAAAGAAGAGAAGTTATGAAACTGACGTGAGAAAGGAGGATTGAGAGGGAAAGTGGAAGGTTTAGGTGTGGTGTTAGGTTTGATACAATTCAAATGAGTGAGAGAGCGAGAGATGTAGATAAAAAAGAGCCACTCCTCCTTTTTTTCTCCAAAGAGGAGGGGATGGAGGGAAGGAGAGGAGGAAAACACCAAAAGAGGGTATAGAGGAAGACCCGGGGATGTGATTCAGGGTGAACAGAAAGCAAGATAAAAGCGCAGAGATGACTAAGGGGCGGATCAATACAGAGAGACGACAGAAAAAGAGGTGGAGACTCAGCAGCGGCTTGACTGTGAAGGAAAACCCTCTGCTGTTTTTTTTAGGATTGTTTAGCATTGGTGTATTTTTTTGAGCAATCAGTGTGAGGGAGGGAGGCAGGAGGAGGGGGAGAGACGTGAGGAAACCGCTGCAGTGCATTGTTAGGCTGAGCGCACACAGTACAGGGAGACAGAGAGAGAATCCCCCATTTTAGCTCAACAATATTACAGCAGTGCAGCGATATCTACAACAATGGCAGCCTGGCACCCTCAGCCCTGAGCTATTGATCTTGCAGTGGCAACCCAACACACACAGTCAATTTTAGCTTCTGTTGCTCACTAACTCTTTCTCATTAGCTTAATGCCGGCAGTTGTTCTTACTGGTCAACAAATGATCCAGTCATGCTATAGTGTCAGTCCGAATAACTCAAAGTGTTTAGGTAAATGTGATAATGGCTGCGATTTGAAATGGATATTATACACCTAATATTACAGGTAACTTTTTAAAAATGCTAATAATGCCTCACATCTTTATTTAGTCCCAATCTATTTCCCTCAGGCATACTGACTTACTAACCGGATCTCTTCTAAGACACTGCACCGGAGAGAGAGAAAGAGAGAGGGAGGGAGAGAGAGGGAGAGAGGGAGGGATCGAGCAAGCGCAGGAGGGAGATAGAAAAAGCGAGTGCACAGGAGAGCAAGAAAAAGAAGCTAGAGCCGAGAGAAAGAGAGTCGCAGGAGGAAGAGGGAGAATGCACTGTGTCTGGGTAACACTTCCTCGCTTGTATCCAGGGCCTTTGTGAATACACCATGGGATGCATCGGCTCCAGGACACTGAGTAAGCCCCACTTCTCTTCCCTCTCTCGTTGCGGGCTAGAGGGGGGTTTGAGGGAGGGCGGGGTTGAGAATCAAGGTTTTGTGTGGAGTCTATGGGCAGGTCTGTGTGTGTGTGTGTGTGTGTGTGTGTGTGTGTGAGAGCTGTTTGCTTCCCTTTCCGTGTAGTGTATAAGCAAACTGTGGACGTATGGTCACAGAGGGCTGTATACACAGCATACAGGAGAGATGTCAGAGACAATATGTGGAAAATGTGCTACTGTGTGTGTGGTTGCATCCCCCACCTCCCTGCTTCCCTCCCTCCCTCCCCCCATCTCTTGATTTATGATGCTGTTTGGCAGTATGTATATGTGTGTGAGTAGGAGGCAGAGAGGGATGGAGAGGAGAGACGGGAGAGGGAAACACTGTGGTAGTGCTTATTTATAGGGAAAAAAGAGACAAGGGATAATGCCATTGTCAGGGGGCGTTTGCACAGTTTGTTATTATTTGCATGAATAATAGGGATAGAGAGGGATAACCAAAAAGGAGCAGCGGTGGAAGAATTTCAGTGCAGGCAGGCAGGCAGGGAAGGAGGAGGGGAGACGGACGGATGGCAATGGAGAGAGGTGGCGAGGGAGGGGCATATACATGCAGGCGAGGGTGTGTGGGATTGATGGGAGCTTTTAGGTGAGAACCCTCCTGTATAAACCCATCGATGACATGCTTGGTAGATCAACACTGGGACTGCTGCTAAGAGTGGAAAGACTGGGAGGGGTAGTTCAAATTTACATTTTTGGTTAACAGTCAGTTGTTTGCATGAATATAGTTCAGATTTGTTGCAGTGCATATTCAGGTCCTGCATTCCTTATCATGCTCAAAGGTAAAAATAAACAGACTTCCTTTTGGTGTTAAATATTAATGGACCACTTAGCACATAAGGCTCATAAACATGTTTATGGCAAAGCATCACATATTTTATGTCACTCTGAAAAGTGCATAACCTTTACAGGGGTCATTCATATCAAAACCAGGCTGCAGACAGGACCTCAACTTTGCTTTTGCAAGACCAACCCCCCTTTTAACTACATGCAAATTCTAAAATGAGGGTTTTTTAAAAAATATCTAGAATACACAAGTGTAGGAGAAAAAGTACTACGTGACACAGTTAGGAAGGCAGGTGTGAACTGAATACAGCAGAAACCGTGTTACAGCAGCACGGGCCGTCCAGATCACAGTATTTGACAGATTGCAGAGCAGGAGCGGAGGTTAGTATCCTCTGTCAACACTCGGGTCAAGACAGGAGACCGTACAAGTCCAGAGACTCCAGCTGCTGGAAATAATATGATTGAAGAAGACAGAGGCCTTTGGAAAGGTGCCACATTAATCTGATTGTGAACCACCTGAATACTGATGTTCATTTTTACACAAGTGATCACAGAAGCTTAAGAATCCAATAGGGCTACAGTCATAATTAGCAGTTCACATTTTCTAATCAGGGATAAGTAAAGACAAGCTGTGATAAAGCAGAATACGCTTAAGTACACATCCAAAGTACAAATGTTATCCTGAGCTTTGTGCACTATGGTCGAACATGAATGTGTAAATAAACAGCACTTAAGAAAAGGATGTTTACAGGAAGCTTGTGTGCCCGAATCTGTTATTCTCTTGTAAGCAACAGAATCAGCAGCAGTGCTGCCCGTCTAGAGGCGTGGTTGTGTTTATCCTGGGCAAGAACGGCTTTAGTGTGCGCTATTGATCGGCCTTCTCAACTGCAGTCCACGCTGCCAAGCTGAGATCAACAGGAGGACTGGATCTGTGTCTGTATGGGAGTAGCCCTGATGTATCTGTCTGCCCGCTGGTAACACTATCTCACTCAGCTCCATCATATCTGAGAGTGTGCTCTGTGGTCAGGTGTGATATGTTTGTACCCACACACTGCTATAGTATGTTATCTGTTCCTGGCAAAAAGCATGCCCCTGTGTAATATGTCTGTGCCGAGTAGGTTGACAAAGGAAACAGTACATTTTACTCAAGTTTTGGGTGTCATCTGTAATCTGACACTGAAGAAACTATGGTGGCATCTTCCTAGTAGTATCAATATTAATAGAATAAACTTTTATTGTCCCCTGTAAGTACAACAATTTGTCTTACATCATTCTTAACATTGATATCACTTGTTATTTGGGGTCTTGGTGTTTAAATTGATTGAACACAAAGCCCCAGACAAATTCTAAGCCAAAAACAGCTTAATGGCAAATGTTTCAGACACTGATACATGAGGGCAGAAATACACAAAATTAATTCTACAAATAATCTACATGCAGTAGATACAGTATATTATGTGGTTATTTTGGGTAATGTTTTAAACCGGGAGACAAGCAAAGGTACTGACCCCAACCCCATTAACATCTGCCCTCCACCATCGCTGTTACTCAGGCAGGTGAACACAGGCCATGGCGTACAGTAGATGAGATGTCTGCATCCATCACCCCCTCAGAGAGCAAAGGCTTCGAGAAGCAGTCGATGGGAGGTGCATATTCTTCTTTACCTCATCAGCGAAGAAAGGCAATGAGATCTACTGCAATAATAACTAGTCAGTGACTCAGCTTGTGTGTGCAGTACACAGTTTATGTATGCCTCATTGAGAGCAAATTTTTATAGCTGCCAAACACAGCTTTATTAATTCTCTTACAGCACCATGATGTTGATCCCATTTCTAGATGTAGTGTTGATAATGCCATTACCCATAATTGTGCTGAAAGCTACACACCAGAAGCCTCTGTACCCAGTTACCAGGCCATGCTATACTTTTGAGTGCTGGAAACCTTAATCACTGTGTGATTTAGGGCATAGTGTGCAGTGTGAAGGTAACTGCAGTGGTGAAAGTTTAGACATGAATGTGGGACATTATGAAAACTCTCACCTGTTTGTGCACCCTCTAAGCAAACTCTCTCTCTCCCCACTCTCTCTAAGTTCTCTAAGCACTACTAGCCAATTCTGTGTGTGTGTGTGTGTGTGTGTGTTTTGCGTTTATGTATGTTTATGTGTGTGTCTGCACACACCTTTTCCTGGTACTGACTCAAATATTTGGTATAGTTCCTTTTTTAGACTGTTAAAAGTCCAATTCTTGTACAGAGGCTTGTGTTTAAACATTTAATATTTGAGAACTTTGACTTCTGTTAAATAAACAGTGTTTTGTTTCTTAAGATAGTGAAAAAGGATAATTTTGTTTTCATACATAAACTCTGGTTTATGTTATATATATATATATATATATATATATATATATATATATATATATATATATATATATATATATATATATATATATATATATATACGTCAACTTTACATCCGCCTCTCATATGATCTTTGTACTTTGCTGTTGTTGCTATATTTAAGGGCATGTAGGCCCATGTGGGGGTGTGAATATGATATAGGCACTGCTCTTGTCTTACCACCTTGTCCCATCCCTCTGTTTTTGCGACTGCATTACAGAGGAATTCCCTGCCATTAAATGAGAAAACATACACCCCCGCTTGCATCATGCCTTTACACATACAGCCAACAACAGATACCATGTTGCGCATTTGCCAGTTTGCAGTCTGCCTGTCAATTGGCAAATCTGGCAGACTGAGGTGGAGGCTGATTGATTGGCCTTGTACACATGAACACATTCAAGGTGAATGACTCACTGATGTAGTACCTCAGAGACAAGGTGGGACTTGATGACCCATACCTGTATGAGTGTGTGTCAGCATATGTGTGTGTATGCAATACATCCAAGGACTTCAATGTAGCATATATAGCAAAAGGTCTTTACCTACAGATTTATGTGTGAGTGCCTCTGTGTCATATTCTCTGCTGTGTGCTATTATAATTTGCCTTGTCACTGGATGCCTGGATCATTATGGGACGGGAATTGATTAAAATGTACCTGGTGTGTATGTGCGCACTTGTATGTGTCATTTTCAGCCTGTACGTGGCAGTTCAGAAGCCTATGTGTGGGCACATGATGGCGGGTGTTTCTGTAAACATTGTGTGTGTGTGGGGGAATGTGTGAGTGTGGATGTGTGAATTTATGTGCATTTGTGGATGTACTCAGCATCAGTGCTCAATCCGTGCTTAAGGTCTCAGTGTTATCAGCTACTAACCACTTCAGTGCTAATAAAGAAAAAGGCCATGTTCTCATAGATGGGAAATCTCCCTTGGATATCAAGCGCAAGGAAATAAAGATTTCCTGCATACAGTGTCTGTGCACTTAACTGGTTGGTTACACCTGCCTCTGCAGGATTGGAAAACATAATCTTTTCCCATTTCAGTTCTACATATTCATTACATATTAAGCAGGCCATTAGGGTGTTGATGGTAATGATCAGGTTTATATACTGTGCTGCAGCAGCCTGTGCTAAAATACTACATGCTGTAGATTTTTAGTTACCACAGTCGGTGCCCCAATGACTGCTGTAACCTATTTAACCTGCATCAGTGATGGAGACCGGCACAGGGTGGCAGCCACATTCATACCTAAACATATTAATGAGGTGTGTCAGCCCTACCGAAGACAGGGCATGTAGATTTGGAATGACATTTCAACAAGTCAATGCTCTGCTTGAGTGTCTGTTTAAGTGTATGTCAGAGCTCCTGCATGTGTGTGGATTATGTCCCGAGACACACTTTGCTGCATTTTTCCTTTGACCAACCTCTCCCAACCATCTGGGCTCTTGTCCCCAGCTGTGTTCTTGCTGAACTCTGGAGCTCAGTAACCTGGCATCTGCACATATCGCTGTGAGAGGGCTGCTGTCCAAGCCGGTACCTCATTGAGGCAACCAGCCTTACTGCAGCTGTCATGGTAAACAAGCACCAAGCCCCCCTGGTTCTTCAGCGTTATTGCTGCAGGGCACTGGGAGGATAAAAGACAGATGACGCTCACTTGCTTCCCACTTCAGCAGGAGCCGTCAAGCCACTACAGTCAGAGCTGGAGTTGACAGTGCAGCCTCTGCAGATCTTTGGTTGTTCGTTACGCACGGCCGCGCTGCTGCCTCTTTTTTCTCCTCCATCTCCCCGCCCGTCCTCCCTCACTCCCTCCCTTCTCGCTCCTTCTCCTCGGCTAAGCTAAGCCTGGCTCCCATATGACCGCAGGGGGGGGTATCCAGCGCAGCACCGCTGTGTGTGCGTGGGAGGAGGGACAGTGGCAGGGGAAGCAAAGCTGGCTCAAAGCACTGGTCATGTGCTCTGTTGTTGTTGCTGTTTCCTCAAGGAGGGATCATGACTTCTTTCTCAGGAGCAGAATTACGCATTCGCTCACTGTGCTACTGAGAGCCTGAGAGCATCACCTACAGAGAAATACAGAGTTTGCCATGGCTTAAGAAACCACTGAAATGCTGGATAATGACTACTGACCCATCATCTATATAGATATTCTGAGAACAATAAACAACTTTGACTAATCACAGTATGATACAGACATCCAAACCCTTGTGGCTCATTTCACAAATAGCACATGCTTTGATTTAATCTCATATGAGGCTGAAGCTCAGTGACACTAGATAATATACATATATAGCTACAAAGGTACAAACACTGTACTAGATGTTTCTGCTCCACTGCTGTGTAAAGGCTGGAGGGCTTCCCAATGGGATGTTGTACTGCTGCAGTCAAAAAACTCTTGAGCTATATTATGATTTATGTGGGGAGAGAGTGATTGCTAATCTACTAATTGGCCAAATGAGGCTGAGGGATGCAGAGGGGAGAGACTGAGAAAACTAAAGTGAGGTAGAGAAACAGAGGAAGATAGGGAGCAGCGTTGTGTATGTCCTTGTGCATTATGCTGTATGTTGCTCTAGGCCCAATGTATGTGGGTGCACATATATGTCCATGCATAGTATTTGTTTGCAGGGCAGATTTCTAACCCAGATGGGGAAGAAATCTGGGACACTCTCTCCCACCCAGGCAGCAAATGAAACATCTCTCTGTCTAACTGATATCAACCAATAAGTAACCATCTCACACCGCACTCTACAATGCCAAAACTCAAACACGCTTGACTAATCCTTCTGAGGTCACACAGAGTTCGTTTCTAATAGTGAAAGTAGCACTTCAATATGAATGTGTCCGTCCTCTCTGAAAATGGTAAGTGCTGATGCAAAACATCTGCAAAGTATCTTTATTTCTACAGTTTGGAGGTGATCAACAGCTGAACACTGAGTACTTTTGCTTTTATTTTCAGGAACATTCACGCTCACAGAGTTTCTCACAGTTTAATAGGAAAAAAGGGGATTTGCAGCAGAGCAGATAGTGGCTTTAAACATTATGAAAACTGTATAAACAATAATGATTTTGCTCTTGAATGGTCTATTTAAATAGTTCCATCGAGTTCAAAGTAAAGGTACATTATATGTCCAAAACAGCATTACATTTCACTGAAGAAATTGTTTCTGAAACTATGATGTTACGTTTCAACTTTCAAAGTCATATTTTGCTCACCATTTTACATCAGTTGAACTGATAATAGAATACCAGTGCATCAACTGACAGGGACCTTGATGTATCAGAATGCAATACAGAATTATTTTTCAATTTTTTTTCATGACTGGAGTGAAAATTAGTTATTAGATTTTGGACATTCATTTTACTAGTGTCAGTTAACTTGAAAATATGCCCAACAAACATTTAATATTAGGGGCACATAGAGCAATTAAATGCAATTAGTATTGCATATATACAATTCTTGGTAGGCTTGCAGTTGTGCCATGTGCTTTCCATTTTCAGATGATGGATTGAACAGTGCTCCGTGAGATGTTCAAAGCTTGGGATATTTTTTTATAATCTAACCCTGCTTCAAACTTCTCAAAAACCTTATCCCTGGCCTGTGTATTCCTTTGTCGTCATGGTGCTTTTTGTTCACTAATGTTCTCTAACAAGCCTCTGAGGCCATCACAGAATAGCTGTATTTATACTGAGATTAGATTACACACAGGTGGACTCTATTTACTAATAAGGTGACTTCTGAAGGCAATTGGTAGCACTGGATTTTATTTAGGGGTATCGGAGTAAAGAGGGCTGAATACTTTTGCAAACCACACTTTTCAGATTTTTGTTTGTGAAAATTTTGAAAACCACGTATCATTTTCCTTCCACTTCACAATTATGCGCCACTTTGTGTCGGTCTATCACATGAAATCCCAATAAAATATATTTGTGTTTGTTGTTGAAATGTAAACAAAATGTGGAAAAGTTCAAGGGGTATGAATACTTTTGCAATATATATATATACCCTTCCTGTCTATTCCTGTAAACAGTTACATATCTTCAAATTCCATGCCCATACTTAATACCCAACTTTAGTTTTAAAAGTTGTACTGTAGGCTCCAGGCTCAAGCAGGGATTTCCTGGTGATTTCTCTACTGTCACAGAAAACATTTTACATCTTTTTTTCAGTAATACTTCTGTAGTACTTCTCGTGACTAGAAAATTTACTTTGACACATAAAATCTGTGGAGTGTCTCTTTAAGGTAAATTTACCCTGCTAATGTACAACCAAACAGCTGTTTATACATACCGCACCTTCATGTACCTTCTGTGGTGATGTCCAGAGGTATTTAGGGAAACACTAACTATAGAAGAAATACACAAAGTAGGTTGAGGGAAACTGGGTTGAACAAAACAGCTAATGAAACACTCCTGGAAGTAACTCCTCAAACACAGACTTATGATGTATAATGATACTTGTCCAGTCTTAACAACAGAAGACCACAGAAATGAGAAAATCCCGGGTTTAAATATTGTATTAACTGTACAAATAAAACAAAACTGCAATGATTTGTAGTTGGCACACCCTTCTCTGTGCTAGTAAAGAGGGTCAGTTTCTGGAATGAAGTCTGTCCCTCGTCTCCTGCCCTTGTAGTGATCTGATGCGACTGGCTGGAGTTCAGGGGAAAGGGTAATATCTGAGAGCCCAACAGAGACAGAGTGGAGCTGGTGTTTCTGAATCACTGGGTCAGTGGGTCACAGACATCACTGGACATCCAGGGAGTCAACAACTCTGTGTTTCTTGGAGCTCCTAAGGATTTACTCATGATTACCAAATGCAGCTGTGAAAAATGTGATTGGCTCAGTAACACACATGCAAACACACACATACACTGATACAGGAGTAAGCCCCTGTGAGAGTTGCACACACAGAGCACAGACCCTCTGATACAGAGAGCAGTCACCTAGAGACTGAAGCTGTGTTTAAACTCCATTACGAGTACAGTCTCTCTAATTAAACCAATGTTTTAATTAGGATTTGGACAGCCAGGAAAGAGGAGGGATAATAACGTTCATTTATCCAACAGAGAGCGTGTATTTCAGATGACTCCCATCTTCAAGTATGCTGGGTGGATGGCTTTGTGTGTGATCTGACACTGACTCGTCATAGTGCATTATTAACTCAAATGCTGGTGTCATTTACATGTGAAAAGAGAGAAAGACTTTGGTGATTAGACTCCATTGCTGTTAGAAAGTGTAGGCCCATATACAGGATTTCACGGTGACTAGACGCTGTAGGTGGTGGAGTAAAGCTTCTAGGTGATTGATGGAAACTCTAGTTGAATCTCTTAGATGTCCAGGAAGTCATGGAAGTGATGGGCAGGTTGTGGATTATACAATATGGTGTCTGAAAAAGACAGAGTGACTTTTATTTATTTATTTTTTTGAATTTTATCATAATTTAAGAATGTCATCCAATGCCTGATTGGCTCAAGGAATGCAGACAGAAAGATCACTGGCCACCACACAGGTGATGTCAGAATTATGAATGTAAATATAATAATATTAGGGTTAAAGGGACTAAAAGGGGTGGATATCTAAAAATTCCTAAATAGCTTTGCCACGGAGAAGCAAACTTGGGTAGAAAATGGGAGGAAGATCTTATAAACTGATGAGGACTGCGGGAAAAGAATATGTATTACTAGTCAAAAGTTGATGTTCAAGCAGTGTTTTGTGGAAGCAAGGCTCCTTTTTTGATTTGATTGAGAACTGAGTTAAATACAAAGAATAAAAAATGTATTTTCCTCCTCTCTTCTCTCTTTCCGCTTGTCTCTTCCTTTACCCTGCTCTCAGCGGCAGATGGCGTGCCAGTCCAGAAAGATGGGGAGCAGGTAAGTCTTCAGCAATCCCTCCGGATCAACCCTCTTGTTGACTTCCTCTGACAGTGGACTGTTGCCACTCCATCTGAGGAACCAACATGGCTGCTGATTTAAATACCCGCAGCTACATGATGAGCTACTGAAAGCTCGCACTTCTAGCTCTCTGTAACTCAAGGTACCAGTGCTAACACTAGTAGATAGTAGATAGTAGATAGTCACTGCCAGTCGCTTAACTTCCACTACACTTCCCTGTGCAAGATGGGGTAGCGTAGCCGGAAGACCGAACAATCGCTGATTCGGTTGGCTCATTGCTGTTGCAATGGCTCTCTCGTGCTTGATGGCCATCTGACAGTCACTGCTCAGTGCTGGTTCAAAGCAAAACAGCAGAAGCATCACTCACTCTTTCACTTTTTACACACCATTACTATATCCTGCTCTCCTCACCTCTCCTCTCCTGCTGCTATACTGTTCCCGACACAGGAGAGGGAACCATTTTGGACTAAAATGGAGAGAAGTTCTACTTTTACTTTTTCTCCAAATGCACTGTGGACTGATTCCATCATTTATTTATGCATCGTGCCCCAGAGCGCCCTTTGGTCCTACGGAGAGGAAAAGAAACAAACGCACACATCAGCTTTGTCAAAGTGTCTCTAGAGTGTTACATCTCTCATCATGCCCACTCCTGTGGAGGGGGAGAGAGAGAGAAAGATGGGGAGAGAGTCAAAGAGTGAAGAAGTGAAAGCAAAGAATAGAAAAAGAGAAAAACAAGGAGTTAAGAAAAAAAACAGAAAGAGGCTGATATAGAGCTATCTGGATACACACTGCATGTAGCTGATTGTAGTCACTCCCTCTTCAATCAGCATTAGATGTCCTTTTGAATACATTTAACAGCCTGGTGACCAGCAGTGATCAGCAGCAAAGTAAATTCATTCAAGTAATACCTGAAGGATTTTCCCAGTTTTGGTTGTTTTGTTTTTTCCGCTCAGCCTCGAATGTTTGAGCAGATCGACAGGAAGGTGAAAACATTTAAGCACAGCCATCGGTGTCTCCAGTCTAGTTACAGAAACTCCCGCTGATAGAGAGAAATTGTGTGGCAGAGGCTGCTGCTTATCTGCTTTGTCCCCAGCATCTGACTCTACACACAGACACACACACTCACTCCCCGTCCTCCTGTTAGCCTCAGTCCCCTGTCTGTCTGCAGCATCAGATAGCGTTTGACGCAGCACTGACATCTTTCTCACACACGACTTTCCGCTGGCTTTCAGTGTTTTTGGCAGCACATGTAACCAGAGTGGAGACTCATTCATCCGTAGCGTATTCACTCTGCTATACATAACGAAGCAAATATACTGATCCCTGTTTAATCCCCTCCCTTCTCCCCATCATTCTGGTCTTAACTTCTGCCTTCCTTGTTTCCTGGAAAATCCTGTGTATCTGTCTTTCTTTTTTCTTCTCTCTTCTCGTAATTTCTTTCTTGTCCTCGGCATGTCCAATGTGCAATCCCTGCTCTGTCCCTCCTCTCTTTGTCTCCCATCCTCCCCCCACCCCTACCCCCCATGCATGTCACTGTTCTCTGTCCTGTCACTCTCTTACTCTTTCCCGCTCCTTCTTTCCCCATCCCTCTCTCTCCTCCTATTTCTCTTCCTCAGCATGGACGTTCAGAATTTTCATGGGAAGGAATCAATGTAAGTGTTGTGACACCATTCCTTCGTCCTATACTTTTGTTTCTCTATCTACTTGTTTTTTTCACCTTTTTTGATTTAACGCACCTTTTAGCCATCCACTCTTTTCCCCGTCACGACCCCCCTCCACCCTGGCTTTACAGTTGATCTTTTTGGGTTTTTCGTAGTTGTGCACGGTAGTGAGCACAGTCAGAATCACTTATTGGTACACAGTAACTTGGTATCAGGATTTGGGTAATGCAGATTTTATCTATTGTATTAACCCAACATCTCCATCACTTCTCCTCCCCACTCACTCCACACTCTCGATGTCTTCTTGTGCACTGCCACACTTCCCATACTATCCTTTTCTACACACTTTTTCCCTCGCCTCCATCCCTCTCTCTTCTCTCACTCTAGCTGTCTATGGAAGACACCACATCCATCCTGCCTCGGCTCAAGAGGAACTCAAACGCCTACGGCATTGGGGCTCTGGCTAAGTCTTCTCTGTCAGGTGTGTCAGGTGTGTGTCTGTGCTGTAACTGGTAAACGACCCCATGTTGGCTCCGCCCTCAGTGGGCACTGGAGTCAGCATGGTACCCGAAACGGGTTCCCCTGTATCACTTCCTCTCCACGCTGTGGTAACACTCGTCAATGGCTCCCCGTGTGTCATTGATGGAATTAAATCAGCCTGACAAAAACACACCCACACACATAATGCATCGTCATACAGCTTGTTCCTCTAAGAAAAGGTGAGTGTTGAGTGGGAAGTGTAGTTTTTATGTTAAGTGGTTGTGAAATTGTGGTGTCCTGCACAAGTATTCGTATGGATGTTCTGAACCGTGTAAAGTGCTGAGAGTTAAGTGTAGTGTAGTGAAGTGCTTTCTTTTAGTGCATTGGTTTTGGTTCAATCCAGCTGTTTTGTGCAGTGCAGTTTATTTAAGTCCAGTGAAATGTATTACAGTACAGTGAAGTGTAGTGCAGCTGCTGCACTGTGTGGTGTGGTTCTGATTTGTCCTGTAATTTATTCTCATAATTTATTCATAAATCTCATCTCCATGCGCCACCATCAGAGAGAATCAAGCATCCAGGGACTTACAGTATGTGTCATCATGTGTTGGCCACATGAAATATGGAGCACAGCCCTTATGCAGACATCAGCTGGTGTTAGCTTGGCAGCAGGAAATGGATTTCTTCTTTAAAAAATGTATGTTCTGCAACGTTTGCACAAGTCAAGTTCACATACAGACAGCGAGGAGAAAGAGAGCTGTTTTCTGCTTACCCAGCGCAACTTAGCAGAGGTGCGAAAGCTATCATGTCAACAAACCATCCTCTCATTACTCATGCCATACAGCCACTTCACCCCAATTAACCTATTCCATCCCACAATGCACCTTTGTCAGACAAGACACATTCATTCCCTCCTCTCCTTCCTATAGCCTGTACAGGCGGTGGCTTAGTCTCATTAAACCCATGAACTTCGCCTCCACAACCTTTGTCATTAAGCTATTCCCATAATCCATGTTCATGAAGACTACCATTAAACCAAAGGCATTTGAATAGTAAGGTTCGACTGACAATGTCTTTTATACTGGTTCATCTTGGCTGAAGCTGCGAATGGATGATATTTTATAAGCACATATTCGATTGACCCAAATGTGCCCCAGAGGTTATTCTGGGCTTATTCAGGATTGCACCTAGAATCTCATCTAACCAAATTTATAAAATACGACAGGAGGTGTTATTACTAATAACACTTCAAAATTATGATCACACATATTTATATATACTTGGACCACTACAGGTCAGCCTCTATGGTAATTATCAATCATACAGTAAAGATGAAAATAATAAACTGCATCATATCAGGTCATATTTTGAGAACAAAACTCACTGTCAAATTATATTGTCCCAGTTGCCAAACCAGTTTATCAGTCGAACCCTACTGGAAATCCATCCACAGCAATGCACACTTGATGATAACATGTCTGTCTGTCTGTCTGTCTCTCCCTTTTCTTTCTGTTTGTCCCTCCTATGTTCCCACCACTTTATCTCCAAACTACAAACCTGCCGCTTCACTTCCTTTCCCATCTTTCCTCACATGCTGTATCCCTTAACTCCTCTGACCACAACTGGATCAACCTCTGATTTCCTACTTCTTCTACATTCCTCCCATCCTTTTACCTCGCCACCTTCTGTCCCACGTCTTTTCCACCACCAGGGGTAACCCGCACTATGAAGGAGAGAGTGACCAAGCCCACAGCCATGGCCCAGGGTCGCGTCGCTCACATGATCGAATGGCAAAACTGGAGCATGCAGACGGTGGGTGCAGGGGGCGTCCCGCTGCCCCGCATCTCTACCCAGGAGCGGGAAAAAGAGCGGCGGATGGAGAGTGACGCCTACAGTGACCTCAGTGATGGAGAGAAGGAGGCCCGATTCGCTGCAGGTTTGGAAACACACAGACAAGGGCAGGCACTCCACAGAGCCTGTTAACTGTCATCAGCAGAATTATGTGCTCATCACCTCACTTTCTGGGATAAATGCCAGTTTTTCAGCCAGTTAGGAATAATGCAAGTCCTCACCATGATCCTTTTCCTTGTCCTCTGAATTCCGACCTCAGGTATCTTGCAGCAGTTCGCAATCTCAGAGGCAACACTCCTGGCCTGGTCATCAATGGATGGAGAGAGCCCGCGGTCGGGCTCGAATCAGGGCAGTGTGGCTCATCTAAGTGAGATCAACCAGGAGAGCATTACCAGTCGAGGTAAAGGACTTTGAGTATATGACTGAAGTAACTTGTGTTGTAGAATCTAACAGTCTTTACATGAGGGCAAAGTTTATGTAGCCTCAAACCATGAAGGCATACACTAAATGGTATTGTAAAATAAAGTAACAATATGCTATGGGAAAATTTGTCATCAGTTGTGGAAGAAGTATTAGGTCTTTTGCTTTTGTAATTGAGAAAATACTCAATTAGACGTTCTACATTCGAAATTTAAAAGTGGTACCATCAGTACCATCAGCAAAGTGTACTTAAAGTTATATTAATGGATTATATAAAACAAATCAAACAAAAAGTTATGAAATTACAGTACAGTTAAAAGATAAATAGATAATTAAAATCAACTAAAATGAGGAAAGGCTCTTTTTTAAAAGTATGTTTTAAGAAGAGTTCACTGACTCAGCGGCCCTGATTTGCTCGGGCAGGCTGTTCCAGGGCCTCGGGGCCCTGCCTGCCCTTTAGTTTTCAGTCGACACTCTGGAACAGTCAAAAGACCTCTGCTTGAGGATCTCAAGGTACATGCTGGTGCTTATGGGAGAGAGACCATGAAGAGCTTTAAAAATAATGAATCAAATTTTAAAATCTATTCTAAATATATTGGGAGCCAGTGTAATGAAGCTAAAACGGGTGATGTGACATTTCTTTGTTCCAGTTAGAAGAAAAAGAAAGATTAACACTGCTGATGAAGTTCTGTGTAAGCAGGATTTTATCTTGCAGCTGGTCAAAGTAACGCCAATGTTTTCAACTTGATGTACTGTTGGCTATTTTGATATCACCTGATCATATGTTTTGTACCTTGATCTGATTTATAGCTGTCAAGTAAATGTAGCAGAAAAAACAGTTATTTCCCTCTGAAATGTGGTGGAGTAGAAGTATAAAGTAGCATAAAATGGAAATTCTCAAATAAAGTAAAACTGTACTTAAGTACAATGATTGAGTAAATGGACTAAATGTTCCATCACTAGAATACAGCATATTTTGTATATATTTGATATAATATCTAATATCTAATAGCATATATTTAATATGTTGTAAAGAGTAATAATGATGGAATATATGACCAGTATTTAAACAGCTGCGTCTTTGTGTAGGTGCAGACAAGCAGCTTGTCGTTAGCATGTGTCATGTTGCTAAGTAATGAGAACATACTGTTCCATCTCCTCTCTAGCAGGCACGTTATTAATTTCACATTTTCCAACATAGACTGTTGGAAGATAAACCCATTGCATCACACATACACACACACACACACACACACACACATATATATATATATATATAGCAGTTTTTATTCCACAGCACTGTTTTCTCTTTTCTCCTCATAAAGTTAAAGGTGCAGACAATTATTATGATTGCTTTGTTGTTGTAAGATAAACCTCCTTAAGGATATGGTGCTTTATTAATGCATTTGCATCAAATTATCTCCTCTTTTTTTAGTCAAACGTTTAGCACGGGGTAAAAATATGCAGCTGTGTTTACTCTCTGGCCCAGTTTATACCCATCCTCTTGAGAGACTGATAAACTGCATGAAATCAAGCTTGTCTGCATTATACAGTTTGACACAAGTGATGAACCAACAGTGAAAGGTGTGCCAGTGCTCAAACTGTATTCAGCACATCTCTGAGAGTTTCTGCCATAACACTTATTTAGCCAAGAGTTTTTTCTGCTGAGTTTTTTGATTTTGCTCCCAGTCAAACCTACTTATTCTGTTCTGCTGGCCAGATCAAAGGCAAAATTCAAAACTGATTTACTTTGTTGTGCTTCAGACTCCTCTTAATTCTATGATAACAGCTGAAGCCAGATTACCCAATCACAGTTAACTGTATCAGCATTGTCACAGGCTAAATTGTTGGTCATTAGAGGCTGGAAATTTAGAAACTTTAGCTGAAATAAAATGCTGATGTTTTGCCAGACCAAAAATGTTGAGTTTGGGATTTAGTTCTGAATTAAAACCAATAAAAAAACAGCATCACATTAGGATTTCCCTGGGTTTATATTTCTTGATATTATGAAGATCATATTATGAAGATGATTTAATCCGTTGTGCTTTTTGCTACTAAAACTTGACCCAAATCCTATCATCTTCATGTTATCAACAATTCTACCAGTCTGAGCATTAATAGCCGCTGCTGCCTTTTACATTTTTTCCAGATCAGATATTGCACCACTCCTCAGCAGAGGTGTGGCCTCACACGTACGTTTCCCAGGGCCACTACTGCCTCTCCTCCTCTGATGCCTGGGAGCCGATCAACAACGATCCCTCCGTTGTGGCGTCTCCCCCTGCTGGCTCCTACGTTATGGGGACTGATGGGTTTGACGGGCAGGCGGCGCACTTCCTGTCGCAGCAGCAGCAGCAGCAGTTCACTCTCCAGCAGCAGAGTCAACTACAACAGCTGCAGCAGATCCAACAGATCCAGCACTACCAGCAACAGCAGCTCCTGCAGTATCAGCAACAACAGGTGACTGAGGAAGAGCAGGTGGAGCCTCACGTGTGTGGCTGTGAGATACCAGATGGCGTTTAAATATAGTATTTGAGCATGTTTACTGTTGCTCTAAGTCACTCCAATAAGGCATTAACCTTGGGTGCCTGAGCAGTCCCTATGAATCCGAAAGAAACCTCAAATTTTCATTTTACAAGAAAAATGTAACTCCCTGGTTTATAAAACTTAAAAAAAACAAAAAACAATTAGATAGATATCAGTCAGCTAAAAAGAAACATTCTTGGCCTTGAAAAGAATATTATAGGAATTAGCAGTTTAACAAATAATGTCACCTCCAGTTTTGTCGTATTATCTTTATTTCTTTTTTTTATTGTTTCTGTGGTGATTTGGCTAACAAAACACTTTATTTTACTGGTTTCCTGTAATTTCCTAGAAAGCAATTGATATGTTACTCAATTAAATTAACAAGATTCCTGGAAAGGACAATGTGATTTGGTAATAATTAAAGAGAACATTTTTCACCAGCTGAACATGAATGTGTTTCATAGTTCATTCTGATTAATTGGTAGTATAACCTCAAATATCAGTGCACAGCACATCAGCTGAAAATGCGGAAATGTATTTTCTGTCTACAGGCAAGAGTACAATTCAACATATAGTACATAAGATAAAGTTAATTTACTTTGGTTTAAATGGAGCTTTGCTTTCCAGAAATTGATTTCTAGAGGAAATTCTTCTACAAATCAGAAACTCAGCGCAAGTATCAAAGGCCACTAACAAAGAAGTTGTTTAACACCCATAAGGGAAAACACAAATTCTTGCTTTAAACAGCAAGTTGAAGCCAAAATGAAATGATAAGCCTCTCATAAGTTCATCAAAAAAATCTCCTCCTGCACACAAAGAAAAACAGCATTAATCCCTGGCATAGTCATAAAGTGGTTTACAGTAGACTCTTTACTGTATTGCCTTCCTAAGCCTTTTTTTCTTGGCCGCAGATATGAGGCTTTGTGTATTTTGTCAAACTGCTTGGTGCTGTGTCACCTCTTGTCATGGAAAAAAGACCTGAGTTGAAAAAAACAAGCAGCAGATCTCAGCTCTGTCTCTACCTCTTCCTCCTCACCCTGTTTCTAGTCGCTGGAGCACAGGCTGCACAGTGCCAACCACTCTTTGCAAGCGACGCCCAACAGCACCATCCACAGTCTGGTCCATCCCGTTCACCCACCATTGGTCGATCTGTGGAACACGGGGCAGATGGAGGCCTATCAGACGGAGGCTGGAGGCTACATGGGTGTGGCGGCGGTGGTGGAGCCGAGCCTCTGCGTTCCCTCTGGAGATGAGATGGTGGGAACAGAACACTCCCCACTACTGGAGCAGCAGGAGGAGGAGGTCAAGGTGAGGTGAACGATGGGTTGGATTACATAAAGTCACATCTTCAGTGTAATTTTAATATATTTCTTCAATATATTTGATATGTGAAAAGTTGAGCAAGCACTGTAAAAGATGATACAGGTGGTTTTATTTAATTAGTTTTCTTATTCCAACCAACTACAAGTCATGTACCATTTACATTAATTATGTAGATTGTTTGATAATGATTATAGTCATTAATTAAGCAAAAATGGCAAACTGTCTCTAGCTTCTCAACTGTTAGGATATGCAGCAAACTAATTTGATTAAACAGCTTTGAAAACCCATTTTAATTGTTGTGGTCTTGCAGGGGAACTGAATATTTTGACCTACAACCTTAAAGAGGCACATCACTGATTTTACTCAGCCTGTTCAAACAGAGTCTTTTTGAGGTTCTGGAGGGAACTTTCCCAAAGTTTGAAAAAAATAAAGCTGGTGATGTTAAGAGGTGTTGGCTTTGAAAAAAGTGGGCAATTATTATGCTGGGAGGCTCCAATAAAAGTCTTCTTTATATCTGCTTATATTATATTGCAATAGTAAATTGCTTAAGTACCCCTTAAATGCACAAAACTAGCAAATTCATGTATACTCTTCATGATGTGGCCACTAGTTTTCATCATAGAAAACTAAATGTCATGGATTACCCATTTCAAGTAAGTCTTTCCCAATTAATCTTCATACGCCTGAAAGAATCAACATATAAACCTATGGAAGTAATGTAAATAATGGAAGACTTGTAGCTTGGACCCGTACTTACATTCAGAAGGTTAATTAGTAATGTATAGATGTGAACCTACTGCTGAACACCTTCTGTGTGTGACCTAAGTTTGACTGGACCTTCTGAGTGTGTTTTGCTCCATCTGTTCTGATCAGGAGGAAGAGGTGATGCTGTGCATGGAGCCAGAGTCGGCCATGTTGACTCCGCCCACACAACAAGGGGATGCCTCTGGTGGCAGTAGTCCGGGGCAACCGCCGGCAGAGCCAATCACAGAGCGGAAAGCCTCCGATGTCACCTCCGGACTCGTTCAGACAATAGAGGAGAAGGATCAGGAGGGGCCTGATGCCTCCATGACAACCAACTGAGTTCCTGGCTGTCGAGAGACTCTTTATTACAAACTGACAGGGAGTCAGTGGGGAATGAGCGTAATAATACAATATATATCTATTAATCTGTTCCTTTTCAGGTATGAAAAACACAACTTTTTGGCTGCGAGATGAATTTAAAGTGGTGAGAAAAACCTTTGGAAGTGGACTCACAACAAGACAAGAGTTGATGCAACAAAGGACACCTATTTCTTTGTAAGCCTTACATCCCAAAGGTAATTAAAGAGAGGAGAGAGGACGGAGAAACTGAAGAGGAGGAGGAGGAGGAGCACCAACTGACTGAGACATTTCCTTCAGGATTAATGAACCCACACTGCGATGAAGAGGAGGGGAACCGAAACATGCATGCTTTTTATGAAGACAAGCAACTCGACCCTGTCATCGTCTCATAACGATAATGAAAATCTATCATAATAGAACGTTATAATAAGAATAATTTTTTAATAAAGCAAAAAAAAGAACAACACAAAATCTATGTATAAGTGTATAATAAGATATAATAGTTTTCCTGTGGGAGAACTACTCTGTTTACAGCTGTTACTCAACATATTAGATAGCGTTTAATCAAATTAATTTCCCTGTCATATCGAACACACGGCATACTTTAAAAATGGCAGCCCATACAATTTCACATGCAATTAAAGCAGGCTCAGAAAATGTCAGCATTTCAGTGAAATGCAGATTATCCCTCTAAAATAAATTCTTCTATGACGTTGTGGCACCAGGATGCCCGAGGCACAACCCAGGGACAGGCCTGTCCTGCGGACCGCACACCCTAAACTCTGCACAGATAAGGATTGTACTATAAGATAGTGTGCTTCCTACTCTGTCACTCTGTATGCATGTTCCTTCAGAGTACTATGGAGTACCTGTACTATACAGCACTGTATAGACTTTGCACTGAACCATAGTGTCCCAGGTGGGGCCACGGCAGGCCTGCGGTGGGCATGAGCTGCAAGAAACAAAGACAGAGCTGCATAAGCGGATTTCTTTTGCACTGATGCAATCCAACAGATCAGAGGTTGCCTTTGGACGGATGATGTTACCCAGTTCCCACTCTGAAAGCTTTCAACACCACCGACAACCAAAACCGAGCCACTTAACAACACAAACCCTCAGCTGCTTTTTTTTTCCATAGACGTAGTCGCGGTAAAATTGAGGATGATAACCACTATTTGAATGTACTGGAAGACAGAAGGCAGTGCACGGGTGTTTTTGATGTCTCCTCGCGGTCCACATGGAAGCGGATCAAACTTTGTTACTAAACAAAGATAAACAAGCGAGTCTTTTAAAATTGCGGGAGGGATCTATTGAAAATGGATTCACTTCTTGCTCACCTGGACCACCACTACACACACACATACACATACACAAATACACACACACACACACACACACACACGCACACACGAATATCTAAATTGTAACCAGCAATAGACAGGCCAAACACTGGCTCTCCAACAGACCAGTGCCAGTTCTGTCGTATAGATGTAAATAGTCTGAGAATATTAAGAAAATTGCCTCTCACTCACAGTCACAACTGTTTTACTACAGTATGATTTCTTTATTTTTTTACACCTCTCAGTCTCACTTTATTTTGGGATTGCTCTCAAGCTCACAGTTATTGGCATGAATCTTTTTTTTTTCCAACGGGAGGAATGTTTGGCAATTTCTCAAACTGGAGAGTGTTTCATCCAGCGAATCCATCAGTGGGGAAACAAAAGAACACTAGTATGTCTGAGTTCATGGGGGACATTAGAGCCCATGTGTCGCTCAATCAGCCAATCAGGGAATAGAACAGAAGACGAGGACTGAACACTAGAGCCGTGTTTAACGGTGTCTTCCTGCTCATTGTGATTACTGTGAAGCAGCTGCCTGGAGTGTGATAGTGATTATAGTGACGTTTGAGGAAGCATGTCATCTTTTATTTTTTTCTTTCACACGTGGAAGAAGAGGAGTTTTCCAGCGAGGAGGGGAGCTAAACAGAGACAGTGCAGAACATGGACTTTCTGTACATGACTCACTGATGAACTTTACAACAAAACACAACCACTGTTTTCATCTTTTCTCTGTTGGGGGAGCACCTTCTTCTCTCACTTTGATGATTGTGTAAGAACCTTTTGAGATAAAAAAAAAGTGAAACGGTTTATTGACTTGAATGAATTTATTTAATGATTGCTTCTTTATGCAATGTTGGGAATGATGTTTATTTTTCTACTGACTTGTTGAAATCCCTTCAAGTATAAGTTAGAATAGGTGTCACAGTTGTAAAGCAGTCTTGTTTTGGCCTAGTTTTGAGCACTTTGAACACAAGAAAAACACACAGTTGTCAAGAGATTAGAGACGGATAGTTTGGCAGCTCTCAATTATAACAAATCTATCTTTTTTTTCCAGAGATTCTTGTTCGTGACTCACACAAACTAGATGGCTCAAAACTGCCTAACAGGGTTTCTTTACACAGTGGTACATATTAATTTATTTATTGAACAATTACTTGGTGGGGAGGAATATTGTGACAGCTTGTACAGCGTCTATAATTTCATGTAGGTACCAACCCTTCTGGGAGCAGTATCTTTTCTTTGTGATTCACTCGGTTTTAAAGACATAATGTGGTGGAAAGACCTTTGCTTTATATTTGTTGATTTTTTGATTGTTGAACAACTCCAAGGCTAATTTGGGCTTGGCTAAAATGATATATTAGTTCATAAGTAAACGTGCATGGACTTGGTGAAAAGACACTGCTTCAAATTGGGTTATTTTTCTTTCTTTCTTTTTTTGTTTATCAAAATGTCACTGAATGAATAAACTAATAACAAGAAGCCAAATATATTTATGTGGATGTTAAGGTTTACTGATCACATCTTTGTTAACCGACTGTTTCGCAATTGAGTTCCTCTTTTTGTATAATTCTACTGCCATCTTCTAAGAGTTACAGTAACTTTTCTGCAGGCATGATGCTCAAAATCTGCTTCTGGTCCTCTGCCTTTCCCCTTCTCTCTCTCTTTCTATCTCTTTTTGTGTCTGTTCGATATATTTGTGTCTGTCTGTATGTCTGTCTCTCAGTGTACAGTAAGTTGTCTGCTGTCTTGTTGGAGGAATCACTGCCTAAAAGAAAATGTTTCTATGTTAACCAAAGGGGATTTGAGGCAATCAGACATGTAACATACATATAATTTGGAAATGTGTGGCAAAAAAAAGTAACCGCTGTAAAAAAAAAAAAAAAAAAACGCTGTGAAAAATTGGATGGCTTCTGTAAAAGTCTGTATAAAATTGGATATATTTGTTTGAAATGAGGCAGTGTGACTGGTGATACCAGTGCACACCCATGGCACTCACACCTATGCATGCTTGTTGGCTGGTTGTCACAGGATGGTTCTTCCACGTGGTTTCCCTCTCTCTCTCCTCTTCTGTCAACAATTCTCCATTTCTTCCTGTTTCTCTTCCTCTCCCCTCTTTTTCCTGCACGACAGAACCTCCTACGCCTTCCTCCAGCTTCTTTACCTGTCTCCTCTTCTTTTCCTCTGGTGGAGAAAGAGCAAATAAACAAACCAACAAATGGCATTTCTTGTGCATATGTGTGGATATCTTTTCCAGGGTGTAAATAATTGATTCTCACACGTTCACCCTTTTCTCTCTAGAGCCTCAACATGTGTGATATGTCTCTTTTTAACCATATTTGCTGGCAAACAGTTGCTCTGGCCAGCTCATTGGCGCAGACAGAACAGCAATCACCAGGGAACTGGCAGCAGTGTAATCCAGCCTGTCATGCTTTCCCAAAAATATTCCTCTCCAGTCTTCATCAGGGATTTTATGCCAGGAGAATATTAATGACAGTTTCACAGCGACATGCCTTCTCTAAGAGGACTAGCTACTTATTTGTTCAAACTCACACAGGAGACTGAAACACACTCTTGACCTTCACAGCACAAGAATCTTTGTCTGTTCAGAGATATTCTCTTTTCAAGCCTGAACGCTGGAACACTATCACTGATAATGGTGATTTCATTTGGTCCACCACCAGCTACTGGATGGATGGCCATGAAAGTTTGTACAGACATTCAGGCCTGAATTCAGGATGAATTATAATAACTTTGATGATCTCCAGCCTGTATTTAAATAGATATACAGCACTGTCCAAGAAGGCTTGTCTGAGTAACAGATATGTCCATTTGAAGGCTTATCAGATGCCAAAACACTTCACTGTTTATAATACTCAGAGATAGGATTACACAACTCCAGAAAGTTTTCAGCTGCAACAATTATCTTTTGTTGCAACAATCTTGAGCTAAACAGTAGACAGGCAGTGTTCATGTTTGCATTATTTGATCAGGAACTGCAATGCCTTAACGGATGACATTGCGTTGCGGTCAAACAGTTGAGCCAGTTTCAACTTTTTTTCCCCAGGGGACCTTGTATTTTTTTGTTGGAGCCCCGACTGTGCTGCTGGACTGGCTCCATTCAAATGAATGGATGCATTTTTTCACCACGGCTAAAGTCGGTCTGATCTCAGCTACTTGAAAAACTAATGACAATCACATCAGCCTCAGCTGTACTTTGTGTTTAGAGCTAAACATCATTATGTTAGCATGCTGGCTTTAGCATTTAGCTCAAATCACTGGCTTTGTGTCTAAATACAGCCTCACAGTGCCGCTAGTGTAACTATAGTAAGTTTTTCTTGTAGTCATTGTTGTCAATAATTAAAATAAGCTAGTAGGCAATTTTAATATTTATTAACTTTAAAAATTACAGACTGTTAATAAAGATTTGAATATTTACCATACAGCAATAATATGATAAATGTAAGATATAATTTAAAATGAACCTCAATCAGTAAACTTTAAATGAATGATCTCTGTGACCTCTAGGTCAAATTAATTAAGTCTTTAACTATATATATATTATATTACCTCATTGCTGTCAATTCATTTTTGATCAATGGTAGTTAATGTAATTAACAGTAACATATATATAGATGTACGTCTACAGTCAACCTTTCCAAGCTATGGATGGATTGAACATCAGTGATTGGTTGGACTGAACATGTTTGTCTGTCCGTAGTTCAAAAGACACAGGAAGGCACCTGAGATTTTGAGAGTGAAAAAGTGAGATTGTTGTAAGAGTAGAAAAAAAATCCTGTTCTACAAGTTTCAGGAGCTTTGTGTGCAGCAGCTCGTCCTGCTCGCTGAGAGCTGATTTTCTGTGGGGGCTGCAGGTGAGCCCAACTCCTGTACCCAGACAGCAGCTCTGTCTCTGGGGAAGAAGACTGAAATCAAAAGAAGTCTATATGGGATCGTCCGACTCCTCACTCTCCCCCTCCTCCTGCAGGGAGGATAGTTTGAGGACAGGGCTGGTGAGTGAAATAGGGGAGGCAGGAGGTGAGGGTGAGGTAGGGGCGGAGGTAGAGGGGGACGCCGGCTCCTGGGAAGCACCGTCAGTTCCTCTTGTGGTGGCAGGGCTGACACTGGTGCACCCAGTGCTGCTGGGGGTGGAGGAAGCAGTGTCACACCCGGGAGCTTCTCTGAAAGACGCCTGCCCTTGGGAATCCTCCTTGGACTCCTTTCTCACTTGCTCCCCTTCCCTCCTGCTCCCCTCCACCCACAGGTCTCTGTCCCGAGTGGGGGAGGAAGGAGTGGATGAGGGAGGCTGGTGCTTCTTGGTTTTCCTGCTGGCGTCTCTGAAGCTTGCCAGAGGGGGACGAAGCCTCACACCGCTGCGAGTTGAGCCCTCTATAGCTTTCTGTAACTGTTAGAAGAGAGAACACATAAGGCACAGACTCGTGCTGAAGTGACAATGTTGGATGTGACAATGGATTACTTAAGAGAACATCCAGGGAGATGAGTTGAAGGCGGCTAATTAAATAACCACATGAATCAAAGCGTAAAACATAATGAACCCTGTGATAGAACAACTGCCCACAATGTGATCATCACATTTTGCTGTCATGCTGCATTACAGGATCCAAACCAAGAGAAGTGATAACAACATTCGGATAAAGAAAAATATGTGACTTTACCTCTTTCAGTGCCACGACACCCACCAGCTTTCCAATACTTGTGACATAGGCGTGACTGAGACCCAGCAGAGAGAACAGAGTGTGGGTCTGAGTAATGAGAGAGAAAAGGACATGATCCAGTCAGTGTTAAATGTATTGTAGTGTGACAGTACTCTGCTCGCATGGCTGCACTGTTCCTTGTAAACAAGTAAAAGTGAAAAGATATGGCTTTGCTACACTGAATGAATCACAGCATGAAATTCAAGATTCAGGATTCAAAGAGTTATGGTCGTACGGGCAGAGAATAAGCTGCAGCTAGCTGTTTGCCCTTACTTCCTGTCATCTGTAAAACATTAAAATAAAGCTTTAAATGCATACTCCTGTATTTTAGCGTTGTACTTCCATAAGTTGGGGGACTCACAGGAGAGAGATTTTTTTTAAGGTCAAATCTTGACTTGTAGTGTCTTGTATGGGTCAAGTTCCAAAATCACTGTATCCTACATTTCCCATGATGCAAATCTTTCATTACACTCTCCCTGCTGATGTTCTTTATCTTTACTTTAGCTTTCTGTTAAAATGTGTACTGTCTCTAAGATTAACTTCAGATAAGTTATTTTCGTAGACTTTGGAAAGCTCCCTCTAGAGCGTGGAAAACATTATTCAACAGTTTTTACAGGCCCCTCGGGCTAGAACAACAGACACAAAGAAGTAATTAGACAAGTTCAATCATACAAATAAATAAGGTGAATGTAAAAATCACTTTGCCTTGTGATTAAAAGGAATTGTTTGACAATTTTGGGAAATACCTTTATTCACTTTCTTAGTTGTTAGGTGAGAGGATTGATACCACTGTCTGTGTGCTAAATATAAAATTCCAGCCAGGAGACAGTTAGCTTATCTTAGCATAAAGACAGGAAATGGGGGGAAACAGCTTGCCTGAAGGTAACAAAATCCACCTCCATTAGCACCTCTAAGCGTGGATTCAGACCATAAAACAGTCCGCCTTGAAACAGCACAGAGGGATGCATTAGTGGGAACGAGTTGTTAAAGACGGTGAGACAATGCAACACAATCCAGGAAATCTAGTTGGAGTAACAGACGTATGCAGTTAAAGGTTTATTAGGTGGCAAAAAACTACACAGTTAGTTGTAATACTCATAGACAGGATTTTACAATCCTTACAAACGACTCCATCAGGTAACAAGTAGATTTACAGCATTCAAGTTACAAAGTACTCCAACAGGAGTGACCTTTACATGAACTGTAAATGAACTACTCATGTATAATCTGCTGCTTGGAAATAAGAAATGGTATTATGAAATGGATACATACATGATGTTGATGACATGTCGCCCAGGTATTGCTGTGGTTACCTTGTGCAGAGATGTTCTTTCCACCAGCTGAAACGGGGAGGGGTCTATACGTATCTGCTCCATATCCACCGGTTTGTCAAGCTCTTCCTCTTCCCAGGCTTTGATCTGCATCAGCCAATCACAAGGCAGAGAGATGGAGAGTATACAGAGTTTCTAATTATCGATTTGGATGGTTTGATTGTCTCGTTGTTGGCTGTGTGAATGCTGAATCAATTAGGTAAAGTACCTCCTCTGGGGACATGGTGTCAGTCAGTGGAGGGGTTGTGGTCTCCTGAGGAGAGAGTGGGAGAGAAAGAGTGAAGGACATATGCATGGGCAGTCTGCAAAGCTGTATAGATTGATTAGACTGGTGGTTTCATGTCATCACCCACTGCACAACATGTCAACTCCTTTATGTATTCATCATGTCATGCTCCTCCCATCACGTTTGCGAGGTTGGCTCAAGCTGCCATGTTGGACTGATGCCCCTGTCTGAGCTGTCACTGCCAACTCGACAACAGATGAGTGATGCGCAGTGATGAGCGCGTGAGGCTGATTTTACCTGCGTTTCAGTCTGGCCAGATGAAGGTGTGGAGGAGAAGAGTCTCTGAAGGGTCCTCCTGACAGACGGCAGCTTGCGCTTGTCTGAGGACATGGTATGGCAACACATGTAAGAGGAGAGAGGAAGCGCCGTTTGATGGGTGGACTTGTCTTTATATGCTGATGAAATATCACATTACCTGAGCCTGTGTGGTTGGTGGAGGGGTCTTGAGGTTTTGGAGATGGCATGGGTCCGTTACATTCTTCCACTTGCATTGGAGAAGTCTGCAGGCACTTAATGGTCAGTTACTGTGTCATATATTTTTAAGATAACAAGCTAAACTACTTCCTGTACATTGATTTATGGATTGTTTTTTCTACCTTGTCTGCACTCTCCTCTACGCTCTCTTCATCTACGAAGGTGAAGGACTCCCAGCTGACTTTGGAGCCCTGGCCTGGTGAGCTCTGACCTCTTTCAAAGACTCGCCTCTCTGTTGAGAGCCACCAGTCAAAGATGGCCTGAAGCTCTGTCCTCTCGATGGAGCCCAGAAGGATCATGGATTCTGCAGACAGTGTTAAAGGAATGGTTTGTTTTGGGAAATTTGCATATTTAGTTTCGGACAACAGTGGCTCAGCTTAGCATAGCAAACAGACAGGAAACAGGAAGAGCCAGCTAAAATGGCTCTGTTCAAAGATAAAAAAATATCACTGAAGCTCACTAAATAACACATTATATCATGTTTGTTTAATCCATACAAGATTTCTTCTGGGAGCAGTAATGATGATGGTAGGGGATTTTGGACAGACCCTGCTAGCTGTTCCCCGCTTCTTTACGGTAAGCTAAGCTTTAGAAGCTAAGCTAAGCTAACCATCTCCTGGCTGTACCTTCACATTTAGTGGACAGACCTGAGTGGTATTGATATATTTTAATCTAACTCACCCATATATGGGGCAAGACAGAAGCATTAAGAACCACTATGATGTAAGTCACCCTACCCTTAGAGTCGACCAGGGGGATGGTTTTCAGAGTCGTGGTCTCTAGCAGATGACTCAGTTCCCGAAAGGAGGATTGAGAAGACAGGAACTTCACTTTGCGCACCATGATGTCCTCCACAAAGATGTTGTATTTGCTGGAGATGCAGAGATACTTACACAAATACAAATACAAATACCTCTTGTCTTATAATGACATAGGCTATGGAAAACATAAACACACAAAACAGTAGTTCTAGCTGTTTTAAAGTTACCTGATGTGCCCGAGGGCCAACTCAGGCAGGTAGGGCAGCTTCTTCACCTGTATAATGGAGTCGTAGAGAGAAGGTTGCAGACCCTGGGCCACCATGTTTGCTAGGATGACTGCCACCATCATGGGCAGGATGTGGGAGATTTGACCAGTCAGCTCAAAACAGATTACTGCAGTGGAAACCGTATGTGTGACGGCTCCCGTCATCGCCGACGCACCTGGTAGATGGCAGAGAGGAGGGTATGTGGTTATCTATCCCTCCATCTGATTCCTCTGTGACTGACAAAGTTCTAGTTTGGGCTTGAAATGTTATACTTTCTAAATTGCAGAAACATTTTAAATGAAGAGTTTAACAATGCTGTGAGTGGGCAGAAAGCAACGTTTAAAGAGAAAAAAAATCCATTAATAAGATCCATCTTTTTGCAGGGTTGCAACACTGAGTTCAACATCAAATTCAAGAGTTTTCAATTACTTTAAAGGTTTCATTTGTGGATATTCAAAGGTTTTGGGATAAGCTTACAAAGACACATTAAACATCATTCAATCAAAATGTTCTAAATTGAAAAATCAAAAACTATTTCTAAACTTGTGCTGACAGAAGTTTAAATGCCAGGACAGACAACAGTCCAAAATGGTAAATTTGGATGCCATATTTGAATTATGCATTATTATATTTTTCTCAGATCTACAAATCTTCAATAAATCTCAAGGCCTATGGTAACCTGAGTACATCACTAAGGTTAGTAGACTGACCAATGACAGCGTAACCTCCCGGCAGGATACGGTAGACTATCCCATCAAACAGGATTCCATTTGGGAAAAGGGTAGCCATGATCTCCCCTATGAGGCGACCGAAAGCAGCTCCTTGAGGAAAGAGATAAGACACGCTGGTAAAGACAAATTGAAGTGAAACTCAGCAGGAGATACTGTGCTCGCATTACAAAATCCTCTTACCTAATATGAACACTGGCATAAAGGCGCCCGAGGGGATGGGCATTGTGGTGGAAACTGCTGACATCCAGAACTGCAGCACAAAAACAGGATCATGGTAAGATCGAGACCAATCCCAAAGGTTTATCATGCTATAACATGTATTTCAATGCAACATATACTGTGCACAGCAAGAGGGAGAGATACCTTCATGACACAGAAGAGGAGGAGGATGACGAAAACGCTGACATGTGGATGGAGCCATGCAGACGAGCGACCAAGCCCGGCTGGAGCAGGAGAGCCTTGGATTTTGGTCCAGGTGAAATTATCAAACAGGGAGTTGATACACTCCCGGGGCATCAGCTGCCAGAAGGGACAGACACACATAAACAATCTGAGTTTTTCAAAAATGCAGTTGTGTAGAGTGCACATCGTGTCTCACATTGGGGTGCAGGATAACAGATTCAAGGAGGAAGTTCCTGAAACCATATTGTAAAATGGCAATGATTTGCCTCCAGCAGGTCACAGAAATGGCCAACATGACAAATTACAAGTTATGTATAAACACAAACACAGACAAGAAATATACAACACATACAGTACATTGTCAAAAATATGAACAGTTGTACAAATACAAAATACATACAGATTTTTGAAGTATACAGTATAAATGTATAATTAAAAATACATTTACAGCTATGGAAGCAAAAATGGTTGTATAGATTTGAATCATGTGAGCAACAGAACACCTAATTGTGAAATTTAATCTAGCTATTGCAGTAGTGATAATTTGTGGAAACAGGTGGTACAACTTCAAACACTCAAACACATGACTTACCACATATTCAGACATAAAATGCAAGTGGTCAATATTTATTTTATTTTATTTTTTTGTTTGTAATTTTTGGTTAATTCAACATGAAAAAGGCTACCAAGGATTGCAACTGAGAATTTAGTTATTGAAATTTGAAATTTCAAAGAGGGGGATTCAAACCACATAATTTCTAATAGATATAAAAGTATCAGTGTTGTTCAAATTTCAACATTAAGTCTGAATGCACTGAAAGAGTACTCCACTGATTTAGCACTGTACTCCTGTCACATTGTCAAACTCATGATGGACAGTTGAATAAAAAGGATCAAAATTGCTGTAGGAAAACTTGAGGTCATTTTTATTCCATGCATTCTTCTTCCTTGCCAAAAGTGAGTCACTACATTACCCACAATGCAAATTGAGCTCTGGCAGTTTGCTAGTATAAGCTAATGTAGCTTTGAGTGACATTGTGGACCCACACAGTACACCTCAAAACCTGTAAACAGACTTTGATGTGTAAAATTGGTGGATGGCCCCTTTATGTTGCTTATAAAATTCAAAATATAACAGCCTTTCTTTGCTTCCATACAACATAACATGAAAAAAAACCACACTGACCTCATCTTTCAAAAATATCATAAATATTATGAACACACTTCAAAAAGAAGTCAGAGATTTAGTCAATCTAACCTCTCCGGCCATAAACTGCCCAAACCCAGGAGGAAACGTGAAGGTGGAGATGATCAGTGTCACTGCACCTGGATAGATCAATCGACTGGGCGCAAACACACACACACACACACACACACACACACACACACACACACACACACACACACACACACACACACACACACACACACACACACACACACACACACACACAGACCACATTAACAGAAAGGCCACTGTATTCTCAGAGACCTACAAAATGGCAAAGTAACTGTCTTAGTACCATCACTGATTGCACGGCCCTCCTGGTGCTGCTGCTCGCCTTTCTCTAATGGTGGAGACTAATGTTCCCTGACTGCTGAGTCTCAGAAGATAAGTGAATCTCCACATTGAGTGAATAACTGGCTGAAAGGTTGTTAAGGTTTTGCTGCTGTCCTGGCCGCTGTTGTGAGACTGATGAGTTTGAAATAATGGAACTGAGACATTAAGAGGAATTGGGTTTGAATGTGCAAATAGTTTGAGTTCCTTGGAAAAGTGTCTGCTAGCAGCACCACCGTGGTTTAAGAGCCGGGTGCCACATTAATCCAACACAGAAGGTGCATGGCTGTGTTTGTGTGTTGGGATCTCACTGTTTGGTTAGGAAGCGTGTGAGCGTTGTCGGTCTTCTCATGAAGAGAACCACCTGTCTGTTCAGGTAGACGAAGAATGCCCCCAGGAAGCCACACGAGATCCTAAAACATGAGGAGAAAAAAGTTTCTTATTACTCACTTCACACGAGGTTTGAGGAAACTATTAGATACTTTATGGACACAATATGTATTGGAGAGTATGCATCACTGGTATCTATAAAAGACCAAACTAGATACAGAAAAGTCACACAAGTATTCACAGATATCCTCACCCTATTACTGCAAATGCAGGTAGTTCCTGCAGGTCAAAGGGGAAATCCATCCGGAAGTTAGTTTTGAAGAGAGCTGTGATTGTGACTGTGAGAAACAAACATAGTAACTAGCTTTTTAGAAAAAAACAAACAAAAAAAATTACAAACACCAAACAAACAAACACCAAATTCAATTTCTATCTATCTAATATGTTGAGTTTGAGTTTAAGTTGTCTGCACAAGCTCAAATCAAAGAAAGAAAATACAAATATAATTGATTATGGTGTGACAGGAAGAGGAGAAAAAGCCCAAGACAGGTTTGTTCATAATAATATTTTGCAGTATTCACAATGTCAAAACATAAAAATGGTTAAAATTTCATACATGATATTTTTTTGCCAATCTGGGGCCAGTGGATACAAGTTAAGTTGATATGGCGAGCATATGGTGAACAGTTGCTTATTTACACATCCAACAGACATGAAGCAACATTAGCATTCAATAAGAGTTGTGTTCATATGATGAATTTAAGTCCAATATTTACTCTCTTTTAGCTCAGTTTTTAGTTTTTTAACAACCCCTAAGGGAAATATCTGTCTCTTTGATGTTTAACTATGTTCACCAGCTAGTTGCTAACTCTGTCTGTTATTTTGATCAATTTTTGAGAGCTGTGAGCTTATTTTGAATGATTTGAAAGATTTCCCTTATTGACATGTATCTTGTTTATAAAACATATAAATATAAATTGCAAAAGGATGAGATGTGACAGCTGAGCTCTGATGTTTGGGAAGATGCATATTAGATGACTGGTGGAGTAAGAGAATTCATTTGAATAAAAGACATGAAACTATCTGACTAAGACTTTCAAAGTTTCTATATGAAAAACTGAGTGAGTTGTATGTGCTATATAAAACTCCAAATTTTGGACAATATTATTAAAAACTGTTAGACGCTGACATAATAATATAATAAAGGAAATAAAGGCAGTGATATGGTTCACAAATTTAAATGCAAGTTGTGAGTGTAATTCTACAGGGCTGGTGGATTGTGAATATACTGTCGGTGATGACTCAAACCATTTCTGGTTTATCTAAAGAAGAAAATATTACATAGCCATCATATTCAGCTACTTTCCATTTAATGCCACCTCGGCAGTCTTTCACAAATGTGTGTGTGTGTGTGTGTTCTGCTTCTCACCAGCATCCTTGTTCCAAACGGAGAGCACCCTGAATATGAAGGCGCTGAATGTGGCAGCAAAATATCCCCGCCAGTAATTCCTCACTGCAAAGTAGGTAGACGTGACCTCAATACTGAACAACACCCCTGGTGGTGGTGAAAAGAGAGAGAGAGAAGGAAGGACAGAGGGATGGATTAAAGAGGAGAGGAAAAATGAGGAAGGAAAGTGTGAGAAATGAGAGAGGATGAGGAGGAGAGGAGGGTGAGAGAAAGAGAGAAGGGAGAGGAGACAGAAATTAGCTACTGTAAATAAGCAGAATGAGTCCAAAAACACTCAAGGCTGAGTGTGTAATTATACACAACAGGAGAAGCACAGTGAGTGAATACACACACTATAACACAACCAAACACACACAGGGGCATAATCAGCATGTAAAGCAATAAAATAAACATCAGAGCCATCAGAAACGAGATGAAAACAGCTGAACAGAAGACAAAGATGGAATAAATAATATTAAAGGACTAACAATATGTAATTAGTGTATTTTTTCTCTTTATGTTGATTGAAAACTAATGTTAATGTGCTTTTAGCACATGTGTAGTGAGGGATGTTTTGCAGACTTTTTCACATTGATAGAAATTGAGTAGAGGTGCAACTAACAATTATATTCATTATCTTGTAATCGGCCAGTTATTGTCAGGATTAAATAGTGTCTGTTTACAAATAGTATACAAATATTCAAATGTCTTGTTTTGTCTGACCGACAGTCCAGTTCCCGTAGGTTATTCATTCTCCACCACAGTAAACAATAAGCAGCAAATACTCACATTTAAGACAATGGAACCAAAGAATTTCTAGCGTTATTGATTTTAAAATGACTTACAATTAATGTTCTGTTGACTGATGGACAATGCCTCGCTGCTGTTGAGATGAACATGAAAAGGTGTAGCAGGAGGGTTGTTATGTCTATTTAGATATTCTCTTTCCACAAACCAGTAAGCGGTTAAATTAACAGTTGCATTCTTTTTCGACCAACTCCTATTGTAGAAACAAACTTAGGGGTCATGAGGAGCTGAGGTTAAGCACAAATCTGGTAAATCTGAGATGACAGATAAGCGCCCCTGCAATTAATATTTTGATTTGAGCTGGCTCACTCACTTTCACAGCTCTCAAAGCAATGAGGCAAGAAGTGAACAGAGAGAGAGGGTTTGGTATCATTTGATTTTTTTTCTAAACCTGTGCTGATACAGCTGACTTTCAAAACCAAATCCAATTTATACTGTGCTCGACATCTTATTTTGATGAATATAAACATGTTTTTCTCTTTAAAAACTTTTTTTTTGTGTATGCCAAACCTCTCAGTGCATCAGTGTACAAAGAGCAACTAAGCCCGAGGCTGAAAAGCAGTGACTTTCCAGCATCACCTTGCTGTAGTGACGTACATGTCTACCCCAGGACCCTGTGACACCACTGTTAGGTGTGGTCAGAAGTCTGCTTTGTTGTACCTGTAATCACACTCAACTGATGATGTCACATGGTCCTGGTGTACACATCTTCATCACTACAAGGTGAGTTGAACCACTGGAAGTCAGCAGAAACAAGATTTTTATGGGGTATTAATGTACTCTTTAATAGAGTTAAATGGATAAATTGGCTGGCCAATACGTTGATAGCTTATTTTGGACATAATGATATCTTATTATGTAATGTCAGCCAACAAGTGACAAGAACTTGCATTATAGAAATACCAAATATATGTTTCAAAAGTTTGTCTATGTTATGAATTTATGTAAATAAATCATTATCAGGGGATTGGCTCCAGCCCCCCGCGACCCTGTATGCAGGATAAGCGGTTGACGATGGATGGATGATGGATGGAAATCATTATCAGATGATATATCATTATTGGAACACTCAGATATTAATATCGGTAATGGTCTTTTGGTATAATCTATATTCTTAAATGTCGTCTTAAGACAAATAGCTGTACAAGATATTTGAGGTAAAAAAATACAGACTAAAATAAGCAGAATTATTAAATAAACTAGAAAATATCTTAATTTTGATACCCTGTGCTTCGGACACATTCCAGTTGGTACTCAAAAAGCACAGGTGCAGCCTCAGTACAGTACTGATCCAGTACATGGGGATGTTTGGTGCAGTAGTTTTGGTTGTATGAGGCAGTGTGCAAGTTGTACAGTACCTCCTAGTGGAGTGCCGAAACAGCATCCCACTCCCACGGCACAGCCAACAGTCAGAATATCTGTGTAACCATAAGGGTTCTACTGACACAGAAAACAGAGAGGGAGAGGGAAAAAAACAAGAGGGAAATAAAGGGGTGAGAGAGAAAATGAGGGATGAAAGGGGTGAGATGATGAAGGGGGAAAATGAAGGTGACAAGGAACGAGAGCGTAGACAGAAAGACAGGAGAGTGAGTTGGTGAAAGAGAGAATAAAAGATCAAGGTGGAGAGGACAGGATGGGGAACCACAAGGGAAGAATTGAGAAGAGGGGAAGCAAAATGGAATAAAGTGAATAAATAATGCTCACTGAAGTGTGGTAAAAAAAAATGACAAAGAAGGGGGGGGGATCACATCAACAGGAAATAAAGCAGCCGATGCACATGCCAGTGAGGCAATTAAGCTATCAGGTAACATGTGTGAGTGGTCACATCGTTCATCAGCTGATTTCACACTGAAAATAAAGGTTAGCAGACGTAAAGTATTTCAATTGATCATTCGTGACCTTGGATTATGAGGTCCTATGTAAGTCTTTTATGGTCTGTGCTACTTTATTTTCTATGGAATATACAAATATATATTTTGTTATCTGTGACTTACTAAAATGGGTTTGGGATGCTGAAATCTTTGAGGCTCACTACTTCAGAAAAAATCTGATAGCAGAAAGAACCTTATAATTCAAGGCTCACGTACAATACAGTTTTTGAAGGCAAGCTAATCTGCTTCACTTTGAATTCATCACCGCTTATGCCGGACACAACTCTGATGACAGCTTCACAGGAAAAGCTTGATATTTTTGGGTAATAAATGTTTCGTTTTACTGTTGATAGTTAGATGAGAAGATTGACATCACTGTCATGTCTCTACACAAAATATGAAGCTATAGCTGCGAGTCAATTATCTTAGCTTAGCACAAAGACTGAAAGCAGTGGGTTGCAGCCTGGCTTTGTCTGAAGTTAAAAACAAAATCCACTTACCAGCACCTCACCACAAGCTTAGTAATTCATAATTGATGACTATTTTTTAAATCCAGTGTGTGGTTTCACTGTGATGGAACTCTTGTCCACATCCTCCGGCAACAAGTCTCTGCTGCCTTGAAACCTCAAAGTGGCGTCGTGGGAGTGTTCACTTCATGCTACCAAAGCAGATACAAACAGTGTAAATCTCCTTTTAAATTAGCTGAATTTATTCTGTTGTGTTAATATAGTAATTTATTCTAGTGTAAGTGCCAATGATGGTGGCTTTGCAGCCATGTTTCCAGTGATTTGTTGAGACTTTGTAGTTCTTTTTGCGAATTGAGAGATAATGTAGTTCTCAGAAATCCCTGATATCTCTGACTTGGATCTCAGAGGCTGACGTGAATGCGGCCTTATGCTAAGCTAAGTTACTTGCCTGCTGGCTCTATCTTATTATTTAACTTACAAACTTATGAGTGTTATCAATCTTCTCATCTCACTTTCAGCAGAAAAGCAAATACTGTAAAAGCTTTTTTTTGTTAAAATCACTGTATTGACCCTGTCTATATTTGGGACAAGTGTCCATATGGGGCAGGCCTTTAATTCCTTTTGCATAAAACTGAAATAGGCTACTATGAATTATTTAATTATTTTTATTTTTAGTTTATTTTCAGTATGAATATTAATTACATAAAAATGATCAAATAATATCAAATACATGTGCAGAAGGCGGCTTCTGCACTTTTATTTTGCAGGCAGCAACATAATGAAAACAACAACACGATGCAGGGTGAGGGAAGTGTGGCAGAAGTTAGCAGACAGAGAGCAATGGACTTCAAATGACAGTATTCACAACTTGGATTAATTTATATGAAAAGTTGTTTTTATTCCTTTGATCAGTCGACCCTTACAGACTAAAGGAATCAAGGACACATTTGGACTTAATGAGTGATTCAAAAGTAATGGGAGTCCACCCCCCCTTTCATCTCTTTTACCATGCCAGTTATACCGCTAAATCTATAAGAATTAAAATTTGGGGCTTGTTATTTCTGTTAAATGAAGTGAACGATTGAATTGAGGAGCATCTAACCTATCTAATGATGTGTGGCATGTCCATACTGACAAATTGATCATAAGTTTAAACATTATTTGCACAATCTAAGCAGCTCAGAAGCAGCTACAGCAGGTGACCCGGTGGGGTTTAAGAGATTTTATACATCCAAAGAACTTCTATAAAAACCTGACCAGGCGTCTAATTGAGACCTGTGTTTATTTGTCAAAATATGTTCCCACACCAGGCCAGTAAACGGGGTAGGCGGCTAGTTGAGACTCGGCTATTATTAATAGTTTTCCTAAAATGTTTAACTATTCCTTTAAAGTAGAACCTTGTAATCCAGCCTCAGCTACAGTATTATTGACAGGTTGCTCTGCATGTTTAAGTATTCAATTTTATTACATTTACTTGAAGCGCAGGACACTAGTCTGGGGTCATATTTAACCTCCACGTTTGTGTTGCTGGTGTTATTTTAGGAGGACTAAGCTGACCAGAGTCCAGTGCCTGAGTGAGTTCGGGGGAAGAATAGGGCGGGACTTGCCTCCCACAGGAGCAGCAAAACAGGTGGCCACTCCCACTGCACACGCACACACCAACAGGTCCTGGGTATGGTTGCCATTCTGGGGTTAAAGGTTAAAGGTGGAGACAGATGGGGAGGAGGGGGGGCATAGACGAGCATGGATGAATGAGAAAGCCGAGAGGAGGTGGAGATAGAAAGAGCATGGAAAGAGGGAGACAGGGATATGGGAGGTCACTGTTAATACACATGCCAGACATTACCATCACACTATTAATACGGTGAGGCACAAACACAGACGAGGTGCGAGAGGGCCAAAACATAGACACAGGGTGGGGAGGGGAGGGTGTGAGTTGGTTGGGAGAGAGACAAATGGGAAAGGACAACATTCATAGTGTTCCCACTTTTTGTTCAACATCAAATTCATGGACCCTTCAATGAATTTCAATGACTCAAAATTGTCATGTATGGCAAACTTGAACATAGGTGTCTCAATTGTAATTGAGACCTTGTCAAATAAAAAATGACAGTAAAATCATTTTATCAAATCAAATCAAGTACTGATAGAACAGAAGGACTATGCAGAATATTTTCATCCAATCATTTTCAAAACATTACTAAGATTCTCTAATCATGTTATCAGCTCTGTGAGACTGTAGCTGTAGCACATAAAATTTTCATCATCTTTGTTTAGTTTGGAGCTGACTGAAATTCTGACTGTCTGGCAGATTTTATTCTCTGAGTTGAAATCTCCGTCTCCAAGTGACTTTGTCACGTTTCCAGATCATTCATTTTAAAAAAGCTAAACGGGTCTTAAATAGTCAATGTTAACATGCCAATGTTTAGCAGTTATGATATTTACCATAGTAGTTTAACTTGTTAGCATGCAACATTTCCTTATCAGTACTAAACACAAAGTACAGCTGAGGCTCTGAGAATGTAAACAGTTTTGCTTTACAAATATTTATTTAGTCATAAACCAAAGTATTAGACATGTTTCAATTTTGACCCGATGATAGTGCTAGATAAAAGGCCATAGGATCACTTAAGTTATTACAAATTTAATGACAATCCATCCAAAAGGTTTTGAGACATTTCACTCAAAACCACAAATGTCAACCTAATGGTGGGGCTAAAGGAAAAGTCAGAAGATCACCAAAGTTATTAGGATACATTAGATTGGATACACCCTCTTGGGATAATGAACACCTGCATCCAACAGTTGTTCAGACACCTCTGTCTGGTGCAAAGTGGTGGACTGATTGACCAACTAACAGGCATTGCAATCTCTTGAGCCGTGTGAATATCATGGCTAAAAATCAAAACAATTGATTAAATCAGAAAAAAAGATTTTAAGCACCTGTGGGAACCCTGCAATTATAGCTCAAGACAACAACAAAGCATGTTATGATGGAATAACTGCATTCCACATCTCCATTAGTGAAATGACTGTGGTCAGCGAGGACAGGACACTTGTAGGCATTGTAGTTTTGCTCAGGGCCTCGGCTTACCTCATAGACTCCGGAGAAGATGGACATGAATCGACTCAGCACTGCGGCACAGATACTGGCTATGTGGACAAATGGACCCTGGAGGTGATGGGAAGAAATCACTGACACAGATGAGTAGCATGTTATGTTATCAACAGAGACTATTTTTTGTAACACAGGAAGTCTAAACTGGTAGGTGCTGTATCAGAACAGATAAATCACTGCAGCCTGTAATTGCTAGATGCGACAGTTGACCTGCTACTGTAATGGGGAAAATGAATGTACTCCTTTTCTGAGGACTTGAATAATTTGCTTCAATCCCATGAGAGGAGGGAGAGAGGAACATGACAGAAGATGATTTATTATCCTCCAAGCTTGGAAAAAGAACAGATAGAGATAGAGTGATGGAGAAAGAAAAAAGAGAGGAAGGAGGATGATGCTGGATCAATGGATGGAGATAGATACAGAGAAAAAGAGTAGTAATGAGATGAGAGTGGGGGTCTGTTTACTTCTTTGCCCACTGGCATCCCACTGCCCAGGCCAGCAGTCAGTCCGACGACTTTAGCTATGAAGGCTTTGAGTGTCAGATATTCCTTCAGAACTACACCTCTCAGGATGGTTTTTAGCTCGGGAATACCAGAACCTGTAAATAAAACAAACAGAGGAAAGATAGAGAAGGAGAAAAGTCATCTGTGTGAAAGGATGAGTGCTGTAAATAAGAAAGAGTGGTTAAAATGCTACTAACCCACAACAGGAAAACAGACAAAAGTAGGTAAAAAACAAACAGGTGCTGAGAGAGGATAAAAGAGGCCTGACAGGTGATGGAGAGCTTACCGATGGCCTGTGGGGAAACCAGGTGACAGAAGAGCGAGGCGAACATGACAAGGATCATAGGATAGGTAACCCAGGCAAGGTACTGGAGAGGCACATTGCCCTTAAGCTCCCCATGTATCCACTTATAAGCTGAAAGACAGAAAAAACACAGAAATAGAAAGAGAAAAGAGGGCAGAAAAGGGGCACTACACACAAGTATAAAATTAATTATTAAAGACAGTATAAAGCAAAATCCTGTGTTATCAAACTGCAAACTTGACAGTAATTTTCTCTGTAGCTGTTGCCTGTGTTACCTTGCAGGCTCTTGGCGCTGGCATAGTCCATACTCCAGCTGACGAGAGCCATTGTCAGTCCCAAAAGAACCAGGAATATCCAGTCCTCCCCCATCTTGGTCACTATGTACCGCCGTACACGAGCCAAACAATCTGGGACAGCGAGATAAAATGAATGATTCCTCTTGAATCCATTTCTCACCTGATTTAATCACTGACAGTTAGTTATTGAAACAATACCCGAGAGGGAATCATTCAGTGTGATGACGGGTACAGTGATGATGCTATCGCTCATCATATAAGTACTTATAATGTCAGAGCAGTATGATCTCAATGGTTTGTGGTTTATTGACATTTACAAAAATGTACAAATGCATTCTCTGGAAAACAGTTTTCTTCAAAGAAAAACACATAAAGAGAACACAAAAGGGCCAATTTTACTTATAGCACAGTGTTTGTATCATTAACTGAGATAAAAGTAGCATCTCATTTCAGTGTAAAAATACTCCAGAAATTTGGCTTGCAGATATTTTAGAGTCAAGAGTAATAGTGGAGTAATTTTTTCATACTTGACAAAGCTCTTTCAAACATTATCTAACACCTGCACAGCCTTTGTAGTACTCTATGAACTGGTAAAGTGACTGTGTAAAATCAGTAGAGTACCCCTTTGAGTTTACCTATGCAAAGTAATGCAATCCAATCCTCAAACAAGGTACCAGTAACAAAAAAATCTTTTCATGTAGTGGCTAACAAAATAGCATGAACACCCTACAGTATAACAGAACCCACAATAACAATTACCAGTTGAATCAGTGTCGACATAAATGAAATAATACCACACATGTACAATAAAGTAGTAATTGTGTCAGGTTTGTATTAGATGGTACAGGTGTTCACAATATTAAGTCCAACCTTTGTAATTAACAACTAATTATTTTATTATTGGTGGTCCATGCTGGTACTATTGAGGTCAGTGATAGAAGAAGTATTCAGATCTTCTACCTAAGGAAGCAATACAACACTGTGAAAATACTCAGTTAAAAATTCTGCATTAAAAACCATATTAGGAAAAATAGGTTAAAGGTTTAAAAATAAAACACAATGCAGAAATTGGCCCTATGTAGACTGTTATCTTATTATATATTATCATTGTATAATTACTGAATCAGGCATTGCAGTTGATCAAGCTGGAGATAACATTAATCCTTTTATGTTCTGGTGGTGGGTAGTTAAATCTATAACAAGGCATCATGTTTTATGATCTTACATGTTGTGTTATGTGATATGTATGAGTATGTATGTAAAATCTTAGTTTGAAAAGTAACTATAGCTGTGAAATAAATAGAGTGGAGTGAAAAGTACATTATTTCCCTCTGAAATGTACTGAAATGGAAGCATGATCTAGCATGAAATAACAACACTCAAGTAAATTACAAGTACCTTCAATTTGTACTTGAGTACAGTAAGCTACTTGAGTAAAACTGGGAATTCAGCATTTTAGCAACCTGGGAAAAGTTTACTTTCTACAATTAAAACACATGTTTGGTGTTTTATATGCAGACTCAGAATTTATGTGCAGGATGTTTTAGACTTGATATATTCAAATCTGTTTACTCTTAGGTCAACAATAATAAAGAGGTAAATAGTGAGCATTCTGTATTTTTATATTCTGCAGGGTGGAGAAGGATTTGAAAGAGCATTTAAAGCTTTGTACTGTGCAATATAATGTAGCCTACAGAAAACATAAGTGAACAGCTGAATTATGAATCAAATATGTGTGGGGTACATAAGGGACTTGTGACCTCTGTATGTAAGTCCAACTGCCTCATGTTCGGAGTGGCAGCCTAATTAAACTATAGCAGTGCATCATATTTTACAAGCTCATCATGTTGCATGTAAAATCATATTGTGCAAAGTAACCAGTAACTGAAGCCATCAGATAAATGTTGCTCTCTCTAGAATGTAGTCTGAAGTAAAGTGCAGGTGTCTTAAAATTGTACTTAGTTGGAGTAAAGGTTTTTTGTTAATTTCCACTTCTGTTTCCTGGTTACCACATGAGATGTCATGGCAACCACTAAAAGATGACCATGGAAACATGGAGTTTGCATATTCTTTTTGCAAGAATTGCAAGAATTGTTTGTTTGAATAGAATAACTCCACATTCCTGCACGTCACCTTGGCATTTGGAGTAGGGACGAGGCTTTTTGGTGGAAGAGGCGTGGCTGTGATGCGACTCCAAGGTCACAGGGTGGTGATGCGAATGATGCCGCCGGCCATGGCCTCTGCGGGCGGTGGCTGTGGAGTTCTCCCCTGCCTGTCTCCTCCATTGTCTCTCTGTCAGCAAACGAGCAGCCTCCCGCTGGGCAAAGTTTCCCAGTTGCTCCCTGTACTCACCGTACAGCTATAACCAAGAGGAAACACTGACAATCACTATGAAACAAAAAGCAAGTTACAGAAATCAAAGTGTTTCTTTGGTGTCTTGGGAAACAAGATGCCAGATAGGAGGGAAGGGACAAGAAGAGACGGAGGAGAAGAGAAACACCCCTGACAACTGAGACTTGGGACAAGGATAAAACTAGATCCAGCATGGAGAGTCTTGAGATAACGAGAAAGAGACGGGGAATGTGCGGCGTGTGTGTAAGGGATACACACCAACCTGAATACCCTGGCAGACATAAATAGACAAAACGGGCATAGAGATTGGAAAAACCCCTCCCTGAGAGGAGGCAGGGGCCGGAGGGGAGCCAGAGGAAGAGATCCTGGAAGAGAGGACATTACACATCTTCCTCATCTGACCATGTGTGCGCTTTACACCTACAACCACATGCACGCACACGCACACACACACACACACACACGTACACCCTGTAATCCAGTGTGATCAGTTTGCACTGCCTGCGATAACTGTAGAAGCTAAAATACTGCAGATCCAGGTGCTGCTATGATCACACGCATCCCACCAAAGCAAGAAGCTAAATCATAAAGACGGCTGGCTGCCACATATTTCTGTCTCATGTTCACACAGGAAACGAGAGCTGACACATCCAATCGTGAGGCCCAGGACTAAAGGACCAGAACGAAAGCTCAGCTAAATGACTGCGATCACAACACAAATCCACAACCTCATCTGACGTGAAAATGTTTAAAGAATTAAGAGTACGACACAGAGAAATTAGTGTTATCTGGCACTTGGTAAGACTTTCTGTGGTGTCAGTAGACAAAAACTGCTTCACATAACCAGTCCATAATCCATGAGTCACCACAACCACATGACAAAGTGACTGATATAGAAGTTTATAATTAATACATGAATACTGCACATAGCAGGTGGCCAGCAGTTACACTGTTAAAGGCTCTTGACAACATTTGAGGCCTCTAAATCGTCTAGCTAGTTATTTTAAACCTCACTAAACAATACCAACCTCAAACTGTTATTCAGAACAATGCTGCACCACTAATAGCTGATATGAGCCCCAAGAGTGATTAGTTATTCAAAGAAATGCAAACCACTAATCTCAGTTTGCATTATTTGGCATTGTGCAAAAACCTGGTAGAATATTACTTTGATTCGTTTGTGTTAGCTTTTAGTTTGCTGCAAGAATAATGTGGTTGGCTACTAAAAGCAAGACAACGATGTGGAAAAGTTTAAATCACATGCAGCAGGATTTAGGATAGTTTTGTGGGATAGAAAACTTATCTGTCTTTACTTGAGTTGTCCAGGTGTTTTAAATGTCATCCAAGGTTATTCCTCACACGTTAAATTGTCAGTTAAAGTGTCGGACAAAAATCTGATGCATTGTCTTTGTTTATCATGTGTAAAGGCGCATAGCATGTAAACTATACTGTATAATCTATCAAGTTTCACTCTCTTATTATCATAGCTTTTTATAACACTGGATCAATTGTAATTTAATCTCTCATTAACCTCTAATCTGCGGGAAAACAGTAAAAACCAACGCATGTAATTTAAATTTGAGCTGTGAGTCTGAAGTTAAATGATTTGTGATTTTCAATAATACTAAAAACACATGACCGCAACAACTGTAAATAGCAAGTTGCTGAACCTCTTGTTGTGTTTTAAGTAAAGGAAATGACATGCAACACAAATTATAACATAGACTGCACTTTGGAGTTAGAATTAAATAAAAACAAAGTTTGTTATTATTGGTCCATCAATTTTTTGAATTTGTCTGGAATCCTATTTAAGTACATTTTGTAGAAAAATAACAGTATGTTTCATATACTGTATACACTATACGCTAGAGTCATTTGTTTGGTATATTCCTTTAATATTTTTATAATGTACATCTATCCCCATCTAATGTGAGAGGCACAAACCACAGCCACACTGCAACATGAAAGCTATAATTGGAAAAGTCAATCAAAATATGTAAACAGATCCACTAAAATAACTTGCAGAGATTAAAGACACAGAAGAACACTGGACTGTGTCATTTCCTCCTAACTGCACCGAATAAAAAAATCACCGTTCACCCTCTGACCAGAGGGAGCCTTTAATCCACAGGTCTTTACCTGTTCCTTGTCATTTGTCTTTAGCATGGTGTGGTAGCAGCTCTGTTCCTGTTCTGTCTCCTGTCCTACACTGCAGACGACCGCAACACCACCAGCACCGCTGCATTACACATTAACGCCAAAGCACTAATCCATCAACATTATCAAACAGGCGTGGGCACCAGGCACCATCAAAACCAGGTACACAGGACAGTAACAAGAAGAACCTGTCCACTGCTCACAGAGAGGGAAAAATGTGTTACTTAAGCATTTTACTTCCCATGGCACATCCTGCCACAACAAAAAACAAACCTTTAAAGTCCAATAGTAGCAAAATAGTTATTTCAGCAAAACTATATTTTCTATTAAACTTAGCAACAAAAGTATTTTCTGTTGTGTTTTTTGTTTTGTAGATGACTTGTTTGTCTATTTCTGCATTATCCCAGTGATTCACCGAGGAGCTTTTGCATTCATTTAACTGATCATAGATCACTTGTAACTTACTGTATACTGAGTTTGGCCCTTTGACACAATGATCATGTTGTCAAATCGTCAACTCTTATTTATGTGGTTTAAAGCCTTGTATATAGCATATAGTTTAATCCTAGTGCCTTTATTAATGTGAGGCTGTATTTTATAATAAATATTCATTTGGTTAGCTAGTTAAAAGTTAAATTTCATGATTACTATTTTAATAACAAAATGGGAATCGTTTCTGAATCCATTAAACGAACAGGCCAACTCCACCTATTCTAGCTTTGCACTCCCATAGCAAATGAGTTACCCATTCAGACGTCCCTTCAATAAAGACTCTTTTTGTTTCTAAAATATTTATAGTACTTCACCTTTCCCTCCCCTTTAAAAACATTTTTTAAAATCATTTTTTGTTTTCTTATATTTTATATGTACATTTTAATGTATTATATCATTTAAATGTTAGACATACAACTGTGAGTGTAATAATAATCACAATTAAGAACCACAAAATGCTGCCAAGCATTATTAGACATACTATATTTTTAGTTTTGTAGTGTGATTTCATTCAATAATATTGACATTTAAAAAGTTCACATGATATTCATTGTATTCTTGTAACAATTAGTTGATAGGCAGAAAATGAACAGTCAATTAAAAAAATTAAGTTATTTATCAAGCAATATTGCCAACAATTTCCTCCCTCCAGTTTCCCAAATGTGAGGATTTATTGCTTTTGCCTGTTTTATATGATTGTAATTTGAATTTAGTTTTTGGACTGTTGGTCAGACAAAACAGGCAATTTGAATACATCACCTTGAACTCTGAGAAACTGATGGCCTCATTAGATGTCTTGTGAAAATTTAAATAAGCTGATATATTGCCAATAAAAGGCCACTGAATTCTCAAGGGGGAAATAAATCTGAAAGAGGGACTGACAGCGTGAGAGAGACGCTGAAAGCTGCGATTCATTCATGTCAGGTGACTTCGCTGCCTCCATCTCTCAACCCTTGTGTTTGCTTTTGTGTCACCATGTAACCTCATATGTCCATCTCTGCCACACTTGGCCAAACAATGACATCAGCAAAGCTCCATTCCCCCAACTTTCACACGCTTCTGAACACTGTCGCTGCCATTTTTGACTCTTCAACTGTAGAATGACCTTCCCACTACAATTCAGGATATATCACCCTTTCCCTACTCCTCTTCCTCCTCTACTTGCACTAATTTACTCTCAACTGTGTCCCTCTGTCTCCCGTCAGGGCTCTTATTAATTTCCTGCATTTTTTTCTCTCTATGGACACATAAAAGTAGTCAGGCGTTACTGTATGGCTGACACTCGCGGTGCTCATTATTATGTGTTTTGTGCTCTACTGTAAGAACTCAATCTTCTAATGTTGTGCTTATTCCAAGTCTTGCAGGATGAAGGAATTGTAATGTAAATTATTCCTACCCTTTGCTTTATTAAGAATACAAAGTCTGTGTCTTAACTTATGCTGGTGAACTTTAAAGTAATTCATGGATCTGCCATTTATGAACCAACTGATACTACTGTGAAACACAAGAAATTCAAGAGCTAAGGAACAGCTGTAAACAAAAACAGGCTTCCTGAGAGTAGGAGAGGGAGGGCTTCAGTCACAGAGGGAGCTGCTAATAGATGCCGAGGTTGAAGGGCAGTGTGACATTGAGAGTTAATTAAAAAAATAATGGCACATTCCTGCGTCTCCCTCATGAGAGGGAGTCAGCACTGCATATTCATAAATATCTGTGTATGTTTGTGTGGGTTCTTAAGCATGCTAAGTTTGTGTTTGTTTATGAGTGTGCTAAATTAATGTTTGAGGGTGTGTGTGTGTTGTGTGTGTGTGTGTGAGGTGAGGCCTTAACAACAACATATCCCTGTCCCATAGCACAAGGTTAATGATAAAATCTGACCCGCTCACTGACAGATAGATCAGGAGATTACACCCCCCCACCCTCTCCTCGACACACACACACACACACACACACTCCACAAGCACGTCTCCATATGAATACACTAATTAACCAGCACAATAACATTTCCATGCCTCGTCTAAACACTGTTCGAGCTGTCATGTTCTAATTAAGGCATGTCGGCGCAGCCAAAAAGAGAAAAATAAACCAAACTGTGAACTTCCATGTGTTATGCATGAGCCCACAGTTCAACTTTACACCAAGTAATCCAGGAAAAAAGCAACCCTGTAGGCCCTTTCATTCCTTCTAAAGCTGGTTTACATCTTACTTGTTGTGACAAGTTATGTCACAACATGACGTATAAATTTAAAGTCAATAAACAAGTAAGAGTTGGTACAAAAGTAGCCTCCTTCTACCTCTCATTAAAGTCATTGATGCATCAGATGCACCAGTCCTTGCAAAAACTGTTCTAACTTTAGAAAGAAGACAAAATAATAAACCTTACCAGAAACTGATCTATGTTCAGGACTGTTTCAAAAGTGTTGATCCGCTCCCTCATCTTTTCAGCTGTTCCTTCTGCAGGCTGCTGCTCACTCTCTTGTGCTTCTTTAATATACGGTAATTTCCTCTCTGGATATCTTTGTCTTACATCTGTCCTTTGCTGCCTTTGCCAATGTGGCGGACGCACACTGTACCTGCTACCTGCCTCCATACAGCATAGACCCCGGTGACTGACAGGTATGGACAGTGCAGCGTGCACACACACACACACATAATCTACACACACCTACACAAACACACATAGGTTAATACCGACACTTGAGGCTTCACAATAGATTGTCAGCAGCTCTTAATTCAGAGGGGCAGATTCTCGGTCAAGAAGTTGATCCTGCAGATTCCTGCAGCAGGATCATAAATGATACGGGGGGGACTAAGTGGAGACAGTAACCATATTAACACTGTGTGAACAAGGGAGGGGGTTGGGGGTAATACTGTACTGTACTTTAAGTGCCTTCAGCATAGATAACATGTTTTTCTAAAGCCTGACCAGACTCTAGTACAGTATTCAGTATCATGTTAATTTAGGCTGACATTTGTTTTTGTACACAAACATGTTTTTGGCATTGATTGGAGACAAAAATATGAACTTATGAAAGATATTTTATACATTAAACATTGCATTTTTCTATGAAAGATGATTAAACTTCCTTGACAAAGACATATATTTAAGAAAAGAAAGAAATTACATAAAAATGCAATACATAAACCATTTGCATTGTGCGGATCTGGCAATATATAAACCAATACTAATTAATTTGGATATAGTTGGTAGCAGCTGGTAATATTGACTTGCTGTTCCATCAACTGAGCTCTTTTATTTACCTTCTTTTAGTCAAGCCATTCTTCAGCTGTGGGACCTAAAATAGGCAACTCACTTTTCTGTTGTGACCCAGCAGTTCTCACATGCTTTCTGTGTCTTTGGGGACCAGAATGCTGCTGGTTTTCTGTCCCACTGAGTAGCTGTTTGCATTTATCTGTCAAGTAACAGCAGGTTTCAGTCAGTTTGCTGTATTGTAGCATTTTATTTGAACTTTGCAGGTGTCAGGATTGGGTACTTTATCACCTGGGACTACCAGTGGTCCTGCATGTGCAAAATTGCTGTCAGCCTGAAATTAAGTTTATTTCAATGTCAACACTATGTAGGCATCGTTAAGTGTAAATATGTCTGATTTCGCCTTATCCTGAAGTAGACTGGTATTCTCTGCAGTCATGTTGCCCTGTCGTTTACCTGTTGCATGCTGGGGTAAACTCAGGGGGTAGTACTACACTAGATGCTTAATTACAGGGACCCATTTATAAAGGAGACCTACTATCAATTTTGATCAGAAAACAGTGATCAGTGGCAGAAGTAGTAGTAGTTTATAAAACCCCAGCTTCTGGATGTGAGTCTCTAAGTCAGATTTAAACTTGACGAAAGTGATTTTCCTGCTGGTTATGAAGGGGTATTGCAATTTGGGACACGTGCGCCCAAGACTGCAGTAAACTATTAGCAATATGACAGGAATGATCAGTTAAAAGGTGTGAGGAATTAATTGCGAGATCCACAGGTTGGTCTGAATTTAAAGCAGGATGCGATGTGGCTTCAATCTCCTCTACCATCATTGTGTTCTCGACTTACAAAAGGTTTGCTTTTGGTCTATGGCTTTTCCTGACAGGTGCCGTCAGTTTTAAATTAATTTGAGTTGCCCAGTGTTCTTGGCCGATTCTAAAAGCATGAGTGTTATATCACCTTAGCCTTGAGATGCTTTTGGGAGCTTACAGTAAATTTTGGTTTATATTCAGTTTAGTATTTTGTTTGTCTTTCTACAGCTCTGTAAAGTACAATAACCCATTAAATGTTTCTGTCCTTCGAGTCCACAAACTGATTTTCTTGCACTTCCTTTTTCAAAGCTGTCTCACCTCCGACTGAACTCTTGTGTGCAGCCTTTCACCTTTCTCCCTCACTCTTCCCCCCAAAACTTTCCCTCTCGCCACCCCTTGTGCCCATCCATCCAACCCCCACCCCCGAGGTGAAACCTTACTCGTGGATAAATTTAGCAGCAGTGTGACCCAATGTTCACTGACACACTTCTCCGCACCCCTCTCACGCCGTTTGCCTCTCTTTCAGCCCATCTCTCCCAGGAGGCTGTTGTACAGACAGATGGAGGGCATTAACCTTTATACAAAAACAAAGACAAGTTATCAACAATATTTCACAACGTTAACGTGGCATTTTTTCTTGTAACTATTGATGTAACTACTAAAAGTTTAATTATTACATTACAGCCACCTCTGTAATTGAAAAGACAGATCAAGTGACTTCGATATCATGTGAAATTTAATGGCTTAATCGTCTACATCCCAGTCATTCCAGTCTGCGAGACATTTGGCAGGTGAACTTTATCCCTTTTAGTAGCCTGTAACATTTGAGACTTATGAGATCTGTTTCACTGCTGTTGACATTCTCACAGATTGAGACTTGTGTCTCCTCACACAACCTCACTTTAACCACATCCATTAAATAAATTGTCGCACACAATCAACTGTATCAAAGCAAGCGCACACAAACAGTATGGTTATCTGTTGTCGCCAGCCTGCTGGAGCGTGTCTGTCAGTGTGACACAAGTCCACAGAGGGTGCTTCCTCTTTGGAAAGGTCAAGGGTCAACAATAGCTGTGTAACTTGGAGGTAATTAACAGAACTTTGCAAACCCAGCAAGCATGTATTTGGTAATCTGCAGGTCAAGAGGACGTCTAGACTTCTAGGTCAAAACTGGCCTAAAATTGGTTAAAAAGAAACCTTTTAACCTTGTTGATTGTAAAGTTTATTTTATGAGTCTGAGAAGTCCAGATCATTTCTTAAAATTTTCCTAAAGGTTTGAAAAGGTCTGAAAAGAACTATGCAATTAGTTGCTAATAACGGGAAAAGAACATGTTGTTTCTCATACACTTTCACCACCATCTGCAACAGGTGTGCATTAGATAACACTTTGTATTATTAAAGGGGAAAAAGACAGATATCAATTGGTACACATCCAATTATCTGCTTACAATTAATAAAAAGAGCATTTCAACAAATATTGAGAAAAAAAGTTTTCAATAATGAATGAATCATCCATTTGCCATCCCTGCTTATCCTATGGAGGGTCTTTGGGTAAATAAATATTCAGTGAGTAATAACTCAAACTTTAAATGGAGCTTTGCTTTCAAGGCAATTTTCTACTTTCTATATAATTAGAATCAAAAGGATCTAGACATCACAGGCCTATAAAATAAAGCCTTGCCAGTTTTTCTTATCCTGTCTTGTCCCATTTCTTTTTTACTCATATTTATTCAATACCTATGTAATTTATTTAATTATTTATGCAACCACATTCATTTTGTGGAATCCTGACATGTTTAATGACCATAACGCTGTCAGTGTGAAGCAGGTCCTCAATGCAGTTGAAACAACGGCTATATGTAAACTAAACATCGAAAACACTTTTAAAACAAACTGAACCCAGTTTTAACCCTGACGCTTACTGGGACCTCGCAGCATCAGCGTGCATCTGTGAAGATTTAGCCAGCTAAACCATTGTCTTGAAAATATACTCTGCCGTTTCCTGCTGCTGATCAATAAACAAATTGTAATAGGATGCTCTATTAACAGCTCTACACATAAACTCTTTAAATCCCTCCAGGGTCTAATTTCCACTCGTAAACACACACACACACACACACACACACACACACACACCTTTCACACCTGAGACATGTGAGACTTTGCAATGAGATATTAAGCCTGTAAATTGTGTGGTTAATTGAGATTTCTTATTTATATCTGACCTGTGGGCCAAGATTTAGAGATTTGCTGTGGGCAATTGTCCATCGTCTCAGAGAAGAAGTGGAAGAGAAGGAAAAGACACTGTCACTACTCCACCTCACCTCGCTCAGGCTGCTCTAACACACACATACTGTAACTTCAGTCATTCATGTATCTCAGATTCTTTTATCTTATAATTCAAATTTAACTCCTTTTAAATGACCTTTAAAAACCCTGGACGTAAACACAATGCTGAAATGCTGATCTGATTCTGTGAGTCACGTGTGTCCATAGAGCAGGTGTGAGTGGAGCAACTGAACACTAAAAAAGTCAAAGACAGACATGATGCTGCTGGGAGGAATGACCATCATTCTGGATGAGCATTTGAACAGATGAACTGGTGGATATAGTGACATGACTTCATCTCAACACGTACATCTAACCTGTCTGCTCAGGTTTCCTGCATATAGGTATTTATATCCACCAACACATGAAAACAGCAATGACTTTACAAGGCTGCAGCTTGAGGAGGTAAACAGATAAACAGGGTCAAAAAAGAGAATTGTGTATGAAGATATAATGACCCAAAACAATGAGACTGATTTGTGAAATCTAAATAAACGATAGAATCCTTGACTGTCGCAGGGATGACTTTCCATCGAACGCCTTCACTCAGTGTTTTGTAGCGTGGGCGGTGTGAAACCAGCGCGGACTGTGAATGTGTCAGAGGGCTGTTCAAATAAACTTGTCAAGAAGTTGCAAGAAGTAAAGAGAACAGAGGAGGAGACTAACAGAGCACTGGTGCTGGACAATGGATGCGGCATTTGCAAACAAATGACCTGGAGGTAGCTGTGGAGGAAAAGTACTAAAAACGTAAGGTGCGAAAGAATTAGGGAAAGTGAAAGATGGCTGGAAAGGACTACGTGACAGGTGGGTAGATGGGGAATTGAGGGAAAAGAAGGTGGAGGGGCATCGAATGAGGAGAAAGGAAAATACATTTTAAGAGACAGATATGACAGCAGACAGACAGGCAGGTAATGAAAGATTTGGGAAAGACCTACCAGGGTCTGTTGGTATCTCAGAGCCTTCCTTTGAGACGCATCTGCAGCCATTGACACGCTGTCACTGATCCAAAAATAACCTCGCTGGACACCCCAGCATTTCCAGCGGCTTGGGCAACAACACACACACACACACACGCGCTCTCGTATAAATTTACACACACACACAAACACACTTTACACCAGGTCAAATAAACACGCAAACATCTTCTATAGTTTCTCACACTCCTATAAACTCATTCTGAAACACTCGTTATATGTCTAAAAAACCCTGCAGATGATGTCCTTCCGAACGTGCTCTTCTCCAGATGATCCAGAGGCTGCGAGCCATCCAGCTCCACTGCAAACCCGACAGACGCACGGACAGAAATCAGGCAGGCGGACAAAGCAAAGCAAAGCCATCTGATGAGGCAGTGAAGGACGTAGCGCTTTCCTTTATTAGAACTGCAGACATCTAATAACACACACACACACGCACACACACAACTTGTTGCCCTTAGCAGCACCCTCCCTGCCAGCCGGCCATTAGGTGTGTGTGTTTGGATGGACTGTTCCTGTTTGGACAGGGGGGAGGTGGTGGGGGCTGGAAGGGCACCCCCCATAGGGCTGCCCCTGCAACGTGAGCAGGAAGGTGCACATGACACCCCTTTGACAGCTCACACCTAATCAGCCAATGATGCAAGGCAATCCCCATAACACTCACATGCTAAAGCAGTCCTCCCTTAGGGGATTTTTTTTTTTTTTAAATCACCCACCCCCTCGTATGGCAAAAGACCCCCCTCACTATGTTTGTACATCCCACTGTAGAGCACAGTAAAGTGATCTCCATGTTGCTTAACCTCTCTCAGATATCTGGAGGAGCTAATACAGGAAGGGAGCTAAGTGTATATGTGCTGCACATCATTCGCTAAAAGCTGAAAAGCTCACAGGCTTTCAGGGTAGACCACCCCTGCTCTGCACCCCCAGCAAGACAACATCCCACCCAGACAAGTTAATCTAACCGTCTCTAACTCAACTTCTGGTTCCTCCTTTCAGGGTGATGGGACAGGGCAGCCATTATGACAACCACAAAGACACACACAGATCCCCCTTAACCCCGCCCTGCTTTGAGATCCACACGCCAGCACATAACAGCCTAATCTCACAGCTACAACGGAGGCCAGCGAGAAATGTGTTACTCTGACCGCCAGCGCGTGTGTGTGTCAAGGGAGAATGACTGTGGACAGCTGGCTGGGCCTCCATCTGATACACTAAGAACATTATCACTGGGCGGCAGGCAGTGCGAGGGCGACATACGTCCCAGTCACAGCACAGAGAGACATGAGCGCAGCGGAATAGTGGGGAGCCAGTTATACAATACCTGAGAACGGAGAGGACAGGCTGTATGCCGGGAACAACACACAAAAACACAGCAACAAGGAGGATCAAATAAAGTGGAGAATGAACAGGAGCAGCATTTGTGCAGAGGGCTACCAGGTTTTAGCTTCAGTCAAACATATGCAGAGGAAAATGCAGATACACTCACATGCAGCTGTAAGAAAGAAAAACAAAACAAATGTTTGTCTTGTTTGAAAACCATGGCCCGTTTATTGTATAGAACATTTGGCAGTCACTGGCGTTGACAGAAATAAATCTCTCCCGGCCCCCCACACTGCACCTCAGCAGAGAAAATTCTCACCCTGCAGGGGAGTTACCCTTTTATATTAACACTCCAATGTTTTTCTTTTACATTTCCTAATTACGGTTGTGTTCAAAATAATAGCAGTTCAACTTCATTAACCAGAACAATCACTGTTTTTTAATGGAAATTATATTCCTACATGGCAAATAATTTACTAGTAGGTGTAGTAGAGTAATAGACAACCAACAGAACCATCAGTCATGGAATGAATGCTGCCAATTTTGTGTAATTGAATCATTAATTGAAAGGGGCGTGTTCAAAATTATAGCAGTGCAGAGCTCAATGTGTGAGGTCATTCATTCTATGAAAAAACAGGTGGCCCTCATATAAAGACAAAGGCTGTAAATGTACATGCTGGTTGTAGTGCATTTCTCTGTGACAATTGGAGTAAAATGGGTGGTTTCAGACATTGTCCAGAAGAGCAGCGTACGTTGATTAAAAGGTTGATTGGAGAGGGGGAAACATTTAAAGAAGTGCAGAAAATGATAGGCTGCTCAGCTAAAATGATCTCTAATGCTTTAAAACGGCAACCAAAAAACAGAAAAACATAACCCTTACCCTTAATCCAATAGAAAACTTGTGGGGTGACATCAAAAATGCTGTATCTGAGGCAAGGAATTGTGGAATGTAGTCTAATCGTCCTGGGCTGGAATACCTGTTCACAGGTGCCAGAAGTTGGATGACTCCTTGCAACACAGATGTGAAGCAGTTCTAAGAAACAGTGGTCATACAGCTAAATACTAGTTCAGTGATTGACAGGAAAGCTAAATCTTTAAGCATTATTCAGTTTCAGTTTGTAAAGAAATGTGAAGACTGCTATTTTTTGAATAGCCTAATATTCTTTTTTCCCCTCACTTTCTGTGAAGTAATGACTGCGATTTTTTTCTTCATTTTTTGATTTGAAATAGAATGTTCAGTGTTCCCAGTGCATTTGCGTGTATAGAAATAAAAGGCTTTTGTAAGGATTTGGGCCTTTAGTCACTTTTTTCAACACACTGCTATAGTTTTGAACACAACTGAAACAACAACCAAAAGATAAGAGGAGTGAGCACCTTCAAGACATGGGTAAACTCTAACACAAGCACCGTACAGCTTAAAAGCATTTTTGTTTACATATGATTAACAATCAATACTGTTTTTCCACCATATATTCTGATTTCTTCACTATAACACTGTTGTAACTAAACACACTGCCCCTGGTCAGGGCTGTTCTCGGAAACATCAATGCACACAATGCCTTGAGAAATAGATTTCTGTGTGTGGGTGTGCCAAAGTGATACAACATGCTGTGAAAGCTCCATGGTCATAAATTTATCTAATAGATCATCCTCACATGGCTGCCATAGAATTGTTGATGGAAGACATGTATTATCTTTACTGTATCAAATACAGTAAAATACAACTGTAGGGGTACTAACAAAATGTGCAGCTCAGACATAGGGAGAAACACTATTCCGTGTTAGTGTAAAGGTCAAAGTTCATACTGTACATGTGACCCCACAAGTAGCACCGCATTCCTCTGGCAGCCCACCACCATGGCAGAGACAGATATATGGTAACACAGCTCACATGAAGTGAAATTTACAGCAAGTGGCTTCATAAAATTTAAGGTTAAAAAGCTGAATTTTCCTGACTCAATATCTGCAAACAAAAGCAAAAAAGTAAATGACACTTGTTTTGAAGCTGCCCTGTAGGTGTTTTTCCTCATCATGAGAGAAATAAAAGCCAACTTCTCTAAGGAGTGCAGGACAAAACCTGACGCAAAGACTTTACTGTTTAATCATCACTGTAGTTGGCTATAACTAAAATAAAACCTGTCTGCAATCATAACAGTAAAGCACATTGAACTGCAGGGGATATGAACAATATTGATGAAAGGCAGATAATTAAAGGCATTTGTTTCTGCTGTGCTGCCCCCTGCCTGTCACTATACTAAAAACAAGAAACGGTCACAACGTATTACAAACATTATATACAAATAAAGACAATGGGCCTAAAAATCCTTATAAAAACAATTTCATACAAAATAAAGCCACAAAAATAGATCTGTGTAGAAAATACATTTTAAGGGAGTGAAACCTCCAAGTAGCTGTGCAGTAAGAAAACAAACAAAAAACAAACGATCCTGTCTTTGACTAAAAAGGATTAACATCTAAACCCTCTAACTGGCATTGACGCAGATACACAAATAAGTTGTTTGCAAATATACTGCCCATTTCCAAGTACTTGTAGATTAACATAAGCTTGCTCCTTTTACCGTTCAAAGATTTGTGTATGGACGTGTATGTGTGTGTCTCTGCGTTTGAGGAGGCAGTATTTACACAGAAAATATGAATGAATAAATCCTCTGTTTGGGTGTGAAGTTGGAACAGGGGAATGTGTGAGTATGTGGCAGTAATTGGCGTGGAATTAACAGTGGTGGGCCCTTATTGAGAGGCTGTAATGCAAGGAATGGTCTGTGTGTGTTAATCTGTGTATGTGCATATTTGCACATCAATACTGGGGCTGGTACTTGGGGAAAAGGTAGAGGTCTTTGCACAATGAGCTGGTGAACTCCGACATCTCTTTGCAGCGATGGTGGGCGGTGCCAGGTGCGTAACCCTCCCTCTCCTTAATACGCCCATTAACCTAGAGACAGAAAAATAAAAGACAGGAGGATTACAGTAATGTCTTTAAGAAGTAAACGCAATAAAAAAGCATATTTTACACTGTGAATGCAGTAAATGAAAGTATATAACACTTGATGCTCACCTGCACCATGATGTCTGCAAGGTGTGTGTCTCTGGCATGGAGGCGAAGTGCTGTGTTAAGTTCCTGGATAAACCAGGATCCTCTCTTGGTGTTCCTCATGGCTGCTGTACCTTGAGGAGGAAGAGATCAAACAATAACAGGCTTAATACATCGAGTTGAGATGCATTGAGACAGAACTAACTACAAGGCATCAAACAATAATGACTGCTGTGGAAAAGTAGTCTTAGCTAACTCAGACCAAAATAGGTGAATGCAGAGCTCAAAGGAAATGTTATCAACCAATACGATTTTAACCCTTGACACTTTTGTTCTTAAAAAGAGTAGGGCTCCGCAATAAAACAAAAAGGATAATGATCACAATATAATTTACCTTAATAACAATAGCACAAATGTTAAATAAATGTTTGATTTAATTCATTTAAAAAACAAACGAATTAGCACTTAATATTTCTATTAAGATATATTAGTTTGGTGCAAAACAGGGACTGAAAAAAGATTTTACTTAATTTTACTCATGCATATTTTTTGAAAAAAGATTTGATTATAATCATTTTGAATGTTCTACATCAGATTTATTAAGTGTTCCACTGTTTGGCATCAAGTGTTTATCATGTTCTGACCATAAAGAATAGATTAAAACCACAAAATAACAGTCTTGTTTCTTTAACTTTCACTCATGAGCAAAAATCAGCCTTTAAACTGGAATATCAATATCAATCAATATCAATTTTATTTATATAGCACACTTAAAACAACCAAGGTTGACCAAGGTGCTTCACAGGCTACAATACAACAACAAGACACTACTTAAACAGTAAAACTACAACAATGACACATTATAATATACAGTATACAGTGATAGTAAAATTGCCAGGAATAATAACAGACTTAACTCGAAGAAAATGCCAAAGAAAAGAAGTGTGATTTAAAACATTCGAGAGTTGAGGCGGTTCTGATCTGGTCTGCCAGATTGTTCCACAGGTTAGGGGCAGCTACACTAAAGGATTGATCGCCTTTGGCTTTAGGGAGATAGGGAGGAGATTGATATGGGCTCAAACTGATCTAGGACCGCTAGGCACATAGGAGGAACAGAGGGATCATGGTCAGAGGATGTGGTTACAGAAGATCGAAGAGCAAAAATCTTCCCAACAAAGAATTTTAGGAAAGAGTCATAGAGGTCTAGTGAAAGTGTAATAGGAGCAGAGTTGCAGGGATTTGTAATGGTGTTAAACACATTAAAAAGAACCTGAGGCCTGTGACGGTCGTTGGCGACCAGCTTAGAAATAAAATCAGATTTTGCAGATTTTACAGCTCTCTGATAGTCAGATATTGCTGTAGGATTTCATATGACACTCTGAGTTTATCTTTCTTCCACCTTCTGTCAGCTTGCCGACATGCATGTCTCAGCGCATGGGTGGTGTCATTTAACCAGGGCTCTGAAAGTGCTTTAGTGCGTTTCATCCTCAAAGGAACTACAAGAGTCCAAGATGTTTGTGCAGGTTGAATTAAAAAGAGTAATAAGTTCATCAGCACCATCAGCATCACCTCCATCCAAGTTATAGAGCACAGAGTCTTGGAAAGCAGCATAGAAGTGTGCTAGGGTTTGACTGTTAATTATATGATGGCAGCGTGCAAAAGGAGAGTTGACCACAGAAAATGAGACTGTGATCGTAAATAAGACAGGGAAGTGATCCAAAATACATACATTACAGATTTCATTTATATGAACACACAAGCCATGAGACAGCACAAGGTCTAATTTGTGTCCCTTTTCATGTGTTGGGCCAGACACCGATTGAGTGAGATTAAAAGAGTTTAGAAGATTTAAGAAGTATTTCACCATAGGTTTGCTTTCACAGCATAGGTGTAAATTAAACTTCCCACAAATTATAAAATGGCCGTAGTTTAACCTGGTACCTGCTATAAAAATCAGCAAACTCTTGCATAAAATCTTTGTTGAATTTCAGTGGACGACACAAGAGTTAAGATAAGATAAGAGTTCCCCACTGACTTAGCACTGTTTGGCTAACGATGGACAGTTTAAAAAGGGCCTCATGAAAGAACCCCTCAAATGAACATCGGCTTGTACAAGTGATTTAGAAAAACTCTAGATGTCATGTGCAAGTAGTCTGCATTAGTTTTTCACTAATGGACTGCATACTTTTGAGTTTGAAAATCCTATATAAATTAAACTGGTTAATTATGTGGACATTATCCGGTTTAACTCTTTGAATGCCAATACAAATTTCTTCATATAAGCTAACAATATCATCATTCAATGAAATTGGTTATTGACACTACTGTATAACACCACAATATTAATTAACATGTCAAACTGCAAAATAACTAATTGAAGGTTAATTTGTCTCTGTATATAATAGGGTCAACACTTTTGATTGGCTTAGCGCATCAGGCCTTTGGAAGAGAGTGACAGCGTGCCGATATATTGGCAGACAGATGAATTGGTTGGTTGTTGTTGTGGTTCAGATTACCACGAGCTGTGCTTCTGCAAATTTGGAACTTGTTGGGGTCCCAACTTTGATCTGACCTTTTTATCCTGAATTCCACTGCAGATGATGTTAAAAATTATACTTTCCCCTTTGGATCTGAGAAACCAGTGATCTAGCAGACACTTTACGGTTCAATGTAATTTTCACGAATGAACACTTCCTGACATATAGATAAGGATGTGTAGCCCGATTTGGCATCATAGGGGCGTTAATTATACTAATTTACCATTCTCATGATGTAACGCTCAATTACACACGAAAGGCATCATGTTTACATATGCCATTACCAGTTAGGAGCGTTAACTGAATCTGACGTGGCACATTAAAAGGATTGCCTCTTTTTTATTCCATGCACCTGATGCCTACATTATCCACAATGCAAGTTGATCACCAACAGTTTGGTTGGATATTTGGGTGTTATGCTAGTACTGGCAAATTTATCCTTGAGTTGCTAGCGTCAAGGTTAATCAGACTCCCTCTGGAGCCACAAAAGGCTTTGTTCATGTGCAAAATCGGTGGAGCTCCCCTTTAAAGACTCCAATATGATTCATATTGGTTGTTGCAGATAGTTTTTGTGCATGCTGTGTGCATTACTGGTAGAAAACAAGGACACATTAAGTCACAGTTGGGTACAGGTGCAGGACAAACAGACAGGTGGGTCCACACACTCCATAACCTCTCTTTTCTTATTGCATACTCTGTACGGCTTCATTTATCTTACACTTCAGTTAAATAAATAACATATTACATTAATAAGTCCTCCCCAGAATAGCAAAAGGGACAAACTTACAAATTCTCTGACCTTTGAGAGAGGCGAAGCCACAGATCATGTCAGAACGTTGGGGCAGTTTAATCCTAGGCCTACCCAGAGCCCCTCTCTGTCTGGAGTTTGCATCCCCCTGTCCTTCCCTCCCAGCATCCCGCTGTTCACAGCTTGGTGAACAGGTCCTTGATGGCCCATCTATCTGCTCTACTCCGCAGTCCATCTCCTCTGGAAGACAAGACAGTCTCAATTAACCTCAAACATCCATCAGTTTCAATATCTGGTATAAATTAAACAAAAAACAAGCAAAAAAACAGGGCTGAAGCACTCAAGCTTGGTTTCAGTGTTGAGATGCTTTTTCTCTGACTACAAACAACAGTAAGACTGCAGTGTGAAAAATATCGAGGGCACTGCTGTTTTTCTGTGTCAGCCTTGACTTGACCTCAAAACTAGGACTCGTCTTGGACTCGATTTAAGGGGTCTTGGCTGCAACTCAGTGGAACATTTTGATAAATAAAAAATCTAAATAGCAAATTCAGTAATCAGCTCATGTAAAGGACAGTTTTTGAACTGGATTCTTGAAATTATCTCTGAAAGGAAAGCTAACATCAGTAATTTGCATTAGCCTCAACTTAAAATTATTTCAGCCATTTCTCCAGTGTAGTTTCAATGGTTATTACTGAAGCTATTTGCAGAGGCAGCACAGCGGCCAACCACATCTAACAGCCTTTCGGCAGCACACCTGTGGTGGGCTCTGTGGTGGAGTGAGGGAGTGTGTGAGAGTAATTAGCATTGCTCCTGAGGGGTCTGAGAGTTAGTCAAGGGTGTCATCAGCCATGTACTCAGACCATAACCTCCATCACTAATTAGCTGGGAGCCTGGTTAAGTCACAAATTAATTACATGTTTATGGACTGTTATCATACTACTATTGTATTACATTTTAATCTAGTCTACAGAACACAAATGTCAAATTTGACATATGACACCATCCACAGCATCTGGAGCTGTGTGGCTGACGGACAGCTGTGAAACTCTCCTGTCCCAGTGGCCAGGAAGGTGAAAGCAGACAACTGCTGGACATGTGGAGGGACAGGCTGCCATCTGTCCTTTCTTGCTCTTATAGTAAAAGATTGTATTATTTTGCAGTGATGCAACCGATATAACATAGTTAGCGTTACAAAAATATATTTTCATATTTATATTTGTACATTGTGATATGATCCCTTATGAGTCCGCTCCAGTGCCTTGTACCAATTGCACATGCCCCGAAACCTGTGGACACAAGGCCTTGACCCTCTCAACTGGGCCTCTTCACATGTGACACAGAAGCTGTAACTCTCTTTACTTCTCACTTTATGGGTGAGCTCAAGTGAGTCCTACCAATGAAGGAAACTTATTTTGGCCACTTGAATCCATTATGATGTCATTAACAAATGCTTCTGACTAGAAGTGATGTATGGACCTTACATCAAATGTTTAATTTATTAAGATTTGCATACATGGCTACAATGAGTAGTCTACTTGCGTTAGATATACTGTATAGGTAGGTTATGTTTTAGGTAAAATGAATGATGATACAGGGGCGTACAGAATAAGACAGAGTCATACCTCCTCTGCAGGCCTGGATAAAAAACATCTTGGGCTTATTCTGCAGCAGGGGACAGTGCGCATTGTCAAAGGCCTCAAACACCCAGTCCAGCTGAAATGGACCAAGGGACACAGATGTTAGATGTCAAGCCTACGTTCCATATCAGGCACTGCACTCCTCCAGCGAACGCAACCTGGCTCTGCCATCCCTACACACAAAGCAATCTCAGTCCCAGCTGTTCTCATCTGTGACACCACGTTGGCGAAATGAGTTACCACATGCCGTCAGAGCAGGGGTGTCCCTCTCTAATTTCAAGAAGCTCTTGAAAACTCATCTCTTCCGAGAACACTTCCTCTTATAACACTAACCTCCAACATGCACTTCTTGTGCCCTTCATCTATTACCTTACAATTCTCTTGTTTTGATTGCACTATTTGTTATCTCTTCTTCCTGCTTCCTTGCTGCTCTTACTAGTATCTTTGTAGATCTCAAAACTAATTGATGCATGCATGTAGTTCCTCAAATGGAAGTTGCTTTGGATAAAAGCGTCTACGAAATGAGTAAATGTCTGAAAAATAGGATGCATTTTTACCCTTGAAAAGCATTATCAATCAGGTTTATTTGTCACATTCAATTCAATTCTATTTTATTTATATAGCGCCAAATCACAACAACAGTTATCTCACAGCGCTTTTCATAAAGAGCAGGTCTAGACCATACTCTGAAGTTATTTACAAAAGCCCAACAATTCCCACCAAGAGCAAGCACTAGGCGACACAGGCAAGGAAAAACTTCCTTTTAAGAGGCAGAAACCTCGAGCAGAACCATGGCTCAGGGTGGGCGGCCATCTGCCTCGACCGGTTGGGGGTGAGAGAGAGAGAGAGAGAGGGCAAGAGAAAGAGAGGGCAAGAGAGAGAGGGAGAGCAGAGGGAGGCAGCCTACACAGTACACACAGAGGTACAGACAGTAAAGGTAATGTTGCTATAGACTGAATGAAAAATGGTACAGATATTTATAGTAATGTTAATGATAATAATAACAGCAATAATAGCTGCATGTAACCTTATGAAGTTACAGTTGGGATAACAGTGAAATCTAACCCCACCATATCCTTTAATTTGTGTATTGAAAATGAAACAATAAAATAGTTATAGCATAAATATGTGTGTAGGAATGCCGGGGCCCTTCTAGGCAGGACCCTAGTGGCCTGAGGGTAGAAGCTCTTCTAGAGCCTGTCAGTGCCTCAACAAAGAAAACAATCAAACAAACACACCTGCAGGAGCTGTCCATCAATACCATATATAGCTCCTTCAACTCCGTGGGAAAGCAGACACAACACACAGCTGTCCATTGTCCGGTGTTCTGGCCGTCTGCAAAAGTTCTCAATGCACGTCCTCATGCCCTACGCAAAGAATAAGGATTCACAAAAACTGCACTTAACACAGATAAGCATGTGTCCAAGGATTTCAAAGTTTTTGGTTGAAAGTTGCTTTTTTAAAACCGAACATGTAGTTAAGGAGATCACGTGGTTACGATCATTTTAGGTCTAAGTAGTAATTCCATTTAAAGTCAAGTTGTTCCCACTCCCACAGCCAATACCCAAGCTTTGCAAAGTGTCTTTGAACAAGACATGGACAGCCAACACGCTTACCCATGCCAACTTTCTTAGAATAAGCTAAATGACTAAAATGTGTAAAGTATGTTTACTTTGTGATAACACATTGAACAGCACTGACAATATAAGCTAACAAACATGTTAAAAAATTCTTACACGAGAGTGACTTTCTCAAATGACACAAGGTTGTTCCTCTCCCTTTTAAACTTCCCTTTCCTTGCTTTGTCAGCTAAATGAGATGGACGGTTTGTGTTTCAAATAACTTCCAGTACAAAACAGTGATCATGCATCTTTGTGTGTGTGTGTGTGTGTGTGTGTGTGTATGTGCTACCTGAGCAGTGAGGTCTCTGTGGACTGTAACCAGGTAGTCCAGCTCTGTGAAAACCTTCCTGAGGACTTCATCATCCACCTCACCTCCTTTCCTAGTGTCAAGGTCAGGCGCAGCACAAGGATCAAAGGTCACGTTACTGATTACCAATGCAAAACCACGAGGGGATGAATTCATTCTGTAAGACTGGAGTGCAGGAAATAAGAAAGAAAAACAAAAATAGCATGGTCAAGAAATGGAAAGGAGAACAATGGATCAGTGAGTCCGAACAACACCTCATGACAAAGCATTTGCAAAAAATATATTATTTCTATAAGGGCTTTAACACCTTGTTGTATGGTTCAGTTCAACAAACTAAAATTATATACGTTAAATTATACTAGTGTTACTTTCTTGGTATCATTTAAAATTGATACCAGTACCAAAACAAGTGCCCTTAAAGTGAAACTGATACCAATAGAACACTTCATTCAAAACCAGTAGTTGATTGGTAGCTCATTATTATTTTTATTGTTGTTATGGACAAGCTGGGTGACCTTTTTCATTTTTTTCCTTGTTTGATATAATTGTTACATAAAAGTATTTGGAAATTGTATCAGATGGCTCCTCATTCTAATTAGTTCATCCTCACGGGTAGTATTACGGGTAGTAGTTGTATACAGGGAAGGACGACAGTTTGAGGGTTTTTATATTTGAATGAGAGAGGAATGAAGTAGTTTAGTGATCAAATAAGTTATGGGAAACAAAGTTAAGGTAATTTTTGATGTGTGTGTTGAAAGTAAACAATGGTAAATTATTTTGTTAACTTTCGATCAATAAACTGAATTGCACCACAAAATCGTTTAACTGATATGATGGAACACAGTGATCGATCAGTGACAAGTGATGTGAATAGCAAATAAAAAAGTACGCAGAAGAGTTGAATGATACCAGAAGATAAAACTAACAGAAAGCCAAGATTGTGGTGATAAACTTTCAACAGTGACAACCATGCCTGAGACGAGGTCAGGCAGGTGATAAAGGTGAGCAGCTGATAAAATCACACATTTTGCATGTTTGACTGCAGGCAAACCCCTACAAATAGTCACTTTTTGCTACAATCTGGTTACAAAAAGTATCAATTGAAGTACTGGTTTGACTGGAGACGTTTCGATTCTACTCAATACTGGGCTGTTTCAATCGATACCATAAAAGGTATTGAGCAGCGATACCCGTCCCTACTTTTTACAAATAAATACAACTTATTTTCACAAAATGTTTTGCATCTCTGGATTTACTGATATATATGGACTCAAGTCTTTCAAAGGGTCACAGGTAATAAATAACTGTAATAAAAAAGTTACCACAAACGTGTTGAACTGAAACTTGGTTAAGAGGAATTTTTTACCTGCTGGCAGTGAGAAAGGTAAAAGTCAGGAGTGCACGGCAGTACAGGAGTGTTGATGGGACTATCTGCATCCAGACTAAACTCCATGGTCTCTGCCACACACACAAACACAGACACACATAGTTAAAGTGTGCTTGTTACAAATTCAAGTTTTCACACCATTGTGCGCTCCTACCAGCCCTTGACAACAATGACAACAAACTTTGTATTGCAGTGCTGTGAATGAGTCACTCCTGGGGCGTGGAGCCTGCAGGTATGGACTGTAAAAAATGCTAGAACCACAATACTCCTACACTTGGGATTATACAATGAACAGTTCACATACAGTAAAGTCTCTCAAGCTGCTGCTGGCTACAAAATGTTTTTGTGAAATATTTTCAATTACCTGTCTATTGAAACTGGACAACAGATAAAGCCTTATCTCCGGACACCACCACCAATGTCGCCACGGAAACTGAATAATATTGACAACAACATGGGACACCTATTTTCTTCCAGAATGCAGGCCACACTGCAGTACAACTCACCATGTGTCCTTGCTTTCTTGGCCGGAATTCCTTCTTGAGTGGGAAGTGGAAGAGAGGAGCCCACAAATCTCTGAAATTTAAAATCACGCACAAATTATGAATGACTAAACATCAGCTGCTTAACACAAACAAACGAAGATTTTGATCTTTTCTGTGGCAACAGCAAAGATCAACTGCAATCATAACTTAACTATTAGGGAATCCCCTGCCTGCTGTTTGACTACCTCATCTGGTTGTCTAACAAGATAGATGTGGTTTGTGATTCTCACATCTGTCTGCGTATCTCTTCCTCCTTTCTTCATCCTCTGTCTCTCTGTCCTCCTGTCTTGCTCCCTGACTGGGACCAACCCTCTGAATAATGACTCTGAGCATGGGCTGCTATCTGAGCCTTGGACTGGACATGACGAGGTGCTGCTCACCACACTCTTTTCTTCTCTGTCTACTGAGGATGTCTGCAGAAGACCATATAGCTAGAGCATACAGTTATTAGAGACATGCAAATTTTTCTTCAAACTGTGAGCAAGTAGAGTATCTCACAAAAGTGAGTACACCCACTGCAGACAACACTGGAGAAATGACACTTTGATACAATGTAAAGTAGTGAGTGTACAGCTTGTATAACAGTGTAAATTTGCTGTCCCCTCAAAATAACACATCACACAGCCATTATTTGAAGCAGGCATTTATTTGTTAAAATGTGTTCCCACACCAGGCCAGTAAAGGAGATGGGTGGCTTTCTCAGCTATTAATTGAAGTTTTACAGTATTTGGTTCAGATGGTGTCAAGCGTGTGTGGCGACAACCAGGTGAGGAGTACAAAGCCAAGTATGTCTTGCCTACAGTCAAGCATGATGGTGGCAGTATCATGGTCTGGGGCTGCATGAGTGCTGCCGCACTGGGGAGCTACAGTTCAATGAGGGAACCATGAATGCCAACATGTACTGTGACATACTGAAGCAGAACATGATCCCCTCCATTGCAGAGATTGGGCCGCAGGGCAGTGTTCCAACATGATAACGACCCCAAACACGTCTCCAAGACGACCACTGACTAAAGAAGCTGAGGGTAAAGGTGATGGACTAGCCAAGCATGTCTCCAGATCTAAACCTTATTGAGCATTGGTGGGGCATCCTTAAACACAAGGAGAAGCACAAGGTATCTAACATCCACCAACTTCATAACGTCGTCATGGAGGAGTGGAAGAGGACTTCAATGGCAACCTGTGAAGTTCTGGCGGACTCCAAGAGGGTTAAGGAAGTGCTGGAAAATAATGGTGGCCACACAAAATATTGACACTTTGGGCCCAATTTGGACATTTTCACTTAGGAGTGTACTCACTTTTGTCCCCACCAGTTTAGACATTAATGGCTGCGTGATGTGTTATTTTGAGGGGACAGCAAATTTACACTGTTATAAAAGCTGTACACTCACTACATTACATTGTATCAAAGTGTCATTTCTTCAGTGTTGAAACATGAAAAAATATAATCAAATATTTACAGATATGGGGGTGTTGTATCACATATATGACAAATAACAAGACAAAGTTCTCCAGACATTAGCTTTTGTTCTAAGTCTTGTGAAAATGTCATCAGTGACTATTGCTGCAGTAATCTTTGTTTAGGAGGTTATAAGCACTCCGCTCACCTTTCTTCTATTTTCTGTTGTCTGCCTGACTAGTCGCCCTGCCTCTACCTCTGGCTCTTCTTCAGGGTGAATACTCTGTGAGCAGAAAACAGTCCAAGAACTGCACTGGTAAGTCTGGTAAGAATCTTCTCTGTATACTGTAGCTTTGTGTTGTGCATGTGGTGATGCTTGATGAAATGCACACTCACCTCTACATGTGTCTCTCTGCTGTCTTTTTCTGGTGATTGTGTGAGCAGGTCATACAGGTGCTGCTGTTCAGTTTCTTGCAGAGCTAAGCAAAAGCTGCTAAAGGCTCTGGGGCCACGCTTTGGTAAGAGTAGTAGTAACTCCCAGCTTCGTTCCTGAGATGTTGGTTTAGCCTAGATCAGAGGAGATTAGATCAGAAAATTAACAATTTCTGACAATTTACAGAATACAATTTTCACTATCATTCAATATCATCGCTATCATGATCGTTACCAACTGTTGACTCTCTACAGAAGAGTGTCACCAAGATCTGTCTCAACAATAAAATAACATGCACTCAAGCAGAGATTGGTTGCTTAATGGGGGTTTCAGGGGTAATGAGCATTGTCAGCCAGGAAGAAATCCTTGCATTCAAATGGAATTGTTTCAAAACTAAATGGCTTCGTTATTGAAAGTCTTTTCAGTTGGCAATTTTGTAACATACCCATGTCAGACTACCCAAAATTGACCTCTTACTTCTCGAAAGTGCATTACCCACTGGTTCCCAACAAATGTGACTAGTGACCAAACTTAAGCAATGTCTACTTGTGACCCCTAGTCATTAGGTTAAGTCCTTAGAGTTGACATGAATGGCAAGATAAGATAAGATCAACTTTATTGTCAAGGGAAATTTGTCATGGGGATCAGTGCTGCATAAGACTGCAGTAACAACAGTAACACACACGGATGTTACACTCACATACATCATACAGTCCGCACCATACATTCACAAAACGTTGCACAAGTATCTGAGACACTACACCTATCAGTAACTGATTACAAGGTAAGTAGAACCTGAGTGATATGAAACCTCTGAATAATTCTATTCAATTGCACTTGAGCTCATAAAGCACTGTACAATGTAATCGTTATAATGGTATGCAGTTTAGCCAATAGAGATTAATTTTAACTATTTTACATGCTTAAATAAGTGAATGTATATTGTATTTTACAATAATAAAAAAGAAAAAATTGAAACATTTCCTTTAATCATATTTTGACTCCTCAAATTTATCACAGGACCCCTCAGGGACTCTGTCTCCCAGGTTGTGAAACCTCAACCTTTCCCAAAAATACTGCTGGTAGCCAAGCAACAACCAATTGACAGCAAGTTAAACTGATGTTTCTAATATTTAATGTTTAGGAGGCTGACTCAAGTTACAGATTAAAATCTGTGAACTGTCACCTGATATATTTTTTGCTGACAGACAGCTTTATTACCTGAGGGTCCTGCATGAAACGATATCTATATATCAGTCTGTTCACATACCATGATTCTCTCTGCCATGCTCTCGGTTAGGATGTCGTCTGCCTGTAAGGACTGAACGAGCAGCTCATCCACCACCAGTTGCTTGCAGAGAATAGCAGAGCGTTTCCGCAGAGCCCGTCTGTCCCGCTCCAGCATGCCACACTCCAACATTTTGCCCCAACAGACTGGATATAGGACAGGTAACAAGACACATGAACCTCCGTAATAATAAAACAGACGTTAAACCACAGTAAAACGACGTGACAGACAATGTCAACAAACTTCAGCGTGGTCTTTCTATTTAAAAAAAATGTACCCTTCACTTTTTGGGGCTCAATCGGACAGTTTTCCAAATATTTATACAACAGTTAGCGTATTACCACAAAACACAATGAACAATATACTTTTAAAAGCCATAACAAATAAAACCACTAACAATGCTAGCTGAATAATGCAAGTGTATAAAGGGAGCAGCGAACTAATGAGTTTGCGAAGATACTAACGATTAATGCTTTATATTATCATATGAACAAAACGTCACGATGCAAGAGACTGTAGGCAAATTATACAACTTTACAGTTAAACGTTGATGGCTAATTACCCCCGTGCTAACTAGCTAGCTAGCTCACTTTGGGATTGCTTTTTTTTCTTGCATTTAAGTGAGCGAAATGTAATTGTCCGCAGACCTACTTCTTACCGTTCCTCTGTCTCTGCAGCTGAACACCAAACCGTCCAGAAAAACTACAGACAAAGTGTCGAAGCGATTTTCACTATTTCACTCAAATTAACAACATCCTGTCCTCAATCCACAAACCAACTTCCGCGGGGTATTCTGTGACAAAGTGGTTGAGGGCGGGGCTACAAGTCGTTGTTTTGGATTCTGACCAATAAGAGCAAAATAAAATTTGAGTGGCGTTTCAGGTCTCTAATCACCGGGTTTCTTACAGACGGGTTCCACCCATTGAAGAGAACCTACTGCAAGGCAATGGTTTCAAGGGCATTTTGAATTTGAATCTGTTTTCTGTAAATAAGTAGCCAATTGATAAGGAGCACTTTGAAGATAGGCGCAAACAGTCCACTAATAAAAAACTATTTAACTGAAAGAGGATGGACTATTTTCAGCTCAAAAATAAGGAGTATGATTCAAAATAAACTCATTTCCAAACATTATAGTAGCATGATCCTAATATCAAATTTAATTAAGATTATGTTATTAACAGTGGTGGAATGTAACATGCCATTTTACTCAAATACTTAATAAATACTTAATAAAATGTTGGGATACTTGTACTTTACTTTAGTGGTTCTATTTAATGCTCATGTATAATTCTAATTCAGAGAAATAATGTATTTTTAATTTCATTATTTGACAGATTTTGCTGTTACATATTACACTCCATCTCAATTAAAATGCGGCTTACACATTAAGGCAATAATCCAATAATATACAATCATATACACCCTTGGGACCATTCTGCCATTCATCATTTTAGAAATCTTTTTTTACATTTTCTGTAAAAAAAAGAAAAAAAAAAAGAAGCATATGTGTGAAATCTTAAATTTCTCCTGGGAAAATAAATATGTGAAATGACCAAAAACAGGTATCCTAAATGGAAACAAAAAAATCAAATTGGAGGAGAGAGTTAGAGGAGATACAAAAAGGGGAAAGTCCTGTAAGTAGATGAAAAGTGATGACAAACTAAATGCCAGCCTTATTTGTAAAATTTCACACTGAAAGAGGTGTAACATTTCATTTTTATTTACAAGAAAACAGCTACAACTGGCAAGGAACTGAATTATCCTCATTGCCTCAAATAGATTATCATAATGACCAAAAAATATAGTATTACACACCAACATACTCTTAAAAAACTAAGAGACCCCTGGAGCTCTTTTAAAAAACTTAAGAGTATATTAAGTCAAAAGCAGTGATGGAAAGTAACTAAGTACATTTAGCCAAGTATTGTACTTGAGTACATTTTTTTTGGTACTTATACTTTACTTTCCACCTAATGTACTTTCCACTTTTATTTCAATATATTTGACTCATAGCTGTAGTTACTGTTAAGCTTAAGATTTTACATTATAAAGATTGGATAAGCTTGTACTGCATGTAAAAATGCATTGTTACATATTAAACCAAACTTCACAGACTGTATCACCAATATCAATATTTACTGGAAGCTCAAAAAGGTAAAAGTATCCAATGTTTGGGAAAAGAGCACACATTTGTACAGAAGAACATTTTTACTTTCCTTCCTGCCCCATTTATCATCTCATAACCCTGCATCTGATGGCCCTATATAGGCTCCTAGGGACTATATAAGCTGGGAAACACTGAACTAAACCTAACTAAACTAACTCTATATAAAGTAGTTAAAATTAGCTCCACCTTAAAACTACAACAGCAAAGTACTGATTACACATGAATACATCTTTAATAATAATCTAATAGTGTAATGTTAAATAACATTCACAGGGGACATTTTCCTGCAGAGAAAGTACTTTTAATTTAGTGCTGATGAATAATTTTACTTAAGTGGGGTTTTAAATTAAGTACTATTCTTTGTAATGGAGTATTTTAAATTGTGGTTTTAGCACTTTTAATTAAGTAACTGATCTGAGTACTTATTCTACCTAAAAAAAAACTCAATAAAATATGATAAACAGCTTTGCAAGTTTGCAAGTAGGGTTAAAAGTGCAGCTTTTTTCCGGTTATCTTAAAGGTATAAATTTCACTTTTATCAGTTTGATAAATAATTACCCTACATACCTTTTGTACAAATAATGTACATACATTATTTGATTAAGATACACAGTAAATATAAAATGTAATTTGTAGCATTTGACACAGCCTCTCTAGGTTGGTCTCTTTCTCTCCCCCTATCCTCCTTCACCCTCCCCTGCTGGCTATCTCCTCACCCTCGCTGTGTGTGCTGTCAATAATTGATGATCCTTACTGACTCAAAGGGTAACAGGCCTGGGAGTAAATGTCTCACCCATTTCTTTATTTATTCACAGGTCTATCTTTAAGTTCAGTCAGTCTGAGAAACCACTACGAGTGGTTATTCAAGTGCGAAGGATCGATGGCAGGAAGTAGCCTGACTGTGTCCGTTTTACAATTTTGGGAGAGCTGCGGGACTTGTGAGCATGAGCGGGTTAATGCTGCCTGTCTGGCTGACAGCAGGACAGAGAAAGGAAAGGGAAGCTTAAATGAGTGAGAGGCAGGGGGCAGGGAGGAGGAGGAGTGACAGAATGATAGAGTGAATTAATTCAACCTTAGCCGGCCCTGATTGACTCGGTAGCAAACCGGCATGTACAAACATTCACAGTGACACCAAAGCCATGGAGAGAGAAAAGAGGAATGACATGTCTTTCTCCAGAAAGAGAAGTTTCACTTTTGGGGCATATGGAGGGTGAGTAAAAACACTGTTTGTCTCAAATTAGAACTGGCATTTTTCCACCACAAGTCAGTTTAGTAGCTACATACTGAATATATAATACTAAATACATGACATCATTTTTAGATGTAAGTAATCCTGTCTTTGTATGATGATCAGTTGTCTTCAAGTAGTTCTCACTTCCTTATTTACAGTGTGGACAGATTCACATGTGAGGATGAGACGAGGTGAGGATTTCCATTTTATCGCAGCTGTTTCAAGCTAACATTGTTGTACAATGTAAGAACTGAATGGGAAGTGATGGATTGTACTGTCTTCTTCTGGTAAATGAACCTGTTGCTGCAGACCTGAATCTGCAGAGGACAACATACTGGGCATCCTGGACTCGCCCGCCAGTGAGAGCAAGACTTTCCTCCCTGCCAGCAGTAACCAGAGGGTGATATCATTAACATGTCCAACGTGCACTTTCCCCTCCTATTTCAATTAAACATACTTAATGTATTTCCATGTCCTGCCTCTCTGAGAAGCCAACTTTCCGTTCGCAACTGAAGCGTTTTGTCATGTTCCTCTTCCTCCCCGTTTCTCCTTCCCTTTCTCTGCATCTGCCTTTCTGTCTGACTGCCTGTTGTTCATATCAGGACACAGAGCTGTTTGAAATCATTGAAAAGCTGCAGGTGAGTTACAGTGCTATTGATTTTGTGCAGTGTGTGTGTTCAGTTGTGTCTGAGCAGCAGAAGTTTCTTATTATCAATACTCCCCTTGTCCATCAGGGCAGCAGGATCGATGAGCAGCGGTGTGAATTCCCTCTCCCTCTGAAGGTGAGTCTTCAGTCTGAGAAATCTATATACGGGTTTGATCCCATGTGACTGTTGACGTTAACCTTTCTATGAAGGCCACGACATTTGTTCCCCCAAACAACAGAAACGACAGGCCCTCATCATCATCAGGTGCTCCTTTGTGTCTATTTTAGTCTCAGCTTTTAACGATAGGTGGAGACCTGCCGCTCATCCTCCCTTCAAAGTTGGGGGGCTACTGGATAAACCCCCCTCTGGAGCAGCTCGTAGACTTGAGTCCCACCTCGACCCACTATGGCCAAGATTCAGAGAGCTATGACATCATGGAGAGAGACGGGGAGGCCAAAATCTACCACGAGTTCTTCCGCTCACGAGTAAGTAGACTTTATCTAAAGTCTCAAGGCATACACCATCTTTCCTGGAATGGTATTTATGTCTTATCATCTTTCCCCCTACCTTTAGTACCATCACTCATTCACAGCAGTGGATCCATCTTTGGGGCCCCTGGTTCTCTCTGTGTGTTTGGAGGAAGAGGAGAACAAGCTGCGGGTGATCCTGAGGTTGAGATTTTCAGCCACTTTAGCCAACTATCAGAGAATATTTGGATAGTCCCATTTCCAAGAGCACATTTTTGAGTGGAGTCCCCCTCCACTCAAAAATGTGTGCTGCTTAAACGTACTTCACTTGGACGATGTATGTACAGAGTTTCACATTCATTTGCTGAAGGGGGAAAGTTTCTCTGCTTACCTCAAAGTATACACATGTGCATGTTTTTATGATATCACTGTATACAACTCACATAAGTGTGAAGTGAAACCTCCTGTGCGCATACATACAGTGAAGTGGGAGAAATCTGTCTAGATTCAGAATTTTTCAATGAAGGAGTATATGTAATTTAAAGAATTATTCAACATGGTATTTTACCTTTTTTGTGGAAAAACATATCAGGCAACCACTATTGTTCAAAGCAGAGTATATTTATATGTCTTAAAACATACTGGAGAAGATCTACATTTTCATTTGAATGTGTCTGTATGTAGTAACTTTCCAAGCGATACAGCATCACATACAATTACCATACACATAGATTGTGTTTCTTGTCTCACAGAATGAAGGAGTGCTCTCTGCATGGAGTTTTCTCTGTCTCTCTTTTCCCCATCATCCCATCTGCTGTGGAATTAGCAAAGGTATCCAAATAATTATTCTGGTGCAAGACGTATTCATATCATCCACAATACTTAAGTAAAAGTAGCCATGCCTACTGTAAAAATACTTTGATACAAATAAGTACAGAAGTATTATCAGCAAAAAAGACTTTATACAAGTAAATGTTGTCATTGTCCCTTTCACATTGTTTTTTTTGGATATTAGGATACTGGATTATTTTTATTGACGTGTTAACATACATGAAACTTTTTTGTTGTTGTAGCGGGTTTACACACTGTTGGAAAGTTTAATTTGAAACAATTTATCATATTTTATAAACTGATCAAGTTTTTTATGTAAAATGTGTATGAAAAAAATGGCCTAGTAAGAGATGTTTAAAAAAACACTTATATTTTCTCCAGATGCTCTGCGACAGAGTGACTGTCTCAAAATTTGAAGTGGTCAGCTACCTTAAGGTAACGTGCTAAAACGTCCAATAACTAGAAATAATACCACTTGTTTTAGACAAGACCTCTCAAAGCCTGTCTCCCTCTCTCTCATCCTTCAGGCTCCAGAACTCATAACTGCATTTGATGAACACAGAGTGTCTCCTAATTTCAAGTTTGGAGTTTTGTACCAGATGGATGGGCAGGTAAGAAATTGTGCAGATGTCCTGCATTCATAAAAAGTGTGATAACCACTCCCTCTCAGACAATGTCTGTCTCTCCAGTTCACAGAGGAGGACATACTTAGTAACAACGAGGAAAGTGAAGAGTTTAAAGAGTTCCTTTCTATTTTGGGAGAAACGATTCAACTGCAAGGCTTTACTGGGTAGAGTGCACAATGTTGACGTTGTTTAGCGGAACAAATCACACATGAGATGTAAAATCTAATATTGCTTCTACTTTTAATCCTTTTTTTTAAGGTTCAGGGGAGGACTGGATGTTTGTCATGGTCAGACAGGAAGCGAAGCAGTCTTCACTTCCTTTCATGGGAGAGAAATCATGTTCCATGTCGCAACTAAACTGCCTTTCACAGAGGGTGACCCACAGCAGGTCAGTTTCTGTATCACACTAATTCTGCTCTGATGATTCACACATTTCTGTAGAAAACACATTTCTTGAACAGACACTGATGAACCTTTTTTTTCTCCTTTTCCTCATCGCCCCACACAGTTACAAAGAAAAAGACACATCGGTAATGACATTGTAGCTTTGGTCTACCAGGAGGGCCAAACCCCTTTTCTATGTGACGTTATCAAGTCTCACTTCCTTCACTGTTTCTTGGTGGTCCGGAGGATTCAGGGAGAGGAGGAGACAGATGAAACTGCTTACCAGGTGAGTTTAAAAAAGCCCCAGTTGAATTTATCATCCCTACTAATTGAAGTGAATCTGTGACAAGTTAACTAATTTACCTTTATATTAAAAAGCATATGGGATTTTTTAGACCTAAAAAGTACAGTACACTTGAATTTTAAGGCTGATACAATTGAACAATTGAACATTTACTATTTTAGGTTTAAAATAAAAAAATATGTCGACTGATGTTTGTTTAACATAAACAACTATTTTGAATTTTGATCAAGATATTTTCTTAGTGAGACATTTTACTAAGCTGTCACTCTCTGGTGGATGCACTATGCTATGGCACTCTAATTGACCTTGGCATTGCATACTACCAATTTTACTTATCATTAGAACTAGACTAATACTAAAATATCTGTCAATGTAGCTTTTTTCAGCCAGGATGGTTTATCACTCAGGCTCTAATATTGCTCTCTCCTCTCCACAGGTGTCTGTCACAGCCAGAGATGATGTTCCTCCCTTTGGTCCGGTACTCCCGGATCCTCCCATCTTCACAGATGTAAGAAACAATACCAAGGTCAATGAGCTGTTTTTCATTTTCAGCATATTTGTTTTCAGTCTACCATTGACTAATAGTTATTTTAGAAACTGCCAGTCCCTCCAATAAACTACACAACAAAATACATAAACCCCAAAACACATACCACAATAAACCTATTGTATTGTAATTAAGTGTCCCAGTAAGTCATGTCAGTGAGTGTGCATGCACAATACCAGGACCCTGGAACTCGCTCCCCTAAACTGAATGCTTTTCCTACTTTGACAAGTCAAAATGTCCGCTGTATGCTCAGGTGACAGGTAACAAGTACTCTGCTATATTGCTATATTGCTTTTTCACCATTTTGACATGCACAGTAAGAAAGGCACTTTTTATAATTAATACAGTTAATGATGGCTGAATTTCATTTGGCTGATTCAGTCTCAGGGTCTTGGCTTGCTCACTGTTACACTGTCACGTTACACCTATGCTTTTCGTACTATGAAACATCAAAATGTCGGCTGTGAAGAAGGCGGAGCTGTGTTCCCCAAATCCATATTACATAGGCCTACTTGTCCTATACAATATGTGCTATATACTAATCATTACAGTTTACTGCTTCATACTAACAGGAAATGATACGTGACATCATAGTCACTCAAACTGCGACTTGTGACAAATAGACATTGAAATGTTTTTCCAAAGATGACACTTGAATGATTTGAGATTGGGACAGAATGCTTTTGTACAACAAGCCCTTTTGCTGTAGCAGTCCAGTTGACTTGTTTTCTGCCTGCTCCTTGTCTTGTTAACAAACCTGCTTTGACCATTGACCCATTAAACTATTACTCAGCTTGTCCTACCTCTGAGCATTTGACTCAACGCCTTGCTTATCTGAATCACTACAGTACAAATAATTTATTGAGAAGCTGCACAAGTCTTGGTTCCCTCTGTCCTGTCTTTTAGTGTTCCCTGCTGAGAGAATTCCTCCTGACCAAACTCATCAATGCAGAGATTTCCTGCTATAAAGCTCAACGATTCAGCAGGCTGGAGGTAGAGGGACAAAAATGGTTTCAATTTATGCCCTTTATTAGTGAATATCTAAGCTTCAAATTTCTTGCCATGTGTGCTCTCGTGTCCCTCCTCTCTTATGAAGCTCCGCATTCGCTCCTCACTCCTCGAGAGCTTGCAGGCTGAGCTCTCTGCCCGTTCCCATTGCATGATGGGGGATCCATCACTGTCTGTGCTCCCATCTTCTGAAAGTGTACGGGGAGCGTCTGAGGGGAGCGGAGGATTCATTGAAAACTTTAAGGTAAATGTTGGCGTCCCTCACCTATCAAGTTTCAGAAACTCTCTCATACTTGACTTTACTATTTTCACTTCACCATTTGGCCTCTGAATCTTTAGAGAGCCATACGAGTGCGGAGCCACTCTTTTGAGACTCTTGGGGTTCCCAGGAAGAGTGGGAGCAGTGCATCACAGAAGCCTAAGGTAAACATTCACAATGGGATTAAATGTGTCTGACTGAATAAAAACTTATTGAAAGGTTTGATTTATTTATATTCTTGTCCTACTTCATTTGCAGATAGAGAAAGATGGAGACAGGTAAGACAACAGGTAAAAATGTTGGTCTTCTGCATGATTTAAGTTAGCAATACAAATAAGTGTTTTCTCTGCTTTCAGTGACAAATGTCCAGGACCTGTGCCCGCTCTATCTGACAGTTTGGGGTCAGGTGAACTCAAAGATCAAGCAAGTCCTCAAGACGAGACATAAGAGGAAATATTATCTTGAAGATTTTAGATGTTAATATATTTATATATTAATGTCTATATATTTATAGACATTGCTAGCATATGGTTACTTCTTTATTATCCTGGTAAATGGCTTACATGTAAATAGAGTGTAAAAGTAAATAGTATTTCTGAGAATATAATTATTTTACTTTCCTAGCAGTGATATTCTACAATAATGATAAATATTTACAAATATTTACATTGTATATCAGTGAAATGTTAAATATATAAAACTGCCAGGAAAGGCTGAAATGTTTTGACAGAATTTACACTTGTGTTTACTTATGTTTATATTCTATAAAACTGTTCTTCTTCAATGAGGGATGTAAAGAAAGGAAGTGAGGAGGAGAACAGCAATGGAAATGTAATTACAATTAGTACATTATGTAGAAAATGAAACATGGATTGTTTTAACTATGGGTTTGCTGATACCCTGATTATTAGGATAGGCCTGTAGGATTTACAATACAGTGCAGTTATTGGCAATACCTCCCTTTTATTATTATTATTAATTATTATTTATATGATGCCATGCATGGATGTAGATCTGTTGCAGACATTAAAGGAGAAATGTAAACTGTTTCCTGCATGGAGAGTACAAAAGTTATTTGGACAACATTCAAATTCACATAATATTATATATTATCATGTACACATTTTATTTCCACTGTTGCTTCCTTTGGGTACTGCACATGCACAGTATGTGCAGAAGGCAATGTGTTTTTCACAGTAGACATTATGACTTGTCATTGTACACTGTAAACCCAAATAAGTTCAGAATACTCGATATATTTGTGGAAACTGATCACCTCAAACTTAGTGGTAATAAAATTTTCAGTAAACTTTTACTTAAATATTTTTAAAAACACATTTAATTTCTGTATACTAAATTACATTGAGGCTTATTAAACCAATCAATTCCATTGATTCTTTACTCTAAATGTATCTCTACTCTATATCAATGAATGTAATTGTGTGGGAAGTCTACTCAAAAAAAAATGTATTGTGCTAGACTCAAATACTAATGGAAACTCACTCAACAAAATTACTACTAGTCAACTTGAAATTTACAAAATGCCCATTTTCAGATAGTCCTGAAAAAATACAACTCCAATATTACAATTCAAGTTCTCTATTAGTATAAAAAACCTTAAACATCTTCTGTCATTTTTCCATTTGACACAAAATAAGGAATATCTTGCATAAAGTTGAATAGACTAAGTAATTGACTGCTTGATTAGATATTTAACTAGCAACAATTTTGATAATCAGTTTGTTTTCATTCTTTTTTGCAATGATGTTGAACATTCTTCATTTCCAGATTCTTAATGAGATTTTTTGGTGTCAAGTGATAATAACTTGAATCTTGAACTAAATAAAAGTTCCTTTTACTACTTACTTTACTGTGTTTTGTGGAAAAAAGCAACCATGTATAATTTTATTCCATGAGCAGCACTTTTACTTAAATAATATAAAACAGAGCTTTAAATGTGGACTTTTATGGAATCATAAGCAAATAAAGATAGATAATAAAGATTGTTTCAAATAAGAAGTTCCACACTATGCAAATTGTTAAGTCAGGTAGATGAGGTAATGGAACAATATCAAGGTTTCTGCAGGTTTCACCTGGTCAAATTTAATTTTTAAGTTGATTATGAATGAAATTTAAAACCCATTTCACGATTTAAAAAAGACAAACAAACACACAAAAAGGAAATGTAGTCACAAAATTACTTGCAGAGTAAATCAGTGTATTCAAATTGTATTCAACACACATTTGTTTCAATGTCAATGGATGGACAATGACATTAATAAGCTCCATAATTAACAAGCTGGCATGCAGTGCACCTTCTGATGTGAAAAATGGATCACTGATAGAAAAATCCAGAAAAAAAAAGTTCTGTCTCTTTTTGGCAACTTTCTAAAACTTAACCTACTGCTGAAGGATAAACTCAGGGAGCATACAGGGAAACAATAATAAACTACAGCCCAAAAGCTAAAGTTGCTAAATACATCTACTGGGGTTGATTTCTAACCATTAGATCTGGGAAAATTCATGTGATGCTCACCACAGTGATTTTATTTTCATTGCGTAGCACCAAGCTGTTTTGAGCCTCACCACCTTATAATGGCAGGAAATCACATGACCTCAGAATCATTACAGATAGGATTATTCATGTTTGCCTTTTGTGTCTTAATTTACTGCTTTATACATTTGTAGGAATTAACATAAATAATAGGCAACATGAGAACCACCACCCTTCTGTAATATTACAAGCATTTAATTTGTACATCAAAACAATAATCTCCTCATTAGCTTAAAAGGACTTAACCTCAGCTCCACTGTGGTCAACACGTCCTTCGTTTTTAATTTAACCATCAAGACGTACAGTAGACAGAGCTATAACCTGACAACTCAATGCTGATCCTTTTGTCTGCTAACTTTCACAGTCACTTTCTGCTGCTCTCTCTCACATTCGCTCATCCTTTGAAGGGGGAGAGGGAGACAGCCATGCGTTGAATGTTACTGTAGTTTATTGAAAATCATTAATGATGGTGTGAAATTTTAATAGTGGCACTCGTTCATTAAGCGACAATAGGCATCAAATACGTTGCTAGAGACTGGTTTGCACCTAGTCCGTACTCTAAATTCTTATCTGAATTTGCAGAGTTTTTGTCAACTTTAGTCCTTAAAATGGAACAAAATTATTATTGTAGGAGATTTTAATATTGAAAATAGGAAAATAGGAACAACCCCAGGTTTCTTTTCAGCACTGTAGCCAGGCTGAAAGTCACAGCTCTATTGAGCCAAGTATTCTCATAGCTCTCAGTAGTTACGAGTTCATGAGCTTCTTTAATGATAAAATTCTAGCTATTAGAAACAAAATCCACCAAGACCTGCCCTCAACTTGCACCGACTTATCTCTAACTCAGGAACTTTAGAAACAGCTGTAAAACCAGTTATATGTTTAGACTGCTTTGCTTCCCTCAATCTTTACCAACTAACTTCAATAATTTCTTCATCTAAACCATCAACCTGCCTCTGCCCCCATCCCGACTAGGTTGCTTAAAGAAGTTTTACCCTTAGTCAGCACTTCTCTACTAGATGTGCTCAATCTGTCTTTATCAACAGGCTATGTGCCACAGTACTTGAAAGTAGCTGTAATTAAGCCTCTTCTGAAAAAGCCCAACCTGGATCCAGATGTTTTAGCCAACTATAGACCTATATCTAACCTTCCATTTATCTCTAAGGTCCTGGAGAAAGCAGTCGCCAAACAGCTGTGTGACTTTCTACATAGCAATAGTTTATTTGAGGATTTTCAGTCAGGATTTAGAGCTCATCATAGCACAGAGACAGCACGGGTGCATCAGACAAAGGACTTGTCTCTGTATTGGTTTTATTAGATCTTAGTGCTGCATTTGATACCATTGACCATCAGATCCTATACAGAGACTGGAACATTTCATTGGCATTAAAGGAACTGCTCTAAGCTGGTTTAAGTCCTATTTATCAGATCAATTTCAGTTTGTACATGTTAACGATGAGTCCTCCATGCAAGCTTACCAAAGTTAGTCATGGAGTTCCACAAGGATCTGTGCTCGGACCAATCCTCTTCACTTTATATATGCTTCCTTTAGGCAATATTATCAGGAAACACTCCATAAACTTTCATTGTTATGCAGATGATACTCAAGTTATATCTATCGATCAAGCCAGATGAAACTCATCAGTTAGCTAAGCTTCAAATGTGTCTTCAGGATGTTAAAACCTGGATGACCTGTAATTTTCTAATGTTAAACTCAGATAAAACTGAAGTTATTGTTCTAGGGCCTAAGCACCTACGTGACATATTATCTAAAAATATAGTTTCCCTGGATGGCATCGCCCTAGCCTCCAGCACCACTGTGAGAAATTTTGGAGTTATCTTTGATCAGGACATGTCGTTTAACTCTCACATTAAGCAAATTTCAAGGACTGCCTTTTTTCACCTACATAATATTGCAAAAATCAGGAACATCCTGTCTAACATGATGCAGAAAAACTAGTCCATGCATTTGTTACTTCTAGGCTGGATTACTGCAATTCCTTATTATCAGGCTCTTCGAAAAAGTCCATTAAGACTCTTCAGCTGATCCAGAATGCTGCAGCACGTGTTCTGACAGGAACCAGTAAAAGAGATTTCTCCTGTCTTAGCTTCTCTGCATTGGCTTCCTGTAAAATCCAGAATAGAATTTAAAATCCTTCTTCTCACATACAAAGCTCTTAATGGTCAGGCACCATCTTATCTTAAAGAGCTCATAGTACCTTACTACCCCACCAGAGCACTGCGCTCTCAGAATGCAGGGTTACTTGTGGTTCCTAGAGTCTCCAAAAGTAGAATGGGAGCCAGAGCGTTCAGCTATCAGGCTCCTCTCCTGTAGAACCAGGTTCCAGTTTGGGTTTGGGAGGCAGGCACCGTCTCTGTGGAGTCTGGATCTGTGGTTGAGAGTCTCCTGCTGCCCCCATGTTCCTACTCCACACCCTCTGCTAGAATTACAACTACTGTTACTAGTCCTATTGCTATTATTACTGTTATTATCATTAACACAACTATAAATATCTGTACCATTTTTCATTCAGTCTATAGCAACATTACCTTTACTGTCTGTATCTCTATGTGTATACTGTGTAGGCTGCCTCCCTCTGCTCTCTCTGTCCTTCTCTCTCTCTCTTGCCCTCTCTCTCTCTCTCTCCCCCCATCACCCCCAACCGGTCGAGGCAGATGATGGCCGCCCACCCTGAGCCATGGTTCTGCTCGAGGTTTCTGCCTCTTAAAAGGAACTTTTTCCTTGCCTGTGTCGCCTAGTGCTTGCTCTTGATGGGAATTGTTGGGCTTCTGTAAATAACTTCAGAGTATGGTCTAGACCTGCTCTTTATGAAAAGCGCTGTGAGATAACTGTTGTTTTGATTTGGCGCTATATAAATAAAATAAAATTGAACTGAATTGAGATTGAAGCCGTAAGATCTGTTTTTCTATCCAAGAATCTATAAGGTTGCACTTCCCCATAGCTGAAGAACAAATCTGTTTTATATCCGTGGTATAATCCGAAAGAGACTTGTGGCAATAACACAAAAGCTGCCTGTTAAGTCTTTGTAGTCGTAATATAGCAAATTATATTTGGACCGATTTGGACTAGCAACAGAAAGAACTACAACACCACAGTAGGAAAAAAACATTCTTGAGCGCTTCGAAGCCATTTCAATGGAGGTAGCGTAACCCTAAAGGACATCTACCTGACACGTGCTGTTATCAGAGCAGCTCCTTTAATCTGGTGGTCTCCGAGTGTTTGATTGTCCCAGTGACAGAAAGTGAATCTCAGAGGAGGAAAATATTCCGGCAGTAAAAGTATGGTGTCATGTAATAAATGCTTCAGCTTCTCTAGACCCCAAAAAAAGTTCACAAATGGCTGGAGAAGTGAAGCAGGTTAACAAACATCTTCCCTTCAGACTGGAAGCTAAGCAGGAAGCTAACAAAACATCTTTTAGTGAAAGTAACAAGCATCTGTATTTTATTCCAGCCTACCTGTCCAGCTCAGAGAAAAGAGGTGTTCAGCTCCGTCCTGATCCGAACCAACGATCTGCCGGTCACAAGCTCGCTTCTCTAACCTGGGTGTTCTAGGAACACAAAAATGGAGTCAGAGCACTGATCAGACTGGAGGACAGGGACCCTTTCCTGGACTCCACTCACCTTTATATTTAAGGTGCTGCAGGATGGGGATGATGGTCTCCAGGGGGATGCTGTGAGCCAGGAACAGCTACCAGGTCCCGTACTGCTCAAAGGTCTCCCAGTCCAGAGACTAAACTGTAGACAAATGAAGAAGAAGACGCCACAAGGACAAAAAATGTTTTTTTAAAGAACAATGGAGAAAAGCAGACAATGGGGAGTCCCGCCATTGGTTAGTTTACATCGAGACAAGTATGACAATGTTCTGTTCAGTATGTCATCAACATGCTTCAGAAGATGCCAATAGGAGAATAGTTTCATTGTTGGAACTAAAAACCTAAAACTGGAATTCATAAAAGGCCACAAATCATCCAAATGCCACATCCAGTTAAAAAAACATAGCACAGGGAAAGAAGCCTCCGAGGTTATGGCTGCCATGAAGGCACTTACCAGCCTGAAGACGGCTCAGTTGGATAAGATGGTAATACTGTTTAGGAATGCCCACGCAATCATGAAAAAAGGGAGGCCATTTCAAGATTACGAATGGCAATGCAAATAAGTCTTTTCTGTCTGTGAAATGTTGAATAGTAGATTTTAGATTAAATGCTGAATAAGGTCAGAAGTATATAGCGCCCATGCAACTAATGTCAGTAGCTAGGCTTGTTTATATGCATAAATTAGCCTATAACGTTAGTGCTATGGTACGATATTTACTTTTCATTATTTTTCCATTGTCATTTTATAAATTAGATGAGAAAAAGGGCATAAACACAGGGAGCACAGACATAAATCGGCAAGCAAGCCAGGGTGTTTATTAAGCACTAGATGCAGCCTTCAGTCAAAGTTAGTGGCAGTGAAATTCCTCTCCATTATGTCTGACGGGTCTACTGACACTGCCATGATGGAACAGTATATGCGCATGTGCAACCAAGGCAAGGTAGAGGTCCACTTTGTAAGGATTCAGGATGTGGAGAAAACAGTTGGTGAGAACATCGCCCGGGCAATCGATAACATAATGAGAGAGGTCTGTGGAGAAGAGGAGTGGCAGGCCAAGTTGGTGGCGTGTGCAAATGATGGTGCGTTGGCGTTGACCGGGACAGAGCAGGCTGAGAGGAAGTAACATGCATGTCCTGGGTATTCACTGTATTGTACACCGCCTAGAACTAGCTTTCAAGGATGCCTTGAAGAGCTGGCAAAACAGCTTGAAGATGTGCTGTCAGGGCTACATACATTCTATTGTAAAAGTGCTCTTAACAGGGTAAACCTAAAGCACAGCTTCAAGATTATGGGCCAGAATCCCCCTTTACCAATAGGGTTGGAGGCACCAGGTGGGTTTCTCACCTCTTCAGGGCCATTGAACATCTTTTGAGAGGTTACCAGGGACTTACCCAGCACCTCGACCAGGTAGGCTAAATGACAGAGGCTTTACCCTATCAAATAAACAGCTTAAGTATTGTAGATCTTGTAGTATTAATTTTCACATGCAGTTACACAGTGACAGTTAAAACAATAAAGTGGCTGGTAAAAATGTTGAATGGCTGGTAGATTTTGGAATCCACCAGCCACAGTGGCAGGTGGGCAAAAAAATATCCATCCCTGCTGCACGGTATGAGGAAAATTTTCAATGTGTTATAACATTGTTATATAGGCTACTGAGATGACATATGACTTGCAATAAATGAACATATATTGAAGTATGCATATTAACTGCCTGGTTGTTTTAAAATTATTTATAGGATAAGAATTTAATATTTTAAATACAGCTAAATGCTGTTTCTAGAGCAGCAACATTGATGTTTGCGGCAGCCCCCCGGCCCGCAACCCCCGCGTGCGAGGTCGGGCAAACTAGAGAGAGCGAGCAGCAGAACACCACAGCGAAAGCCAGCGGAGAGAAACACCTGCAGCAAGTCCCAGCCCGGTAGCAAACGCGCCGCGTAGACCGCCGTGCACCCGCCAATAAGAGTCCGCCGTTCCCCCAACGGCCAGAAAAACCGAGGCCGCCTGCGCCAGCCGACATCCCACATGCACAGCACGCCCCCAGGCTGCCGTGCAACACCAGCCAAACAGACCAGAGAAAAATATTTCTTCAACCACATGATCATATCTCAGCAGTCAAAATATCTACAATGAAGAAAGGCCAATCAATGTGTGTGGATACACTGACTTAACAATAACTTAAATTACAGACGATCAATCTAGAAGTTTCACTCGAATTTAAATTTAAATAAAGCAGTTTTACGAGCACAAAAAGTCATAGGCGTAATGCAAAACAGTTAACAGAAGTTAGGTATGATTTGAATTTGGTACCACTCGTTGGTTGTTTCATATATTATGTTTCTGTGCATGTGTGAAAAGTGTGTTGTGTATTCAGTCATAAAAAATATGACCAAAGGAATGTGCCAGTGCATGTGCTGGGAGGAGACGAGATGTATAAATAAGATTAAGTTTTAATACTACATCCATTGTCCATGGTTCTTATCTTAAGAGCAGAGAGAGAAGAAGGGGGAAACATTTACTAACAACATGAAATATTAATAACAAAGAAGTAAATAAATAAATACAAAGTAAAGATACATATATTTAATTAGCAACTTCAACGTTTATTATAGAAAATGTAGTAGTTTTTACGGCTCCATATTCCAATCCATTAGGTGGCGGTAATGTACCTATACGGTGTCTTGCCAAGCGCCAATAAATCATAGAAGAAGAAAAGGCCCGAGTAGAAGAAGAGAAAAAATAAAGGTGGTCGACTGAAAACCTCTGAGTTGCAGTTGTTACTGTCAAGCACACAGTGTCCCTATTAGGTCCACTGTTAAATACTTGGGTATACATATCTCAAAAAATATGACTGTATGTGAAAACCTGAATGTGTGGAATGTGATAGAGCAATGCCGAAGTAGACTTAACTCATGGATGTTGCGAGATATTAGTTTGTTGGGCCGTATATTTTTGACTAAAATGGAAGTATCTCAAGATGTATTTATCCTGCATACACACTCCCTATTCCTAATAGAGCTATTAAAAAGATCAACCAAATTAATTTTGACTATATTTGGAGGAAGAAAGTCCATTATGTTAAGAAAACAGAGATGACCAAAACATTTAAGGATGGTGGCCTGCAGGCTATTGATTTTGACTTTATGAATGGAACGCTAAAAATCAATTGGTTAAAATCCTTTCTGAACAACAATAACTTTTGGTATCATATCCCCAGAGAAATCTTCAAGAAATTAGGAGGTATAGAATTCTTACTTAAATGCGATTTCACTATTCAAAGACTTCCAATTAAATTATCCCTTTTTCATCAGCAGGTTCTGTTATATTGGAAACTCTTATATAATCATAACTTCACCCCTCATAACTCCCCAATTTGGAATAACAGATATATTACGATCAAAAACAAATCGCTGTACAACAAGGACTGGATGGATAACGGTATTTGGTCTGTGATCCATTTAGTTGATGGTGACGGTTGTCTTATGTCATATGAAAACTTCTGCCAAAGACACGACCTCTCTGCCAATCGTAACCATTTTAATTCCATAACTAAAGCTATCCCCCCAGTCTTTTATGGGTATAATTCGGGGAATGTTAATGAACTCCACTCCAGTCACCCCTTCTCTCCCTGTACTTTTAGTTGGAGGCATTGCCTTTAATAATGTTAAAATCCCTAACAAAACAATTAGAAATTTGATTAATAACATCTCATACCCGACATTATCCTTTAGAAACTCAATTTCCCAATTTTTTATAAAAAAGTACTATTCACACGTTACGAACCAAATACTTAAAATTCCCTATATTCCCCAAAGCCAAAGAAATTCATTTTAAAATTCTTAACGGTGTGTATCCATCCAGTGATTTGATAGAACGGCGTTTTGGTATAGAAACTAATAATTGTGTATTTTGTGGTGACAATGAAACTACCGACCATTTATTTTTCCATTGTATGTTCTCGGATGCATTGTGGCTTGATATACATGACTGGCTTTACCCCAAGGTTTTCCATCTGAAAAACTTTTCTCTCAAGGACATTATCTATGGTTGTGTCATGGACAATAACAAAGACGACTTTCTAATTAACAACATTGTCATTCTTGGGAAATTTTTTATCCACAAGTCTAAGTTTTTAAAAGTGAATCCTAAGTTTTGTGTATTTCATAATGAGTTTCTTTCCTTTACAAAAGCCCTTAATGTTATGAAAACCAAGAATGCAATGAGACTTTATAGTATTATAGAAGAATATGATTTAAGAAGAAAACCCTAGCCTCCTTTCTTTTTATTTAAACCCTTATTTTCCTTTGTTTTCCCTGTTTTTGATATGCACTTGATCCCTTCTCCAGTATGTGACAAGTCAATGCCATGTTGTTGTATATGGAATGTTTGTTAATAAAAAAAAAAAAAAAAAAAAAAAAAGTTGTTACTGTCAACCATAGACTGTATGTTCCACAGGAGGGCAGTAATGTGGAGGCTGCGTGATTTGTTATTCAAACAAATAACCCTAGTGGTCAGAAACTGTTACTGAGCCTCTCCGTGTTGCTTGCAGCTTCAGCTAACTGCAGCCAATTTGAAGCTACCTCTCATTCCATAAATGCTAACAACGCTTCAAGCTAATTCTGCGCTGATACCTCTGATAAAACCACGTTTTAGAGTTTTTTGATGCTCTGATTTGACTCAACGTTACGTCGTTCATACCCATACATAGCGACAGGTTAGTTGAACTTTGACACACTGACCAGTTCACTGACACTGTGCAAGTAGGTTAAAAGAGACGCTTTCAGGGTAATTAGCGCGCTTCACTTGACATTTTATTAAAGCAAAGTGTTCCTGAAAGTAAGAGCCACTGACCCTGCAGACCCGAAGATGACGTCCAAGAAAGTGATCGAGTTGTTCTACGATGTGGTTTCTCCGTACTCTTGGCTCGGCTTCGAGGTTTGTTTCTCTTTTCGTTTTCGCTTCAAATACAAAAGCCACATACTTTGTTAAAATCAAGCTTTGTCTTACAGGTAATGTGTCGCTACAGACACGTGTGGAATATAGAGCTCAAACTGCGTCCTGCGTTTCTTGGTGGTGTCATGCAAGGATCAGGTAAATAAACAGTGGTGGAAAGTAAGTACATTTACTCAAGTACTGTACTTTCCTACCACTTTTAGGTACTTGTACGTCACTTGTATACTTTCACTACATTTCAGAGTCACAACATTTATTTGATAAATGTTCTTTGTAGATTCACCTAAATCATACAAATTATAACAAAATAATGAAATATGATGTATAAGACATAAACGTAGCACCACGCTGCAAAATTAATTCATCAAGAATTACAATCCAATAATAAAATACATATTCTGAAATGTGCTGATCTGCAAAACGGGTACTTTTACTTTTGGTCCTTTAAGTGTATTTTGTTGCTAATATGGTTTCTCTTTTACTTCTGTAAAAATTGTTTATTGCATGCATGACTTTTACTTATAACGTTTTTTCCGCACTCAAGTTCTGAGCACTTCTTCCACCTCTGTAAATAAATATTTGGCACCCGTGCACTATTGCCGGGCATGTTGCATGATAATAGTTGTTTGGACACTGTTAGTACTGTTTATAGATTTCATATGATATTTATCTTCCATGACAGGCAACAAGCCCCCTGGTATGGTTCCAAATAAATTCCTGTACATGAGCAAGGATCTGAACCGCTTGGCCGAATATTTTGATGTTCCCTTGCAGTCTCCATCTGACCCCTTTGAGGTCATGTTCAAAAAAGGTACAAGCAGGAACTGATCAGAATGGTAATGTGTATTGATTGGCCCATGGCCAGATTAACCTGGTTGGCGGCTCCAAGGCTAAAATGAGCTGCTGTTCCCTCTTAACTCCCATTCTTCCTCACTTCTGGACATTGTGTACTTTTTTCCCTGACTCCTACTTTGCTGTGTGGTAATTTCACTAAACACAAATTTATTTAGGAATATGCACAGAGTAAGCACAATATCAGTACATTTTGACTAGATGGGAAATTTTATTAAGTATTTTTCACATATACAAAATGATTAATAAAGAAAAAAGAAGGCAGATTAATCAAAAATGGAAATGATTATTACTCGTAGCGTTCATTTTGACACAGGACAACAAGATGAGTTATTAAAAGGGTCCACCGTAAAGCAGCAGTAATTGATTTCTTTAGGCACTTTGGGGTCAGTGGAACAAATTGTAAACACTACACTGACACATTATCACCTTGAACATTTAAGCAGTTGCTTATTTACTCCTCTTACAAACAAAGCAATACTAGCATTCATTTGAGGTCCAGTTTCTCACCTCCTGCTGAATTTAAGTACAGCATCGACTCATTTAGCTCTGTTTTGATCTGTGGCTCTTTGGATGCTAACTGCTACCTTGCAGTTGGGTGCTGAGCAGGTAATGTAGAGTCAGTTTATCAGAGCTTTCTGGCTGTAAACAGCTGCCTGCTGTGTCTGAAATACAGGCTGATAAGAACGCTGAGCGTGATGCAAACGGAGATGCTGCGGGCCGTTAACCCAAAACAATGAGCTGAAAGATACTGAGCTGCCCCATAAAGCATTGAGGGATCATTCTCTGTGGGTATTTCATTAAGGATGCACCCTTTTTTAGTCTCAATACAAATATCTGGGCCTTGGGTATCGATGCAGAGTACTAATCCAACACCAGTGTGAAAGTAATAAGCTTATTCCTCACCAAGACTGAGAATCATGTTATTTGGGAGGAGGTGCTTGAATAAGTTGGTTGTACTATATGTTTTAGTAATGCCACCCATTGAAACATTGGCTGTGCAGATTTTTCAAGTAGCCTCACAATTTGTTGGCGTATCAGGCATGAAATAATGTACCTCCAAATTGCTGAGCCCTTGTTCTTAGCTCCCTCTATGCTATGTTAACTCTCCTAGCAAAATGTTTGTGTCTACTAACGCACCGCTGACGCATTGCGTAGTATACACGTAAATGAATTGAATTGATTGTCTCCATAGATCGCTCCCCTTGTCACAATACCCGATCAAATTATTTGAGTCAGTACTGGGTTGATATCAGATACCATATCGAATAGGTATATCCCTATTTATCACTACAAGATACCCTTTTTACATTCACTGTTTATGTTTATGTAAACGGTCTGAGAATGTAAAATAAGTGACACTGACAGAATCAGGATTTTGATTTGGTTATTTTCTTAATTTTTTTATTTATTTGTACTTGGCAGCATGTATCCTTATTTACTTGTGTTCAGTTAAGTTTGAACAAATGAAGTAATTCCTTGATATTCAGTTCTTTTTCTCTCCTCCTTTTCACACCACTTGTTCTTAGAAAATATAATTTATATAAAATGTTTAGCCAGGGAAGGATGGAAATGGTGTTTGTATTGCAATCTAATTTTCACTTAGAAACTGTTTGTGCTGTGGATTTCTTATTTGATTGTGTTGATAAAACTAAATCCTGTGATTAATTGGTGACCTGTCCAGGGTGTACCCTGCCTTTCACCCGATGTCAGCTGGGATTGGCTCCAGCCCACGCGACCCTTTACACAGGATAAGCGGTTGACAATGGATGGATAAATTTCTGTCACATAGTGAACCTGGGGCTTTTGGTTGTCCCCAGGGCCCTGGCTCTGGGGGTAGGAGTCCACTTTGCACAGTTGATAATTCAGGCTTGCACAAGGCTTTGGTGGTGCTATGTCTTTTCTGAGAAACGCTAATAAGGCAGCGACTTTCAGGTCTTCTGTTTTATTCTTCTAGGCTCCTTGACTGCAATGCGTTTTGTAGCCGCAGTTCAAGAGAGGGAGAAGGGTGGAGACAAGCAGGTGGAGCAGGTGTCCCGGGAGCTGTGGAGAAGGATCTGGAGTGAGGACAAAGACATCACTGAACCTGCATCATTAGCGGAGGTACCAACATATCCAGCCTGGTTGTGTTTGTGCAGGTGAGGAAGAACTATTCAGTGTTTTTTACATTTTTTTTTTTTTGCAGGCAGCAATGAAAGCAGGATTGTCTGACAGTGAGATTAAAGAAGTGTTTGAGCTGTCCACCTCAGAAGAGATCAAAGACAAGCTGAAAAGCACAACACAGGATGCACTTGATCATGGGGTCAGTTGTGTCTTTAGTTCTCCTTGTAGATTCAGAATAGAGAGACTTTAAAATATAATGACCAAGATATCTCCTACTGCCTCTCCCCAGGCATTTGGCTTCCCCCTGATGGTGTGTCATGTAAGTGGAAAGCCAGAGATGTTTTTTGGATCTGACCGATTTGAGCTCATGGCCCACTGCATTGGTGAGAAACCCACTCTGCTGGGCATCATTGACAAACACAAACACACAAAATGTAAAAGTGATAATATAAGGATTAAAATTACACTTGACATAGCCTTAGTCTGTGTCTCAGCCATGATAAGAGCATTAGATAAATATCTAAAATGTAAACATACCATTGTAGACACACTTGAGACAAACAGCTGTGTTGAGATTATTGCCCAAACTCATTTTGTTCTCTCTCACCCTCAGGGGAAAAGTGGCTGGGACCTCAACCCGACAAATCGGCTGCCAAACTATGAAAGAAAAAGCTGCCCAGGGTGCTCACAGATTTTTGAAATTGCCATCTCATTTTAATGATGTCTTATGCTGATATTCCCTAGTTCTTCAAATATCACATTTTATATAGAGTGCCTTCTGAAACCGAGCGGTATATGTTGCCAATATAACTTAAAGAAATAGTTGTGGAAATAATGTGACATACTATTGTACTGCTAATTATGTGCCTAATTAAACAAACACTGACAACATGCATTTTAAGATGGTTATCTTTTTCATTGAAATACATAGGCATTTAAAGGATGTAACTATGTAATAGCTGCCTTATGTAATACTATGTGTTTGACAAACATGTAATTATATTTTTAGCCATGTTAATGGCGTGTCTCTAAGGATTGCGGGAATTGCAGTCCAACACTCTGATCCAGACTGAAATATCTAAAAAGAACTATGACAGTCAACAACATTCAAGGTCTCTGCAGAATGAATCCTAACAGGGGATGATGTTTTCAGTTTGACATCAAAATAATATCCAAGAAGCGCAGGTGACTCAGACAGTGGGAGCCTGCCCCATGTGCAAGGCTTTGTCTTTACAGCTGCGACCCCAGGTGAAATTGAACCATGGGCCCTTTTCAACATGTTGTCACCCCTTTCTTTCCTCCATTTCCAACTTCTCTCTCTGTCACACAGATAAAGGCTAAATCTCCCCAAAAATATCTTTGAAGAGTAAACAAATTAGGATGTCACGTAGTATGTAATAGTTTATGTATTTATCTCATATCATACTAAATCTTTTAACATTACATTAATCACAACTCCTGCTTTGTTTGTTTCCTGAGTTTCAACACATTTGAGACATTGCTGCACAGATTTCCTCCCACAGTCCAAATTAATGCAAGTTAGGCAGATTGGAAATCTGACTGCTCATAGATATAAATATTACTTTGTGTTTGCTCTACGTTAGACTGATGAGCTCCACCAGGGTGTAATCCTGATCCCATTCTGAGCTGGGATACGCTACAATCCCTTGCAACACTAAAAGGGTTGAGGGTATAGATAATGGAGAGCTGGATGAAACCTTTTGTAAAGAAATAAATTTCAAATGTCAACATGAGATGGGAACATCTATAACACTTCACACAAAGCTTAATTTTTAGCAAATATTGTAATGTACTGCTTATTTGTATGTCAGACATAGTAGCTCAACTACTGATCAGATTAAACAAAAACGCGATCAATAATATATCAAATGGTCCATTTTGGTTTTAAAAAAAAGATTTACACCCTGGATTATTTGTGGTTCTTCCCTTTATTTCTTTTTAGATAAAATAAAAAAAGTTTAATTTTTCTTGGTATGTCAAACATTGGATTTCATTTTTTTTTAAAATGCACTCATTTTCAGTCTACTTTAATCCACACTTTATTTCATTAATCTGTTTTCTCTGTCTTTCATCTGTGAAATGCTCCATGATTCTTTTTACTGAACCATAGCACTGACATAAATATGGAAGCAGTTCATTATTGCTGACTAAATAGAGACTGCAAAGCTTGTCATACAAGTTCCAGTGCTATGAAGGCAAAACATGCTCAACAAAAGGCTGAGGGCTTAAAAGGACAAGGAGTGGCAGGACCAGTTTCCCATGAACAAAGAAGAGAAAGGCAGTGCTGGATGTAGCTGACATATTTCAACTTCAGACAGAAAAAGCTAATTACAGAATGTGTTAGAGCAAACTCTTAAGAGAGGGCACCACTGTGGATTACCATAAACCTGATATCTGTTTGATGCATCACTTCCTGGACTGAGAAGGAGAGAGACAGAAAAGAGGAAGGAGAAAGAGGTTAAGTGGAGAAGAGGGATACAGTGTAGGTGAGGAGGGTGGAGTTAAGAAACCACAGAAGGTGGACAAGACAAACAGAGCAGCGCACAGATCCCTTGAGCCTGGCAAACTGCCCGAGAAAAACAAGACAATGAAGACCTGAAAAGCAAAGCTGAACCCGGACTCCACATTCAGCTGGGAGGATGTAAGAAAAGTACCTGACTGTGTGATGGAGGGAAACATGAGCCTGAAATAACAGCATCGAACATTTTCTTTGGCATATAAGACACAACTGAAGGAGCTGAGGTAAGGCTTTTATACTCTACATGCGTTTTCTCTTATTTTTTAAGTCATGTAAAAAAATTGTTAATGTAACTCTGACGCAGAGTGAGCTAATGTTTATGCATGATATTAATCTAGTGGAAGCTTTTAACTCACTCACTCACTCTGGGTATTTCTGTGATAATAATGCCATTTTTCTTTTGTGGACGAGTCAGTGCTGTTTTGCCATCTGTTTGCCCATTGGGTGTGTACTACAACACAGACATTTACTGTATGTGTTAAAAATGCAGATGAACAGGTTTAGAGAGCTCTCTGATCTGACGTAAAAGGATGATCATGTGGTTGAAGAGTTTCCCAGTTTGTGTGTGTGTGTGTGTGAGTATTAAGATATACTGCATTAAGGTCCATCTGTTTAGAGAATCTTGCATGCATCTTTGGTGAAATTTGTTTTTTGTGATTACTCTAGCTGATATAGTATTATTATAGTAAGAGAGGTCTGTGCTGTAAGACCAAAATGATTCAAATGTAGTGTTACAAAAGAAGACAAAATAAACAAAAGCAAGTTGGTGAGCTGTCAGAGGTTTTATTCTTATTTGTCAGTGGCAGGAAGAGAACGTGAAACAACACCTGAAGTTCTTGTTCTCAATTACATGTTTACTCAGACACCTCATACTGGATACCTACAAGAATCACGTTTCTATTCACAGATTCAGCCCTAGAGACAAAATGGGTTTTAGGAATACCACGCTTTATCATGTTTTCATTCATCTTCATTTATTTTTTATAGATAATAAGACTTAAGTTTGGCATAACAACTGTAAGCATGTGGAAATACTAGAAAACTACTGAATATCAAGTTTGACTGCATGAACAGGGTTTGAGGAACGGGAAGCAGTGAATAAAATCATCTTTAGCAGCATTTCTTTAATCTCATCTGTTTTTATATTTAGCAGGATGTCTTCATTATCAGAAGCAGACTTCCAGTGCAAAAATGGAGATACTATCTGTGGTGAGTTTAATCAGCAGAGATCAGCCATTCTGGCCATTAGAGGCTTTGTCACTGATGACAGATGACTTACCAGCACAGACGCACATGCCACTTTAAGATCACCGAATCTTAGACTTTGTGATTACAAAGATTGTGCCTGTTTCTGTTTGCAGCCATAAGAGTGTATGAGCAGGAGGTGATCATTGTGCCCATCTTCCTGCTGGCTGGCTTCCTGATCACTCTGGTCTTCATTTTACTGATGCGCTTTTGTCCAGAGAAAGTTCAACGCATCCGTCCACAGGCCTCCAGGTCGGCCACTAGGAGAGTACTGCATGGCATTGATGGTAAGACACTGGACAAGCCTTTGTTAGTGTTGATTTAAATAAATGAAATCATATCACATAAATTAAATTAGGTCTACATTGTCAGCAAGCTGATCCCATATATGAATTTATTGTATTTTCCTTTTTCGAGGAGCTGCAGTTAGCCCATTATTTTTCCATACAATCATTTTACAGTCATTTTAGTTAGCACATTTTTAACTGTGTGTACACCACATGCATCATATGCTTTTTTTAAACACAAAAGTCTGACATATTCTTTCGTCAATTTAACAAAATATAAAGCTACCAGAAACCCGAAATACAAGGAAAATGGCTCCAGACACCATTAAAAATGTCAGTCAATATACTATTATAGAAAAATTCAAGGTTGTAAAAAAATATTGTTTCACATTTCATACATAAATATAGAAGAAAAATGTAAGAAATAAAACTTATTATTTAAACTTATTATTATTATTATTATTATTATTATTATTATTATTATTATTATTATTATTATTATTATTGTTATTATTATTATTATTATTTACACGTAAAGTTATTTTGATCCCAACTTGTCTTTGAGCCTTTTTCATTTAAAGTGACAATATCAATAACTCACAGTAAAACCATTCGTCCCGCAACTGTTTCACTGTTAAAAGTGAAAGTTTAATTTTGGTTAACATTTATGTAGTGTTTGAACTGTACAGACATGTTTGAACAGAACTGTAAGCAAATAAATGACACTAGATTTGAGACACAACACAAGTACATGGTTTTACACAAAGCAAGCAAAGTTTTGGTTTTAACATTGACTGAACAACACAGTATCCCCCTTGGTATCACTGAGCACTCTAAGTTTCAGCTAGACATTTTCTTCCAGCACTACACAAAGATATACTTACTCTTATGTAAACCTGTGCACTCATCCTTAATGGTAATTATTCTCTCCCTCTCTCCCCCTTAACCCTCTTTTCATAGCTCCACCAGGTATCAATGTCCTGGAGCATGAAAGCATCGCTCTGGACATGCCCATTTCCTACTCCACCTTCCAACCCCCAAACTCTAACTACCCATCCAAAAACCTGTCCATGTCTGTGGTCACACCTTCTTTCCCACACAGCCCCCCACCACAGCCCTTCAAGCCCAGTTTCATCCCCGTTGTCCAGCCCAGAGAGTTGCCCCGTCAGAGGCTGCCCGAGTCCTTCAACCTGGTCACCCCTCTGCCTGTTGCCTTCTCCCTGCGCTCCGACTCTTCTGTGTCCCTCTACAGGGCTCGTATGGAAAACAGGAATGTGGTGCTGCGAGTCCTTAATGGTGGGTTAGACTTCCTTATCGCTGTCATTTGCAGGTCTTTCTCACCTGATTTTCCGTCCATGTTTCCTTTTTCACTCTCACCCCCCTCTTGCCCATTGCAGGCTCTGCTGATGCCACAGAAAGGCACAACTTCCTGGGCTTCGCATCCTTCTTGTCCCAGCTGGGACCACATCCCTTCCTGCCAGAGCTTCTTGGTGTTGTCTCACTCCGGGCTCCTCTGGTTACAGTTGTGGAAGAACTGGAGAATAGAGACCTGCTCAGCTTCCTGTGGCGATGCAGACAGGTATATTTTTTGCATACAGGCCATACTGTTGCAATGTGCTTAAACTCACTTTAAGTATCAAACCACATATACAGTATATAGCAAATCAAAAACTTTAAGATTGAGCAAAATAATGACTGATTGAGCTTCCAAATGGCAAAGTGTCTTCACTTTGGGTTCTTTCTTCCAGGAACAAGTGGATAATCCATGTGAGATGACTGAGAGACGAATATTTACCATGGCCAAACAGGTGGCCTCAGCTCTGGTCAGTATGCTAATAAATATGTTCTCACCTTAACATAGTCCTGACCCCTTTTCAGGGGGTTGTTGACAGGGTTTCCCTCCAATACTCATTTATCATAACCATAACATGCACATACCTGACAATCACAAAAGACAAAAACACAAATTTCTTGTGTATTTGTATCATTGACTCATCACTTTTACTTTGTGGAAACCAAAAAAACACATATAGTCTACAGCCGTGATAGCAGGTCCAGAGACTGTACAGTGCTTAAAGCTAAATGCTTTAAGTCCAATAACCTAGTTGTTCAGATATTTCAGTCTGGACCAAAGTGGTCGACCCACTGACAGATCAACATTGCCATCTTTAAAACTACTAGCACGACAAAAATTACTTAAATATTCCTTTAAAAAAATAATAATTAAAAAAGGGTTTTTAATTGTTGTTCAATTCTGCCCACCCCAAACAAAAAAGTTGTAATAGATCAACTTTTGATGGTTTTCATCATGCTTTAAATACCTGGATCAGCAATACCAATGGATCTGAAACAGATTCTCTTTAAATGCAGTTTCCATGAGGTTTTACGAAGACCTTTATATATTTATTCGTCAGACAGCATAGATGACTGAACTGAATTGAACCGCACTGGGTTGCATGTTTAATGCTTTGATGCCTCTTGTCTTGTTGCCCGATCAGGAGTTCCTTCATAGCAAAGATATTCTTCACGGAAACATCCGTGCCCACAGCGTACTAGTCACCAAGGAGTTCACGGCCAAGATTTGGGGCCTGCATGGGGTCTACACAAGGAAGAACCAGGGAGTCACTCAGAGAGATGATCCCAGCATGAAGAAATGGCAGGCACCAGAGCTGTTAGCCAAGAGACCTGCTGGTCAGAGCAGTGACATGTGAGTCTTTCTCTGTTTGTTTTTTTTATCTCTGGCATTGGTTGCAGTTTCCATCTTCCAATACAGATGCTGCTGCAGCAGAAAAAAACATTAAATGCTGCTACTAACTTAAAGTAGAGAGAAAAGAAATGCATGTTCTGTGAGAGTAATATTAAGAGCATTTACTTAATTATGCGTGTCCCTCTCTAGTTGGTCATTCGGCATCTTACTATATGAAATGGCAACATTGGGTAAGTTGAATTTTAACTTTTGGGAACATAAATGTGATTTTCATGAGATTTGCATAAATGTATCTTATTCTGTAAGGTATTTAATTTGCAAACAGACTATACTATTTTATACATAAACAGCTTCTTTAATAACTTTTCTCTCCAGGTGAAGCTCCTTTTGCAGAAATCCCAGTTAATGAGCTACTGCAGTTTCATCAACGAGGGAAAAGTCTAAAAAAACCTTCCAACTGTTCCAACACACTGTAAGTGTCCACTACATGTTCCAAAAAACACACAACCAAACCTGAAGAGTGCTGTTCCCCGTCTTTAACATATGTGATTTAAAGCTCAGACTATTTTGTCTCTCTTGCTCAGATACTCCGTCATGAAGAGTTGTTGCCAGTGGAAGGATCAAGATCGACCCTCTCTGGCTGAGGTGAGCCGCAAGCTCCTCTCAGGAGAGAAAAGTGCCTCTGATAAAGTCCTCAAGGTGTCGGGGACAGTAAACATCGAGCAGTACCTGCAGGAAGCAGGATACGGGGAAGCAAACAGCTACACTGTTTTTTGATCACTCCCTGTGCAAGCGAAAGTACATTGCACTATTCTCCACAATGTTGCACTTTTACACAACACTATCTTTCAGGTGCAATAAAAGTGTTCCAAACTGTTTGAGTTCTGTGGGCACTGAAATTGTTCTTTTATTTGTTACGTATTCTTAAACTTGAGGACCACACAATGTACATGAGAAACACTGTGCCAAATAATCTCATTCATGTGTCTTTGTCCGTCTAGGGAATACCTAAATGTTTGAGGTTCAGTTAGGGAAATATAACATTAACATGATAATTTTGTTGTAGTAGTAGTAGTAGTACACTTTAACATATGTAAACTTGTCCAATGTACAGCCACTGCATCCTAAACTTGTATGATGATTTATGCATCTTGTGTACAACCTAAAGCCAATGTATATTAACAGATGTAATATGCTACCACATTTTTATATGGTTTCATATTTGGCAGGGGTAAGAAAATGAAGGACATGATTTTAATTATGCTATTACACTCACTGTCTTCTCTATAAGCTCAGCTCATGTGGACATTTCCAAACAAGAAATGATCTCAAACTGTTTACTGTTAAATGTGAATAAAAATATGAAATTAAGTCATACAGTGACCTTTTCAAGTGGACATAATTGGGGTAATAAAAAAAACAACACACACACACGCGCATCCAGTAACAGGTATTGTTTATTGGTAGTACTGCATATTGCATGTACACAGAGCACTTCCACTCAGCCCTTGAGAGAGCAAACCATGAGAAATACCTATTTTCAGGTAGTTAAGTTGATTAAAGCTACTAAAACTATATCATATCCATGAAAAAATAATTTTGATTGTAGTATAAAATGGAAAAGATACAAAACTAAACTTTAAAAAACTGGTAAAATAAACAAATTAAAATAACAGGCTTTGAGTGTCCTTTGCTTGATGTGATTGGAGCCTGGATTTAACATCTATGGTAAAATAATAAGTAACTACTAGAAGACCTATATATAATGTATAAATGAAGTGGACTGTTGTTGACATCACTCCAAATAATATCACTAAAGTTGAAGCACCATTTGAAATACAGCAAGAAGGCAACATTTCTCTTTTTTCACCCAACAGGTGAACTGTCCTAGCTAGAAGACCTAGCACTGATTACTGCAGGCTGGCAGATTTGCACAGTTTCACAAGATTATACATACAAAAAGGGCTCTACTCACAGAGACAGAAAAAAAACTGACAAACACTACTGACATGGATACTTCAGACTGTCCATGCTCACACACTCACAAATATAACAGTATACATACAACGTGTTTTTGCACATTCAATGTCCAGAAAGTAAACTGTCCATCGCCATGTCTCTACATGACTGATGGTGCACCATTGTTTTGTAAAAAAACAACAACAAATAAACAAAACATCCTTATTGTCCCCACAGATCTTAGTCATTTTAAATTCTTACTTTAAGAGGACCAACTCCAGGTATTGATTCCAGTGAGAAATCATCAATGACAAAATGATCCTGGTGTCCCCACTGAAGCACTGACTGCATCACTCACGCAGGGTGTTGATGGAGGCACAGATCTTGAGAGCGGGACCCAGTTTGATATTCATGGTGGAGATGAGATGGTCCTCTCGCAGAAGCAGCAGAGCCTGTCCATCTATTTCCTGCGACAGAAACTGGGCAGCCAACTCTTCACAGCCTGGACACAGTACAGAGAGAGATCTGATTTAGCACAAAAAGAGAGGACAAGACATGGCCAAGGCTTACAAATCAGCAAGATAATCAATTATCAATAATCAAGACCAACCTTGAAGTGAAGAGATAAACCTGAAGACCTCCTCCACACTCCACTGAGCAGGAGTTGCTGACAGAAAGTTAGCCCCCTCTAGTGGGAGGTTACCAGGAGCTGAGCTGTCAGACGGAGGAGCACTGTGTCCAGCTCCTAAGCAGGAGTGTGAAGAGCTTGGGGACAGTGAAGGAGAATCGTCCTCTTCTTCTTCGCCATCGCTGGATACGTCCTCTGAGCGACTGGACTCCGAGTGGCACTACGCAAAAAAAGAGCGGAGATTTAGATACAAAAGCCAACAAAAAAATGTGAGATTGCAAGCTGTTGATAATATAACCATAAAATGTAAAAGTGTAAGGCTGGCACGCCTCTATACTTTTTTTTACTATCAACAAATTCCATAAAAAGCCCATAACCAACAAATGTGTTAGTTCCGCCTCTCAATACTTCAGACTTCCCTACTATCTGTGGCACCTTAGGGTCTATTCAAGCCAATCCATTCTATCTAAATATGCAAATCTCAATAAAGACAGACCACAAGTATAAAGTTTCATTGGAAAAAAGTTGAATGGTTTGGTAAAATAGCTTATCCCTGTAGTTTTTAGCAAAAATTAGTCAAAAAGGGAAAATAGTGCTTTGTTGGGGACTATTTTCAGCTGCGGAATAATACACATTTTGTCCACACAGCAGGAAAGTGGATCACTGTAATGAGTGCAATGTTGTGGCTCACTGATGAGTTTTTAGTGTGACACCACATCAGGCTTACTATACACCGGCAATACCTGTTAGTAGGATGAATTATCTGCTGGTTTTGACTTTTGGATTTGTTGACAATTGGAAAAATATAGAATATCATCAGCGTCAGCACAGCTCTTACCTTGACAGGTAGATGTCTGCCTGATATTTTATTACAGGTTATATTAGAACTGCTCCTGCGAGACGGACCCCTTCGCCTCGCAGCGCTCTCAGTTGGTGCCGGGGGTGGTGCCAAGCCTGCAGCACTTCTCCCTCTGCTTGTCTTGAAGTGTTGGCTGCAACTCACATTATACCTGTGGACCCGGGAGCACAGTTAATCCTCAGGAAAGACAATCCCTAGGGTTAAGGTATTTTGTTCTCCTATGGGCATATATCTTGTTTTTAACTCCAGTTCAATGTGCCAATCAGTCTAATCAGTGGCATCCCCTTTGGCTTCTTCCCTTATTACATGTCGTAACTTACCCATGTATAGCACAGTAGAGTTTTTGGAGTTATGTGTACAATATCACCAAACAACAAACCAAAATTAAAACAGTGGCAAGCTAAAGTAAAAGGTACCTCTTAGCACAAGTATTTGAACAGAACCTCTTTGATCCTCTGAACTGGCTAGCTGGGGCGAGACTTCCACAGTACTCACACTTTAACACTGAAGAGGAATAGGAAAAGATAAAGCTATGTTATACATTTAGGAAATATCGACTGTGCACACAGCTTCATGGTATCATACTTAGTCTTTAAAAAATAAGTTATTCCACCACTTACACGGAGGTCCATTCTCTGAACGGCCAACAAGGGCAAAATCTCTGTCTTTGAGAAGTCCAGCAACCTGTCACATCAAATATAAGCCTGACAGTAAGGAAATGTTTCACAGAAAGAGGTGCGTAGCAAGTAATTTTTAAATTAAAAGATTTGATTTAATGTGAAATCTATTTATCATAGCGGGGCACACTTACAGGGAAGGGCTCAGCTCCTTCCTGGATGACAAAGCCCTCTATGAGGTGGGTGAGGACTTGAGGTTTAACCACTGCCTGGGGAACAGGCGCTCTGTCTTTGTCCCCATGCCCGATTCTTGATAAGGGCAGTGGCAAGGACAAGGTGGGAGGAGATGAGAAGGCAGCTGCTACAGGAGGAGCTAGTGACGATCGTCAGAAACAGAGGAAAAATAATGAGCGTTTTACCAGATTTCTAGAATTTTTTTACTATTATTATTTTTCGATTTACAAATTTTCAAATATTGCTACTAATAATCTACAGTCCCTTCAAAAGTAGTGGACGGCAATTGTTTTTGTTTTAGTTGTTCACAGAGGACATTTGGGTTTAAGATCAAAAGATGAGTATGAGACAAGAGTTCAGAATTTCAGCTTTTATTTCCTGGTACTCACATCTAGATTTGTTAAACAATTTAGGACATATCACCGTTTGTATTAGACCACAGCATGCTTAGGTGAGCAAAAGTAATGGAACAAATAAAATGTTTCTGTACACTTCTGAATTCATTCTGTTGCTAACATCATCAGTTACATCATCACTAAATATTAATGAGTCTGTTCCAGAAGCAGCCATGCACGCTCAAGCCATGACTTTACCTCCACCATGCTTCGGATCATAAGCAGTTCCTTTCTTTCTCCACACTTTGGCCTTTCCATCACATTGGTAGAGATTAAGCTTCGTCTCATCAGTCCATAAGATTGTGTTCCAGAACTTTTGCGGCTCATCTCTGTACTTCTTTGCAAATTTCAATCTGACCTTCCTATTCTTACTGCTGATAAGTGGTTTGCATCTTGTGGTGTGGCCTCTCTATTTCTGCTGTCTGAGTCTTCTTCGAACGGTGGATTGTGATACCTTCACCCCTGCACTGTGGAGGTCGTTGGTGATCTCACTTACTGATGTTTTGGGGGCATTCTTCACAAGCTCTCACGATATTTCTGTCATCAACTACTGTTGTTGTCATTGGCCGACCTGTTTGACGTCTGTTGCTCAGTACACCAGTAGTTTCTTTCTTTTTCATGACATTTCAAATTGTTGTGCTTGCTATGCACAATGTTTGTCCAACGGCTCTGGTCGATTTTCTGTCTTTTCTCAGCTTCATGTTGGTTTATCCTCTTTTAACAGGAAATGCAGTCTCTATAGGTTTGAACCAAGGATGAAAACTTAGACTAGTCATGCAGAGCTATTTAATGTTTGGACAATCAACCTAAAAGGCAACACCTGGGCAACAAGAAACATCTGTCAGTCACATGTTCCAATAGTTTTGCTCACTTAAAATGGGTGGGATGTCCTAAGCTGAAATTCTGAACTCGTCTCATACTCATCTTTTGATCTTAAACCCAAATGTCTTCAGTGAAAAACAAAAACAAAGGAATTTGCCTTACCGTTCCAAATACTTTTGGAGGGGACTTTATGCTTGATTTGGAGATGGAAAATTGACGTACCAGAGTTCTTTGTAGGGGCAGGGGATAGGGGAGGAGCAGAATCTTTCATTTGTGCAGAGTCTGAAGATTCTGTCGCCATCTCATTTGGTGCATCACAGTCAGACTTTCTCTTTAGAGAGCCAATAGCAGGCTTTATCTAATGAGGGGAAAGCAAGAGGAGGGTTAGTTTGTTGTACACTGATAGTTTTACTTACACCTAACCAAAGTACATGCTTTCAGTGGTTGCTCTTACCACAGCACTGTTGTTGAAGACTGTATTAACATTCCCAGCAGCTGTACTTTCCTGGGCTGCGCTGCTTCGTGCCTGTGCCAGGGCCACAGCCTGGACGTTTCCTGCTACACCCTGCCTTGCTCCTACAAGCTGCACAGGGATATGAGGAAGGTTGTGCCCCCCAGTGGGGGCCTGGCTGTTGCTAGGTGGTGCTGGGAGGATGGGAGGTGGGTGTCGAGGGGGCATCTGCAAAGGCAAGCGGTGTCCCTGAGCAGTCTTGGGCTGGATTGGCACAGGACCTTTGTCTGCAGTAGTGCTGGCCTGCTGTAGGGGCTGCACCACCAGAGTCTGTGTGTTAATGTTGGCTTTTGGGGTCACTGAGCCAATGGGGTAGCCCTGGGTGGTGGTGGGAACATTTGAGGTGGGCACCAGGATAACGGGGGCCGCAGAGGTGGACAGCAGGAGTTGGGAGAGGGGAAGTGCTGAAGAGGAGGTGGAGGAAGGAGCTACAGAAGCAGCAGGAGTAACAGTCATGGCAGTCTGGTTTCCACTCTTTACGTTCATAGTGTTGGCTGTGGACTGCTGAGTAAAGTTAGGTTTGGCCATTTGTTGTTGCTGTTGTGGTTGCACTTGCTGCTGCTGAGCTGTCTGGGCAAACTGCTGCTGACCGAGTGGAAAGCCGGCAACATCTTTCCTCTCTGGAAGCTCAGACTTGACAGCAACAGCTCTGGGAGCGCAGTGTAGAGCCAGATTCTGCACCTGTAAAATTTAGAAAGAAGCAGGTTGTGGTGAAATGCATTTGAGAAACATAGCAGGTGTGCTCTTGGTGGAGTCAAACAGTCCTCCCATGACAATCAAGTCTCTAAAAACGATCACATATTCAAGACAGATTGGCTTTAAATAGCTCAGACTTCACAGGTGTGAAGTCTGAGCTATTTAATGCCTGAGCGCATGATGATACTCAAACCTGATCATTGTCAGACTGGGCACTGCCAGTGGTAGGAGCAACTTCATGCTGCTGCTGCTGCGGTTGCTGCTGCTGGGGCTGTGTCTGGGGAACTGTTGCTACAGTAGCTGTTGCTGTACCACCAGGCATGAAGATGAGCTGAGGGGCTAGGGGAGCCCTGAGAGAGCGATTGACCTATGTGAGGAGCAAATACTTCAATCAATGACTCCTTAATTACATGGATGTGTTTAATGATCTGCCAACATTTTTGATGGTAAGTGTTAGGTGGTCCTTATCACTTCCAGTATAGTTGCTTTCTCTGGAGAAACTTCACTTAGATTTTCTGGTGATGGCGTTCAGTTTATGTATACTTAGATCTATATTAATATTAATGTTCGGGCTAATAACTCATTTTTTAGTTTTGTTACAACTTGAATACAATAGATAGATGCATGAATAGTTATGAGACCACATTCAAAACACTTTCACAAATAGGATAAAAGTTGAGTTATTATAACACTTGGTGACACAGACAAGCGCAATATGCATGCATTTAACAGATTACTCAAAAATGAACATAGCACATAATTCTTAACTTACCCTAAGATACATCTGTCCCTGTCCTGCAGAGTTTCCACCCAGCAACACTGACTGGTTGAGAGCGGTTGTTGTTGCAGAGGTGGCCACGCCGTGGGGACGGGCATTAGTCATGGTACCACCCGCAGATGTGGTGCTTAGGTTGACCTGGGAGGAACACAAACTTGTATATTTTTATCAAACGGACCTTACTAATTCAAAAACTAGCCCTGTAATTCATAATTCAAACAATAATTAACATAAAAACTTACAGTGGTGGTCGCCTGGGACATGCTGTTACTTGGGGTATTGGACTGACGACTAGCTGCAAGTGTGGCCTGGTTTAAAGAGAGAAATGAAAGGGATGTAATGCTTCTGTATATTTGTGTACTGACTGCATTTTCCTGTCATAATTCTGGTTACCTGTTGCACAGCGGCCAAGTTGTGGAGTTGGGCACTACTGATCTGCTGCTGCAGCATGAGCTGCTGGAAGTACTGAGCTGCATTTGGCTGCCTTTGTAGTGCTTGGAGAGCCTAAATAAACACACCCACCCACACAAACATACATACTATTTTAAGACTAATCCAGAAGTCTTTTTTATTTATATATGATCAATTCAAGATAACAAACATGAAGTCTTTTTATCACATCTATGCAGTTGTTTATGCACACCTGTACAGCCTGTCTCTCATATAGAGACATGTGGGCAATCTGGGGTGCTCGAGAGTTCCCGCTTGTCTGAGGATTTCCATTGGTGGTGCCTGTGTTTTGGTCTTCACCTGCATCCATGTTGGCTGCTCAAAACACAGAAGCCACTCACCATAATGTTTGTATTAATGAAACGTAACTGTACATATCTTGATATGAAGACTTGATGAAATTGCTTTGCTGGGACCAGACAAGTAAAATATTACATTTACGAAACAAGTTTAAATAAACATACATATGAAAAGTCAAATCATCAGTTATTAGCTGAAGTACAACAGCTAAACTCAACTCAGTGCCGTTATGTTTCAAAAGTCTAACAAATACTGCTGACCTAGAAGAAGACAACTTAAGAGTACACCCTAAAACTCCAGTACTCTGATTGTTGTTTTTTTACCATAACAGTTAGGGGCAAAGGGCTATTCTCCCAAAGGGCCCATAAGTCACAGCTTGCTACATCCCTGCACATACAGTAACCTCAACTACATATGAGCTTGGCAGACGTTATCTCTAACGTTAACTTAAGACACTAACAATCGTGGCAAGCAGAAACATTGTGGTATTTTCATTATCAGACCAGTTGTCAACATGACAGATGGATGCGGGAGAAAAAACAACATGGAGGAAAGCTTAAAACACAAAGTAAGAAAAAAGCTAGCCAGCTGTAGCTAACTACAATGGACTTTGCTAGTTAACGTAAGCTAACCTCTCTAAACAAAAGTATGACATAAGTTACCGTTATACAAATACATTAACGGCTGTAACTGAGCTAGAAAAATGTCACTTGCAGAAACATTAAATGGAAGTGGAAAGTTACTTTGATGCCAACACTAACTTATCGATAACGTAGCCGAAAAGGTGCAGCGTTAGTTTAACTGTTAGACAGGCTAACTAACTAACGTTAGCAATGCTAGCTGCTTGTTGCAGGCAAGAAGCTAGTAACTAGCTGGCTATCATCCGTGCAAGAAGTCAGCGTTTAGTGTTTCTCGGCGTGCTTATGTGTTTACCTCTCCTTGGTATTTCTGTCCTTTTCACTGTTAAATGTTATCAAGTTAAATTGCGATCTTAGTTTTAACTGCAAACACCGATAGCCCCTTTCAAGGATTTTGCCTCCAACAAATCCCCGCCCCTTACTAGTCCTTTTCTTCTTCTTCTTCTTCTTTTTTGTGAGTGTTGCCTTCTTCTTCCTCATCTTCTTCTTCTTTGGGTTTTAACGGCAGCTGGCATCCATTGAGTTGCATTACTGCCACCTTCAGGCTTTATTTATTTACCTTTTGTTTCTGTTTCCATTCATATTAAATCCGCCTATCTAATCCTTTTTATATAGTCTATGATCTAATCCAGTCACCCTCAGAAAACCAAATATCCATTTCCTACCCTCTACGCTTTCTCCATATTCCAATAAACTTTTTACTGTATTATCTACCCGTCCTATTTTTTTTAACTGTGTTATTATTTCTTGTCTTTCCTCAGTAAATTTTCTGCATGTTGTAAGTATATGTTTTACTGTTTCAGCCTCCTGACATTGTTCACACATTCCTGTAGGATGTTTTCCTGTAATTAAGAGTGTGCTGTTAAGATTGCTATGTCCTGTGAGTGTTGCCGGTTGGCAAACCAACGTTAAAGGGACATTAAGCCATCTACTGTATGGGCGTGTGTAGATCTTGATGGATTTCCACTCCATTCCATTCGATTGGGGGGTCCTCCCCCAGATGATTTTAAGCATTAAACTCTTGATTACCTGCATTCTAGAAACATTTTCTGCACCAGTTTATGGTGGAAATGTCTTTTATTTACATAAAGGGAAACAAATTCATGTGGTCAGTGACAATTCAGATTATAAAATATATTATGAAATATAATGCAGTAACCAGCAGCCGGCAGATCTGTTTTTTTCTATATTTATTTTGCATTTCATGTTTTCCTATTGTGCAAGTAAACCTTTATCATATTATTTTTATTTGTTAACATTTTTTGTTGCATGCTGATTTTCAAAACACTTTTAGTTGCATTACATTTATTCATGTAGCTGACGCTTTTATCCAAAGTGACTTACAATTGCTATACATGTCAGAGGTCGCACGCCTCTGGAGCAACTAGGCGTTAGGCTAAGTGTCTTGCTCAGGGACACAGTGGGGATTGAACCCGGGTGGGCGTCTTAACCATTGCGCCATCCCACCACCCACTTTTTGCTTTCAAAAAGTGGTGGGGACATGTCCCCAGTGTAAAGGACACCTATGGAGACAAGTATCTACACCAATGGGAATGTGCATTTTGCAAATAGTCTTTTCCAAGTGAATGAATAATTTCCTTTGTCCTGCCAAGATATTGAGAGCAACAGATCTTCTTAGTATCTTTGCAGAATGAGTGTAAAGACACAAATGGTTCCTCCTGCTGAAATATTGGGAGAAAAGCTCTCCTGTTCTTTTGACGGAACAGAATATCCTGCATCTGAGTTCTAGAGTTCTGCTGTGCAACAGAATCAAAGACTTCTGGTTTAGTGGTACAAATATGGAGATCATCCTTCATGTTTTGGACCATTTTCAATCATCCTCGCATCGGTGTAGTGTGTTTATTGGCTACATTGATTGATTCAAATTTCGTGGTTTGAAATACAGTCAACATCAGCGGCAGACTCAGGCTGATGTCGAGGGGCAGGGCCGAAAAAAGTAAACAAGCACAAGCTGCAGGTGGTAGGGCACCAGCACACAGAAAGCTGTGATGTTCCAAACCCTGGTTAAAATTAAAATTGTTTTATGATGTGACTCATGTTTAAAGTAAACTACTAAAACTCTGTAGTGAAAACATGCAGGGAACGGGCACGGCTTCACGTTTCCTTGCAGATTGATCCACTGTAGAGGGCACTTTATATTTTATTTACCATAGGGGTGTCCAAGAAGGCACTTTTTCAGCATTTTTTCCCAAACATGGGGTAACCCCATGTAGTGATCAATCCATGTGAAGCTTGCAAAGCTGGAGAGGTTAATTACTCATGTAGGCTATACAGGTTTTTAACTTGCAGCATTGACAGCAACTTGTTCTTTTAGTTTTCAAGAGCTATGTAATTACAATACAAGCTGGGGCTCAGTAGGAGGTGGCGGCAGAGGAAAGTGAGGAGGCATTAGAGAGTGGTTTAGTAATGTCAAAAGTTTGACACCTCAAATCCAGAAATGTAATGTATTGTGCAGGGCAAGGAAAGTTTGCAATAGGGCACTATACTTTGGCAAAGGTACCAGAAGAAATGAAAGTTGTTTCTGTATGACAACATAATTGACAGCATCATTCCGGCTCCACTTAATAGCTGCAGGATCTGTAGCCGCTAAGCCCTTAAACCAATGCAAACATTTATTTATGATTTCATTACTTTCTTTAATGACCTCATTCTCCGGGCAGATTTTCAATTTAAAGATGAGGACTTTGTACACTAAATGACACAAATGTGTAAAGAGTTTAGTGTAACTTTGTATTGTAAAAGAGAAAATTAATTTAGATTCATATACATGGGTGTCACCCATATTTACACTGAGAAAAAAAAACTCCTAGTCAAACCTGCTTCTTTTCCTTACATCTACTAAGAAACAACACTACTCAAGATTAACAAAGAAGAGCTTAACCATTACTTTCATAAATATAAATAAATATATAAAATATATTATATATATCAATAAAAATGTTTTGTGCATGAAATGTTTATTAAAACATTTTCACATTCATTAAATCCCAAAAGGTGAGTGCACGTGTGTGTACGGAGTTCACCTCTACACTGGGCATACACAAATTTATTGCGTATTTTACAAACAAAAACGTTACTGGCTTGAAATCATCCTTAAACCAAACAGACTTATATTGATCTAAAGGTTGTTCAGTTCACTACAACCACAGATGTAACCATTTCTACCAGATCATATTCCAGGAGCTGACTTGCTGAACTAAGCAAAGAAACCGTAATAAACAAAAAAAAAGCATGTTGTAGAAACAAAACAAACAAAGCCAACATAAGGGTTGACCCTGACAATAATACAGTAGCATACAGTAATTCACAAACTAAACTTCCTAATGTAATTTTGCCACCAAGGTCAAATATCCTGCTTTCATTTTTAGTATTAATCATTTGAAATCTCTAAAAATATCACAAACCTCATTCTTGACACTATAATATATTTATACAGGAGGTGTATAGAACATGAAGTGCTTTCATTTGCTGCTCTATCTAACTAAAGAAGCAATACATCTGGCATGAAGCAGTCTGGATATTTGGTCAAAGTTCATCCTGTAATATTAGTGTGTGCGTCTAGCAGTGCATGTGGTGTCTAGGCCAGATTTACCCAGGCAGATCAGTTTACCCACTATAATATTCATTTTTAAATATATTTCAGATTATGAACAGGAAAAAAGGACATTCTGTGAATGTCCCTTTCTTCTATGAAAATATAAGTACATATCTACCAAACATTTTCATATATACATTTCTTATAACTGCCTATTACTGCATAGCAGCATTTATAATTAAATTTTGAATCTAAACACCAAATTGTAATTTAGCAGAATGATTTAATAGCATTGTGATCTTTCTGAAAAACAGGCTATTTAGTTACAAGTGTCAAATTTAGATTTCAGTCAGGAACTGATAATACTGACCAGCGTGATATTAGCATTGACCTATGATGTGGGAGGGAGAAAATGCCCAACTAAAACATAAATTTAGTAATACAGTGATTTCTACTTGGCTGTAAGCAGAATCACATTACTTAAAATTAAACATTTCACTCATTATTTCTGTAGAAAATAAACTGATTGAAGCCAAATTACACCAGCAAAAGTACTTTTGTGTTTTGCAACATTTGTAACCTGTAACTGTCAGTGCAACAGCTTGCTGTACCCTGGACCAACATCAAACAACAGTCAACCATTAGCAAAGCAGAAAAAGATGAGCAATATTATCATCTGTTTAAATCACGTAGAAATCCAACTTCTTAACTTCTCCCTTTTCACTCATTTGTTTGTTTTGACATTTCAAAGTCACATAGGTAGTAAGTGATCATCTCTCTCCTCTGGCTCTTCTTCTAAATGTTCTGCAGCTACTCCTCTGTATGCAGGTGCTTCCTCTCGATTTCGTGACCGGCACACAAAGTCACACCCATCCTGTAAGAGGGGGTAAGGTTTGTTAGGAATTTCAAAAAAAGTCACATAAGCTAGATCTTTTCATGACACAAGGCTTACCGCTGTCAGATTGCCAACCTCCACCCAAAAAGCATAATTTGGGAATTGCTCCATCCCTTTGGCTCCAACAATCAGTCGTTGGTAGAGGAAACCTCCAATAAGGTAAACAGCCAGAAGGCACAACCCACTGAAAGAAGAGAGGGCATATGATCATTTATAATATTATATACCTTAACATTAGGGGTCTTGCATCATTACAGACTGTCTTTACACACATGATGAGTAATATGGAGCCACTGCTGAGCTGGGACTGAATAGGTGGGCAAACTGCACTGGAGTCCAGCTCAAACAGGTAGAAACAATCGGACTTCTTGTCCCGGCTCTCCAGTCCTACCTCCAGCTTGCCCTGTGTGGGAAATGGAGAGAGACTAAGGTAAATACACACAGTAAGAAAAACGGAGACAGGGTACAAGACTACACGTCACCCAAAAGAAGCATTAAAGCCACGTTCAGACCTACATTAACAGTGTGTGAAAAAAAAGATAACCATTTTATTAATTTCAAATCAGACTGAAGGAATACAGATGCAGTGAGCTCCAGCAAAAAAAAATGTAACCTTGATTTAAATTTTACCCAAACACAATCTGACGTTGTCCAGCAATACTGCATGGGCCAGTCAAGGACATGCAGACACTTTCCTGGTAAATTACTTTGTAACATGTATGGCAGGGGTCAGCAAATAAGTCTGGCATCGTCACTAAAGTCATTAGATGGCGGGCCATAATATAGTCATTTGACTATTTATATTCCAACATTTACTGTGTGCGATTCGCTCAGTTTGGTAGTGCATAGGACTCCCGTTCAGAGGGTTGTGTGTTCAATCCTCACTTGCTCTAGTATTTTTTTTCTTCCTTTCTCAACAAATTGACTGTGAAGAGATGGTATTACATATCAGAATTAAGCATGTGCAGGAGTGTGTACATCCCGGCAACTGGTCCTATGTACGCTTACTTTCGTATCCCCAGTATCTCCAAGCAGAGGAAATTCCTGCTTTTCTCATTCAGGGGAATCCAATCTCACGTTTCTGACAGCTTTTTCAGAGGCGTGTCAAGCAAGCCAGAGGCTCTTTTGAATTTCCATCAGAACTTTCCAAAGTAAAAGCTCTCAATTAAACACAAAATAAAGTACTGCTGCAAAAATGTTCTTGTGCTTTTATTTTGTAGGCACAATCACTAAGAGGAAGTCCACCTTGGTAATTATTCCTCTGAGACAGCCCCATTTACCTGTGGTGTCCCTCAAGGTTCTGTCTTAGGCCCCATCTTATTTTCTTTGTATATGCTGCCCCTGGCCTCCATTTTTGAGAGGTATGAGGTCTCTTTCCACTGTTTTGCAGACGATATTCAAATTTATTTGCCCCTGAATGTAAAAACAAAGGGCTCACTACAACCCCTGCTTGACTGTATGACGGACATCAAAACGTGGATGAACCTAAATTTTCTTAACCTAAACGGAGACAAGACAGATATAGTGTTTGGACATCCTGAACTGCTTGATATAGATTCTCTCGGCCCTCTAACTTCAAACAACCGCTCAACTGTGAGGAGTCTTGGTGTTGTATTGGATAGTGCATTTAAATTTGATAAACAGATCACCACTGTTAGATCCTGCTTTTTCCTGTTGAGAACTGTAGCCAAGGTAAAGGCCTATCTCCCTTCTAAAGATTTGGAGAGGGTGATTAATGCCTTTATAACTTCCCGCCTTAACTATTGCAACTCCTTATATGTGGGCTTAGACAAGTCATCTAATTCAGCGCCTGCAGTTAGTCCAAAATGCTGCTGCCCGCCTCCTGACAGGAAAAAAGAAGAGAGACCACATCACACCTGTGTTGCGCCCCCTCCACCGGTTTCCCTGTCATTAAAAGATCAATTTTACTTTTAACTTTTAAATGCCTTAATGGACCTTCAGACTCGATCGGAATTGGATGTTACCTCCCCGATCAGGACTCGGATATAAATGTATATGTATATATAGATGTGCTTTGCAAACACTGTGGCACTTATTTTTGTATTTGTTTACATTCCTGCCGGGTATTTTAAGTTGAGGTGCTATTTGTTTTTATCTTAGACTTTTTTTTATATTTACTGTTCCACTAAAGTCCAAAAGTGAGGAACTTATGTTATGTTATATATTACTTGATTGTTTAAGCTACCTCACAGAAGTTGCTGTTTGTTAACAGAGTTTTTGAATGTTAAAATAAGGTGAATTAAATAAAAAATAAGGAAGATCCTGGATCTGTTTTTCGCTTTTCTTTATTCTTTTTTTAAGTATTATAGAAGTATCGGATTGGGACTCGGTATCGGTAGATACTCCAAATCAAATGACTCGGACTCAAGGGCAAAAAAACCTAATCGGAACATCTCTAGTTTTAAATCACTGTTAAAAACGCATCTCTTTTATTCCTGGCTATTTTAATATCACTATGTATTGCATACTGTATATTATAATGCTTTATTGTTGTAGTTTTACTGTGTAAGTAGTGTCTTGTTGTATTTTAAACTGTGAAGCACCTTGGTTGTTTCAAGTGTGCTATATAAATAAAATTGATATTGATATTGAAGTGATACATACAGGCCAGATATTATTGCTGGCGGCCCAGTTTTGGCCCACGGGCTGCCTATTGACGACCAGTGATGTATGGGGTATTTGTACGGTTTACCTCACAGACAAGATAAAGAATAAAATGGTTAGAGCCTAAACAATATTTGATTTGAAAATCCAACTTTCTGATATATCAGCTGATAATCTTTTTTTCTTCTTTTATCAGAGACAACACAACATAAAAAAATGATGTGTAGTTATGAGACATCACTAAGATAACACGATATAATGAAGCTTAAAAAAAACTTTTTGTTATAAATAGCACTTTAAACAAAAGTACAGCTTATTTTGTCAGCTGAATGATGTATTATGTGGTGGATTTCTGCTCCAAACACCTGTGTTGCCAACAGGGGAGTTGCAGAGTGCCCTCTGGTGGACAACCTATTCAATGACAACTCTCATAACATGATTGAAGGATCTGTCTTCTGTCTCTCTGTTTTTTAAATTGTCTTTTATTTGCTGTAATAAACAGACGCCGATTTAACTGCAATTAGCTCATATTGTCGATAATATCAGCACAGGGCCCTAATAGCTATCACTGTGATAACTTATAAGCCGCTGTACAGTGACGCCTTCCTGGACCACATGTTATCTTAAAACTGATATCGTTATTTAAGCACAGTGCCATTTTTGGTCGGCACACCTGGTAAGTTAGCATTTCTTTTCCCAAATCTGGTCATGTTAAAAGCCATCTGTGTTTCTTTTACCGCATCAATATTCCTGTTGCAAGAGATCATGATAATGGCTCTCCTCATTTCGTTGGAGCAGTGGGAATCATATTGCTCGCCATTTTTGTAGATCAACATCACCCAGTCACCTGCAAGGGCAGTAAAGTGTATTTAGTAACAAACATTGCAGACCCAATACTGTTTAATAGCACCCTATAAAACAGTAATAGTCTGCTGTTCAGAGGTAATTCAAGAATGAACAATTCTTAAGCTTACAGCCTTATTATGCTCGTAGTTTGTATCAAAACAAAATGCAATTCTCCAACTTAAGATCCAAAATCACTGATGGTTAACATTCACACAAATGCTGCACAAATTCGATCAAACCAACGTCAGGGTAACTTATATTTTGCAGAGACTTACTTCCTCCAATGGCCTCTGTTGAATTATACATGCCAATCACTGTTGTTTTTCCTCCTTTCTTGTTTTCCATCTGAATAACCCCAGCTCCTGGAATACCCCCTGCATCCCCACACAACTGGAACACATATGTGTAGCTGTCAACTGTATTGGTCTCTGTTGTAAAACTGTCAAAATGAGAACGAATCCCAGTAAACAATTAATTATATGTGAGACAGAAGTGGTGAAAAAGCACAACATTGAACGGCAAAGGACAATCAGGCGAAAAGTTTCTCAAGCTTGGTTTACAAACTGTTAGTGCCGTTTTTTTATTGATAGCAGCCAATCCAGGTACACAATTTAGTCACTTCTTACTTTTTATGGGTGAGTGGCTCTAGTCGACTGAGGACTTTCTGTTCTGAGTCTGATTCAGTTGACAGTTTACAGCCCTTGGTGCCGTCAGTGCTGTACACTCCACTCCCACACAGGACCAGTTGAACAGCCAGGGTCCACAGCAGGAAGGAGCCTCCACTGCGACTGTTGACCACCTTGCACAGATGTTACATCCTTTTTTAAATTATTATTATTTTACATTTGTTCAGTCTTATAAAAAAGATAAAAGCAAATACAATCACCTATTATTCATTGGAAATTAGGGTTTGACAATTTGAAACGATATTAACTGTCTACCATCAGAGATTTTTCCCTACTGTTCATTCTGTTAACTATCTCTTAGAGCTGAAAGGAGTAGTCAATTAACCAGTTAGTCAACTGACAGAAGATTAATGGGCAACCATTTTAACAACATTTCATTATTCAATTAAAAATGTGCTGCCTTTATCTGTCATATAATTTAAAACTGAATAACGTTGTGTTTTAGACTGTTGGTTGAACAAAACAAGCTATTTAAATATGTCACCTTAGGTTTTGGTTGATTATTATGGCCATTTTTCACTATTTTCAGACATTTTATAAAGAAATGGATTAATCAATCAACTGAGAAGATAATTGGCAGATAAATAATTGTTGGTTGCAGCTTTGATCTTTCTGACATCTCATATTGTGGGTGCAAACCAAACTGTTTTATGGTAATATTGGATTTGTATAAAAATTTTTGCATCACTGTGATAAAGTAACTTCATTTGTCAGGGAAATTTCATTCACTGAAAAAACAAAAACAGACAAACCTATCTGGTTAATTCATCCATAACTGTAAAACTTTCAGTTTATTTCACACCAATAAAGAGGATTTGTGGCCCACTCCTATTTGAAATCATCACATTAAGTGGTAGGATTATTTTCTGTTCACTATTCTTAACGACAGCTTGCTCATTGATTCATTTCCTGAACAAAAAACCCAACTAGAAGAAAGTACATGTCCATTTCTAGGAAAAGCTATGTTAAGTGTAGTCTAAATTATCGAAGGACAGAATAGTTGAATACAAACAGCATAAGCAGCTTGTGAAACTGAATTGTTACAGGCTAACGTTATGTTTAAGCCTTCACTAACACGTTATACAGTGAGTGCATGCAAAATGTCTGTTATCTCCACATGAGGCAACAACTTTTCCTGAGGAAACACAGTCAAAAATACTCCTCTAAAAAGCTTAGCAGAACTTAAACTTTTAGCTACATTGTGCACCTACCTTCATGACCTCTTCTACTGTAAGTTAAATGAGCTTCTTTGTTAGTTACAGTTTAACAGACAACCTGACAGTTGCGCAGTTGCCAGTTTATGATTTAGTGAGCTTCCTCGCGCTAACGTCGCTTCCTGGTTGACTTAATCAGCATTAAAGCTGCTATTTTTGTTAACCATATAAAATAAAGTGTATTTGCCTGTAGTCAGGAGATTCAAATTAATGTTGCTAGTTGTACGCGTTTCTGTCCTGGATAATAAACGTGCTTTTCTTCAACATTTGAAGAGGCTAACGGGCTACAGGCAGTAGCGGAGTGCGGAAGTGAAACTAAACACACGCATGTGACCGTCCAAATGAAGCGCGACCAATGAGCGGCAGCTGAATCCCCTCACACCCGCATCAGCTGACCAGAGACTTACAGTTGGAAGGAGAAAAGCTCGAAGATGGCATGTTTTTGCATGTCTTCAGTTTTCTTGAAAATATGTAGGCCTATATCTGTCAATGCTGCACAAACCATTACAAACATTTAATCATCATCAAGATGCATCTGGATCCAGCCAGATGTTTCGATCACACCAAATACCACAAATATGCCTTGCTGAATTCACATTAGATTCACATTTGTCTGGAGATGGACACACAGAAAATACTTATTAGCACATTATTTCACTTACACCATATTCCATATAATTTAATTGTATTTTTAATAAGACCACAAAAGCTATTTCCTCATTGATAAGGTAATTACAAGGTGTGCCTTCAGTATTTTCCCCTGTGTTTCCTCATCCCTCTACCCCGTCAGTCTTTGTGTGTGTGTGTGTGTGTGTGTGCGCGCGCGCGCGCGTGCATGTGGCATGGACCTCGTGATTGCATTATTCAACTCACCTGCTCAGACTTGCACACTTGCCAACTGTCAGCTCATCTCACCATCAGCCTTCATTATCTTCCCCCTAAATTTTACAATAAACCTTTTTACCTCAAAAATCCCTCAGAGTCTGTGCTTGAGTTCTCTCTCACTGATCGTAACAAAACTGTTGATGTCAATTTTATAAAAGTGTCCAAACTTAATTGCCAATTTATTAGGTACACCAAGTTATTATGTATACATTCTAATACCATCCTGCAAGAAACCTTCATGAAGGTTATAATGTTCACTTTTCTTTCAAGAGATGTTGATTCACCTTTTTGGTCATGTGGACGCTGTAATTTGTGGTGGTGTTCAGTTGTATTGCAGTGTTTCTAATATTCCACCTTTATTGATATAACTGGAGTGGGCAAATATTATAATCATCACTCATTATAATTCAATAAAATGTAACAGTGCCACAAGCTATACAATTGAGGTAACCACCATGACAAAAGTCAGCTTGGATGTCTAGTAATAACTTGTATGTCATTTTTATAATTTACACATTGCTTTTTGACTGTGATTTTATTAGTGATAATGTAGCTATTTATTTTATAGCATTGATGATATCACCTAATCACCTGAACGCCTTTATCTCTCCTTAGGGATAATAATTAGTTTTGAACATAATTGTGTAATCCTTGACTTTATGTAGCTGTGATTTAAAAAAGCATCTTTCAATAGCTTCTATGTTATTTAACCCGGGCACTCCAAACCAATGCTGGGTTGTACACTGGGAAAATGAGACACAACCCTTATTTGTGTGCATAGTCTACTTTCTTTTAATAGTTAGGGCCCGAGCATCAAACATACAAGGACCTTGTTCAGGAGCATTGTCAGGCACTTGAAACATTGATCAAAATCTCTCCCACATGTCTGTGTTCTATGACATTTGTAGAATAACTTGGTGAAATTTTGATACAAAGTCGTAATATTACGAGAATAATTGCTATCTAATGAGAACAAAGTCACAATATTTTAAAAAATCTACTCGCCGCTCTGTGTATTAGCCTGCATTATTTATCTGATATGGTTGTATCCCCTTCAGAACATCTGACACAGAACCTATTTGGGACTGTGCTGGATGAGACAAGCAAGCTCCTCGAAACCGAAACTGAAAACACTTGTCATCATACAATAATCTCACCACAAATCATCACAAACGTTAACTTCAACATCTCTGATGAAGTGCAGCTCACATGCGCTTCAGAGGAAAGCATCCTAAATCAGAGAGACAATCAAACAAAGCAAAGGTGTCTCCAAAGCAAGGATTATACTTTCCGCATCGGTGAGTATGCGAGGGGCTGCTTGGGTCACTGCGGTAACGTGAGCCGCCGAAAGTAAAACAGTGGTCAAGCCAGCCGCCGTCTGATTTCTGTTGCGCCTAAAGCAGTGTTATTATGGTACGGACGAGGTGCGAGTGGGCCGAAGGTCCTGAAAGATACATACGCAGTGTTTTTTGTGATGCCTTTATTGATTAGATGAACACAAATACATACAACAGAAATATAATAATATTACTAATAACAATCATGATTAGCCTATAGTTGTATAATTGATTATTTGTTATTAATGCAAATACAAAATTTACCTTTTATTTTATTTTGTGAACATAATTTATGCATGATTCCTCAGCAGTTAGTTCAGCGTTGCTATGTCTTCTCCTTCCTAGTGTTCCCTCCCACAGCAAAAGCAATATAAAGTTAACATGTTTCTGAACTTTGACCTTTCACCAAAACAGTTCCTTCATAGGTGACACCACCAATTTGATATAATCTCCTTCCTAGTGGCCTCTACTATCACTGGTGTAAATATTATAACAATTTACTGTACCATCTTTGAGAAATTACAGTCTAAAAACCCCTCCCACTGCAAAAACTAAATATAGTTAACATTTCTGTGAACTTTGACCTTTCACCAAAATAGTTCCTTCATAGGTGACACCACCAATTTCATATCATCTCCTGCCTAGTGTCCTCTACTATCACTGGTGTACATATCATAACATTTTACTGTAGCATCTTTGAGAAATTACACTGTAAATGCCCCTCCCACAGCAAAAACTAAAATGCAAATATAACATTTTCTCAAAATTTCACATGATCACATCTGTACCAAATTTGACAGGTTTGATGACATTCCCACCCTGAAGACATCCATATGCTAATAATCACCCAAAGTCATAGAGCTCCCTATTGGCAACAGGATGTGACCCTTTAACGATGCAGCTCCTGCATGACATTTGACCTAGATGCAAGAATTTTTTCATCCCGGCACACACAAAAAAGCCTCTTGGAGCCATACCCCTTAACACAACAGGAAGTTGGCCATTTAAAAATGAATGGTAAGGTTTGTTGGTTTACACATTTCGTACTGTGCAATCTAAAGGAAGTGAAGTTTAACTGCTTTGTGGGTGTCAAAAACATGTGATATTTCAGAGCCGTGCTGATGACCTCTGGCAACTGCACCATGGCCGCAGCATGCCCCACAGCTTTAACTAGTAATATTTTTTATTTTTTAACTCCTTACCAATGCCAAATTACAGTATCACAGTGGACAAATAAGACATAGCCATTCATATTAGATTTGAGTGCATATTTGATTTCATATTAATATTTGGATAGAAAAACAGAGCATCTTTCAATAGCTTCCGTTATTTAACCCAGGGACTCCAAACCATCGACATATAGGTTATATTCGTTAGTGTACAGGTGAGTTTCTGAAGTGGTACATCTGTATTCTTAACTGAAAGCAAAAGCTGTCGACATTTCGACTTAATTCTCAAAATGTAAAATAAATGAAAAATCTTCCTCAACTTTTTTCCCCTTAATGTGGCCCTAATACTCTGTGGTAGAATCCCCTCACACCCGCATCAGCTGACCAGAGACTTACAGTTGGAAGGAGAAAAAAGCTTGAAGATGGCATGTCTTTGCATGTTTACAATTTTCTTGAAAATATGTACATCTGTCAACGCTGCACCATCACAAACATTTAATCATCATCAAGATGCATCTGGATCCAGCCAGATGTTTCCACTATCTTAAAATTAAAATTGAAATTAAAAAAACCTTGCCCTGAATTCACATTGGATCCACATCTGTCTGGAGGTGGAAAATAATTATTTGGCACATTATTTCATGAAATTTCCACCATATTCCACAGAATTTTATTGTATTTTCATAAAAATGCAAAAGCTACATTGGTAAGGTACATAAAAGGTGTGCCTTCAGTATTTTCCCCATGTTTACTCATCCCTCTACCCTGTCAGCTTTTGTGTGTGTGATATAGCCGTGCGCCCTTCTGATTGCATTCAACTCACCTGCTCCGACTTGCACACTTCCCAGCCGTCAGCTCATCTACTCTACAATATATCTACTCCAATCTGCCATCCATTCATTGATTGTTGTTTTATATGGTTTGTAGTGTCTCAGTCTCGGCCACTCAGCATTGTTATCCTGAATTTGTCCTCATGATTTTGTGTTTTACATCACAGTTTCTCCTTGTGTCTCCATGATCACATTCAGGTCTCCCTACCTGCTGACCCTTCTATGCTCAGGTAGGTTCTCCACCAGCTGCATCCATGCTATCTTCCATCTCCTTATCGCCCCTTGCCATCAGCCCTCATCATCTTCCCCCTGAACTTAAACAATAAACATTTTTACTTCAAATATCCCTGTGTCTGTGCTTGAGTCCTCTCTCGCTATTCATAACAAAACATCAATTTTATAAAAGTGTACCTACATACACTTAGTTGCCTGGGTATTATGTACACAAGTCTAATACAGCATTCCTGCAATAAAATAAAATATACATTAAAAAATATAATGCTCATATTTCTTTGTAGAGAAATGTTCACAATTTGGGGCATTTTGGATACTGTACTTTGTGGTTGGTTTACATTAGTATTGCATTATACTGAGTAGTGTTTTCAATATTCCACTTTTAATGATATAACTGGGTTGGGCAAAATATTGTAATCATCACTCAGTATAATGCAATACAATTTAATAGTGCCACAAACCACAATTTTTCAAAAAAAGGTCAACTGGGAAGTGTATAGTAATAACTTGTATGTCATTTGATTTACGCATTGCATTTTGACTGTGATTTTATTGGTGATAATGTAGGTTAGGATTTAGCATTTATTTCATGGCATTGTTGGGAATTAAATCACTTATTCACCTTTGCTCTGGTGTGAATTAAATGTTTGGAGGGTTCATTCATATCGGGCCATACGACATTCTTTTAGTTTCCAGTTTCAATTGCACCAGCATTGTGTCAGCAACAATACATGGCTGCCAAAGCTCGTTTCAGTAGTCTGTACCTCAAACCTTTCATCATGAATTTGAATGCAAGACAGACTTTAACCTGTTAGGAGATTGATCAGATTAATTTGCCTGAAAAGTTGCCCAATTTCCATACTTTAAACTAAGAACTGTTTAAAATGATTAAAGATGATAAACATTCCTCAGTAGCCTCAAATTATTATTCTGTTTTTTTTTTTTTTTTTTTTACTTTAGGAAGCAATGGCTTAGTTGTTCCTATTTAACAGTCTAGTTCATGAAGAAACAGAAAAATCTGTGGGGAGAGAGTTTACTTTGTATTTCAATTAACTGACAGGCCTACATTATTTACAACAACCTAGCCTGCCACTATTGTTAGCTTCTAACCTCAACAGATAGAACATGCCTTACTCCAAAGGAGGAAGGTTAACTGCTATTGAAATTCTGTTAAATTAATTTCACTCACTTTAGTAGCATTTACAATATCTTTGCAACTCCTTAGTTGTTGCATAAAGGAAATAAGCGACATATTTGAATATATTTATAAAAATCAAAAGATAAAATCTTGCCTAATGCGAGCTGAGATAGTCTCAAGCCCCCCTGTCTCTGCAAACAATATGCAGGTGTAGGCTAAAAAACGGATGAATGCATGGGTCAAAAGTTTAGACTCTTCATGCTACAAATATAAAATATGTAAGGAATAGTTTGGGATAACAGTAACATTTTGGGAGATACTACTCTCATATCTGTTTGGTTAACATGAAGCTATAGCCAGGAGCCAGTTAGCTTATGGTAACATAGCTTAGCAGAAAGACAGGGGTTCTGCAGAAAACATTGTTAGTTTTACAAGTGTTTGTAAGCAGATTTTGTTACCTTTGGATAGGAAGGTGTTTTCTTCAGTTTCCAGTCTTTATGCTAACCTAAGCTAATTAGCTGCTGGCTATAGCTTAATATTTACCGCACAGATGTGTGAGTGGTATCAATCTTTTCAGCTACTCTCAATATCAAGGGGAATAAATCTTTTCCCCAAAATTTCTTTAAACAAGGAGTAGTCATATTTTCTCCATCTATTAGGCTGACCTATGGCTAAAACCCCTCATTGATAGAGATCGGGTGGACAAAACTTTAGAAACACCCCTAATGCAAAACACAGCACCACAAACTACATTCTTAAACATACCCATAAAAAGTAATCAACACCAGAACAAAAGTGAAAACTAACCCTCACAAAGACCAGCGTGCTAACCCGGTGCAACAAAACAATTGAACGAGTATGTGAAAGTGATTATAGTTGGTTCTTTTATGTTAATCTCATAGCTTCGTGGTACTCCAAACCTATAATCTCAGGTCACTTGAATACTTAATCAACATAGTAAAGCGGTCATTGTTAAACAAATCATTCACATATCAACCTTGTACTGCCCCTCCATTCTTCTTCTGTGACTGCTTATCTTTGTTTTTTTTAATCATAAGAAACAGTTTGTATTTCCCATTCTTTCTGCTCTTTACAAACTCCTAAGCGAATGTACAAGAGACATTTTTATGGGCCTCAGTGAGCTCTCCACCAGTGTGTGCTTTTAAACGTCACTCTCTGTCTCCCCTCCCCCACTCTCGCTTATCACAGCACTTACCTTACCTGGCACTGGGTTGTGCAGACACACCCGACTGCACCGTATCAACCAATCACTGCTCCAAGACAGACAAACCAAGGAGTTTTACTTCCTGTGTTTTGCAAGAGAGGAATGGGGAGAGAAGTGTGTACTTTTTTTGCTTGGGGGGGTCCACATAGGCGATCACATAGGCAGTAGAGTGGAGGGAAAAGGATTAAAGCAGTGGACAGACTCAACAAAAGCATACTTTGGTTTGGTTTCTAAGAGTTCAATTCTCTGTTCAGCAACAGCGACTGAGAGGACAACACAGAGAAAAGGAGGAGGGGAAAGATAAGTGTCAATCTGTTGAGACTTGTTTGGGAATTCAGGAAGGAGGTGGAAGAGAGAGAGGGAGCAAGAGGGAAAAGAAACAATACGTTTTTCACCAGAGTTAAACTACTGAGAGAAAAAGAAAAAGCCTATTTTGATTTGAAAAAAGAAGCGCATGTGTAATGTCACCTAGACAATGTAAATAGAGAGAATGAATTCTTGTGTGTTGTGCAATCCCATGCTTTCAAGCTGAGCCCGACTGGGGAGGGGACCACAGATCTCCCCAGGATACTACATTCAGGTAAGTTGCTTTACTTTTTCATGGACTTCAGATGAACACTTGTGTAAATTGCTTCTGCTTTGAACACAGATTTATTTCTAGCTTAGTTGTGGTTTACATGTTACATGCCGTGCCTATGTGTCAGAGGCCCTTGCTTTCTCAAAGACTTCTTTTGGTATGCTGCGCTTTGCAAGTCTGTGCTGTAAGAACTGTAAGAGGTCTTCACCTTTTCTCTGCATATTCTTTTTTTCTAATATAAAGGCACTGTGCAACTAGCTCCAAAGGATAAGTGCATGAATTTAGTGTATTTTACAAAATAACACAACAGAATTACTGACTGAAAACACATCATGATTTTTCAGAGGTTGCAGTACCACTAGTGAAATATAGATTTCCAGAGTATATTCAACTCTGGAACATTAATTATTATGTAAAAGTTTGCAGCTTCTTCATTCTGCTTAATGTGATCTTCATAAAACTTGAAAATGGCTTCACCCTTAATGTCTGATTTCTAAATTGATGAAGTGGAGTCTTACTTTGTTTTAGGTTTTCCAAATTATGAGACCATGGGGACAAAAAGACCCGGCTGCACCATCTTTGACACTTTATCTAAGATAAACACATCTGATCGCAAACTTCAGCCAGGTGGAAAAATCTCCCGGGATCCAAGTCCCAGACCAGCAATGACTGCCCAGTCGGAGCGAGAGAGAGACAGCAAACGAGAGGACTGGAGAGAAAAAGAGAAAATGAGAGACAAAGCAAGACACAAAGATATGGACCCACAGGGATACTATGAAAGTTACCGAGCTCCAGTGACCCGACTGAGAGAGGGACAAAGAGAGTGGAGGAAGAGGGAAAGAAGGCAAGAAGATGACAGAAGCAAAAGCGAGAGGTCGCTCTTGAATATAGAGAAGGAGACTGAGAGAGCGGTAGAGAAGGGGATGGAGAAAGGCGACACATTTCCCAGAATGAGAAAAAGCAGTGCAGATGGTGGCAGAAGAATGGTGGCCACCACTGAGATGGACGAAGAGAGAGCGGAAAGGAGGCACAGAGATAGGCCAAAAAGAGTAGAGCCAGATAATGACTGGGAAAGAGAAAGAGAGAGGGAACAGTGGAGAGAGAGGGTTAGAAAAAGAGACAGAGATGAGATGCGGTTCAGGGCAAAGGAAGAGGGCAAAAACATTGGACGAAGACCTGGAGAAAATGAGAAATTGCGACAGAGGGAAAGGTATCAGGAGTCTGTTGTAGGTTTTCAAGACCAGAGAAGAGAAGTGGGCAATTTATGGGACAGAAGAGAGAGGGATGTAGCTAGAAAAATAGAAAAGCTTAGTCCTAACATGGGAAAGAGGCAGGACAGGGAGCCTTCTCCACACATAAGAAGAGATGGAGATATCTATACAGTTAGTAAGGAGAGAGAAAAGGTGTACAGGAGAGAAGGAAGGAGGGACACTAGGAGTGAAGGAGACAGTGACGAGAGAGAGATGAAGAGGGAAAGAGAGAGGAAAGGAAAGAAGGAGGTGTTCATACATCAATACAGTAAAAGTGAGGGGGACAACACAGGCAAAGCAGAGAGTGGGAGAGATCAGGACAGACAGGGATACAGGGAAGCAGACACTCAGAGATACAGAGACAGGGATAGAGAAAGAGAAGTGGATCGATCTAGGAGGATGGGAGTGGAGAGGGATAGGGAGAGGTACAGAGAGGTTGACAGGAGAGCAGTGAGGGAGGAAGAAAGATGGAAGGAAAGTGTGAGAGACTTGAAGGATGACAGGAACGAGGGTGACAGATACAGGGTGTATGAGCAGCGGAGACGCAGGGAGACAAAGGAAAGAGAGGCCGATCCAAGGTGGGAGGACACAAAGAACACAAGGAGCCGATCCCTGAGCGAGACAGCTCCTAGGGGGCCACCACAAAACCAGATCAGCGACATGGACAGTGAGGTAAAATATAGAAGAGGCAGTTATGAAGAGAGGGGATCAGGGAGAGAGATGACTTCTGCAAGTGAGAGAGTCGTAGAAAAACAGAGAAATCCAGAGAGAGCTGCTGAAAGACCTCTAAAGGAGCAAAAAAGAACTGAGAGACAAGAGAGCGATAGAGGAGAGAAGACAGGCGGCGGGCCAGAACAGAGAAGGATGTGGTTAGAGCCACAGAGGGGCAAGATTAGTAAAGAAGAATTTTTAGGCAGAGAGAGACACACAAGGGGGGAAGAGAGGAGGAGAGAAGAAGAGAGCAGTATGGAGTCACAGGCTGAGTGGGGAAGAGAGGGGCGGAGAATAAAACAGGAACCAGATGAGAGGTACCAAAATAGTTACAGGGGAAGACATGGAGGGAGAAATGAGTACAGGGGTGACATAGAGTGGGAGACAGAGGGTGTAAGTGTAGATGGAGATGAGGTGGGTGACGTATGGGGAGAAGTAGATAAGAGTGGGAAGGAACATTTGTCTGACAGCGATGGAGGGATAGGGGGAAGTCGGCGGCGGGATGCAGAGAGAGAGAACGTGACGGATAACGCAGAGGAGAGTGACAGAGAGGAAGAGGGTGGAAGCGATTATTGTCCCCGCTCCGAGAGCGAAGGAGGAAGTGAGAAAGGGTGGAAGCAAGAGAAACACAGAATGTTGTCAGGAGAAGACGGCTTTGTGACCGTGTCCAGCGGCGGAGACGATGAGGACGAGAGAGAGGACGATGATGAGGAGATGTTTGAGGACTGTCAGGAATTCTGGGAAGGCGGAATTACATGTGAGGGCCCCTCACCTGTTGCCTTCAAGGTGTGTGACGGTGATAAGGAGAAGGAGGAGGAAGGGACGAGTGGTTGATGACAGGGAGGTTCAGGGGAGGGATAAGCAGCCAAAGTACGTCTACTGTGTGATTGGGCAAACGTTGCCCAGATCAAAAACCAACAAGAGATCACCATTACATGTTGATCAGATTGGAGGAGTGGAAAGAGACAACCCAAATTTAGAAAGCAGTCATCATTGTAGTGATGACACCATGCAGCAACCTCAGGTTGACCCGCATCTGACACTGAGTAGAAATGATGAATATCGAATCATCAGCAACCAGGACACAGAGAGTAAGAGTGAGTGTAACGTGCCACAGGAGGAAAGGATGGCAATTGGAGAAACATCTGAAGTGGATATCAGACACCAAGTGTCATCAGTGCTTCGAAATACAGAGCCTGGAGAGATAATGAGGAGCAGAAAGGAGCACCCGTATGCAGAAATAGGGACAATTAAAAGAGACTCAAAGACGGAAAGACTCCTCATATACTGGAGAGAGAAAAATAAAGAAGGGGCAGAAAGAGAGCAAGTTTCACCAGTCCCGAGTAATCCCTATGGTGATGTCTGTACTCGTGTAAATTCTGAACAAATTCAACCCATCTTGGATGGGATTGACATTGGAGTGATGCGCCCAGAAGAAGTGGAGGATATTCGGATCAGAATGACTAGAACATGGAGCATGTCCGAGGAGCCCACCCAGCGTCACTCCCAAGCCCCCCATCTTAAATGGGCCGAAAATGTGGTGCAGGAGATTCTGGGACGCTCAGAAGAACAGACTGTGGGTGAACATTATGCAGAGGTTCAAGCTAACAGAGGAGTCAACCAATCTGAGGTAGCGATGTTGAAAGACAAATACCAGGAAGAGGCTGCACAAGGGACTGGAGAGATTCCTGTTGTTTGGTTGACAACGGACGAACAGCACTCAGAGCCAGAGCTGGAGGAGGAAGAGCCGTTGGAGGTGGAGGGATTGAGAGGTATGGGGCAGAGCCAAGCTGACGTGCATGCTGACCAGTTCACAGTTATACATGGTGACACACTTACATACACTCATGGTGACACAACGTTAGACACAGAAGGGAAAGAAGATCACAGTATGGACAAAGAGACTGAGCCTTCTGGTCACCTTCAGTCAGAAAATACACACATAGAAGTGAAAATTAGTGAAGCGACTGGTGATGAGGTTAAGTTATCAGAGATGAAAAAAGAAGAAGGCAGTGAGAAGGAAGTTAAGATGAATTTAATTGTGAGCAACACGCTGTACAAGCCTCACAGCTGCCCCTTTCTTAATTATGAAAGTGACTCTGACCTCTTCATTCCCTCCAGAGAGGGTGAGGCCCAGGAGTTGGATGACAGAATGGGTGAAGGTGAAGAAGAAAGGCAGGGAGAGGAGCCTGAAGAGAGGGGTACTGCAGAGGACGTGGGAAAGATGAGGGAGGGAGAGGGAACTGAGGAGGATAACAGAAAGGGAGAGTTGGTGGCAGAAACGATAATAGAAGGGGAGACTCTGACAAGCAGCTTCGGTGTCCAAGATTTGGCTCAGGAAGCTTTATCACGAAGAAGGGGGATCCGTAAAACCACTGAAAGAAGAACTGAAGAGCTTGTAGAAGAGGAAGGTGTTGGAAGGGATCGCAGAACCAGAATATTCTCTACATCAGGTAAAGTAAGAAGATGGATGGAAACGCGGGTTACCTGCTCAAATCAGTCTTCAAAATGTTTTCTGAAAGCCATATAAATGCCTCTCCTTTAGTTGTCATGAATAATTTCATTCTAGTTTTTCGTCAATCAGCAAAGCACATTAAAAAAATAAAATCTAATCAGGTCGGCATAATTCTGCTTAGATTTTCCACAGGGGAATCCTAACCTCTAAATGAAGTCAAAATTTGATTTTACACAGAGACAATTTTAATCTCAAACAATCTTATAGTCATTTCCTCTGTTTTGCAGTCTGAGTGTCTAATTTTGTTGTAAAATCAGTCACAGAACCAAAAATCTGAGGCAGACATCCGCTAATGGACATTATCAGTGCACTCATCTGAACATACCACATTACCTTAAACTGGAAACTGCGTCACAGAGTTGTGGCTTCAGGTAGTGGGTGGAGATATGTGGAGGTGGAGAAAGAGATGGAAATCCAGAAGCATGAGCTAAAAGGCTTGGCTTGATCCTGCTTTGAGACATAACTCGAGAAGCATGAGTTTTGTAAACACTCCATCTTTTCTGTAGTCCTTGTTGTAGCAGGGCAACTGAATTAATACACTTTATTAATGACCTACTTGTTTGTTTATGGGGTTTTGTGTAATTTGTTCTTTTTGTTAATTTCTTAATTCATCCAAACTTGCACGGCAGTAAAATTAATCAGTCTAGCACACTGATAGATATGCTGTTGTATAACGTTTCAATGAATGGATACTTTTATATTCCAGATGATGAGGATGATCGGAGCAAAAGCTGGGGAGAAACAGAGCTGAGGTGAGTGAAACAATCACGCACAGCATGACACATTTGATTGTGATAAAATACCACATTTTGTTAATGCAGTACTGGACAGGATGTATCCAATTCTAATATTCGATTCAGTGTCAAAACTTTCATGGTTTAGCACTTGAGGGAGAAATTATAGTCCTGTAGTGTCTGAGAGGTCACAAAAATGTTGAATCCTTCAGTACAGTCCTCTTTTTGCATATTCAAGGCAGATGTTCCACACAAAAAAAAACATTTTAATCATTTTACAATTATAAATACATTGTTGTTGTTTCTTGGCACTGCAGGACTGTCCTGTTTGACAGACGGAGAAGAAACTCAAAGTTTTTCAGTGAGTATCTCTGTTCCACCTTTTTTTGTTGTTGTTGTTGTTCCATTCAGTTTATTCATTAAAAGTATTATGTGAACTCTTTATGCACAAATCAAACACACATAAACTTCATTAATGCTGATAGTTTTGTTTCAGAATGAACAACAAGTTGATTATTAGAAACAGCTGTGTAGGTGACACAGTGACATGTCTTCAGATCATATCTTTTCTTGCTGTGGTTGGGAAAAGGTTGAGCATTTCCCTTCAGCATGTGTGATTCATCTCTGTGTTTAAAACATGCTGAATAGTTGTTTATCTCTTACTCAGTAGATGTTGGCTCATAATTTAAATGTAATGAAATATGTGTGCAGTTTACTTTTGGCTTAGGTTATAAACATGTAAAACTTTTAAACAACCTACAATTGGCAGTTTGTCCCCTGACCTATTATTCACATGTTATTGCGAAAAAAGGGGCAGGAGTGTGTGTGCGGATGTGCTGTATAAATGTGTCTGTGCAAGCAAAAGACAGGTTTCAGCAAGCATTCATATCTTCTAACTTGAAGGGAAAACAACTTCTGCTGTGACTTTGTATTCTGACAAGTATGTGTAAAAGGAATGTCAAATGCAAACAACTCTTCTTGGCCAACACTGTTCCCGACTCTATCTATCTCCTTTCTTTTGCTTCCTGTATTTTTCAACCTACTTCTTCTGCTTCTCCCTCTTCTCTTCTGCTGTGTGTCTTCATCTGTCTCACTTCCTCTCTTTCTTCCAGGCGCTGCCCAGCTCTACCAGCAGTACAGCGAGGCCGCTCAGAACTTTGAGATCCTGCGTCAGGCTCGCTCTGATGCCCTCTCTGTATGCGAAGACAGTAACCCATCTCCTGTTCCCTCACCTCCTCCTGCCCGCAGACCTCTCCCTCCCCTACCTCATTTCCTGCACCCCCACTCCCTGTCCCACACAGGGTCCTTTACCAGTGTCAAAAGCTTGCCTCTCCCTGAGCCCCACAAGACTGAAGGCAGGCCTCCCTCCCCACGTCTATCCGTCTCTCTCACACAGTCATCCACACTGTGGCGGGACCTGCCGGGGGTCAGGAACAGTTCTGAGCTGGAGGGTCTCACAGAGGACCAGAGGCGACTACAGGAGGTAACACATTGTCTTGCTGCACACATGAAATGCCAATGGATGAAAGAAAATCATTCATACAGCTTGTATGAAGGATTTTGCCTTCTCATTCCCCTGTTGTTCCAGTAACATTTGACTAAATAATGCACAAACCAAAATCATATATTCAGGCTTCCTTCCTTCCTTCTGATTTTTTTTCCCTGTTTGCCAGAAATGTTTAATTAAATAATATGCAAACCGTTACACTGAGTGAGTCAGCTTAACCAAAATCATGCATTCACACTTCCTTAGAAAGTTACTAGCCAAACATTCCCACCTCAGTGAAGCCTCCAGGCAAACTGTTCACTCTTCATAGAGCTTTACTTGTTCATCCAGTTTGTATGAAGAATTTTGCCTTCTGATTTTTGTCCCTGTTGTACCAGTAACGTTTAATTAAATTGTGCGCAGTTACATTAAGTGAGTCAACTTAACCAAAATCATGGATTCAGGCTTCCTTGGAAAGTCACCTGCGTAACATTCCCGCCTAAGTGAAATTCAGAAGAAGCCCCCAGGCTGTTTTTCACCTTTCTTACAGCTTTACTTCCTTCAACCGGCTTCCATGACGGATTAAGGTCTTGATTAGTTTGGACAATTTGATTAGAGCATCTACAATTGTTCTATTTATGTTCAGTAAAAATCAAGCACTTAAAGTATCAGTATGATTGTTTATATGTCATTCTCTGCAAAGTTACCTGCACAACATTCTCCCTCAATTAAATTCAGGAGAATCCTGTGGGCAATTAAATACATGAGGGTTTACTTTCACCTTTCTATCTGTGTTCCTTCAGTGTTACTGAAGACTTTGGAATTAATGAATTTTCATGTGAAAATGAATCCGTTATATTTATAGTGATTCACCAGCTTGTGCTTAACTTGTGGCTAGACTGTTTTTAGCGTCACTTCACATCAGCAGCTTCTTTACTTTTCCATTTCATGGTGACTTTTGGGAAATGGCAAGCCTTACTTACTTATGAATAAGCTGTTTGCTGTTATTACGTCACACCTCAAACTACTAAAATCATGTGTAATATTCAGACTTGCCACATCCCAGAATAACCCGCCCATTAAGGCACTTTTTATTGGCAGAAGATTGTCTCCTGCCAGACGACGTGATTGTGTAAGCGTGTTGTGTTTCTCTGATATTGTGGGTGTTTTCCTGTAAACTTTAAAGCAGACATTGGTCTGAGCTGGATTGCTTTGTTTCATTGTGAAAGCTATGTCCTCAGTTAGTCACATCCTTGTCAAAATGCCCCAGCTTCTAAAGAACTGGCAGCCCAGCGCTTATTATTATTATAATTTACTGACTAGCTGTCTCTCCATCAAAGTGTGAATTGTTTCTTATGTATTTCTCTCCTTTTGTTTTTGCTTTCTAGGTAAGATTTGAGGTGGTGACCTCAGAGGCCTCTTACTGTCGGAGTTTAGATATTGTTGTTGAACACTTTGTCAAGTCTAAACAGCTGGGGGCGCTGTTGACCACTCAGGAGAGGAACTGGCTGTTTTCCCGGCTGTCTGATGTGCGTGCCATCAGCAACAGGTCAGAAATGTTTCACATTATTTAGAGCAAGTTTTTTTTAATCCATCTGAGCTGGGTCCACATTTATATATATTTATCAGCCTAAATCCTATCATTTAGATCTGACTGGAAACATACATTGAGTGATCAAACCTATTTGTGTCACAAAGCTGTGGTAGAAATGAGCTTAAAAGAAGTCTTTATGATTTTTGTTTTAGTTTTTTGACAAAGCTGGAGGAGCGCGTGGAATCAAATATAATTTCCTTCACCGTGTGTGATATTATCGCTCGGCACTGTCCACGCTTCAAAATGGTTTATGTGCCCTACCTTACCAACCAGTCCTACCAAGATGCCACCTACCAGAGACTCATGTAAGTAATTCAATCAAGCTTTGTGCTCAGCTATTGTCTGTATTGTTCTCATTTAATCATTAAACGTCTCTTTTTTCTTCAGGAATGAGAATCCAGGGTTCAAGCGGACTGTGGAGAAATTAGAGAGAAATCCAGTTTGTCAGAGGCTTCCTCTTCGTTCCTTCCTTGTCCTTCCTTTTCAAAGGATCACAAGAATTAAGCTGCTGGTCCAAGTGAGTGTGTGTTTGTGTGTGTCTGTGTGTGGCCTTTCTAGAACAGCAAACGGAGGTGCACAAAATGTTCAGTCCTGTACCTTTTATCTCACTTTAACACATACACTATTTCTGTTCAGAACATTGTGAAGAGAACAACTCCTGGTACAGCAGAGGCGACTCAGGCCATCAAATGTTTAAAACTTCTGGAAAAGGTACAGAAACATCCCCTTTTCACTGTATAATAACATAGGATAGCAATATTTTAATATTTGTGACATACCTCTCTCTTCTTTCACCAATCCCTCCTTTAGCTGATTCAAGAGAGTAACGACAGCATCACTCAGATGAAAAGCATCGAGTCCTTAGTTTCTCTCAGTGCTAAGGTGGAGTTTGACTGCAGGGTAAGTAATGACTAATAGGGATGAGAGAAAATCACATCATGTAATTGTTTTACAAAATTCTATTGTCTAAATTATTTATTTCAAGCAAACTAATCAAAAGCTATCAAAAGAAAATTTTAGATGGTTTTGTTTTATTTGTGTGGCGTTTTGACAAACAGGGTTTGAGTGTATGTGCCATATATTTTTTTCCCAAATTACATTACAACATTTATTTTAACTATAATTTCCAGCACCAATTAGTCACATTTTAAGTGTTTGTAGTGATGTTCATGGACTCTGCAACTAAATAAATAATGTGACAAAAATGATCTTAACTCAAGATCCACTTTCTAGTTTTTAACTGCATCAAGATCTTCATCAGTGGATGGAGTTAATTAATTTGTCATGGAGATAGCTCATTTGGTATCTCCTGATCTACAGTCAGGTGAAAACAGGTGGTCATATGACACATTTACAACTGACTATGAGATATGGTTGAGAACTCCAGAAAAAGCTAGTAAGTGGACTTTGAGTTAAAATCATTATGTGAGACTACCATTTCCATTGTGAAAAATTAACTTTCATTATTGTCTTTTGTCTGTTTTCTCTCTCTCTCTCTCTCTGTTCTCCTACAGACGCTTCCTCTCATCAGTCAGTCTCGGAGGCTGGTGCGGGAAGGGGCGGTTGCTGAACTGATGGATTTCTCTATAAAGGAAACAGAGAGGAATGTTTACCTGCACCTATTCAATGACTACTTGCTACTTTCATTACAAAAAGAGTGAGTCAACAAACATGTTTTGCAATGTCAGAATAACCCATTCCCAACTGGCATCTAGCTAATCACCATTTGATACATCCTGTTTTCCTGAATATCCACAGTCTTTTATCATCCCTGCAATCTTATTGACCTTTTCTTCGGCCATCTCATTTCTCTTTTGTGCCGTCTGCTTCTTTTAAAAGGGGGAGATTCACAGTTATTGACCACTCCCCTGTATCAGACTTGCGTGCAGAGAACTGTCGTGTCAAACTTCACTCCCTCCAGAAGAACCTGTTTCGGCTGCACATGACAAACCAAGCCCTACTGCTACGGACCGACACACAGTAAGTGGCTAAGAGTTTCTTTATTGGTTGTCACATCACAAAATGAGAAAAGGTTTGATGATACACTCGTCTTTGCTTTTTACCCCTTTAGGAGTGATAAGCTACGTTGGATGTCAGCTCTTTCCCGGCCACATCCTGAAATAGATTTTTCTGCTGCGCAAGGTGAAGTATGCTACTTGGTTTAGTCGTTGCAATGTGTTAAGTTGTTGGTCATAAGCTGTGCCTAAAAATCCCTGCCTAGATCACTCATTGCTTACATAATAAAAACTCCATGGGTTACTCTGTTGTTAGTTCTAAGTTCAGACTCGAAACACTAAAGATTCATCCATCATTTTGCATCCTCACCAACACACATTGTCAGATGAAAATAAACAAAGTGAATGATCGTACTGTGGGATTTTTAGCACCTGTTAATGTTTATGACTGTACGTCTGATTTCTCTCCTCTTTTGTCCATACAGATATGTCACAGATGCAGTGTATCCGAGCTTATGTTGCCCAGCAGCCTGATGAGTTGTCACTGGAAAAAGCTGATGTCATTCTAGTGCACCAAACAAGCAGTGACAGTAAGACCATCACACTACCTTTTCCTTCATTCCCTTGCAGAAAGTGCTTATTTACTATGCAATGTTGCCTTATACCTATTTTATTATCAGAGAATAAACATTAAATGACTCTGTGTTCGATTCTTTCTTCTTCCCAGATTGGGTAGAGGGGACCAGACTGCCTGATCAACATCGCGGATGGGTACCCAAGTCCCATTTAGAAATCATAAGCAACCCTAGAGTCCGACAACGGAACGTGTCGGATGCCCTCAAACTGACAACGGCCACAGCTGCTGTTTGATCAGGATGCTCAGAGTGAGACTAAACAGAGGGACGTCCTGGTTGCACCAGACAGGAGAAGACAGAATCAGCTGTCTGCTGCAAACGGATGGAAATTGGGCTATGAACATTCAGTGCCCAAAATGAGGATAGAATTATTCACAAGAGTGCAGAGACTAAAATGATGTAAGAATGCATCTCAGTGTAGCATTGGGTCTCACTTATTTCACTGTGTGGAATAAAATATATTGCCTTATAGCAATGTTTGAACTGCTGAGGCCTGCCTGAAAGACATCATGGAAGTCCATTCAACTGCTACAGTACATTACAAACATTGTGTGTACTATAATACAACAATGAACTGGTGTTTTAAGAACAAAAGCCTAAAAGGGAAATTGCCTTTTCAAAGAAATTGTATTTTTATTGTATTATTATTTGTGTATATTGAACAGAATCTTAACACATGAGTGAATGATGCATACCTATTAAAGAGATGGCCCCTGCATGCAGGAGAGCTGACAGAAATCATGCAAAATGTACAAGACAATTCAAAGATGTACAGAGCTTACACCTAAGGACATTAAAAAAAAGATGGTGGAATAAAATCACTTTTGAACAAATGTATGTCGTATTGAGTGTGGGCTATGGCTGTATTTCATCATAGAAGCTGTTTTTGTAATTTGTAGATAAAACTTGTTTTTGACAACTTGCACTTGTGCATCAGCAGCAATCTTACACGTTCACAACGAGCCATTACAGCGCGTTGCATGTAACTTCGGGCATGTGTCTGCAGGAGATGTTTACAGAACAAAAAGAACAGCACAGATAATGAAAAAAAGGCGCCCACGTTAAGCACGTAGCCTGGCTGGGGCGTGACCATAGGCGTGAACCCACGTCCGCCTGACCTAGTTTCAAAGACCTACTATTGGTTATAAGTGGCATCAGTCAGAGAAAACGGGGCGGTAGCAAGTGTAGATGGACAGCAGCACTCATCCAATGAACGCAGTACAACTCTGCCTTCTGTTTCCCTGAGTGGACACGTTCAGCTTTCAATCTACACTCACGTCTCTAACTGGTCCAAAATGTGGTAGGCGGGCGTTGCAGGGTTTGTTGTTGTTTTCGTTCAGCAGAATAAGTCGAGTCGTCGACATCTTTTAAAAAGCAGCATTCTCGTACGTTATGGTTCATTTTTGAGCTAAACGATTTTATTTGGAAAAAACTTCACAACACAAGGGACCAGTGGGATATATCTGTATTTATCCCGTTTTGAGTGAAACTTGTTTTTGTCTTTGTCAAAGGTATGTGAATAGTAACGTGTTTTTTATGCGTTAGCTGCAGTTGTTAGCACTACGTTACCGTTGTTAGCTAGCACCAGAAACAGCTGATTTCCGTCACCCGTTGCATGTTATCGATATAAAGGCATTGTTAATCAGTTAATTACACCTATTCATGTAGTTGGCATTGTTGTAGCTATAACGTTAACGTTACGTCTTAGAAGGAAGGCAAGTTTGCTGATCTCAGTGCTGTTAGAAGTGACGTGGCCTCACTTCACGATGACCCAAACCGCCTGAAACCAGAGTCATCGCGAGTGACCACAGTCTGTACTCACTCAAAAACACAACAAAAGCGGGAACTGTTGGGAGTTTGTAGACAGTCAGTGGTGGACCACGAAGGGATGTTGTGTGGAGGAATGTTTTCATCGTTAGCTTAACCACATATAACGTTACTAATTACTCCACCCACTGCTAGTTGTAAACAGTGTTTTCCGATGTGTAAATTTGTAGAAATCCAAAAATCAAATATATTTACATCACAATGATTTATGACAAATTAAGGCAGCAGTGCCCTCATTTGAGAAGCTGGGATCAGAGAATGTTTCGCTTTTTTTCATTCCCCCCCCCTTTTTTTTTGCTTAAAAATAACGGAACCCTTAATCAGTTGTTGTCAAAATAATTAATTTAGTTATTGACTAAGTGATTAATCTTTAAAGCTCTTAATGAAATGCTTAAAGCAGAGGTTCTCGGGCCTCCCCATGGTTGGCTCCAAAATGTTTCAGTGAATTGATGTGAAAAAATATTACAGTAGTTATTAGTTTTCACAAGGAGATCACATAGAATAACCCAAATGTGTGAGACTTTGTTCAAGTTATGTTATACTGTTTGGGGGAAATTTACTGTCTTTCCCAGAGTCAGAAACTCATAAATGCCTTAGGACAGACCATCATATGTATTTTGTGTAGTCCAAAGTTCTGTCAAACAGCAATTTTGGGTTATCTTGTCTAAATGGTGAGTGTCTATGGGATCAAAGAACATAATCATGATCTCATGGGCATCCGGGAATTGAGAAACTAAGCAAGTAAACAAGAGGGGGTGAGAGGTCACCTTTTCCCAAGCTTTATCTGAGGGGAGGTCCACAGTTACAGACTTTGAAACACCACAATGTTGTATCAATGTTACAGTGACACAAAATCAGTCAATCAACAGAAATACAGCATTGATGATTGATTAATCCTTGAAACCATTTTAAGCATTAATATTCTAAAAGGTTTCATCTCAGTCACATTGATGTAAAATACCTGTAAACCCAATAATGTGCTAAAGCAGTCCTTCTCATTGATTTGCAACCCTGCCTACAGTGGCTGAATACATCCAGATGAATAGGAATAGCTCCCTTGGTATAAACAATAATGCAAACTCTCTTAGAGTTGAAAAATGTATATTTTTATACCACCAACTCTTAAAATGGCCTCTACAAAGCACTTGATTAAGAGCTGCCTGTATCTCATCTTGCCGTAAACAATGATCTCCTCTTTAGGCGGGCAGTATCACTTGTTGACTGAATGCACTGCTTGGTGAAGTCAGCCAGTGCTCTTTCTCTTTTGTCTATTTGGTCAATAATGCTATTGTGACGGTCACTTCATGTTTTCTGTTGTTTGTTTCCTTGTGTTGTCAGATGGGCAGTCAGTACCAGCGCTCAGTACCACTGGAGGTGAGGAGAGCAGAGGGAGAGAGAGTGCGGGCCAAGCACCCTGACAAGATACCGGTCAGTATGACAAATGCCAAATTTTTTATGTTATGTTTGATAATCACAGTGATATAGACATTTTATTTAAAGCCAGTTCCCTTAATAAAACACTTGATCTTGATTTTGTAGGAGTGTGAATTCATTTGTTGTTGAGTTTGGCACATGAACACATTCTCTCTCTGTTAGTGACTAATTACTATTCTTTTCTTTTTCTTTTCTTCTTCTTACTGTTCTCTTTAACCAGATCATTGTGGAGAGGGCCCAGAGGTCACGTGCTCCCGAACTGGACAAGAAGAAATACCTAGTGCCCTCAGATTTAACAGGTGAAACACAAACACGTGCAAAAACTTTATATGCCCAGTTTTGTCCTACCCAATAACTCTCACATCTAGGAATCTCACATGCTACCAAAATCTCACACACATGATGTAAGAAACGGTCAGCCTCCCAGAACATTCAGAATGCAAAAAAAAGGTACATTTAAAGAGCTCAATCACTAATAGTTTATTGATGGTCACTATAGCCCGTCTAAGTCCTTTGTTAGGCCAATACTAATGTCAGTATTTGGAATTTTAATGATCTTATGTACAGTGTATATATATATCTGAAACAACGTGATCGGCCCGATTTCTGGTCTCATAATCGGATCTGGACATCCCTTATATATATATATAGATAGATAGATAGATAGATAGATAGATAGATAGATATAGGTCTATATATGTGTATAGATATATTATGATCTGTGACCATGATACTTGATGAGTAAGTATTGAGTGGAACATTTTACAGATTAAATATAAACACATTTATATCTACAAAACAGATGAAACAGCATAAAAATGTCATATCACGATTATAGTGACCAAAATTATTGCAGTTATCAGTTTTATCGCGGTGTTAAAATGTGTGGAAAATGTTAAAAAAGTACTGAAGCACACAAACTGAAATAATTTCGTCAATTGAAAGACTGTCAGATTTTACAAAAATGTATGGTTGGGTGACAAAACTAAATAACGAGTTATCAAGTGCAACAGGCAAATAGAGTCTGCAGGTACACAACGCATACCATAACAGCGTGTAGTGTTTTTACAAGAGTAGGCAACAACTGAGACCTTCAGTTTACAAGCTATTAGAAAGTCAGACCAACAAACCATGACGTGTTCCCTCATTTCGAAGTCCCCACGGTATGCATTGATCTAAACGTAACTGCAATAACAGTTAACCGTAATCACCATACCCGTCAAGTTTTGGATTAGAAAATAAGGGAAATTTTCCGGTGCCCACCGCGAGCACTCTCACCACCCCAACCAAGCTCCAGTATTCCTTACATTTTAAGACAGGTGTTATAGCCTAAATGAAATGAATACACAAAAGGGTAAATATAAAGAGCTGAGCTGAGATCAATGACTGATCTCACGGAATTTGCAAAGAAAAATGCCGTGAGGCCGGGCAAAAGTGTGGTTCCAACTTTGTGCAGCCTGAGAAAAGCAACAGCGGCCGCAGCCGCCTTGCTCCCGCGATTTTTTAGTGTCATGTGACATGGTGACGTTTTGCAGCGCCGGTGAAAGTCGGACACGATTTCTAACCAGCATGCCTTATGTGAAGTCCAACATGCATCACCTTAAGTCAGCCCTGCGCAGCGCTGCATAAAGTCAAATGCACCTAATGTTTTTTTTACTCCGCCCGGCCCGGGGTATTATTATTTTTTTAACAATGCAGGTTAAAATACGGGAGATTTACGGGAAAATACTAATACGGGAGGACAGCGGGAAAGAAGGGTAAAATACGGGACTTTCCCGGCCAAAACGGGATACTTGACAGGTATGGATCACAGCCTGACAGTCTTGGAGCTCAGTGACTGGTATTCAGGCTTTAAATCATGTAGTGTGAACTAGGCTTAACTTGCTGCTGACGTAGCATCCAAACCTTGATGGATCAATATCAGTTGCTGTAAGTGATGTAGACAAACTGAGGGTGACACTAATCTCTCTAAAATGATTACAGGCCCTGTCTTTTTCTCATGCTCTGAATGTAAAGACCTTTTTATGGTTTTCATGGTGCTAAATGTCAAAGCAGGAAATGCACAGGTGTATTTAAAGGAGACCTATTATACTGTGTTTCCAGTCCTATATTGTGTTTCTGTGACCCCTGTAGGGCTGGCCCGAATGTCATTTATTGAGCTTCAACGCTTTGATAGTAATTAAGAGCGAAAAATCAAAGCCAGGCGGGGGTCGCACGGGATGAGCGGTGTTTCGGGTAGCGGAACTAAATCTAACACGTTCTTATGCAAAATTCACTATTAACTTTAATTGCCGCGACAAAATGCTCTTCTTCTACAATCAGCCTAATATAATTAGGCTTATTTAAATGCGTTCATTGTGTTGCTGTTTGTTTCCAGCCTATAGTTTGATACTGATTAATTTTAAAATGTAGGAAATTTGACTTATTAATAATTTGATCTTATTAAATTGACATTAATTTGATCTATAATTAAAATAACAGATCAAAACAGTTGGAAGTAAGCAACTGAAAAATCAACAATCATAACTTCCATACTACTGCTGTCATCACTCAGTTTAAAGTATACCCACACAGCTCAAGGCTTCATTTAGTTTTCCCTTTGATGTGAACTGGAGTGTTACGTTCACTGCTGTCAGCAGAGGTCAGACGCGTGAAAAAACCCTCAAAAATCGAATCTCATAATTGAAAATCGAATGTGTACCCACCGGTAAAATATTTGAATATTCGGGTCCAGCCCTAGACCCCTGTATGGCAGCTTTGCATGATTCAAAGTTTTAAAAAAAATCATTTTCTGTCTTTAACTGGCCCTTCATGTGGGGCTTCATCTCACCCTCTGTCTGAAACTAGCTGTAGATGCTCTCGTCTCTTTAAGGGCTCCCCTTTCAAAGCCCACTGTCTTCTGATTGGCCAAGACCTGAGGCACCAGGCTGTTTCCTCGGAGCAGTACAAACAGACATACAGTACATACTGGCTCTGTGTAGCTCTGTGTGTTGTCAAACAGAGCTGTTGATTGAAAAAGCTGTTCAAAACAGAGTTTTCAGAACAGGAGGAAATCTGAGGTTCATTATTTAAAGCTTTGATAAGTCATAAAGTATAGAAAAGCATAATAGGTCTCCTTTAATAACATTTATGATGGCTGCTTTCCAATTACGGGAGGTCCTGTTATGTGTCATGGCTTAGTGGGACACTTAATGGAACTCGTTAACGTTCCTTATTCCATCTGTGTTTTTTCTGCTATGATGATCGATGTCTGCTGGGAAAAAGGTCTGTTGGATAGCCAGAAAGTATGCTGCAGCTAAACTGTCTCAAGACTGGCCAGTGACCTGGTCAAGTTCTGCTTTCTCTTCATTCAAATTAAACTATTGAGCGTTACACGCACTGACCATCTCCCTCTTCTTTCTTTAAAAAAGTGGGACAGTTGTGCTTCCTGATCCGTCAGCGTGTGTCTTTGAGGCCGGAGGAGGCACTCTTCTTCTTCGTCAACAACTCTCTTCCCCCATCGAGTTCCCCTCTGTCTGCTGTTTATGAGGTAACTGCACCTTTTACGTCTTCACACGACGACCCTCCCCAGCACACATGTATGTTTGTTCCACTATCACTGTGGGGCCATCTCATTGATGTAGTGCATTGACAAAATGCCATTGACATAGCCCCCTACCCTAACCTTTGTTGTCACAGCTACATGTCTAACCCTAACTTAAACCCTAAAACAAAGTCTTAACCCTCAAAATCAGTCTTTACTCATTGGGACCTCAGTTTTTATTCCCACAATGACATGAGTCCCTATTTTTTGGGGGTTAGTGTGCATCCAGGTTAGAGTCCCCACCTGGATATAAAAGCATTAAACAAACATACATCACCAGCAGGGGTACAAACATATTTACCAGTATTTGCTGATCGCTGTCCTCTTCTGAAGCTATTTGTATGTCTGCCTGTTGACAGCTACATAAATGCAAAGTTTCACACATACCAAAAATGGCTTCAGCTAGACCATTCTAGACAGATCTGTAGACTTTAATGTTGCTTCACTTTTCCTGACTCACAGTGGCCTGCCAGTAACTCATTATCGAAAGTAATTCTGAAAATGATTTAGAAACCAAAAAGTTTGTGTATTGTGATGTTGTTAAAGGTAAGAAAGATATAAAGCCTGCAAGAGAGTAATTTTTGCATATGAATTTTCTATAAAGCTCTTTATTTATGTAATAAGTGCACTTATTTCCAAATGGCTCATGCAGTGTGTCTATTCAAGGTTCAAGGTACATTAATTTGCCAATCTACAACACACAAAATGAAATGGAAGTTGTTATTTAAAGTAGTACACTTGTCACTGAATTATGCATTATTCTTTGCTCTGTGCTGTTTTGCAGGAGCACCATGAAGAGGACCTATTTCTCTACATGACCTACAGTAATGAGAGTGTGTACGGTGCCTGAGGGTGGCAGGCAAAAGACTGGAGAAGGAAGAGAAAGAAGAGAGAATGAGTGGAGTGAAACTGTGAGGAATAAAGAGTTACGGCTGTTTGCAATGCGTCACACCACTATTATTCTTTTATATTAGTTTTTATAAGTAACTACAGTACATGGTGGAGGAAAGGCTTCGCACAAGGCAGAGGGGATGCTGGTAGGAGTTACCCATGTCAGTATTTGGGGCTGAGCATAAGGCATTTTATTACACAAGTTATCTTGATTCCTGCACTTGGTGAAAGAAGAAAGGGGAAGGGTGAAAAGAAAGAAACAATGCATTGTAAAAGGAAGTTAGTGAAATCATGTTGAGGGAGCTCTCGTTATCTTTTTCAGTCCTCTGTATTTAATGCAAATAGTATTTTGTTTTTGTAAATTAATATCAACTTTTGTGGAAAATAAAAATGATAAAATGCATACATATTCTGATGAATTCTTTTAATATTATTTCTGTATGTTTGATTTTAAATGTATCGTTTTTTTTGGGAAGTGTTTTTATCTCACTGGAAGATTTACACATGATTTTAAAGAATATTTGAGTATGGATTTTAAAAAAATAAAACCTTGAGATAATATGAATACTTTTGTACACTTTATACATGTGGCTTAGGGGAAGGCAGAGGAGATATCTTCATGCGGAAGTGTTCTGTCTTTACCGATCAGATGAGTCACATATTCACTGGACACTTTTAGGTCAGGGAATATTAGTGGGTTTTATTTTTTCAAAAAGAAAATTAATAACTTGACACTTTTTTTTGGCCAACCGGCGCTTCACTCGCTTTTTTTTTGTCTGCATGACTAAAGGTTACATAACAACGTCAGTTGAATAGTCTGGTCTGAAAGACTTCCCGGTGTAAACGAAAGTTAGAGAAACAGAAGAGCCATGGAGATGCAGGAGATCACCATCGAGGGCAAAAAAAGCGATGAGAATGAAGAACCAGGTGAATCGATGCTGGAGGCCAACGCTGAAAGTACAGGAAATTTAATTAAATCAGGTAACATTTCAGAATGAACTTTTAAACTCAACGAAAGAACTGAAAAGAGAAAGGCTGTAAATGCTGTTTTTTTTTCTGACATATTTCCAAAAAGTTTAATAAAACACAAAACTGTTAATATCAGGGTTTTATTTTGTATTGTAGTTTAGTTTGCGTGCAGTTACTGGCTAGTGCATTTAATATTTGGAAGCAAATTCCACATTTAGGTTCATTTCTGTTAATGCGTCTGTCTCTATTTTTGCCTGATTTTAGAGGAAGCAGAACCAGAACCCTACTCAACACTACAAAGTCCATCTGATGACATTTATTCAGAAGCTTATTATGGCGGCGCTACAGTTAAGACAAAAGCAGGTACACATTGACTCTTAAACTCTTAATTCATCCTCAGCACTGCTCGATTCATTATAGTTTATCTCTGTTTACCATTTTTATAATTGACTCTGTATTAATGTATATTGTTTGTTATGTAGCAGAAGGGAGTTAAAAAACTCAATTTCACTCTATAACTTGTTATATTGTGACAAAAACCTACCTACCTATCTACTTTTATAGAAGGTTCAAGGTTCATTTATTGTCATTCTACAACACAGCGTTGTGCAATGAAATCAAAGTTGTAGTTCCCTTCACGCTACACACAGAGAACATTCATACAAATAATTCATAATAGAATTAAAAACATTATACAGTTACTTTTATATATACTATTATAAAAAAGTACTGGTGTGGTAATGCACAAAACCAGCATAGCAGACGTTCCATGTCATTTATTTGTGGTGGAGTTAAGGAGTCTCAGCCTGAGGAAAGAATCTGCTCTGTAGTTTTGTGGTACTACAGAAGGTACTTCTGTATCAGCCACACAGCAGCAGGGTGAACAGGCTACGGCTTGGGTGGGTATTGTCTTGTAGTATCCTGTGGGCTCTGTGCAGGTACCTCACCTCTCTTATGTCACTGTTCTGGTTGGTTTTGATCACCCGCTGCAGAGCCCTCCGTGTGTGTCTTTCGTCATATCTGACATACAGCACTAAGTATAAAAACAACATCAAAAGAGCTTTGCATGAAAGTCCCTCCATTGTTGAGTAATCACTGAAACATTATTGTCTCCATGGTGTTGTAGTCATAACTTGAGTATATCCCAGTTTGCAGATCCAAACAAAAAGAAAAGAAAGCAGAAGCAAAGTTATGCTTAACTGTGAAAAAGTGTACTCCCAAACTGTAGTCAGCAAAGTAAAATTACAGTAGTGTCTGTTTTTGTTTGACTCTGAGTAAGGCTCTAGAGACTTTAACCTGCAGTGCAGAACTTCTGTCTCCTACTTAAGCTCAGTATACCAGATCGTCAGAACTCTGGTATACTGACAGTACAGAGAAATTTACCTGATGGTGGGGGTTAATCAGCATTATTTATTTGCAGCTTAGCATCGGTTAAAATGTGTTGAAGGAAGGGCTGCAACTTATGTTTTGTTTTTTGTTTTTCAAATCAAAAAAGCCAATTTCGTTTAATCAATGAGTTGTTTTGTCTCTATAAAGTCAAAAAAATGTGAAGAAATCTCAACACAATTTCCCGGAGCCCGGGCTGACATATTTAAATTGCTTGTTTTGTTCAAACAACAGTTCAAATACCAAGGTATTCAGTTTACAACAACGTACAAGGTACAAGGTAGATTTATTTGTCAGATTACAACAGATTGTAAAGTGAAATTGAGTTTGTAACTTCCTTATAGCAGACAATATACAGTAATATGAAAGGAATAAAAATTGTAAACAGAAATAAACTATATTCAGTGGAGCAGTGCTGAAGATGAACTATCACAAAAGACAAAGAAAAACAATGAAACCAATTAAATTTTGAAATTCTTATGAAATGAGATTAATTAATGATGTTATTTATTGAGCATTAGTTTGCTGCCAGTCGATGAATAAAAACCCCTGCCCTCATAAATGTCATAAACTGTTTTGCCACCATTCATTAAGTCTGTTTTATGTTTTGTTATTTTGCATGATTTAAAAAAGAAAAGAAAAAGAAAGCAGTGATATAGCATAGTAGTGTGTGTTACAGTGTGGAACGACAGGCCTCTAAAACTAAATGATTAATTAGAATCAACTTTATTGGCCAACCTGTTGTAATGTGACAAATAAATCTACCATGTACCTTGTACCTTGTAGTAAACTGAATGCTTTGGTATTACAACTTTAATACGTCTGTAAATATGTTGAGCTTCGGGAAATTGTGACAAACTTTTTAAAAACAATTTTTATACACTTTTTTTTTACTTTATAGAGATCAAAACGTATCGATTAATTTAAAAAATGGCTTATTTGATTAAAAAAACTAATCTGAAGTTGCAGCCCTTCTCGCAATACTGCCAGCAGAGCCAGCAGCCATACCAGCGTGTCATCTGCTTCTGCTGTATGACTGAAGCTAAGCCGGTTTGAGTTTGGCTAGTGCCAGGAAAACTAAGTTGCTCCTGGAAGATGTGTAGGTGGGCTAGTAGGAGGGAGCCTTCCCTCTGGTCCTAATAAAAAGATCACAATGCAATGATGGGGACGCTGTGCTGCAAGAGACGCCGTCCTTCAGATGAGATGTTAAACCAAGGTCCTGACTCATTGTGGTCATTAAGGATCCCACTGCACTTGTCGCAAAGAGTAGGGGGTTGCCCGGTGGCATGGAAAAACTCCCAACCTGGCTTTCTGGCTTCTAATCATCCCCCTGAGTAATTGGCTCAATGCTTCTCTCCCTCTGATGTGTGATGAGTGTTCTGGCGCAAAAAGGCTACTATGCATCACCCAGGTGGGTGCCACACATTGGTGGTGGTTGAGATGACTCCACTCCACTTCATTCTGTAGCGCTTTGAGATTCTATGATAGAGATATATAAATGATACATAAATGTATTATTATTATGATTATTATTATTATTAGTAGTAGTTGTAGTAGGCCTAGTAGTAGTAGTATTAAGTATGCCTACACAAACAGGTCTTTAATTTCTTTACCAAAAAAAAAAATCTAATCTAATTTATCTTAAAGTGTGTAGGATGTCCACATTGACAAAAGTTTAAATATTTATATTGGTATGCACAGTGTAAACAGTTTACAAGTAGCTCAAGCAGTGCTGGGCAGAGGCATCGCGACAAGTAGCTCCATTACTAGTTTAAATACATTTCTCAGTAGCTTGGTGGTAGCGTCGCTATTTTCTGAATCAAATAGCTTTTCAGTAAGAAGGTCTTTTATTGACCGAGTAGCTTGGTAGCTTCCACACATGCCACATTTCCCCAGCATTTCTGAAGGATCAGTAAGTGACATCACTGCCACACGCGGACCTGTAGCCTATGTGCAGCCGACAGATGCGCTTCCTTGTAACGGTATATCACCCTTGGGCTGATGTTACAGGGGAATGTCTTCAGGGGAATGAAGACAAGCGCGATCGAGTTTACTTTCTATTGTGATAGTTTTTGTAACACCTCTTGTGAGAATGGATCAGGTTGCCAGAGCTCAAATTCACATATAAACAATAAAAATATATAATTAATTAATTATGTGATAATTACAAACAACAATAGTTCTCCGTTTGTTGCATGAGGAAATACTTTTAGCTGCAATCATATAGCACTTAGTAGTAGAGTTTCTGTGTGTCTGATTAAGCTCTCTCTCTCGCACACGCACACACTGTTTGGAGCAGGTTTTTATCTATTGCTACTGTGGAATGAAGTTGGTCCAATATAAGGTAGGCCTATACTGTGTGTGAGTATATATATATATATATATATATATATATATATATATATATATATATATATATATATATATATTGTCGAATCAGCCACCCCCCCCTTTCTTTTTTGACTGTTGTCACGCAGCTCGTCTCGTCCTTCCGTCCTTCCGTTCCTCCCCCTTACTCCTTCCTCTGACGACACATGGTCATGGCGCTTTGCATTCGTCTCAATGTTTCACTACAAGCTCAAAATGTCTCAACTTAATCACTTAATTCTTTATCTCTCTGAGTGCAAACATTTACTTACCGTTCACGACAGCTCTCTTCTCATTGATCAGTGCACTTGGTATGGTTGCTAGGATTGTGTTTAGTGACCAGGAATATAGGCCCCAAGGATATGTTAATTTCGTTGGCTAGAGCAACCTAAAAGAACCTTAAAGATGTTAAACAATATATATATATATATGTATATATATATATAGACCTAACTATAAAATATTAAAAAAGTAAAAGTAGCTTGCTACATTGGCTTGCTACATTTCACTGGGGGGTAGCTTCTGTGTAGTGAAGCTTCATTTAATGTAGAGTAGCTAGGAGCTTAGCTCACTACATATTCCAAGTAGCTTGCCCAACACTATCTCTATGTATAAGTTGAGTGTTTCTGTAAATTGGAACCAAATACAAATAGAGCAAGGGAATAAACATGCAAAATAAAGTTAATAAAGTCCACTAAAGCTGCAGTATCACTACCTATTATCTTTAAGTGGATAGAATAAAATTTGCCCATTTGCAGTTAAGGCTGCATTCTTTGAGTGTGAGGACTGTCAAAGATTGCTGGTTTGATTCCCCTTTGGGACACAAAATCCTGCACTTTAATCACATGTTTAATGTTTTAAATCTGTATCAGTAATGACAGCATGTTCTGTCTCTAAACTGTGTTTGACACAAACACTCAATGACCTCAAAAGCAGAAATCCCATTTGTTGTTTTGGAGTACAGCATCTCTCAGGATTCCAGTATATGTCTGTGTCTCACACACATTCTTAAAGAGATACAGTAAAAGTTTCTGGGGAATTGAAGGACAAGCCACGCACTGTGCTAGATGAATAATTAAGGAATCAGTGAAGGTCATGTTGCTATGGCGACAAGACAAAGAGGGGGGCGTCTTGACTGCGCTCTTTCAGGCAGGCGTGACTCAGCAGGACAGGCAGACGAAGCAGGACAGGGTAAACAAGCGTCATCGCAAATCCCAGGACGTTTTTCTCCATGTATATCAAATTTTGTCGCAGTTATGGCGAAGATAAAAAAGACGAAGCCAGTGAAAACTTGTCACCTGAGTCCAAGTTATCTGTTGAACTGGAGGGGGGAAAAGGTAGGCCAGAGCAGTGTTTTCTCAGCCTTGATGTTGGTTTGTGTTGTGCTCAATAAAATATGCCACTAACATCCAGCTGATGTTTTCGTCCTCAGGCAAACAGACTGGGGGAAACATACGTCTGTACCGTGCTGTGTGTGTGATCCTCACAATAATCTGCCTGGTCCTGCTGCTGGTCGTCATTATCCTCAGTGCAAAACGTGAGTATCTGCAACCATGGATCTGAATTTATGTCAGAAAACAAACCACTGCTGGCTGGATTATGTTTGTAACACTAAAGCAGATTATCTATGGATTGTAGTTTTCCATTAGCAGTGCAGAGAAAAAAGAAAAATGGAAAAGATATGTCAGGATCGCATTACTTTGTTCTATTTTTGATTTTCCTGCTGCAGCCTGCGGGCATGTTCTTTTTCCTCACAACTCCTCCCACTTCTCTCTGATTTCTAGTCCAAACTGGATCCACAGTCTGCCCGGACATAGGGGAAACTAAAGCAACAGACAGGCAAAGCCCTTCATTTACTCCAACATGCAACTATGATCAGTGCCAGACTCACTTCAGCAACATTCAACCCCAGTGTGAGTGTGATGCCAGGATGAACAATACAATGTAGAAAACCTTGTACAAGCAAAAGAAAAATCTAGATTAAAGAACAACACAATCATTGTGTTTTTAATGACAGTTCTGCTTTCACTGTTGCCCAAAATTGTGTTTTGTCTCAGAGGAAGTTAGTTCATGTGCTTGTTTTTAAAGAACTGAGTTTTTTTCCCCACATTTAAACCTAGATTCAGCTGAGTTTAAATATTTTGAAATTGCTATGTGATTATACACAGACACACATAAAATGACATGGATGTATCCACAACATATGGGCAAAAATGTAAGTAAAACCCAAACCATAAAGAAAAACAAAACTTATTTAAGATGCAGAAAAGGTTTTAGGTTTACTTTGGAGTTATTTATATATTTTGGACCTTTTCTTTGAGAATTTCCTGCGCTGATCCCTCTCTCCTTTCAGATCTCGGATGTCAGCAGTGCGCTGACGGGTGGCTGACCTATGGCCGATTGTGTTTTTTCCTGTCCACCTTCAGGCTGAGCTGGGATGAGAGCCAGAGGAACTGCAGCGCTAGAGGAGGATCTCTGGCTGTTATTAACAGCCAGTTGGTTCAGGTGAATCTGATAAGACTTCCTTCTCTAACCATGAAGTATAATCATGCAGTTAATAAAATAGTAATAACTTGCACAGTATCTTTTTTTTGTAAATGTCAGTGGTGCTCTCTCTTTTAGCGTTTTCTGACTAAGGAGGGGAAAATGAAATACTGGATCGGGCTGAGAAACAAAGGAGAGACCTGGACCTGGGTTAACAACACTGTGCTGCGAGAGAGGTGATTCCTGGGAAATGTGTGACTACCTGATTAACCGTCTAATCATCTCAGCTGTAGCTAGAACTTTTTGTCTATGCAGTCTTTGGTTGTTTTTTTTTTCAGATGGGAGGGGATGTTTAGATATGAATATGTGCCCGTGTTATGTTTTGTCTGAAAGTGTTCGGGGTGGGAAGGACAAACATAAGATAGCGAAGACGATAAATTTAAATAAGGAATTTTTCCTTATCTATTTTACGGTCTTTCAATTGCATTTTGTTAGGTACAAATGTATAATCTTATGCAATCCAATACAACAGCTCTGCCACAAAGTCTACCTTTAGGAAGTTTATAACATTCTGTTATATGTGTATTTAATTATATGTTTATTAATAAGGTCATGATTAAAGGTGGTGTTGTACTGGGCTGCATTACTTTGAGAGGTGTTTCTAATTTTTTTCCCCCTTCTAGTTCGTCCTTCAGTAATAGGGGGCAGAATTTTAGAAACATCTCTGGCCACCACAAAACAAACTATCACTATCAAAAACACCCTGATTTATTCTTTGTCTGCTTTACTGAAAAAAGAATAACCACAACATCCGATGATACCAATGTAATAGTGAATATTCATGCCTTTTATTTTCAGTTATTGGGCTGAAGAACCAGTCGGGAATTGTGGGATCATCAACAGTGGAAATCCACCTGAGAAGAACTGGATCACAGCTTCCTGCGAAGCCTACACCTACTTCATCTGTCAGCTGCAGATGCAACCACCTATTTCTTAACAGAACGTTGAGAAAACCAAAATTCTGCCAACAGGCTTCAATTCCTCCATAACATTTCAAATTAATTCTCTTTCCACTTCACACTTCAATCAGTACTACCCAGCAGAGAAAGATGAAGCTTCTTAGATGATAGTTTTATATTAAATTGTTTAAAAAGGTGTTCAGCCAGATTTTTGTAAGCAATTTTTCATAGCATTGTGTTGACTAACATGTATTCTATGATGTCAGTTATGCATACAAATACTTTTAAGCACTGATCATTATACTACTTGGATAGGCTACTGGATGATTACTTATACTGCTGTTTGACTTTATCACAAATAAAGGCCAGTCAATTTGGTTTTAAAGGTTTTATTCTCATATAAAAATGTCAAGCAACAACATCATAAGTCGAATGTCTACTTTTCACTTTGTTTTGGTTTGGCATTTATTACTGCTAAATATTGTTTTAAAAATAACATTCTTTTCTGTAGCACAATACTAATACTATAATCGCTTTAAAGTCTTTGCTTCCGGTCCAAGCAGGGATTTCCTCCAGGAAAACAAGCTGCAGCTGAAAACCTTGCCTGCAACCACCTAAATTTTGGGAGTGTTTTGGATAAAGCTGTTTAGGCTCTGTAAATTGGAATTAGCTTATCACAGCAGTACAACTGCTAACCATGATCACTTGAAGCAAAATCATCCAGGAGCACTTTATCAAGATGGCAGTGGCAGCAGCAAATCAGAGCCTGATAAATTAGGATTATCAGTTTCTGTTATTAGCAGCCACTTAAAATTGATTTCTAAATGTTTCTTCATTGGCCACTTGTTAAAAGTAATTTCTGCTTGCCATTATAGTAATAACAACAAACCTTCCATCATATTTTCTGTTTACCTTTACAGCCACTTATGAGAAAATGGCTTAAACTAACAGCCCAGACTGTTGTTAGTCTAAAAAACGTTTCAGTTATTTTTCCTGCCCTACATGAAATAAACCCATGTCATAACCATTTTAAGTTTTAAGTCAAGTAAAAATACTGACTCTCCAGTTCAGGGAAAGAGTTGATACACAGTGTTTAAATGAATCTCTGTCACAGCAATCCTTTTGAAGTTGAGTTCCAGTATTTTTCTGAACGGTAGCTGACAAATAGGGTATCATAATATTATAACACAGCAGTGACCTGACCTTAGACTAAATCCTCTCTATTATCATTATTCCAATGGGCTTTATGTGTCTTTTTTCAATTAAATAAAATATTGAATTTTTAATGAGACATGTTTTTGATATTTATTTGGGATTAATTTAATTGTTATTTTAATTGAGTAATAACTAAATTATCTTATTAATAATTGATAAATTAGTTGTTATATCAGTTGGCAAATAAAAAAAAAAAGTTTAATCAAATAAAATATAGTGTGTTTGATGTAGCCCTAATGTTCAGTGTTGTAAGATGATGGAAGGCCTCAGAGAATGCACTTTAGGCTCAGGCAGAATCTCTTCCTAGAAAACATTTAATGTCATGGTTCCCCTTTGGCTATTTTTGCCCTCTCCAAACCCAAAGTGCTGTTGCGAATAAGCTGCCACCCTGACACAGCCTTCCTGTTTTTTGGTCTGAGTTTGGGGCTTTCTGAGAACAACTCCTTTACTGTTCCAGTCTTCTCCTCCTTTTCATCGTCTTTGGAGAAAGCTTTGATGTAACGCTGCATCTTTTCAAACATCGGATCGGTTCTGTGCTCAACCCTGGAAAGATGATAGAGTGAAAGGTAGTCACAGTTGCTTCGAGAAAAATACTCTCACTATGCAAACTTTCATTATGATGTTTAAAGGGACAGTCCAGAAATTTAGTATTGCAAATCTGTTAAGTTGGAGGATTCAGAGACAAATAAAAGAATGAACGGTCCAAACGGAAGCAGCAGAAGCCATGATATACTGACATTTGGTCTCTACTAAGAGTCAAACTCCAGAGACACCCATAATGTCCCATAATGCAGCTTAGCTTAGTAGCATCTTTAGTTGAACCTTCCCTATCCTCATAAATACCAGCCTGTTTTCATTCTCGGGTCGACAAATACTTCATTTGAAGTTTTAAGTTGCTTACGTACTTATTAAAACCCCAGCTATGATCTTCTCCTAATCCTAGTTTGGGCACTTAACCACTGTGACCGTTTCACAACAGTAACCACATATTGAAAAGGTGTCTCATTCAGACTAAAGGGTAACTTGTGTTGTGACAAAACGAACATCGATATTTGACAACCTGTGATGAGAATGTGTAACAGCACACTCATATCTTTCAAACTCTGACTTTCCATTAATAAATGTTTAATAACATCAAAAAACCTAAGACGAGATAACCTCTGATGACAGTATCAGGTTTATTTTCTCAGATTTGATAAAGCTCATCCAGAGCTACATTAAGACGTTATACAACTGTTTATACAGGCTGAGTATTAGTAGTAAACTAATTTTCACATGAAAATCTGTAAAGTGTCCCTTTAATTTGCCTCTTGATTACGATATAGCATGAGTACTATAAAACTGTAATCTGTGTGTAAGTGGAGCAGGTGTGATAATAATAGCACAAGATCTACAACAGTGAGAGTTGTGCTTTTTAGTCACAGCACAACATGCCTTGTGGCTGAAGTGCATTAAAGACTACTTAGGTTGAAATAGTCAATGTCAGGTTTACTTTTAGTTATTTCACAGGTAAGTGTTTTCTTCTGTGCTTTTCTTGATTTAAAGTGTGTGGGACTCAGTTGGAAAAAGGTAAAGGTGCGTGTGTCTGTGTGCTAATCAGGATTTTGCAACATTTTAATTAAAAAATGTGTAAGTTTTATTGTTGCACGCTTAGTAATGAATTTTTACCACTACAGAAACTTCTTTCTGTTTTTCATCTGAAACTTCTTCAGGGGCTTTAAAGCTTCTGATTCTGTTCCTGTTACAGCAGTACTGTCTTACCTGAGATACCAGCATTCCTTCAGACCATAGTTGAGCCCACACACCCCGAGCTGAGACCACAGGCAACGGGGAAGCCTCCTTTCCAGCATCAAAGTTGTGGCTACCACCTGTACAACATGGTTACAGCTGTATCCATGACACCGTAACACACAGGGACATGATGATGAGGTGTTTCTATGCCTTTATGTTTGTGTCTTTAGATGCATTCTCTTAAAGTCCCTATGTGTGTTACCTGAGTCCACCAAAGCTCTTTTCTCTCCTCGGCCACCCTTTCTTGTGTGTCACCCATCATGGCTGTCAGTAGATTTAGCAGAAAGAGGCAGCAGACCACAGACAAGGTGGAGTGGAGCACATGGACGATCGGGGGGGTAGTGAAGGAGTGGTCCACAGGCATATCGATGAGGCCCATGCTGAGCTCATACAGGGAGAAGAGGGTGATGGGGAAGGTGCGATATTGGGGAAGGGATGTAGGATCTTGGGTCATATAGACGACCCACAGAGCTGAGAAGAAACAATTGTAAAAAGTATGTGAGGGAACAGAAAACTCTAAATTCTGTTATTTCAAGATTTTCTTATTTTACAAGCTTTGTGAGGGTTACAGATTTGTTTCATACATGTTGCTCAGAATATACTTACCGCTGGAAAAACCTATGAGCATAATGAAACTCAGCCACATGAACTTTGTCAAGTCTCCAAATATAATCTAGGGGGAAATGAGACACATGGTAGGTCAGTCTGCAAACACAAATAGTTGAACCTCAAAAACCAAAACAACAAAATACATCTGTTTCAAAATCATTTTTGAACAGGTATGTGTGGAAAAAAATATTTCTGCATGACTCATGAGCTCTCATAGCTTACATTACTGTGTATAACATGCAGCACTGAATCCAGGCTGAGCTGAGTCCTACCTTCTGTATCAAGATGACGTGAGGGCCGAGTGTTTCAAAACCTCGGGCGAAGTACATGATGTTGCACCAGCCAAGAACTAAAGACACCGCCATTACCTCTCTCTCTCCATGCACCTCGCAGATTCTGAACACCAATAGCAGCACCACCAAGCATGCATAGGTGATACTGGTCAAAACAACAGCAGAAAGGTTAAAAGGGATTTCCTATCAGCATACATTATTTTACTGTTTAGAAGTATTGCTACTTACAGAATAACATGAAAGGGGCCTCCCAGTGCTGTCTGACCAAAATAGCGCTTTGCTCCCACTCTTAGTATACCAGGGATCTGTTGGAAAAGACAGTACAGGAGGATGTGGCAGTGCTATAGACTCTATTACCATGCAGTGGTTAAGATGTTGTTTCATAAATTCACCTCCAGCAACAGTATGACAAAAGCTCCCACAACGCTAATGATCTCGACCACCAGCCGCAGGTTGTCATCATATGTCACATAACTCTCCTGAGGCACAGAGAGAGGAAATATATATGTTTGAAAACATAAATTATTGTAATGTATGTCATGTTCATAGTTTGATATTTACACATTTATAGGCTACATATGAACAGATTATGTCCAACTATGACCTAAAGTCTTTTTGTAGTTTTTATCTGTGTTAGCAGAGTTTGGTTTTACTTAATCTTCATTATCATGTATTTAAACTGCATGAACATTGGTTTTCTGTTCTGAAAGTAGTGCCAAGAAAAATTCCTCTTTTGACTTTTGCACCCCCCCAGTGTTTTGCACCCCATAACACTGTCCACATGTGCTTATGACTTATAGGCTGTGCCATTAAGTTGCTGAGTCGTTCCTGCAAACCAATCATTGCCGGTCAGCATAAAACTACTCTCTAGCGTGGAATGTCTCATCACACACAGACTAAAAGAGATTTACCTGGCGGTGATACACTTTCTCAGCATTTGTGGCTATTCATTTGGCAAGGACTTGAATGGAATGAACATTCATTTATATGTAAAGTGGATTAAGAAGTACAAAGTTGCATACAAATGGAAGTACTTAAGTATAGTACAGTTGGACTTATGTAAGTATATTTATAATTCACCCCTGTTTATGACTATTTATTACAACATTTAATAGTTTTATCTAGTAACACTGAAATATCACATTCATGCCCTGTATTTATGTCTCAACTTTGAGTGTTTTTTGGACTCGGATGGTTTTGTCCATGTCTGACGTTGTGTAGTTCTCCGGAGCGTCCTTCAGAGGGCGAAATGCACAACACAGTGTGAAGGTGCCGATGTACAGGAGATACAGTAACAGCAGCAGCCTAACACAAGAGAAAAAAAACATTGTTAAATAAGATATCTGTAGAGTTGAGATATTTTACCTCAGACATTGACGTCATTTTTACCTGAAGTAATGTTTTCCATACAGGTTCCACTTCAGACTAACCAGCTGCTTCACAGGGGTGACCAGCAATATCTCTCTTGACTGGAGAACAAACATTTGTTTTAATCACTTCTCAGCATCACATCATTTTAATTATACCTAACCAAATAGTCTGTGAGTTAACCAAAATACTGTATATTATATACTATATAATATTCTTGTATTGTACCTCTCTCTTGTGACTGCCCACAATGAGGTCCAGTACTGACTTATTGTCGTCCCATGAATCAATCTCTGTCAGATCATACAGGTTAGAGGACAATGGGCCCAGAGTCCACTGGACTACACGCCTTTTATTAACCATGTGCTCAAAGACCTGACAGACACAGAGGGAATCACAGCCGTGAGGGTAGGATTTGTAAAACAATCTGCTGCAACTTTCATTTTGGGTTTTCATCCTGTTTTTGTCATTTATTTATTGTTTATTTAAGTAGGGACAATGTACACTGATTAAAATTCAAACAAAATGTAAATGTACCCAAGTTGACCACAGGCTAGTTTTCATCGGGAGTCCCTGTGCCTGATGTTGTTAGGCATCCTAAAATAGTAGAACTAATACAATATAATACAATATACAATAGTTAAAAATTACAACATTTTGGTTTACAATTACATACACTGTGAGCATCTCCTTCACTCACCACATTGTTTCCCTCTTTGGCAGCCAGTTTAAAAGGTGTAAGGCCTCTGTAGTTGGGCACCATGTCGAGTGACACGGACTGGTCCAGCTCTGCATCGCGTGACATAATCAGGTCTATGGTCTGGCACGCAATCATCTTGTTCGGCTGCAGAACCAAAATGTGAAGCACTGTGTTACCTAGGCGGAAAACAAGGGAATATATGGAGGGAAAAAAGAGTGAGCAGACAAGAGATGATAGGGGCAAGAAGAGAAAACAGAAGGCCATTAATAATCAAAATATCTGATACACAAATTTAAAATAGTTATGTACTTCTCGCTAACTCTCCTACAAGAGAAAAGAAGTATTTCATACCACGGTAATCCTGGACCCTGGTGCTGGCCCCTGCATCAATTACCATGGAGATAATGTTCTCATTCCCAGTACATGCAGCAAAAGACAGGATGTGTTCACCTGTTGACCAAGTGTACATCTTGAAAAACAGTTTTATATCATATAAACATGCATTGTATTTACTTGGCAAATGCATTCATACATTTTAACATAAGCTTGCTGACTTACCATAGTATATGAGTCCTCCTAACCTCTTCTTGAAGTACAGACCAGTGACTCGAGGTGTAGCCACATCACCCCCACGACTAATCAGATGACGAACCAGACTGATGTTCTGATTCACCACAGCGATGTGGAGAGGAGTTACACCTGAGAGAGTAGGGAGAGGAGTGTATGTTAGTCCACTGTAAATTAATTATGTTTAATTTCACCAGTTTAACCTGTTAAACCTATGAGCAAAATGGGTATTTGCGCTTATCTGTAACCAGTGGTAGAAGTATTCACATCATTTACTTACGTAAGAGTAGCAAAACTAGACAGCAGTACTGTACCCATAGCTGTAAGATAAATGTAGTGAAGTACAAGTACAATATTGCAAAATAATTGCGTGTTGTCATGGTTGTACTACATATTATGTTCATCAAATCTGGTTGTGTCCCACTCTCTTAGAGTGGGTGCTAGAGGCTGCAAAGAATTCACTATTGTAAACTGCTGTCGATGTTGTTTATTGGTTACATGCTTTCGTAAGTAATTCACATTTCAGGTATTAAAACACTGACTCATATGAAGTAAGAAAGTGACATGTAGTTAGTCATGCTTTTGTTATATTGCTGCCACCACAAGCATAATAGGTTTTGTTTATTAGTGGAATTACTGTCCTGTAATACATTTTCACAAGTGTAATAAAGGCATTTTGTAAATGGATTTTTCTATGCAAACCTAAACTTTTCATGTCCATCTTAATGCTTAAATGTAACTATTGACATTAATAATTTACTAACTTTGTGTGTTTTCCTGCCAGTTTTGATTGCCCTGCCTTGAATAGGTACTTTTTTACTTACTAATGTTTTTCACTTAATATATTTTTGTTCTATTATCTGTCTCAAATTACTTTTTAGTTGCTGACCGTAAAGCTGACTTTACCTGTGAACAATACAATATTTAAACCTCATGATGTGTATGTGAGTTCATATGTGACCTTGGAAGAGCTCAGAGGTCATGGGCTCGTTGATTAGTTCAGGAGCTCCGTCCATCAGAGCCACAGCAGCGTCCATGTTATCGTTCATCACAGCAACATGAAGAGCTGTCTCACCAAGAGCACCTGGGTGAGAGGATTACAGTTTCACAGAGTCCAACTGGCACTGCACATAACAAGACAAGTTTAAATTCACTGTTCAGCCTTACCTCTCTCAAAGATATTAGTGGACGCACAACTCAGAAGTTTCTTGATGCAACCAACACTGTTCTCTTTAGCCGCAAAGAAGAGAGGAATGTCATTTATGCTGAGGGAAGATGGACAGAAAAACAACCAATGTGATTATTTATTAAACAGGTTAGGCTTTACACCTGCATATAATTAATTTAGACTTAATCTAATTTCTTGTAGAAAAGAGTGGAGTTTCTTACTTTTTGGTGTAGAGCAAAAAGGTCTCATCCAACATCTCGTTCCATCCTTTCTTGTTTTGAACACGAAACCTCAGATGGCTCCACCAATGGTTGAGCTCGCACAGAACAGATCTGGCCAGAGACATTGACACCTGATTTCGACTGGAAAAAACAAACGAAAGGTGAGGCCAACGTTGAACGCACAGTAATTGCTCCATCATTTAAGCCTCCAACTTGGATTATTTTGGTATTTATTTTGTTCAGTTGTATTGTTTTCAAAATTAAATAACATAACAAACATAACCGAAAAGAAGAAAGTGTCTTAGTCTTACCGTTAAACAGTAATAGTGCTGCTCCTCAACTTCTAGTGATATTCAGTCATAATAATTGACCAAAATTGGAAACAACACCGATGAAATGTCCCTAAGGATGAGTGAAATCCCTGTGGCATGACCATTATATATGGCCCAACCATGAAGGAGGAGACATGGAAGGATTGAGAATGAATGGGTGGAGAGGGAGGATGAATGGACAGCAGACAGGTAAGACAGAGAGAGTGAGGCGAAATGAGCAGGTGAATTTTCACCACAGGTCAGGGATCCCACAGGGAAAGTTGTGCTCTAAGGTTCGACTTACTGTTGGAAAATGGACACATTTATCACACTGATCTGAAATGATTGGTTGTATTCTTTCACCTTAAAAGTGAAATGACAATGGACCAGTCCCTAATCCCAGTATTTCTCTGTGTTATCACCAGGTCTATCTGCATTCCACTAACCCTAAACCTGCATGGCCGCTATGAAAATTCTGCACCATCATGAAAGTCAACACTTTAGAGTCATTGTTTCTAGTGAACCATTAAGGAAACCTGTTTGAAACTTGCAAGCATGTAAGTCTGAGCCTGGTTTGTAATTTAACCTGATATTAAGGCATGATTGTCCAAATTGCATTATTTCTATTGTTGTATTACTGGGCAAATTTCTCCAGGTGAAAGTGGAATTATTTGGTGGAAGAAATGAGGCCATGATGTATGACTTTACAACATGTTGCATTTATTGTACACATATGATTTAACATGTTCAGCACCACTGATGTGTCAGGAATAATCAGAAACATGAGAAACATCATGTCACTTTCCTCTGAAGGCAGAAGAAAAAGTTAATGATGAGCTAATGACACAATACACACACTTAGCAGACTTGAGCTTAATGATCATGATTAAATCAAAAGCATCATATTAACAAAGTAGACTACACAGTGTTAAGGGTTTCAACATAGAGCCTTCATTTATACGACATACTCCAGCTCTTCCTCTTTTACAGATTTTAATTTAACCTCTAAACTCTCAATACTCCAATGTAGCTTTCTCAATTTCTTGAGTAGTTTTAAACAAAGATTAAATAGGATTCCGTGAAGCAACATCATCTGAAAAAATGCCATTTTGTTTCTTCTTTTATATACAATCACTAAAACAAAAAGAAACTAAGTGTAATGCACTTCTGTATAATTTTGAGGCTGTGCAGTAATTACTTGAGTATTTCCATTTTCTGTAACTTACTTCCTCCACCAAAATTTTTAAGGTAAATATTGTATTTTTCACTTCTTACTAATGTACTTTAACATTAACACCGATTTTGAACACAAGGTGTTTACTTATTAGAGTATTTGTATTACTACATTTACTACATTTACTTAAGTGAAAATACTTCTTAAAAATACTTAAGTCTAAATACTTCTTCCACCTTTATAGCCACCCTTTATATAAATTCTCCTTTGCAAGTAAAGGTTCTAAATCACAAATTTGTAAAAGTATAAAAGTTGAAACTGCAAATTTCCAAAGTATCCAGAGTAGTTGTACTCGTTGTGTACAACAACTGCTTTTAGAGTGTTATATTATTATGTAATCTTTACGGCTGGGTTTATATTCTTTATTAAGAAGGGCTTTAATATAGTCAAAATAAAGCTCACATTGGCAACTTAATCTATCACACTACATCACGTTGTATAAAAACATCATATGTCTTGTATGTAAAATCAAAATCTTCAAAATATCCAGTAAGCTGCCAAATACATTTAGTGGGTTGATAGGATAATATTATATTCTGACAAGTAATGGAGTAGAAGTACAAAGCAAAGCACCTGAACATTGTACTAATTAGTACAATACTTGAGTTGATGTATTTGGCTACTTTCAACCACTTGATATTTTCTGTGTTTGGAAACATGACTTTTATTTAAAATAAAATTCTGAGGGTTTGAATAATGTTTGGTGACTCAGTGTAAAAAGGACCCAGCAGTTTGACATTGGGACAATGTGAAGACCAGTTACTTCGCTGCAGTTATACAATAAAAAACAGATCCGGGGCATCAGACTGGCAAAATCATGTGTAAGCGGTCAGTACAGATTCGGGCTGCGATATAAGCAACATGTGGGAAACCAGTGAAACCAGTGCCCTTGTGACCGTGACTGCTGCTGATACCAGCAGATCCCAAATTGAGATTTTACTAAAAGCTGCTGATCCTGAAAAATGTGGAGTTTACTCTTTAACATTGTGAAGGTGATATTAGTACATCAAGGTGAATATTATGTTATACATTGATTTTAGCTGATGAATGTATGGTTTGCACAAACATGTCCATTAAATTGCAGTATACGTTTTGTCTGTTCATTTGATGTCATCAGGCTTCTAGAGATACAATACATCAATCATAAAACAATGGCAATTTCCAAATCCTCCAACTCTAAGTTGTCTTTCATTAAATGTTGATAAATATAAATGCAAGTTGTGCTGACTGTGGTCCAATAAAACAGTGACTTTGTAAAAATTTTCACACTGTCATCTATTGGATATGCACAAAATGATAATTGTTTGCATCTAAAGTGTTAACTAAGTGGCACTAACTTGTAAATGTAAATACAGTATGTACTGTAATCTGGACTGTAATCTGATAGTGCCTTATCTTTATCTCTATGGATTGTTCCAGAGTGAAACATCTCAAAAATGATTAGATGGGACTTTTGTACAGACACTCATCGTCCACAGAGACAGAAGCCTACTGATTTTGGTGATCCTCTGACTTTTCCTGTACCACTGGAATAAAATAAAGACATAAAATAACTACTCTGAAGAAACATTGATATCCATAAACACTGACGACATTTAGAAAGTGAGACATTTAGAACTGAATGCATGTTGTTGGAAATCATTAAGTTTAAACTATATATTTTTAGTTAGAGCTTGAGTAGCTGAGCATGAGAATAATAGCATGTCTCCAAACTACAAAAATGAAGATTTTGCAAGTTTAAGAATTGGGGAGCTGAGGACAAGTCAGCCTGCAGTTTCTATTGCAGTGGATGAAAACTGTAATTGCCAGTTAATTAAAAATTCAATCACAAATACTTAACCTCCATTGAGGAAGATGTTGATATTTTGAGAGAAAAAAGGCTTGTGGCTACATTTTGATGCCTTTATGTGTTTATAAAGATGAATGTGCACAACTTTCAAATTTTTTTCTGATCTGGCAGAAGCTCTGCTCCTCACTCTAGCTGGTCTTGATCAGTGACACACTGATTAAACTTTAGAAGTAAATATCTCTCAAAATAAAAAAGCAAATGCTCGGGCATTGAAAGATCGACCTCTTTTCAGAGTTGAAAGCTCAAATACAGTCTGTGGCTGCATTTATGCTGTGACATAAAATCAGCCATTGCAGATATCAGCAATAAAAGTAATAGCATAGGCCTACATCTCATGAAGAAGATATATTTTTTTAAGTCGAAACAACTCCCTCTTTTTGCAGCAATGTAAGCAATTTATTAATTTTAGGATGGAAAGCAGTTGAATCAGTAAGTAGTACCATGTGCCGATCAACATCATCAGCAAGTATAGGCCTAATTTCTTAAAGATAAATACATTTTAGCCAAGTGTCCACACTCTCACCATCTGCGTTAAGATCAGTGTTGGGAACGTTACTTGAAAAAAGTAATTAGTTATAGTTACTCACTACTTGTTCCAAAAAGTAACTGAGTTAGTAACTGAATTACTCTGTAATAAAAGTAACTCGTTACCAGGGAAAGTAACTTGCGTTACTGTTAAAAAAAATCTCTGCTGCTTCATCGAATCTCTGTTTAGCTGTTGTGTGTGTGTGTGTGTGTGTGTGTGCGCGCGGCGCGTGTGCTGGCATGTGTGTGAAAGCACTGGCTCTGATTGGCTACCAAGAAACATGACTCTGCCTTAGCCAGCATAATCGCTGGTTGAAAGGCACCCGAGCTTCTCTTGTCCCTCGTCTCTCCCCGCTGGCAGAGTTTAGCAGGCAGGCGAGAATGGGAACAGGTGAGCGCCACATTGCGCTCAGAGAACTTGATATGGAGAGCGCAGCGTACCGGTCCACTTCAAGCACTACCTCGTTATTAACCCACCTCCTGACTAGCTGTGTGAGCCAGCTGGTGCGTTCGGATTACACAGTTTATTACATAGTAACACACCCCATTTAACGACCAGTAACGTTAATGGCGTTGTAACGACGGGAAAAGTAATTAGTTAGATTACCCCGTTACTGAAAAAATAACACTGTTACATAACGCCGTTCTGTTAAACGCCGTTATTCCAAACACTGAATATAAGTACACTCAACTCATAAAATATAAGTACGCTCAACTTACAAGTAATAAGTACATTCAACTCATAAAATATAAGTACATTCAACTTATATAATATAAGCACAACCAACTCATAAAATATAAGTACACTCAACTCATAAAATATAAGTACGCTCAACTTACAAGTAATAAGTACACTCAACTTAAAAAAATATATTTGTGTACTGAACATAGAAAATTGAGTAAATTCTACTCAAAATAGTTTAGCTAAAATTATAAATATAATTGATCTGAAATTACTGAAAGAGATCAATACACTCAACTTATATAATAAAGCACAACCAATTTGCAAAATATACATACACTCAACTCATAAAATATAAGTACACTCAACTTACAAGTAATAAGTACACTCAACTCATAAAATATATGTACATTCAACTTATATAATATAAGCACAACCAACTCATAAAGTATAAGTACACTCAACTTACAAGTAATAAGTACACTCAACTCATAAAATATATGTACATTCAACTTATATAATATAAGCACAACCAACTCATAAAGTATAAGTACACTCAACTTACAAGTAATAAGTACATTCAACTCATAAAATATAAGTACACTCAACTTATATAATATAAGCACAACCAATTTGAAAAAAATACGTACATTCAACTCATAAAATATAAGTACATTCAACTTATATAATATAAGCACAACCAACTCATAAAATATAAGTACACTCAACTTAAAAAATATATAGAAAATTGAGTAAATTCTACTCAAAATAGTTTAGCTAAAATTGTAAATATAATTGATCTGAAATTACTGAAAGAGATCAATACACTCAACTTATATAATATAAGCACAACCAATTTGCAAAATATACTACACTCAACTCATAAAATATAAGTACACTCAACTTACACATCGCATGCTAAGGCGATGCTCAGTGAGGATGTTCTTTAATGTGGAAAAAGAGTTCTCACAGAGTGCCGTGCTTGCACCAAAGGTCAAAGCATGTTAAAGCGCCGTCATCACACTTGGCATTGCTTCGAGAGGTTTTTGAAAGTGTTGTAGAAGTTTTTGCATTGTCTATTTACCACCGTTGGCTGGATACAGAAGCGTCTTGCTGCCATGGCAGAAAGAAAAAAACGGATCAGTATCATGTTATAACATGAAAAGTTTGTTGTTATAACATGATATTTTCACGTTATAACATGATATTTTTCACATTATTACATGATATTTTCATGTTATAACATGATATTTTCACGTTATAACATGATAATTTCACATTATAACATGAAATTTTTCACGTTATAACATGATATTTTTCACATTATAACATGATATTTTCACGTTATAACTTGATATTTTTCACGTTATAACATAACTTATGTTGTTATAACGTGATAACTCTGTCTGCATTGTTAATATGAAACTCATGTTTGAATGAGCACACCTTTCCTTATTCAAACATGAGTTTCATATTATAACAATGCAGACACAGTTATCACGTTATAACAACATATGTTATTATGTTATAACATATGGAAAAACTTAGGGTTTCCATGCATTTGCACATATTGTGAAATTGTATTATTATGTTCACTACTGTGAATGATAGTACTTGGATCACCATCAGTTACAACTAATCCAGACCATGGGGTGAATTGTAACTATTTCAATCCCTTTGTTTGAGACTAAATCATACAATGCCTGTTTGTGTTGCAGAGATAAGAGTTACACCATTTAATAACAGACAAGTTTGTATCACATTTTGAATGCACTGGCTTGAAAAACGTTACAACTATTTCCAGTCTTCCCTGAAGATAAAATTGTCACAATGAGGTAAGAAAAACCTGGGTTCATTTACTTGTTGATACCCAGCACAGTGTGACCTCTTGGTGTGATTGCAGTTAGGATTAATGCAGGCAGATAACGAAAAGATATGCCTGGGTATGGTGGATGGGTTTTACAGTGCAGGCTGCTGCTCTGAGCATTTTAGAGATGCAGGCTTCATAGCAACCACGAGGATGGCTCATTCAGGAAGAGTGAAGTTTTAACGTTTTATTTTCAAAAGTGAAACTTTTTTCAGTGAAACCTTTTTCCGTGCCATTTTTTTTCCTAATACGAATGTTTCAATGCTAACGTTTCCTTTTCAGCCAAATATTTTTTCAGTGTCAAAATTTTATGTCACATTTCTAGCCCAATAAGGCTCTTAAATACATTGGCTTATCTTAAAATCTAACCTAATTTAATTTATTTTGTCTGCTCCTCAACTTCTACTTGAAACATGTGTAGGCACTGACTTTTAAAATGGCCATATGTATAGAATATGTATGTCTGACTCAGTTTACAAAAATCTTATATTAAGTTGCTATCCATATCCAGTAGTCTGCTTTGAATGGATGTCAGTGTTGTCTTGGCATGGTAATACAGTTGCAAACTGCAATAAGAAATCCTTTTTTGGTACCTCCCAGGAAGCTGACATTCAATATTTAAACACTGCTAAAAAGTGCAATTTAGTTTTTTAACACATTTCTTTCATGTTGTCATTATGGGGTATTTTTTGTAGAATTTTGAGGAAAATAATAATAATTAAATAATTAATTTTGGAAAAAGGCTGTAACATAACAAAATATGGAAAAAGTCAAGTGCTGTAAATACTGTCCAGATGCAGATATCTATAGATGCATAAATGCATAAATAATAGAAAAATGGAAAAAAAACTGCTGCAACCTGCAGGTATATTCTTTTCCTCCCAATTTTCTCTGATTTCTAGTCCAAACTGGATCCACAGTTTGTCAGTACAGAGAGGAACCTAAAGCAGCAGACAGGAAAGCTCTTCATTTTCTTTAACATGCATCTACGAATAGTTGAAAAAATTTCACTTCAACCACATTCAATCCCAGAGTGTTAGAAGAAAAAATGTAATGTAAAAAATGTATAAGCAAAAGAAACCTCTAACAACTAATAACTTTTTCAATTATGTTTTTAGTGACAATTCTGCTTTCGCTGTCGACCAAAATTGTGTTTAAAACAGGTCTCACAGAAAGTTGGTTCATGTGCTTGTTTTTCTAAGAACTTTTTTTGATCGGGGTGGCGATGGTGCAGTGGATAAGACGCATGCCCTGATGTGGGAGATCCGGGTAAGACACTTTATCTATAAGTGCTCCAAAGACCTAGGACCTCTGGCATACACTATATTGGCAAAAGTTTTGGGTTACCTGCACATGAAGGTTAATGACATCCCATTCTTAATCCGTAGGGTTTAACATGGAGTTGGCCCACCCTTTGCAGCTATAACAGCTTCAACTCTTCTGTGAAGGCTGTCCACAAGGTGTGGACAGGAGTGTGTTGATTGGAATTTTTGACCATTCTTCTAGTAGTGACGTCAGGCACAGATGTTGGATGAGAAGGCCTGGCAACCAGTCTCCACTCTAATTCATCCCAAAGGGTTGAAGTCAGAACTGCAGGCCAGCCAAGTTCTCTACACCAAACTTGCTCATCCATGCCTTTATGGACCTCGCTTTGTGCACTGGAGTGTAGTCATGTTGGAACAGGAAGGGGCCATTTCCAAACTGTTTCCACAAAGTTAGGAGCATGAAATTGTCCAAAATGTCTTTGTATGCTGGAATAATAACAGTTCCTGGAACTAAGTGGCCAAGCCCAACCCCTGAAAAACAGCCCCACACCAGACACGTGCAGAGGAGGATCTGCTGAGCGCCTGAGCACCTGCCTTTTGTCCTTTGATGCTCAAAGTGTCCTTTTGTCAATGCAAAATTTCCTTAATTTATTCGATACCGCCAGTGTTTTCTGCTTTTAAATGCTAGAAAATTCTTTGTGGGGTTTATCAATGGTGATAAATTAAGTATAAAATATATATTTCATGAATGTTTAGAGTTGTTTAGAGTTGTTAATATTTTATTAGAGTTAGTACATTTCTTGAGATTTAGCAAAACGTTACTTCTGTACACAGAAGTCTGTAAACAAAGGTGCTTTGTTCACTACGTTCTTGCTGTTTGAGGGAGAAGATTTTCACAGGTATCGAGAGATCTGATTTTTTTAATGTAATCTGACTAAAAATTTTTCACATGATCTAGGATTATTACAGTAACTTAATAATGAAAGCCTTGTACCTTAAAATAATTATAACCACATTGGTAAAACAGGCTTACACTGATACTTAGCTATTCCTCCGACTTATGTCTACTTATCAGTCCATTTTTAAAGTTATCATTTAATTCAGAACAGTATTGGAATAGATTTACATTTTATCAGCAACAGTAGTGTTTACAACAGCAAAACTACTATAAAAACTCAATAACTGGAAATACAAATAAAAATGTCAGTGTCAATGTAAAATAAATAATATTCCTGACATCAAATTAAAAGGGAAGAAGAAAGGGCTCTGTTAGATTTCAGAAAAAGGGATAGATGTTAATGTGAAAGATTGATGCTAGTTTATTTATTTATATTTAGAATTAGACATATAGTCAATTAAAATTCAAATATATCTTAGACTCACAATGCAATATATAAAATCATTATCACAATATTGCATGCTGTACATACAGCAAGTAACACACAGACACACACCTCTGTCTATAGATTTGTCTTATTTTTACCCCTGCTATGGTGACCCTCATATTTTCCCTCATTAAAGTTTCCTTCTCAAAGTATTTCCCACACTTCATCTGGCATCCTCTCTTCTCTACCTGCAACCTCTGTGAGTGTCTTATTTTCTTTTTGCAGTCAGCTTGGCAGTAGCTGCAGCACTACAGCAGGTCAGTCAGTGTGAGCCAGTCCCAAACACTCAACAATCTTTACACCTTGTCATGGTCACATAATTGTTTAATCAGCTAATATGTTTGTATTAATATCTCTGAGGTCAGGGATATGTTATGCTACACCTCCAGTAGCAGCAGCAGCAGCAGCAGCAGCAGCAGCAGCAGCAGCAGCAGCAGTGTCCCCTCAAATATTCCCTGTAAGTTATGTCAACCCACAGCGTTTTAAAGGTTGAGATGGGTATTCCCTGTGTTTCTTTTTCAATACTGCATCACAGCATTTGCTAATGTATCGATTCAGACGCATCTGTATACACATATCAGCAAGGAATGCATAGCAGTGTATTTTTGTATTGATATTTTGAGAATATCCCTATTTAAATCCTTGTTCCATGTGCCCTTTTTATATTTTGAGCATCGGCCCTTCAAAAGGTCTCTACATGGCCCTGCCCCAACCCCCCTCCACCAAACTTGGTACACTTGATACAATGCAGTCAGGCAAGTACAGTTCTCCTGGCAACCGCCAAACCCAGACTTGTCCACAAGATAAATGTCAGTGGTGCTCTCTCTTTAGTGTTTTCAGAGTAAGGGAAAAATGAAATACTGGATCGGGCTGAGAAACAAAGGAAAAACATAGACCTGGGTCAACAACATTGTACTGAGTAAGAGAGGTAATTCCTGGGAAATGTGTGACTACTTTATTACTCTAACTAATCATCTCAGCTGTAGCTAGAACTTTTTATCAGTGCAGTCTTTGGTTGTTGTTTTCCCCTTTTTGTGGTCTATTCATATTTGGGATGTTTAGATCTGTATAGATCAGGTGAAGATTTCATGAGTGTGGGTTAGATATCAATATGTGCCAGTGTTATGTTTTGTCTGAAAGTGTTTTGGGTGGGAAGGAGAAAAATGAGATAGAGGAGGCGAGAGATTTATCTTTGTGTTTTTTAAAAATGCACTTAACATGTATTTTCAATAAAAATATACACTTTATTAGGTACACCTGTAAAAGCTAGTGCAATTCAATACAACAGCTCTTCCATAAATTTATGAAGTTTATAACGCTCTGTTCTTGTCATTGTCGGAAATGTGTAAATTTAAGTATATGTTTATTATTGAGATCATAGTTTAAGGTTATGTACTGGCCTGCATTCTATTGAGAGGTGTTTTTATTTTGTTGGCCTTCTAATTTCCAAACATTGGGGGAAAAGAATGCTAGAAAACACTTCTGACCACATGTAATTTAATTCACACATTAATTACAATATCATCAAAAAATAAACATTGTGAGCTGTGTATACAATATTGCAAAAAGGAGAAGAAAAGTAAACACCCAGATTTATTCTGTAACCACAACATCCTGTGATTCCAATGTAATAGCGAATATTCATGCCTTTTATTTGTAATTATTGGACAGAAGTACAATCAGATCAAGACTGTATCGTCCTCATCAATGGAAACCCACCTGGAAAGAACTGGATCACAGCTTCCTGTGAAGGCTACACCTACTTTATCTGTCAGCTGCAGATGCAAAACCATAACTTTATAACAGAATGAGAAAACTAAAGTTCTATTAACAGGCATCAACTCCTTAATAACCTTTCAAATTACTTCTCTTTCCACTTCATACTTCAATCAGTGCTACCTAGCAAAGAATGATGAAGCTTCTTAGATGATAATTTTCAATTGAATTTGCAGCATTGTGTTGTCTAATTGTATCATTGTTGTCTAGTACTCCAGAAGTAATAGCATTGTTGACTATATGGGCAGATTGAGCCAATTTAGTCCTCATATTTCAAGTTTGTTCGATGACACTCATCAACACTTGACGTCTACTTCATATGTTCAGGACTGTAAGATGATGTGTAGGTCCTCAGAGGCACTTAAGGCTCAAGCAGAATCTCTTCTTAGACATATATAATGTCCTGATTGTCCTTTGGATCTTTTTGCCCCATCTCCAAACCCGAAGCACTGTGGTGAATCATCTGCCACCAACTCAGAGGCCTCCTGTTTTTAGGTCTGAGCCTGTGGTCTCCCAAGATTGACCCCTTTCTTGTGTCAGGCCTCTCTTTTTCATCATCATTGGAGAAAGCTTTGGCATAACGGTGCATCTTTTTGAACTTCAGATCATTTCTGTCCTCAACCCTGCAAGGATGATAGTGAATTACATGTAGAATTGGTGGAATGCTTCTTTTATATGCCTCTTGATACCCTACATCAGAGGTCACTAATTGGCGGACTGCGGTCTGGATCTGGATCCAGCCGCTGTACTCTCCGGACCCAGACCCGAACAACTGATTTATTATTGAGAATTACTACCTTGTGATGGAGGACGCAGCTTTTCTAGCATGCACTGTAGTGGCCCAGGAAACTCGCAGACCAATGGCATGAGTTCCAGTCGTAAAATGTGACGGTGCTCAGCCAATCAAATCTGTGCATTCTGATAAGCATTTTGAGTGTTGTACATGAGTGAGATACACCGGAGATGTTTTGGAAACACGCAGGTAGAGAGGAGACGAAAGCAAAAAGAGACTTCACTTGGCTTTTAATCAAGACTGTACAGATTCTTCTGTAAATTCTTCTGTGTTTAGTGCCTCCCATTCCGGAGGTGCCCTGAACTGGATGGAAGTGAGGTTTAGATGGATGAGTGTAATGGAACCTGAGGACGTTCTTGTCTCTGGACGGGGCCCAGTCCCCCCAGGCAGCTACACCAAGGAAGAGAGCCAAAACCCACCCAGACAACACCGACCATGTGCCCACCGGACTACTGAATGCCCCCACTGTGAAAGAGCTGGCAGGGGGAGCCCCACCCCTGGGAAGAGGGATCTGGCGAGGAGGGGAGACAATGGGCCCCCAGCCCCAGAGACACACTGTCCGCCCCAGACATGAGCAAAAGATAGTGGCCCAAGTCCCCAGACCCCCAGGCCCAGAGCGGGCCCCCACGCTATCATGATTTAACTTGACCAAAATGAAACTTTAGTGTTGCTTGGTTTTTCTCTATGTGGTGAAACAGGCTTTAACACAACACCACAGTTAGCACAATAATGAATATCACGTTATGTTAAGTAACACTGTTGTACAATTAGGGCTGGACGAAATGACCATAAATGTTATCATGATAAAAAGTTTCATATCTTTCGATATCGATAATTATCACAACAAGTACTAAATTCTTATTTCTTTTAAGTTTAAAGCTGATTTTGCCAGTGGATCACTTCACAAATCTGAGGTAGAACATTCAAAACAACTGTGATAAAATCTTTGTCAACAAATATGCATGCGTAAAATTAAGTAAAAGCTTTTTTCAGTCCTTTTTCTTCAACAAAATAAACATTTTAATACACAAATTAAGCCTATTTTGTGTATGATTTAAGTGAATTAAATCAAACATTTATTGAATATTTATTGAACATTTGTTATATTGTCATTGAAAAAAATTATATTGTGATAATTATTGTTATTGTTTTATTGTCCAGCCCTATGTACAATCCGTGGACTGTTAATGTAGCTCCAACAACTCCAACAGAATAAGACTTCCTCTACTAGTAAAACATTCAGCTGATCGCATCATGTCTGTTTTAGTATTCAGAATCTTCCATAAAAAATCATGTGTGAGCATGCGTGTATTCAGTATAATTTGTATTTATTTTGTTGTTAGTGTCTGACTACAGAAACTGATGTGACTAATCAGCTGATAGTTTTAGTAGAGGAAGTCTTATTCTGTTGGAGTTGTGGGAGCTACATTAACAGTTCAGGTTTTGGCCTCTAAGCTTCCTCACTGGAAGGAAGAACTGAGGTTAGTAAAGCAAATTAGGGATGCAAACTACTCCTTTTAAGTTAATGAGGAAATTATTCTTTTGAATTTTGATGTATAAATGAAATGCTTGTAATTATACAGAAGTGAAGTGGTTCTGGGGTTGCCTATTATTTATGTCAATTTCTACAAATGTATAAAGCAGTAAATTAAGACAAAAAAGGCAAACATGAATAATCCTATCTGTATTGATTCTGAGTTTATATTAACAGTGTTTTCCCAGCCATTATAAGCCATTAAATGCTGAGGCTCAAAACTGCTTGATGCTTCGCCATGAATGTAAAATAATTGTGGAGAACATCTAAACTAACCACAAGATTTTTCCCAGATCTACTGTTTATAATTCAAGCCGGCAGGGGAATTGAGCGTGCAAGCTTACAGCAGCGCGGGGAAGTTTTCACAAAACAGAACATTTTTATGAGATGTGTAAAAATATTTTCGGTTCATTTTGAGAGTAAGTTAGACTGTGGCAGGTCACCATGGTCTTGTTAATTAATGGGAAACACTGCACATCTTTACCTCTTGTCCCTCACTGCAAACACACCAGCTTTCCCTGCCTCTCGCTGTCTATGTCTCCCTGTCTGCTCCCCTGAGTTTCTCCATCATCAGTATGTTTTATAAAGTCGGCGAAAAGACACAGAACTCATCTTTTTTCTGGATTTCTCCACCGGTCATTCTTTTTCAAGGCAGCAGGTGTGATGCATGCCACCCTGATAGCTTATCAATGTCATCGTCCATCCAGATGATTCGTTGTTGACATCATTCAATGCCACTTTTGTTGACATGACCCAACCCTAATTTGAATACATTTATTTACTCTGCAAGTAATTTTGTGACTGCATTTCCTTTCTATGTTTCTGTTTTTGATGTTGTGATAGAGGTCTTAATTTTCTTTGATAGTGGTCTTAAAAAGGTCTTAAAAAGTCTTAAATATGTCTAGCTGAAACATGCAGAAACCCTGTAAAAGTTGTGTAAGGAAACTAATCATTTAGGATCCCATTGTAACTATTATTTTATCTGATATGAGCATAACTTTCTAATTGTTCTCTTACAGTGTTTAAGCTTTTATACAGAGCAGTAGATATTATCAGATCAGATAGATTTTAGATATTTCTGTAGCCAGTTTTGGCCAGATGATCCAAATCGGATCTGGGCGAGAGGAGCTACTTTATAAATGGTACTGATCGGGTCCGGGAAGGGTCTGGGTCGGATCTGTTCTTGATCCGTAATCCTCATCTGTTTCAGATTCGATCCGCTGTGCAAGTGAACTCTGATCCGGACCTATTTTGTGGATCCGTTCCGGACCATGTGATACCTTCGGTGCGGAGTTAGTTTACTGTCTGGGTAGATCTTAATAAATATTAACTGTTTAAGTTTGATTGTTGCACATTCAGTAATGAATATTTATTGTTACAGGAAAACTTTTTGATTTTAAACTTCTTCAAGGGCTTTAAAGCATCTGTTACAGCAGTACTGTCTTACCTGAGATACCAGCGTTCCTTCAAACCATAGTTGAGCCCACACACCCCAAGCTGAGGCCACAGGCAGCGGGGAAGCCTCCTCTCCAGCATCAAAGTTGTGGCTACCACCTGTAAAACATCATTACAGCTGTAACCATGACACAGTAACACACAGGGACATGATGAGGAGGCCCATTTATGTTCATGTCTTTATATAAATTCTTTTAAAGTCCCTATGTGTGTTACCTGAGCCCTCCAGAGCTCGTCTCTCTCCACGGCAACCCTCCAATGTGTGTCACTCATCATGGCTATCAGTAGATTTAGCAAAAGGATGCAGGAGACCACAGAGAAGGTGCAGTGGACCACATGGACAATCGGGGGGGTAGTGAAGGTGTGGTCCACAGGCAGATCTATGAGGCCCACACTCAGCTCAAACAGGGAGAAGAGGGTAATGGGAAAGGACCGATATGCGGGAATGGACCCAGGCTCCTGTGTCATATACACGACCCACAGGGCTGAGAAGAAATATTTTTTAAAACTATGTGAGGGAACAAAACACTTTAAATCCTCTATTTCAAGAATTTCTTATCTTACAAGCTTTGTGAGGGTTCAAGATTTGTTTTGCTCAGAATATACTCACAGGTGGAAAAACCAATGAGAACAATGAAACTCAGCCACATGAACTTTGTCAAGTCTCCAAATATAATCTAGGGGGAAATGAGACTCAAGGTAGGTCAGTCTGCAAACACAAATACCTGGACTCCAAAACCAAAACAACAAACTACATCTGTTTCAAAACATTTACGTACAATCACTATTTATATATGAATCTTTAGGTACTATAACATGCAGCACTGAGTCCAGGGTGAGCTGAGTCCTACCTTCTGTATCAAGATGACATAAGGGCCGAGCATTTCAAAACCTCGGGCGAAGAACATGACGTTGCACCAGCCAAGAACTAAACACACTGCCATTACCACAGTCTCTCTCTGCACCTCGCAGACTCTGAACACCAACAGCAGCACCACCAAGCATGCGTAGCTGATACTGGTCAAAACAACAGCAGAAAGGTTAAAAAGTATTTCAGATCAGCATGCATTATTTAACTGCTTTAGTATTTCTACTTACAGAATAATATGAAAGGGGCCTCCCAGTGCTGTCTGACCAAAATAGCGCTTTGCTCCCACTCTCAGTATATCAGGGATCTGTTGGGAAAGATAGTACAAGAGGATGTGGCAGTGCAACAGACTGTTTTACCATACAGTACATAAGATGTTAATTCACCTCCAGCAACAGGATGACAAAAGCTCCAATGACGCTGATGATCTCTCCCACCAGCCGCAGGAAGTCCTTATGTGTCACATAACTCTCCTGATGCATGATGATGAGATAGAAAATATACAGTAGATTTGTTAAATGTTAAAAGTTTTATAAATATATAATATAATGTTAAAAACATATTATTATTAGAGTATATATATATGAATCTGTATATAAAAGTAAGTATATAAAATGAAAGAACTGAAGTATAGCACAATTGTACTTAAGTAAATATACTTATATTCCAACCCTGCTTATGGCCCTTTATTACAACATAGAGTTTTATCTGGTCACACAATACATGCCCTGTATTTATGACTCAAACACACTTTGAGTGTTTTCTGGACTCGGGTGGTTTTGTCCATGTCTGACGTTGTGTAGTTCTCAGGAGCGTCCTTTAGAGGGCGAAATACACAACACAGTGTGAAGGTGCCGATGTACAGGAGATACAGTAACAGCAGCAGCCTAACAAAACAGAAAAAAACATTGTTAAATAACATATCTGTAGAGTTGTGATATTTTACCTCAGACACTGACGTCATTTTTACCTGAAGTAATGTTTTCCATACAGATTCCACTTCAGACTAACCAGCTGCTTCACAGGGGTGACCAGCAATATCTCTCTTGACTAGAAAACAAAACAAACAATTAGCAGCATCAGCATCACATCATTGTCATTATTTTTGACCAAACTGTTAATGGCAACTGTTAATTCACAATACTTGTTATACATATACAGTAAATTATACTGTATAATATTCTTGTGTTGTACCTCTCTCTTGTGACTGCCCACAATGACCTCTAGTATTGACATGTTGTCGCCCCATGAGTCGATCTCTGTGAGATCGTACAGGTTAGAAGACAAAGGGCCCAGAGTCCACTGGACTACACGCCTTTGATTAATCAGATGGTTAAAGACCTGAGAGATACAGAGGGAATCACAGTGGTGAGGATAAGATTAGTGAAATAATCTTTCATGTTGTGTTGGGTTTTCAGTCTGTGAGTGCCCCCCCGCCCCTCACCACAATGTTTCCCTCTTTGGCAGCCAGTTTAAAAGGTGTAAGGCCTCTGTAGTTGGGCACCATGTCGAGTCGCACTGACTTATCCAGCTCTGCATCGCGTGACATAATCATGTCCATGGTCTGGCACGCAGTCACCTTGTTGGGCTGCAGAACCAAAATGTGAAGCACTGTGTTACCTAGACAGAAAACAAGGGAATACAAGGAAAAAGGTGAGTAAACAGAGATCATAGAGACAATAAGGGAAATAGACAGGTCATAAATAATCAAAATATTTCTCCTACAGAAGAATGTATTTCATACCATGGTGATCCTGGACCCTGGTGCTGGCCCCTGCATCAATTATCATGGAAATAATGTTCTCATTCCCAGTACATGCAGCAAAAGACAGGATGTGCTCACCTGCTGACCAAGTGTACATCTTAAAAAACATTTTTGTGTCATATAAACATACATTATGTTTACTTGGCAAATGCTTTGGAACATTTTACTATACTTACCATAGTACATGAGTCCTCCTAACCTTTTCCTGAAGTACAGACCGGTGACTCGAGGTGTGGCCACATCACCCCCACGACTAATCAGATGATGAATCAGATTCATGTTTTGATTCACTACAGCGATGTGGAGAGAAGTTACACCTAAGAGAGTAGGGAGAGCAGTGTCCATCAGTCCACTGTAAATTAACTGTGTTTAATTTCACCAGTTTCACCTGTTAAACCTATGAGCAAAATGAATATTCGTGCTTATCTGTAACCAGTGGTAGAAGTATTCACATCATTTACTTAAGTAAAAGTAGCAATACTGCACAGCACTATAGTAAATAGCTGTCAGATATACAATATTTCAAAAATAGAGTACACCCCTCATATTTTTTTAAATATTTAATATTTAATATCTTTTCACTGAAACTGAGCTGCAGCACGGTGCCCAAGACCATACAGTGGTTCAACAGGACAGGTTCCACTCTGAACAGGCCTCGCCATGGTCGACCAAAGAAGTTGAGTGCATGTGCTCAGCGTCCAGGTGGTCTTTGGAGGTGGTCTTTGGGAAATAGACATATGAGTGTTGCCAGCATTGCTGCAGAGGTTGACGGGATAGGGGGTCAGCCTGTCAGTGCTCAGGCCATACTGCATCAAATTGGTCTGCATGGCTGTCGTCCAAGAAGGAAGCCTCTTCCAAAAATGATGCACAAGAAAGTCCGCAAACAGTTTGCCAAAGAGATGCAGACTAAGGACATGGATTACTAGAAACATGTCCTGTGGTCTGATGAGACCAAGATAAACTTATTTGGTTCACATGGTGTTAAGCATGTGTGGTGGCAACCAGGTGAGGAGTACAAAGACAAGTGTGTCTTGCCTACAGTCAAGCATGGTGGTGGGAGTGTCATGGTCTGGGGCTGCATGAGTGCTGCCGCACTGGGGAGCTACAGCTCGTTGAGGGAACCATGAATGCCAACATGTACTGTGACATACTGAAGCAGAGCATGATCCCCTCCATTCAGAGAGTGATCCGCAGGGCAGTATTCCAACATGATAACGACCCCAAATACACCTTCAAGACGACCACTGCCTTGCCAAAGAAGCTGAGGGTAAAGGTGATGGACTGGCCAAGCGTGTCTCCAGACCTAAATCCTATTGAGGCTCTTTGGGGCATACTTATTAGGGGAATTACTCTTCTGTAAAAAGTTATCATATCTGACACATTCAGAAGTGTAATAAATGCATTTTGTATATAGATTTTTCATCTTAACGTTTAAATGTAACTATTCACATCAATTTTTTCTTCCTTAAATGCTCTGGTGTCTGGTGGCACTTGGGTCCAATCCCTTCTGTTCCTTTTCCCTGCTTGAACACACTGTACAGAAATTTTGAGAAAAGAAACTGCACAATGCATCCACATTTGAAGCAGATGTTGAGAGGCTTGTTTCTGTGTGTTTGAGTTCATATGTGACCTTGGAAGAGCTCAGAGGTCATGGGCTCGTTGATGAGTTCAGGAGCTCTGTCCATCAGAGCCACAGCAGCCTCCAGGTTATCGTTCATCACAGCAACATGAAGAGCTGTCTCACCAAGAGCACCTGGGTGAGAGGATTACAGTTTCACAGAGTCGAACTGGCACTGCACATAACAAGACAAGTTTAAATTCACTGTTCAGCCTTACCTCTCTCAAAGATATTAGTGGACGCACAACTCAGAAGTTTCTTGATGCAACCAACACTGTTCTCTTTAGCCGCAAAGAAGAGAGGAATGTCATTTATGCTGAGGGAAGATGGACCGAAGAAAAACAACACATATTTTAACAGCGTTAGGCTTTATACCTGCTTTTAATTTAGACTTAATCTAAATTGTTGTAGAAAACAGTGAAAATTCTATCCTATGAGTTTCTTACTGTTTGGTGTAGAGCAGAAAATTCTCATCCAACATCTTGTTCCATCTTCTCTTGCTTTGAAGGTGAAACCTCAGCTGGCTCCACCAATGGTTGCACTCACTCGGAGCAGATTTGGCCAGAGATGGAAACATTGACACCTGATATTCAATTATAAGAAACAAATTAAAGGTGAGGTCTATGCTGAAGTACGCACTGAAAGCAAAGCAGTGAATTAAAAACAACAAAGAAATAAAATGTTAAGTCAACCAGAAAAAAAACATTTTCTCCATAAAATGTGTATTAATGCTTAAAGCTAAGATTAATTTGCAAATACTGCTAAAAATTCAGAGGTCTGAAATGAAATGCCTGAAAAGTCTCAATGCAATGCATTGCACTGCTTAACAACTGAACTGCTTTAGCTAAAGAGGCTAACAGCTGACATAAGTTGCAAAAATAATCAAAAAGTAAAGCTGCAAGCAGCGTTGGGCGGGCCATAGCACGTGTAGCGCGTCGGGGTGTGAGCCGGCCGCGTTGCATATTCTGGAGCTCTGCTACACGCTTCGGACGCTGCATGAAGGTGTTATACGTCACTTCCTGTGTCCCCTTTGTGGGGCTACAGCACTTGTCGAATGAATACACATCTATGATATACACATTTACTGTTGCATTTTGGTTCATTTGTTCATTTTTCACAAGGCAATAAATTGTTTCAATTATTTTTGTGTTATTGGAATACATAACACGTCACATAAATCTTCACACTAAACTGTGGCATTGGGCTGCAGGCATAATTAAAATAAATGTTATTTAAATACTTTTACTTTTTGTTTCACAAGCAAGATGTCAAATGAGTAAAGAAAACCTTCAGTTTCGCACAGCCAAGCAACAGAATAATAAACTGCCTGAATACATTATCAAATACTTTATTATTATTGAAATTATATTGCATTTACCATGCACACACACACACACACACACACACACACACACACACACACACACACACACACACACACACACACACTAACAATTACTGATGGTGACATGAACTTAGTTTCACATTTGAGGGAGGACTGTGGTATCATGTAAACATCTATCAGCATACAACTAACATAGAATAGATAGTTATTAGATGAGTAGGCTACAATCAAAGTTGGGAAGTAAGGCACTTTCATAGTTTTTCATAGTGGTCAATTTTGAGACTTTGGTCTATTTTGCTTCCATGTCTTCTTTTACTGTAATGGAAATAAAACTTCAATACACCTTTAGATGGTATTTGTTTTAAGCCTACTAACCTCTATCTGTTTGCATCTGTAGATTTCTAATCTGCATATTTACAAAGCACATTTTAGAGGAAAGTAGCCTACTCTTGATGTAAGCCATTAACTAGGAAAGTTCTGTGGTGACATGCTTTAGTTATTTTCTATATCCCATTCATCTGCAGTGACTTGTCAAATACATGCAAATTAGCGCATTTTAATTAATTAACGACTAATTTGCATGTCAATGTGGCGATTGTGATGACGTTATTAGACACATGTGTTAGGAAGACATACTGTCTTTTGTCCAATTAGCGGTAAACTGGAGGCACTGGTATTTTTTTCCCTCACCACTCACCTCCACACAAGCCAAGATAAATACTGCTGGGACGGGCTCTGTCTGTCTGTGTGCTGCGCTCTGGTTGCGCAGTGAGTTGCGGAGCGAGCAAGAGGGAGAGATATTTATTTTTCCCAATAAATATATTTGCTTGACTGGGAATCTGTTCGCAAACAGGAATAAATATACTGTATATTCATTTTTATTTTATTTTTAAAAAAAGCATCCCTCCCAGAAAAAACGGCACTTTCTCTTAAGGAAGAAAAAGGGCAGGTACTGAAGCCCCTTTTGACGTCTAGGCCTATGTCTGCACGTCCCTGCTACTGACAAAGTTTTTGAGTTGGTATTTTTATTAAAATATTCTACCGTGCAAATAACACTTTTACACTTAAAGGTTAATGTCGCTCTTTGCTTTGCAACGACTCGCATTATTGTGTTTCCCGCCGCGGCTGTTACATTCAGCATCAGTCCCAGCTCGTTATTGGTGCATGCAAAAAAAAATCTGATCTGATGCTTTGGCTGCATTTCTTCATTCTTTAACAAAGGAATTGACTATCTGCTTCGTGTTTACACCGTTTCACGCATGCCCAGTATACCTGAACGACCAATAGATATGCGGTTTCAGTCGTTTTAATGTAAATGGAGATCCCCTCTGATACGCAGCTAAAACGCTGGTGTGGACGGAGATCATATTCATTTTAATTCTCCATTTGTAAACTAAAACGAAGTAGTGTGGATGGGGCCTAAGAAATATTCTCTGCTGTGTGTTGCCAGACAACCAGTATAAAGGATGTGTCTGTGTGTGTGTGTGTGTGTGTGTGTGTGTGTGTGTATGTGTGTGTGTGTTGTTTGTGTGTGTGTGTAGCCTGCTGGGACACATGTATGCATTTTCCTGTACTGTGTGGTTGTTGGGCATTATTTTGAAAAACTAGGTCCATCCCTAGATTCCCTAGAAAAGAAAAGCCTCATCCTGACCTTGATAAGACAGTTACTTTCTAAGTCTTTTATTTAAAAAAAACTAAGTCATTCCCTAGTTTACTGTTAACCTACAGTCAATGGCATGTATTTTGAACATTTATGTGTATGTGTTTCTCCCATGCTGTATGGTTTAAAGGTCCATGATTTGAAAGCTGGGTTTCCTACTGTAAGTGAATGCACATCAGAGTAACTTCAAAGCATAAGCGGGTTTTAACAGTTGAAAACACCTTATATTACAATGGAACATTTTATGGTCTGAATGTAGTTTACAGATAAAAGTATAAATAAAGAAGACATGAAATTGCTTGTAAATGTGTGTGTATGTCTGAGTTTCGTGTGTGTTTGTGTTACAGTAATTATTAATTTCAATCAGCTGTGTGTCCCTATTGCAATCAAAGGTAGCCATTGGCAGCTACTATATGGCTACATTCAAAATGCAGGCCTTAATGTCTGAAAGAATTATTCAATGTTACACGCAGAATGCAGCATACAGACGTAAACATGCCTCCATGTTTACTAACCCTCCCAATGTTCGGCGGAAACTTCTGTTTTAGATTGCCCTCCGTTGTAACAATTCTCCTTATTTATGATGAATGTTTACAACTTTGTGTTCTTTTCATTGTATTCATTACAGTTTCTGGCAATGTATAATGCATATACTGCAAGTGCTACAACTCTTTCTCTCTACTGTTGATGCTCAGACAAGTCGCATGCATGTGACGCAGAAGTCGCATTATGCAAAATCTGACCTACAAACCCAAAGTGTGTGAGATTTCTGCGTGTGAAATGTCAAAATGTGTCTGTTAGAGCAATTTAAGCTGGACATGCACTGTACAATTTTAGAAATTGTGTTGTTTAATTATAACTTACACTGTACAAGTAAATCCATTGCATTGTCAAGATCACAAATTACGGTCTCACCCTGTACAGGCCAATGGTCAAGCTATGACATGAGTGCTCACACCGTATGTCTTTAAATAGCCCGACGGCACAGGCAGACTGTTCTGGCTACTAACAATTGTCAATAAAGATTTGTTTGAAAGCTCTGAGGCAGGTAGAAGTTTGCTTGCAAGCAATAATGCTAACAAGGCCAATCTTGACGAATTCTGTGTGACAAATTTGTGAGTGCCCAGCTTAAGAAATACCCCCATTTTTGCCTCCCTCCTGAAAATTCTGGCCTCAGTCAATATGGAAGTCTATGTGGCATTGGGCCGTCACTGCTGTCAAATTCAAAGCTGAATGTGCCAACATTTGGAGTCTGTGTGATTCTATGGTTGCTAATTTGTGACCAGCACAAATTTCACTATGTTTGGGTGTAAATGATGCATGAAGAGTGAAAATTCTGGGAAGATTTTAAAGTTAATTTTCACTCTATTAGGTCTTCCACTCTAGTGCTGGACATTCTGCTCCATACATACTCATTATAAACTCAGAAAAGCATTGAAAATTGCATGAAACATTGCATGGTCTGGACGACATGAAAAAGTTGAAACAAAAGTTGGACTTTTTAAATTGACCTCCCATTATAACATTATAATTATACATTTGAATGGACTTTCTAGCTGAACATATGTATTAAAAAAAGTGAGAAAATATGGACATTTTTAACATTCTATCCATTCATTTGAGTGAAACAAACTTCCTGGAAAACTGAATATGTTGGAAATTACAAAAGTTATCAAATGTCTGAATGATAATGCCATAACTGAGTTGAATATTTTGATTTTTGAATTAAGTGTCTAAGTTGAAAAATGTGGAAGGAGTAGCAAATCAAAAAGCATGATGGAAAAATTATTTAAAATTTTATAGGTAGAAGAACATATGACATGTGTCTCAATCTTACCTTTAATGTGTAAAGATGCTGCTCCTTATAACACTCAGTCAAAATTGTAAACAACACCCATGAAATGTCCTTGAGAAGTAAAATGACTGTGGCATGACCATTATGTATGACCCGGCCGTGAGGGAGGAGTCATGGAGGGATTGAGAATAAATGAGTGGAGAGGGAGGATGAGTGAATACCTGACAGGTACGGCAGATAGAGAGAGAGGCAGTAAAGAGCAGGTAGACTTTCACCGCAGTTCAGAATCCCACAGTGAAAGTTGTCTTTAAGGTCCAACTCACCATTGGACCATGCACGCTGTTATCACGCTGATCTGAAATTATTGGCAGTATTCGAACATGTTTAAAGTGAAGTGACAATAGAACAGTCCCTAATCCCAGTATAACTCTGTGTTATCAACAGGCCTATCTGCATTATACTAACCACCACTAAAACCTGCATGACCACAATGAAAATTCTGCAACACCATGATAACGTATTGCAGTCATTGTTTCTAGCCAACCGTTAAAGTAAATATTGTACTTTTCACTCAGCTACATTTATCTGACAACTGCTAGTTAGTTTGTATATTTTGCAAGTTATTTTCAGTCAAAACTTATGATAACCTTTTAAAATTGATGCATTGTTCATTGTTCTCCCTTTGACCAAGTAATTTTTTTCTTGAATTGAGACCTTTCAGCCTGTTCTCTAAGCAAGTCAACTTGTTTCTAACTTCAACTTTGTATAATTCTACATAAAATAGGTGTTTTGAGATCCCTAAATTGAGAGAGGAGATAATCCAAGAGAAGGCAAGATGTAAAAGGCAAAGCAGGGAGTGAAAAACATTTCCGTTTTGAATGACTCCCCTGTGTCTTGTTGTTTTGCATGTTTCAAATCAGTAAATATGCTAAAAATGCTTTTTCTCTGCAACATGTTCGAATTCTGTGCACTAACATGATTGTATATATGCACAAAATGTAATGTTTGCCATCAGTGGTGATTCAGTGGTCCAATGTTTACAGATGGTGTCCACCTGTGCTAAGTAATTCTTTAGATTTGCGATAATTCATGCTTGAGAACATTTAGTGTGTGCGTGCATAGCACCAGAAGAAATGTTTATTTGCATTGTGTAGTGCAATTATGGCAACTCGTACACTTGAGTTAGCACAAAGGCAAAATGCAGTGAGTACATGGTGATATACTGTACCCATTTAGTTCATATTAATGCATCAAATGTTTCATGTTCTATCAGAAATTTATGGTGTGTGGTTTTGTTTATTTTCTTTTATAATAACAGGAGAATTGCCCCTGAAGTATAATTAATCATTTATGGCACTGGTTTTATGAACTAAATTCATGTACTGTGAATGGAGTTACTGGCTAGGTACAGTATTTTCAGGCACTATAAGTTACCCAAAGATACAGGTCACTGTATCAGATTGTATGGTTAAATTTGAAGTGAGACTTCAAGTAAGAAAGTTTGAAGTTGTGAATTTGATTGTATAGAAAATTACAAAACAAGAAAATTAGTTACATCGAAACAAATTGAACATTTAAATTAATTTAATATTACTCTTTAATTTTGAAAGCGATTGACAAATAAAGACCCCTAAATGTAGTTTCTGTGTCCGTTGTCATTCAAATTTCGCCTGGCCACATAAGTAAAGAGTCTAAATTCTTCTTCCACCTGTATATCCCTACTATATAAAAAAATCCATTGCAAGCAAATGTTTTGAGTTTAAAATTTTACTGTGTAAATTTAATCTGTAAAATGCCCTCAAACGATCAAAATCTAAAGTAGTCATTATGCACAGTTACCAATTTTAGAATGAATCTATCACAATATGCCATGTTTATAAAATCATCATTTGTGTTATATGCACAACGCCCCAGTCTGGATCAGTTGGATATCATAACCGTGCTTATTGAGCAGTAGTACTATATCAGCATAGGTAATGCGGACATTACCTATGCTGATGAATAGGCAATTTAAAGTAAAATTCAATGAGCTGCTCTCCCCTCGCTGATCAGAAATAGATACAGCTATGGCTCAGACGGAATGGAAGAAGAAAAAAAATTCCAAGGTAACAAAAGTATTGAAAATATTTTTAGGGAACGCAAAATAATGCATCCATCCATCCATCCATCTTCAACCGCTTATCCGGGGTCGGGTCGCGGGGGCAGCAACTCCAGCAGGGGACCCCAAACTTCCCTTTCCCGAGCCACATTAACCAGCTCTGACTGGGGGATGCCGAGGCGTTCCCAGGCCAGCATGGAGATATAATCTCTCCACCTTGTCCTGGGTCTTCCCCTAGGCCTCCTCCCAGCTGGATGTGCCTGGAACACCTCCCTAGGGAGGCGTCCAGGAGGCATCCTTACCAGATGCCCAAACCACCTCAACTGGCTCCTTTCAACGCAAAGGAGCAGCGGCTCTACTCTGAGCTCCTCGCTAATGGCCGAACTTCTCACCCTATCTCTAAGGGAGACACCAGCCACCCGCCTGAGGAAACCCATTTCGCCGCTTGTACCCGTGGATCTCGCTCTTTCGGTCATGACCCAGCTTTCATGACCATAGGTGAGGGTAGGAACAAAATTGACCGGTAGATCGAGAGCTTTGCCTTACGGCTCAGCTCGCTTCGTCACAACAGTACGGTAAAGCGAGTGCAATACCGCCTCGCTGCTCGATTCTCCGCCAATCTCCTGCTCCAGTCTCCCCTCACTCGTGAACAAGACCCCGAGGTACTTGAACTCCTTCACTTGGGGCAAGGACTCATTCCCTACCTGGAGTTGGCACTCCATCGGTTTCCTGCTGAGAACCATGGCCACAGATTTAGAAGTGCTAATCCTCATCCCAGCCGCTTCGCACTCTGCTGCGAACCGATCCAGTGAGAGCTGAAGGCTATGGACCGATGATGCCATCAGGACCACATCATCCGCAAAGAGCAGCGACGAGATCCCAAGCCCACCGAACCGCAGCCCCTCCTCGCCACGGCTACGCCTCAATATCCTGTCCATGAATATCACAAACAGGATTGGTGACAAAGCGCAGCCCTGACGAAGGCCAACCCCCACCTGGAAAGAGTCCAACTTACTACTGAGTACTCAGACACAGCTCTCGCTTTGGATGTACAAGGATTGGATAGCCCTAAGAAGGGCCCCCCTCATATACCCATACTCCCACAGCACCTCCCACAGTATCTCCTGGGTGACCCGGTCATATGCCTTCTCCAGATCTACAAAGCGCATGTAGACCGGATGGGCATACTCCCAAGCCCACTCCAGGATCCTTGCGAGAGTAAAGAGCTGGTCAGTTGTTCCACGACGGGGACGAAAAACCACATTGTTCCTCTTCGATCTGAGGTTCGACAACCGGCCGAACCCTCCGTTCCAGCACCCTCGCATAGACTTTACCAGGGAGGCTGAGAAGTGTGATACCCCTGTAATTGGCACACACTCTCTGGTCCCCCTTTTTGAACAGGGGAACCACCACCCCAGTCCGCCACTCCTTGGGCACTGTACCCGACTTCCACGCAATGTTGAAGAGACGTGTCATCCAAGACAGCCCCTCCACACCCAAAGCTTTTAGCATCTCTGGGCGGATCTCATCAATCCCTGGGGCTTTGCCACTGTGGAGTTGTTTGACTATCTCAGTGACCTCCTCCAGGGAAATTGACGAGAAACCCCCATCAGCCTCCAGCTCTGCCTCTACTAGAGAGGGCGTGTCAGTCGGATTTAGGAGTTCCTCAAAGTGTTCCTTCCACCGCCCAATTACCTCCCCAGTTGAGGTCAACAGGGTCCCATCCTTACTGTACACAGCTTGGACGGTTCCCCGCTTCCCCCTCCTGAGATGGCGGACAGTTCTCCAGAAACACTTTGGTGCCGACCGAAAGTCCTTCTCCATGTCTTCTCCGAACTTCTCCCACACCAGCTGCTTTGATTCTGCCACAGCAGAGGCTGCAGTCCTTCGGGACCGCCTCCGGAGTCTTCCGAGACAACAAATCCCAGAAGGCCTCCTTCTTCAGTCGGACGGCTTCCCTGACCACCGGTGTCCACCAGGGTGTTCGAGGGTTACCGCCCCTTGAGGCACCTAAGACCTTGAGACCACAACTTTCCGCTGCAGCTTCAGCAATAGAGGCTTTGAACATTGCCCACTCATGTTCAATGTCCCCAACCTCCACAGGGATGCCAGAAAAGCTCCGCCGGAGGTTTGAGTTTAAGATCTCACGGACAGGGGCTTCCACCAGACGTTCCCAGTTCACCCGCACTACCCGTTTGGGCTTACCAGGTCTGTCTAGAGTCTTCCCCACCCCTGACCCAACTCACAACCAGATGGTGATCAGTTGACAGCTCGCCCTCTCTTCACCCGAAGTGTTCGAAACATGCGGCCTCAAATCAGATGAAACGATTACAAAATCGATCATCGATCTTCGCCTAGGGTGCTCTAGTACCATGTACACTTATGAGCATCCTTATGCTCGAACATGGTGTTTGTTATAGACAATCCATGACTAGCACAGAAGTCCAACAACAAAACACCCACTCAGGTTCAGATCAGGGGCCGCTCCTCCCAATCACGCCTTTCCAGGTAACTCCGCCATTGCCCACATGTGCGTTGAAGTCACCCAGCAGAACTATGGAGTCCCCTACTGGAGCCCCATACAGGACTCCATTCAGGGTCTCCAAGAAGGTCGAATACTCGAACTGCTGTTTGGTGCATACGCACAAACAACAGTCAGAGTTTTCCCCTGCTACCCAGGCGTAGGGAGGCTGACCCTCTCGCTCACCGGAGTAAACTCCAACGTAGCGGCGCCAGCCGGGACTTGTGAGTATCCCCACACCCGCTATGCCTCACACCTTGAGCAACTCCAGAGAAGAACAATGTCCATCCCCTATTGAGGAGCACGGTTCCAGAGCCAAGACTGTGCGTGGAGGTCAGCCCCACCAGATCTAGTTGGTAGCGCCCATCTCCCGCACAAGTTCCGCTCCTTCCCCACAGAGAGGTGACGCTCCACGCCCCCAGAGCCAGCGCCTGCCGCCTGGGTCTGGTCCGCCGAGGCCCCTGGCCTTCACCGCCACCCATGTGGCAGCGCACCCGACCCCTGCGGATCTTCCCGATGGATGGTGGGTCCAAGGGATGTAGAGGGGGGTGCCACGTTGCTTTTTCGGGCTGTGCCTGGCCGGACTCCGTGGCAAACCCGGCCACCAGGCGCTCGCCGACGAGCCCTCCCTCTGGGCCTGGCTCCAGACGGGGCCCCGGGCTTCCTCCGGGCAGGGTTTGTCCTCCTCTTCTATGATCTTCCATCAAGGGTTTTTGCAAAATAATGCAAGGTAATGCAAAACATGGAACAAAATATATTGAGAGGCAATACACATTACAAGGAAATAAAAAAGTAGTCCTCCAAAATACACTTGTATGTAAAGTATCTCATCTTGTATGTAAAGTAAATCAGGTAGCCAATTGCCACTGTTTTTTTGTCCCATCAGGTTACAGCTTAATAAATATAACCTTCCTATTTAAAATTGAATGTAATGGGCTGTAGGAGAATTCCAGCACTTTATCATTCATTTAGGAAATTCCATTCTGGTAATTGATGAATTAGCAACGCTATGTAAAAAGTACTAATGTTAACATATTGATCCTTCCTCCACTCCTGCGTTTTAGAGCCACTCATGGTCCGTGTTGGCAAGCATTCATATTTCTAGCTCCACCTGATTAAAGTGGAGGCTCTTTCAGTGAAAAATTGGTTGTACAGTAACATGAATATGTTGTTAGAGATATATCAATCAGGACAATATTAATTTGCAAATCCTCCAAATCCTCTAAGTTGTCTTTCATTGAGTGTTGAAAACATAAATTCCAACTAACTGGCTGCTGTACAGGTACTGGTGTACCTGTTGTTTGCAAAAGCTGTGGTCTGCATTGGGCTTCATCCAAACAGAGGGAACAGATCACAGATTGTCCTCAGCGCACCAAGTTACTGGTCCTGACTTCCTCCCCCTTGCACTGTACAGTCCAGCACCCCGCACCCTCTCCAGTAGACCTACTACCGGTGCACTGGGCAGTCAGTGGTCGTTCACCCTGGCTAGATAAAGTCCAATGCTCCTGACTTTAAGCATAGCCTAATCCATGTGTTACTGCAGCTGGAGGCTCTACACAGTGCCATGCATGTATCTTAAAAACAGGAGGATTCTTGCCTCTTGCCTAATGCCACTTCCAAGGTGTTCCTGTTTCTGTCCCAGTTGCTAGTAAGGTACAAACTGAACAGTGAGCCTCCTGTTTTTCTAACTAAAAACCCACTTATGTTTATGTTCAAGCCCATCTTAATTACATTTAATCAGACACTGCCCTCAACAAAGTGTAACTGCTGCAGGTTGATCAAGTGTAACACATGAAGCTCCACTAATCAGACACATTAAATATCATTAATCAATATTTGTCTGTTTCGGTTTTAAAACAGAAAAACAATAAAACAACTTGTTTTTCCATACAGCGATTGATAATGCTGTGATGTTTCATGATTTAATGGAGTTATGTAAACTGAAGTTCACGAACAGGATCACGCCTCCCTCACTCATCCTACCACCTGTGCTTCATTCAATACCTCCAATCAACCACCCGTACTCCATTGATTCCATCCTCCTGTCCTTCTCAAATCCAGCCACAAGCACTTACGTATAAAAGCTGTCTAAGCCATTTTCTCTCCCGTTTCTCAGTTCTCACATCCCTCCCACCCAAACCCAGCTTGTTCACCTCTTTTAATGGGCAGCACGGCAGCCCACTGGCCAGCACTGCAGCCCACTGGCCAGCACTGCGGCCTCACAGCAGAAGGTTCTGAGTTTAGACCTCACTCAGTCCAGGCCTCTCTCTGCATAGAGTTTGCAAGTTCTACCCGCTTGAGTGGGCATCCCCTGGGCGCTCTGGCTTCCTCCCATCATGATAGACATGCACGCTAAAATACATAATTCTGCTTAGTAATCATTTTGTCTTCTTCTGCAATAGGAACCTCAGGGGGGTTTATAAGACCAAGCTGCTTATCAAGACAAGCTCCCACTCTGAGTCTCAACCCCTCGGGTTCCTAGCTGCTCCGGCCACCCGACCCTAAGCAACCCGCTTGACCACTTCATCCCTCTTCTCTCGACCCCTTCATCCCTCTCCACTCGACCCCTTCATCCCTCTCCCCTCGACCCCTTTTCATCCCTCCCCTCTCGACCCCTCCTTCCATAACTATTCATCATAATAAACGACCATAAAATCTAACATTGGTATGGTCCTTGTTAGTGAATTGCCTATTAAATACAGGTATGTTCACTTCTTCATTTTTACCTGAGGAAGATCATCTGTGGTTGAAACATTACAAAGGGTCACATTCACATGACATAAGAGTAGTTTGTCTTTTTGTGTGAGCATAATTTGGTTTGTCTTCATCAGGCTACACCAATGAGCAAATGCGGACTGCTGGTACACTGTTCGCTAGTGATGTACTATTATGCCACCATAATGTGCAATACCACTTAATTCCTATATGACCCAATACCAAGTAATAACCAGGCTGGTATTCCCGATACAGGAACCAATAATTTTTACATATTTTATTTCTAGTTCAATGTAACCTCCTCCTGTTTCTATATTTATGAGGGAAATAAAGAGTAGGCTGTAGGCTTACCGATTCCAAATAATAGCTGCATAATGACAAGACATCAAACTACTGTCATATTCTATAATTATAATAAAAACAGCCTGCTTAGAACTGCTGCTTCATATAACATCATCATATTATTGTTAATTAAATCTCAGATGTTTAGTGAAGTTTGTGGTGTTGCCAAAGTATTTCACTGTTTTTGCACATACAGCAAGACATGACTGCTTTTACAGTCAGCCATAGTCAGTATTCAGTCGCGGGAAATGTAATGGGCTACAGCGTCTCACTTCGAAGAAGCTCAGTCACAGAGCCATAGTGCAAGCATGACTTTGGCAGGTGGAAGGGGAAGTAGTTCCTATCAAACGAGTATAATTAGACCATTCTGGTTACAGTAAGATGCTATGATAAAACACATGCTCACTCCAAATGACTGTGTTTTAGATATCAGTCCTTTTATATGAGTATCAATCCCAGAGCAGGGAAACGCTGGTATCAGAAATTTCAATACTTTAGTATTGATCCGCACATCACTACCATTAACTTGGATGTTTACACTAAGGCAGAAAGTAAGAGGAGTTTTTAAGCATGATATAGCCTATAGCCTGCTCTCTGTCAGCTCAGTGTCAGCACAGTGTAGCCTACGGACTCTTTTTTCTCTTAAAACACAACTCAAGTAAGATTAAAAGTATGAAGCATGAAAACTGCCCTGACAAGTACAATTTACTCAAAAATGTTACTTGAGTACATGTAACAGAGTAAATGTAACTTGTTACTACCTCTGTCCACCACTTTAGTTCAGACTAAAATATCTAAAAAAATGATTGGATGGAACTTTTGTACAGACATTCATGGTCCCCAGAGAATGACGCTTACTGGGTTTGTGCCACCATGAGGTTTTTAGTTTTGACTGTAATGTCTTGACATTATCCTTATAGACTAGATAGACTTATAGCTATCGGACACAAATCAGACATTCATGTTCCCCAGAAGATGAATCCTATAAATCACATAACCTTTCATCTAGCAACTTCATGTGATCAATTTACATTTGGAAAATTGTGTGGTTTATGACCAGATGCTGTACTGGCAAAACTAATTACATTTCCATCAGCCTCAATTGTACTTTCTGTTTGGTGGATTTTATTGGATTTAAAATGTCAAAGAAAATCAAAATGGTTTATGTCTCTGTTAAATTATGTCTATCTGCATTTTTGTCTGTTCTCGTTTTATCTTCAAAGAGAGGAAAACCTACAACACCATATTAGAGCCATTGTAGGTAAAAAAAAAACATTGTCTCTGTCACTCTAAAACTTTGCGACAAAACAGGAGAAGAAAAAGGTGAGGTAGTAGATAGCAGATTTTGTAGTAATGAGATTTGTTGTTTGTTCACCTCCCTTTATAGACCCCACCAATAGTGACATGACATAAGAGGCCTTGACAGGGCCCATCTGAGGACCTCTATTCAGAACAGAAGCTTTTTATTGTGGCAGTCCATTTACGTCAAAAGCAGGTACACTTTTATATAAGGTTCAAGGTGCATTTATTGTCATTCTGTGACACAGGGTTGCACAACGAAGTGAAAGTTTTGGCTCCCATCACGCTACACACAGAGAACATATATACAAATATTTGAAATGAGAATAAAAACAAATATATATACTGTTATACATTGTTATAAAGATGGTAGTTGTGTGATAATGTGTAAAACAAACATGATGATAGAAATTTCCATGTGTTGTAGTCTCACAGCTGCTCTGCAGTCTAGCGGTACAACATTAGCTACTTCTGTATCAGATAACAGGCTATGGCTGAGGTGGGTATTTTCTTTTAGTATCGTTTGGGCTTTGTGCAGGTACATTAGCTCTCTGACATCACTGTTCTGGGTGGTTTTGATCACCTGCTGCAGAGCCCTCCAGTGTGTGTCCTCTGCTGAATGTATAGCAGCTCATAGACGCCGTGTTTCAGCAGGCTTCTCAGCACACCTGCGTGTCTTTGTGGAAAAATAACAACAGACAGTCATAGGTCTTCATAGGTCTTCCATAACACAGCACTGCAAACTGTTAACACATTGATTACTCGAAAATGTGCAGTTCTATCACACAGCACAATGCCACAGATGTCGCATGTCCACCAGAGCTGTTGCCCGTGAATTCAATGTTCATTTCTCTACCATAAGCCATTTCCAAAAGTGTTTCAGAGAATTTGGAAGTACATCCAACCGGCCTCACAAATGCAGAACACGTGTAAACCACACCAGCCAAGAACCTCCGTCTCAGGGAAGCTCATCTGCATGCTTGTTATCCTCATCGGGGTCTTGACCTGACTGCAACTTCGCAAAGCTATTGAGGAGTGGACCAACATTCCATTGGCCACAATCAACAACCTTATCAACTCTATGCGAAGGAGATGTGTTGCACTGCGCGAGGCAAATGGTGGTCATACCAGATACTGACTGCTCCCCCCCCAATACAGTAAAAATGCACATTTTTCGAGTGATTCCCATCAGGCTGATCAGACCCATGCTGTCTGATCAGGATCTTGATATGCCACACCTATGAGGTGGATGGATTATCTTGGCAAAGGAGAAGTGCTCACTAACATAGATTTTGACAGATTTGTGAACAATATTTGAATAATTTGTATACATAGAGAAAGACCGTTGAGTTCAGCTCATGATGAATAGTTGGCAAAAACCAAAGTTATAAATTTGTTCAGTGCTGTTCAAACTCCAGTTTCCCCGGCCTTTCTGTGTAGAGTTTGCATATTCTCCCCGTGTCCGTGTGGGTACTCTCCGTGTGCTCCGGATTCCTCCCACTATCCAAAGACATGCAGGTTAATTAGTGTCTCTAAAATTGTCCTTAGGTGTGATTGTGAGTGTGAGTGGTGTGGCCCTGCGATGGACTGGCGACCTGTCCAGGGTGTACCCCGCCTTGGTTAAGGTTGATGATGGATGTACAGCACTAAGTTACAATTTGAAGTAAAAAAAACACACGAGGGCTTTGCATCAACTTCCATACATTGCTGAATAATCAGTGATGTGATTCATCATTATTGTCTCCATGGTGCTGAAGATGAAGTATTTAAGAATTCATCACTGGAGTGCTTTACAGTAAGCAGATCCAGACAGAAAAGAAAGTAAGCAGAAGCAAAATTATAACCATTTTTATTAGTAGTTCTGTGAAAAAGTTTACGCCCAAACTATAAGCAGTATGGTCATTACACTGATAGTGTCTGTTATTGTTTTACTTTAGTAAGGCTTTGGAAACTTATTTAAGGATTGACTGTAGAATTGGGTCACTGTTAAATTCCAACATCAACATTTTGTGTACTGCCTTAAAGTAAGCTTTAATAATATGTTTATGTATTTTTACGTATCATTTTCTTAACATCAGTGTCATTCCCAGAAGAGCTAATTTTAAATTATTTTAGAAAAACAATAAAACACTCAAACTATTCACAATTTAAAATAACCCCAATTAAATTCTTTTCACCAACTAGAAGTTTTTACTATATTTTTTTTTATCACTGAATAATTTGTCAGTTATTTTTTCAATTAATTGAGTAATTGTGTGGTCTGTATAAGTATAGTGAAAATTGCCCATCACAATTTAACTGGGGCCCAAGTTGACATATTTAAACAGCTTGTTTTCAAAAGCCAAATATATTCAGTTTATCTTCGAATAAGACAAAAAAACTTGCAATTATTAATATTGAAAACGTTATATTATGAAATTTGTTGACCATTCATTTTCTGTCAATTGATGAATAAAAACATTGAACCAACCAATTGTTTGTGCTATTAACAGTGTTGGGCAAGTTACTCAGAAATTGTAATATTTTACTAGCTACTTTTTACAAAACATTTAGCATAGGTCTAACGTTTCTTAACACCAAATAAAAAAATAAAAGCAAGTAAATCCCAATTTTTGAACTACTGTTGCACATGAAGCCTATCTATAAGCAGTTACAAAAGTTAACGCACTCTCTCCCGACGAGTCCCAGCATCAGTGTCAGCAGCTGCCGGAGTTTCTTTCTGTATGTTTCACGTTGCTGCTTCAGCAGTTGCTTCAATAAATCAGATGTAGAAATGTTTGTGGTTGAAAGCTTTTTGCTGATCGCACAGAGACGACAATGCTCTTTGCATCTTAGACTGTGACTCAATAACGGCAGTGGCTACTTACAGCTGTGGACAGAAATCCTCTTTCTCTCGTTCTACATTCTTTGTTAAGTTTTTGGCTATCAGCGGATATGAACAACAAAGTCTGATGCCGCTGAGCTGCTGCTGCACAGTCGTGGATTAACGTCAAGGATGGTGAGTTCAGTAAGAGTAAGAGCAAAGCAGCGTTACTTGGATTAGTAACTAGTAATAATAGATAAGTAGTCTAATTAGTTACACTACTACTTACTGGGAAAAGTCACATTGTTACAGTAACGCAGTAACACTGACTCTTAACATATTAAATAGGGATGTCCCGATCAGGCTTTTTGCCCTGGAGTCCGAGTCCGATTCAGTTGATTTTGAGTATCTAACGATACCGCGTCCCAATCCGATACTTCTACAATACTTAAAAAACAGATCCAGAATATTTATTTTTTATTTAATTCACTTTATTTTAACATTCAACAATTCTGTTAACAAACAGAGCCCTTCTGTGAGGTAGCTTGAACAACCAAGTAATAAATAACATAAATTCTTCATTTTGGACTTTAGTGCAACAGTAAATAAAAATATGAGAATATATATACATTTATATCCGAGTCCTGATCGGGAGGTAACGTCCGATTCCAATTGAGTCTGAAACAGTGTGATCGGGCCCGATCTCGTGATCGGATCTGGACATCCCAAATATTAAACATTGTCTGTGTTTGACATCACGAGAGCTTCATTTTTGCTATGGTCAGTGTTAGCGATTTAAATGTGAACAGGATGAAAATGTTATTTAAATTAAGTATGCTACGCAAAATTATTATTTTAATGCACATGCTAATACAAGAAAGTAATAAATAAGCATGGGAGTAGTTGACAAACACGTTATTTTTCATCTAGAAAAAAATCTTTAAATTATATATGTGAATATGTTTATATATTCACATATATATAAGTGTAATTGCAAAAACATTGTTGACACATGCTTATTACATTCAGGAATAGTTAAAAAAATACAGAAAACTTTCCACAAGACTAGAATCCATTATTTAGGTATATACTAAATGTAAGAGCCACATATCCTACTCCAAATATTTTACAAAAAAACAACCTGTCCAAGAGCAGTAATCTGGAGCATCAGCTCATCAGCTCAGCTTTTTTTCAGGTGCTTCTTTTTTATCCATAATCCTAGTTTCTGTAGCCTACTCTCTTGCTATGGTTTCTCCCCCCATCAACTCTGATAAACCAATCATTGCTGGTTTGCTAAAACGCATCATTACTTGTGCGCCAATTTGGGAATGTTACCACAGACACCAGATTTAAAAACTCCTGTATACTGCAGAGAGCTTGTCTGGTTCTGCAAGGTCTTGAATGTAACAGACTTCCAATATATGTGAATACCTGCACTTCAGATTTAACATGTCACTAGCATAGACTTTATAGTCAATAATCATTGTGAATAGCACAGGTGAAATTAATACAATGGTTGGATTCTGTTTAGGAGCTTCTACTGAATTGTCGCTAGCAATGATTTTGCAAAAAAAATTCTCTACCACAAGTCCAATAAGTTTTGAAAGATTATGTCCTCCCTCCCTCATATGCCTCACAGTGGTTTAGACCAGTGGTATTTACAGTTTTTTCCAACTGTTTACACACAACATCTTTATATGTCACATGATGTTTGAAACCTCTCACTCAAAGAGCAAAACCTCAACTCAAATTTCCAAAACCATTAGCTATTTCTCAGCCTTTCACTCAGTTTTCAATTGCATAAAACACTTTTTGCAAAACACTACACACAATTCTCTACCTAAGACACAAAAATCTAACAGGAAGTGACCTACTTTCCTTTTCAGAACATAACCAATACAAATGCTACACTTCACCAGGTCACACACCCACAAGTTCAAGAAGGAAGAGTTGGAAGAAGAGGAGGAGAAGGAAGAGAACTAGGAAGAGGACGAGGGCAAAGAAGAGAAGGAACAAGAGCCATCACTAATGAGATCAGGGTCACATACACAGGATGACAATGAGAGAAGCTGGACTAAGAGTGAAGCCCAACTTGAGTTTCTTTACATTGTCTTTGGCATCTGCATAATTTGAACCTTCAGAAATTTGCAACAATATAATGGTTATTTCAGCAGTACAGTATTGTAAAATAAATGACAGCAATTTTTAGCTATAACAGTAAAAATTACATTTTCAGTTTATATATATTTATGGTTTCCTTTTCTTATGAGCTGCTGGATACAACACTTGTCACTCTAGAACACTGTAAGGAAATGTGCACATAAACCTATGAAAGACAAAAGAGCTTTAGATTTAGAACATTGTGTAAATGGTATATCTAATAATTGCTTCATTTTGGGATGTGTTTATTGCATTTTGAATGCAGTGTTTAATTTTGAAGGACATATGAGGCATTTTGCATTTTGTGTGGGCAATAGTGAAAATGTGTGTAGAGTTTTGAAAAAAAGGAGACACAGTTTTGAAAATGTGTGTAAGCAGTTGTAAAAAACTGTAATTAAAATTCAAAGACGTACAGTTAGAGAAAATTTCTTGAAGCAAAGGTCCAGAACATATGTTGATACAACTAACTTATAGTTGTATCAACCTATGTTTTTAGACAACAACTGACTGTCAAATCAAATAACAATTTCAACAATATTTACTGTCAGTTGTCACATCAAAATGGGGTAATAAAAAATAACTAGTGTAAAAGTGCCTACTTTCTCTTGTTTAGTGAGAAACATGTGCTCTAGCTTGTCCTGCCAGCTGGGATTGTATTTTCTCTTCCCTCAGTTCAGATTTGAATGGGTACATTGGTTCAAAAGATATGTGCTTTGTCTCATAATCGTGATAGTCCTGGAACATGTGAGATATTCTGGTGGTAAACTGCCCGTGGGAAGAATGTATGTGTAAGAATGTACATTCGGCTCCTCTCTCCCTGTGTGACTCTCACTCGTTGACTTGCAATGTTTATCGGAATGCAAAGAGTTGATTGGCTGAGCAGCATCACATGAATTGGAACACCTGCAATTGGTCTGTGAGTTTCCTGGGATGCTAAACCAGTACAGTAAATGCTATAAAGCTGTGTGGGTTAAAATAGAAACGCTACGTCAAGAGGTAGTAATTCTTAATACTAAAATGGCTTTAGGTTGGGTGTCCGCAGAGTACGGCGGCTGGGTCTGGACGGCAGTCTGCATATCAGTGATCTCTGATTTAGACCATCAGGGAGAAAGTCAAAAGTCTATCATATGACACTGTTCTACCGAAACATATAAATTTTCTAAGAATTGTTTGGTAGGCAAGCACAAGTATTTCTATCATATTTACTTAGATAAGCATGACACAATTTATATCTGTGAAGTAGCCTCCTTCACCTTCACTGTTACTACATTGTTAAATGTCATAAACTGTTTTGCTGTTCTAGCTTAGTGTCTCTTCAGGTCTAAGTGTACAAACATTTTATGCTTTGTTATATTGCACCAATTAAGAAGAGAATAAAGAAATAAGTTGCATGATGAAATAGAACAGTACAGAAAAAATGACCGTTAAATGAACAATGAACTCATTAACCCACTGCCTCCAAACAAAACACCAGCACCAGCAGTCCACCCATCCCCACCCACCCTGTCATGAGCCTGCTTCTCACGTCTTCTTCCAACTTTGTTTTTATTGACCTCACAACGTGGCTCACAAAAAGATAAAACACCATAAAGCAATCATAACATATAAATAAATAAGGCAGGAGAGAGTGTTCACGCAGTCTTTATCAGCGAAGTGTCTGTGCATATGATTCATTCCTCGTGTCCTCCTTCCCTCCTGTCTCTCTCTCTGCCTTATAGGAACGCTTATGAATATGGAGTATATTTTGGGCCATAATTCTAAATCCAAATCAAAATTGAAAAAAAATGCTTCATTTATTATTTAGGATTGGACATTTGGGATTTAGGCTTTGGGGTTTGGGATTGGGAATTTAGGATTTAAGATTGAGGGTTATATGCAAATTAGGAGGGGTGCCCAAAGTCTGGAGGGAGGTTTGAAATGGCTGAGGCGTAGAGGCACCTTATGGACAGCAGAGGAAGCTGTAAATATACTGTAAAGAAAACAAAATAGAGCAGGGTTGGAGAGAAGGCTTTTAACCTTCTCCCTATCCCCTGCCTCTCGCCTATTCCCCCTGCTCTCTGTTTATTGTTTGCATCCAATGTTCAGAACAGGTAATCTAAACTTTAACTTATTTATAGGTCTGCTGTATACTAAAGCAGTAATTGGTTAGTGATCAGTTAAGCAGTTAATGTGAGGAGTGGGTGTGTGACCATTTTGATTGGTTGTGTTTGGAAAAGGAAAGCAGGTCACTTCCTTTCAGATTTTTGTGCCTTAGGCAGAGAATTTCAAAATCATGTTTTGAAAAAAGTGTTTTAATTTCATTTCAATTGAAAACTGAATGAAAGGCTGACAAATAGCTTATGGTTTTGGAGATTTGGTGTACAGTTTTGCTGTTTCAAGATTTTGTGTGTGAACAGTTGTAAATAAACAGTAAATAAACACGACTAAGATCCTTGTGGCAAGTGCTACAGGTCTAGAGGTCAGAGACAGGAGACTCACTGCTGCTGCCTTTGAAACCCAATTAGCAGGTTACAAACCTTTGTGTTATCTTGTAGAGATTCTGTTACCAGCAGAATTAAAATTTCTACTAACAAATGACTTCACTAATCACAAAAATACACAGATCATGGTTGAGGAACCTAAAATTGGCAAAATACAATGCTAATGCACATGTTACTCCACATTTGTTGTCTAGATTTAACTAATATAATTATAACAATCTATCATGCTGTGTGCTTTTTCTTTTTCTATTCTAATCCTCATTGTAGCCATGACTGGTTCCAACTGTAGTTCCCCTGTCATAATTACATCCTTCTCCTCACTCTCCATCCCTTACTGAATACTGTCTTGCCCTGAAGGGGTTCTTATCGAACTTGAATGGTTGTGATTATTGACAAGTTAGTACTTAGCTTTAACAACTACCACAGTAGACAATTTTTCTTGCACAGGAATAAAGAGTGGTAAGCTGTAGTATATGGTTATTGTCTGAAATTATAATGAATACACTAACATAAATGCTATGAAATCTGAAACACAGTGTGTGTAATGTGTCAAAAAAACTTTTATTTGTGAAACTGTTGAAATGTTGAATCTCAACTTATAAGCGGTTGAAATGTTACAATATGAAATATAAATATTTTAAATCATACTAAAATTAAATGTTTATTTAATGCTGTAATAATACATTAATTTATAATGACTCCACTGCTACACATAAAGCTTAACAAATTAGGCTACAATCCCATTTATACAATAGGCATACACCATGGTGTGTTCAGTGTTGCTTTGTCTAGTCCATGAAATATCTACTGTATCCGCATCTTATTAAGTAATACTGATTTATAGTTTTCTCATGGTTTAAGTAGGCTAACTATAGGTGCGTTCGAGATGACGGTGACTGACTTTCGCTGACTTGATAACGTGAGCTTAACAAATGACATGTTACGTTACTATTTCTTACTCACCGCTGGTTCAGTTTACTGCATCTCCCGATCACTAACACCAGCGGGTGACATCGGCGTGATGAACAACACCGCCGCTGAGCTTCCACCCGCTCGCACGATTTCCTTCTGCACATCCGACGCGACCGCTTGGACGGAGACACCAGCCCGATCCAGGTGAGCCGTGCTTCCTGAACACGGATCACTGTCAGCGACCTGTCATTGGCAGGAGCAGTCTGTCAATCCCTCTATCCAGTAAATGTGACTTGTGATTGGACTGTACTGTGCAGCAGTACAGCCGAGCATTGGCGAGAGCAGACAGGCCCTGCCTCCAGGCCTTTTTTTTTAATTTGCGAGGTTGCGAAGCTTCATTTTCAGCTCAGTCTGATTTTCAGAGTTTCAGATGCGAGCTGCTAGACAACGCTGCCACAAATCAGCGTGAGTCGTAAGCTCGCAACTGTGTGTGTATCTCCGCAAAGTGGGTGTTGTAAACTCAGCTCTGAAAAAATAGTCTGCCGTAGGGAGTGCAAATTTAATGTAATGTAGTAAAGTTTCGCCCTTTGAAGCTCATTTTTCAGAGTTTCAAATCCTTTTTTTCACACATTCACACACCAGTTTTCAGATCAGCATTTACAAGGTTTCAAACCAGGAAAACAAACTAATGCATCATAAGATTCGGCCTTTCGAACCACAATTTTCAGAGTTTCAAAACTTCAAAACTTTTTTTCACACATTCACACACCGGTTTTCAGATCGGCATTTACAAGGTTTCAAACCTGAAAACCAAACTAATACACTTGGAGAACACTGACAAATTTGAAACTCTGAAAAATTGTTTATGCTAACGCTATGCTAACATCGTAAAAAAAACTGTTGCAGTTCTGAAGAAGGAAAACTCAAAACAGACTGTTTGCAGAGATTTTTTTACTTTTACGCTTTGCAAGCTTGCAAATCTTAGTTTTCGATCTTGCAAAACTTTTTTTTGTAAGATTTTGAGTTTTCAAACACTTAGTTTCAACCTTTCAGAACTTTATTTTCAGTTTTGAATCCTGGCAGGATTTTAATCCCATAGTTTTATATTTATATAATAAATATATAATAAATATAAAAAAACATTTAATAAATATATGTTTAGTCAGTTTTGTATCTTATTTTCTTGTAGCATTATTTTGCCAGATTTATATTGTAACAACAAGTCAGTTATGCAAATACATACTTTTAAGCACTAATCAGGATACCTATTCTGTATGATTCCTTATACTGCTGTGTGATGTTTTCACAAATAAAGGCCAGTAAATTAGTTTCAACAAGGTTTTATTCTCATATAAAAATGTTCATGCAACTACATAAGAAGTTGAATGTGTATGTTTAACTTTGTTTTAGTTTTGCATATATTACTGCTACATATTCTTTTATATTGCTGTAAAAATAATACACTCTTTTCTATAGCATAATACTGTAGGAGTAATTGCACTGTTGACTATATACAGATTGAGCCATTTGAGTCCTCATTTTGCAAGTTTGTTCAATGACGCTCATCAACACTTTTCTTCTACTTCATATGTTCAGGACTGTCAGATGATGGACGGCCTAAGAGAACGCACTTTACTCTCAGGCAGAATCTCTTCCTAGACATATTTAATGTCTAGGTCCTCCTCTGGATCCTCTTGCCCCATCTCCAAACCCAAAGTGCTGTGGCGAATAATCTGCCACCCTGTCAGAGACCTCCTGTTTAAGGTTCTGAGTTTGGGGGTCCTTGAGATCGGCTCCTTTATTTTGTCAGTTTTCTCCTCCTTTTCATCGTCTTTGGAGAAAGCTTTGACATAACGCTGCATCTTTTTGAACATTGGATCGTTTCTGTCCTCAACCCTGCAAAGATAGAGTGAAAAGTGTTGAAAGTTCAAGGAAAATACTGTCACTATGTAAACTTTGAGATGTTGAAACTTCCCTAAAGTTTGTGCACTCATAGAGGAGACAAATCAAAGAATGAACGGTCAAAATGGAAGCAGCACAGTTCTGTCTTTTGTCTGAGTTCAGCTGGACGAAATTATTTGACATTCATTTTTTAACTTCACAAAAAGTCAGTTGTTAAGTGAACTCAGTATCTCAGGGTCTGTGGATCTGACAGGCAAGTACATTTGTGTGTCATCAGCATAAACATGAAAAGAAATACCATGTTTATGGATAATATGTCCAAGGGGAAGCAGATACAAGGAAAACAAAATGGGTCCTAAGACCAACCCCTGAGGCACACCATATTTAACTGGACAGAACAAAGATACACAGTTGTTTTCTGTTGTTGACACACAGAACTTCCTGTTAACTAATTATAATTTCCTACACTACTGGGCCTCAGCTGGAAAAAAGATGAGTGTCTGCCAATCAGGGTTTAGAAACATTTGAATTAAAATGACAGTTGGGGGGGTGTTTGCTTATTTTGGCAAGTTACTGTCAATAAAATCTGATCCTGTTACAGCAGCACTGTCTTACCTGAGATACCAGCGCTCCTTCAGACCGTAGTTGAGCCCACACACCCCGAGCCGAGACCACAAGCAGCGGGGAAGCCTCCTCTCTAACATCAAAGTTGTGGCTACCACCTGTACAACATGATTGCAGACACAGTAACACACAGGGACATGATGAGGAGGCCCATTTATGTTCATGTCTTTAAATAAATTCTTTTAAAGTCCCTATGTGTGTTACCTGAGTCCTCCAGAGCTCGTCTCTCTCCACGGCAACCCTCCAATGTGTGTCACTCATCATGGCTGTCAATAGATTTAGCAAAAGGATGCAGGAGACCACAGAGAAGGTGCAGTGGACCACATGGACAATTGGGGGGGTAGTGAAGGTGTGGTCCACAGGCAGATCTATGAGGCCCACACTCAGCTCAAACAGGGAGAAGAGGGTAATGGGAAAGGACCGATATGCGGGAATGGACCCAGCCTCCTGGGTAATATACACTGTCCACAAGGCTGAGAAGAAACAATTTTTAAAAAGTATGTGAGGGAACAGAAAAGTCTCTTCTCTGTCAAGAATTTCTTATCTTACAATATTGTGAGGGTGTCGCTCAGAATATACTCACAGGTGGAAAAACCAATGAGAACAATGAAACTCAGCCACATGAACTTTGTCATGTCTCCAAATATAATCTAGGGGGAAATGAGACACCAGGTAGGTCAGTCTGCAAACACAAATGGATGAACCCCAAAAACCAAAACAGCAAACTACATCTGTTTCAAAAGCATTTCTGTACAAGAATTGATTACTACCTCTTGTAACATACAGCACTGTGTCTGAGTCCAGGCTGAGCGAGTCCTACCTTCTGTATCAAGATGACATAAGGGCCGAGCATTTCAAAACCTCGGGCGAAGAACATGACGTTGCACCATCCAAGAACTAAACACACTGCCATTACCACAGTCTCTCCCTGCACCTCGCAGACTCTGAACACCAACAGCAGCACCACCAAGCATGCGTAGCTGATACTGGTCAAAACAACAGCAGAAAGGTTAAAAAGTATTTCAGATCAGCATGCATTATTTAACTGCTTTAGTATTTCTACTTACAGAATAACATGAAAGGGGCCTCCCAGTGCTGTCTGACCAAAATAGCGCTTTGCTCCCACTCTCAGTATATCAGGGATCTGTTGGGAAAGATAGTACAAGAGGATGTGGCAGTGCAATACACTGCATTGCCATATAGTATGTAAGATGTTATGTCATAAATTCACCTCCAGCAACAGGATGACAAAAGCTCCCACAACGCTGATGATCTCTCCCACCAGCCGTAGGTAGTCCTCATGTGTTACATAACTCTCCTGATGCACGGAGAGAGAAAATATACAGAAGATTTGTTAATGTCAAAAGCATATTATTATTAGACTGTGTTCCATATTCAGGTGCACAGTTTGTCATTTATACATACGACCAGATCCATGGGCTAAAACCACTGCTTTTTGTAGTTTTAAAGTATTTGTGTGATTAGATTTTGGTTTAACTACATTTTTATCTTTATTTTTTTAAAAGTACATTAATTAAATTATTTTAAGTAATTGTTTTACTAAAGTAAAAGGAGTAATATCACACTATAAAAATATTCCATTACAAGTCCTGTATTTAGATTTTTACATATTTTTTAGATTCAGTATTGTTAAAATGTATTAAATGTAAAATATATTTGTCGTACTTGTTATACTATGTGCTTTTTGTCATATGACATTCATGGTAAACATAATCAGAACAGCAATGTTGCTACAATGTACAGTTTATATTGTGTAAGGTAACTAGAGCTGAAACAATTGTAGTGGAGTAAAAAGTACAAAGTAGCATAAAATGATAGCACTCAAGAATTGTACAACTGGACTTAGGTATATAGTTTATATTCCACCCCAGTTTATGGCCCTGCATTACAACATATCAGAGTTTTATATGGTCACTTTAAATATCACATTCATGCCCTGTATTTATGACTCAAACACACATCAAGTGTTTTCTGCACTCGGATAGTTTTGTCCATTTCTGACGTTGTGTAGTTCTCCGGAGCATCCTTCAGAGGGCGAAATGCACAACACAGTGTGAAAGTGCCGATGTACAGGAGATACAGTAACAGCAGCAGCCTGACACAAAAGACATAACATTGATAAATACTACTGGATATGTGTACAGTTCAGATATTTTACCTCGGACACTGACGTCATTTTTACCTAAAGTAATGTTTTCCATACAGGTTCCACTTTAGACTAACCAGCTGCCTCACTGGTGTCAGCTCCAGTATCCCTCTTGCCTGGAGAACAAACCAAACGTTTGTCATTATTTCTGATAGTCTGTGATTACACCAAATTACTTTATATACATATACAGAATACCATGTTGTATAATATTCTTGTATTGTACCTCTCTCTTGTGACTGCCCACAATGAGCTCCAGTACTGACATGTTGTCGGCCCATGAGTCGATCTCTGTCAGATCGTACAGGTTAGAAGACAAAGGGCCCAGAGTCCACTGGACTACACGCCTTTTATTAACCAGGTGGTGAAAGGCCTGATAGACACAGAGGGAATCACAGTGGTGAGGATAAGATTAGTAAAATAATCTGCTCTATCTTTCATGTTGGGTTTTTACCCTGTGAAAACAATTAACTTACCACAATGTTTCCCTCTTTGGCAGCCAGTTTAAAAGGTGTAAGGCCTCTGTAGTTGGGCACCATGTCAAGTGACACTGACTGGTCCAGCTCTGCATCGCGTGACATAATCAGGTCAATGGCCTGGCACGCAATCATCTTGTTCGGCTGCAGAATCAAAATGTGAAGTATTGTGTTACCTAAACAGAAAACAAGGGAATACAAGGAGGGAAAAAAAGAGTGAGTAGACAAGAGAATACGGGCAAGAAGAGAAAAAAAGAACAGGCCAAAAACAGAATGTCATTAATAATCAAAATATCAGACTGATACACTGATTAAAAATAATCATGTACTCCGCTCCAAGAGGAAGTATTTCATACCACGGTAATCCTGGACCCTGGTGCTGGCCCCTGCATCAATTACCATGGAGATAATGTTCTCATTCCCAGTACATGCAGCAAAAGACAGGATGTGTTCACCTGTTGACCAAGTGTACATCTTGAAAAACAGTTTTGTATCATTTAAACATGCATTGTATTTACTTGGCAAATGCATTCATACATTTTAACATAAGCTTGCTGACTTACCATAGTATATGAGTCCTCCTAACCTCTTCCTGAAGTACAGACCAGTGACTCGAGGTGTAGCCACATCACCCCCACGACTAATCATATGATGAACCAGACTGATGTTCTGATTCACCACAGCGATGTGGAGAGGAGTTATACCTGAGAGAGTAGGGAGAGGAGTGTATGTTAGTCCACTGTAAATTAACTCTTTTCAATGCCACCTGTTGTGGTAAGTGAGGCTTACATTAAATTTATAAGCAAAATGAAATTTCTTGCTTAGGTGTGACCAGTGGTTAAGTATTCAAATTATTGCCAAATTTGGACGGTACGTCTTTGTCCGTGTGTCAAGCCCCCAAACCCTGTTTTGTGGATTTTGTCTGCTCCTTACTGGATTTTTTTGCTTAAGATGGACTGGTTTTGACGCTTGCCTGCCATATCTTCCTGTAATCTGCAACTTCCCCAGGGTGTGGCTGCGTGGAGCTAAGGCTGCGCTGTGGCTCCCGGAGCTAAATGTGGAATCACAGAGGCGCTTCTCAGCTACATGGAGGGTATGCATCTTTCAAGTCTATCTTTTACAGAAGCCGCATAAAGCTGCATAGAGCAGATAAAATCTCACAGGAAGTCAGACACAGAACTGCACAGAGAATCCATCAATTTTTTCACCCTGTGCAGACTCTTGATCCTATATCAACAATAAACACAACACAGACAAAAAATAAACTATTTAACTACATAGCCTATTTAACTATGGTAGAAGCACAAAAATCAAACACTAATTACCAAATCATCAAAATCTTAACATGTCAGCAAAATCAGGCAGGCAATCAGGCTCTGATTCTGAAATTCGCCTTGTGGGATATGCTGCTGTGCAGAGAATGGAACAAAACCGTGTTGAAGAGAGCCTTGCCGGCAGGCCTTGTAGAGGCCCCAAAACAAATTAAAAACAAGCCAACATCGTGCTTCTCTCATAAAATGCTTGCAGTGGAAGTTGACGCTGGGCAGAGGACCAAACAAAACCACTTTTCCCCTGTGTCTGCATTTGGGTCCAATCCTTATTGTTCGTGTTTTCAGCTTGAACAAATTGTGACAGTACGTACCAGCCATACAGTCTATGGTACCAGCCATCCTGGAATCAGCAGACCCATTTTCTGATGAACTTAGTGACCGGATTTCAGACCTTGTGCACAGCTTCTCATCCTTTCTGTTGCTCAGGTCCCACTGCCCAGCGCCCTCAAGACTCAGCTGTGTTGACTCCTGTTCCTGGTCTCCAGTCAGCAGCCCAACTGACACCTTTTTCTGCTAAGCTGCAGCAATCTCCTGTTCCTGCTGTGCTGCATCATTCTTCAGTACTCAAGCTGCAGCAGTCTCCTGTTACTGCTGAACTGAGCAGAACAGTGCCAAGTTCCTATATTGCCTCAATGTCTGGTTACCCTGGCTCCACCAGCTCACCTGCCAGACTCCCGCTTATCAAGCAGTAGCAGCTGCGAATCATGCAGGCAGACAAGACAATCAGCTAACGGCAGGTTAGGAAATGGTATGGTCCATTTTAGGTGTTTCTGAAATTAGATTTCAATATTCTTGAATATACGGCATGAATATGGGAAATATGTTATATTCATATATTACATGTCATATTTACAGGTAAGAAAGACCCCCCAACTGTTGTTTTTGCCTTTTTTGGGGGGTTCCCAGCCTTTATGAGGGGGGTCAGACCCAACCCTATCCCCCCGTAACTCGAACCATGCTGCTACCTGTCTCCAGTCCTGCTTTGCGTCTGCAATCCTGCTACCCTGCTGTACCATATTTGCCACCAGCCTTCAGAGTGGTTCCTGTCTTTGCTGCCGGCCTCCAGCCCAGCCTGCCTGCCCCTGGACCTGCTCCGCCCATCTTTCCTGCCCCCAGGACTCCCACCTGAAATTACCAGCTCCATTCTACAGATCCCCGGGCACTTGCCCCTGTTTCCCTCTTAAACAAACTGTGATCTGAGTTGTTCTGAGAAAATAAGCTCCAAATTTGAAGCTAATCTTGACAGATTGACAGACAGATTTGTGATGTAGTACAAAATTAAAGGAACTGAATGGGTTAAAGTAATTCATTTTCCTCTCTGATCTCTGACATCTTGTCTCTGTCTCATCTCTGTCTCTTAAATTCTTCTTTTGCTTAGTTGCTGACCGTGAAGCTGATAACTTTACCTGTTATCATATAGGGATACAATAAAATACAAAAAAAGAAAAAGAAAATTTAAACCACATGATGTGTGTTTGTGCTTGTTTCTGTGTCTGGGAGTTAATGTGTGTCAACCTTGAAAGAGCTCGGAGGTCATGGGTTCGTTGATGAGTTCAGGAGCTCCGTCCATCAGAGCCACAGCAGCCTCCAGGTTATCGTTCATGACAGCAACATGAAGCACTGTCTCACCAAGAGCACCTGAGTGAGGATTAATTTCACAGATCACAACTGGCACTGCACTACCCTGAAACAACACACAATGAAGTATAAATTCACAGATCAGCCTTACCTCTCTCAAAGATATTAGTGGACGCACAACTCAGAAGTTTCTTGATGCAACCAACACTGTTCTCTTTAGCCGCATAGAAGAGAGGAATGTCATTTATGCTGAGGGAAGAAGGACAGAACAAAAACAACATATGATAAAATTAACCCTTTGATGCACAAAATGGGTCAAAAGTGACTGGACTGAGTTTTTAGTTTCTATTTCTTTGCAATAAATTAATTTCATCATTCAGTATTCCAGGTAGTCCTCATTTAACTTGTTATTGCTTATCACAAATAATTATTTTCATTTTTCCTTTCTTACTTTTTGAATAAAAAACATTTTTGTATCCTTCTAAAAAATAACATGGGTCATGTTATGCGTGTTTGCTATGTCTTTGAAATAAATTAATTTTATCATCTAATATTCTAATTATTCAATAAATATCATGTTTTGATTACCACAAATCATTATTTTTTATTTTTTCCATTAGCTGGCTAGAACAGAATATGTCAACAGCTAGCTAGCTAAAGTATTGGAAATATTTCTCTTTCTCACTAGTAATGGATGCCAAGGTCAAGGTAACCTTAACCTAATATTTGAATATTATGTACAGTTATCTTTCATAAGATCTCTGATTTTTTTTTAGGTAAAACAATTGTAAAATAATACTTACATGCATCATAAATAAAAAATATTTGTTCCTAGTTGCTTTTACAAATATTAAAAGTTCCATAGTGAAGACATATGGGTCGGTTTAAAGCAATATGTAAAATAGATTAGAAGTGGCATTAGAAGGGGTTTGCATAGCATTTACATAAATTGAACATGTTTTGATTTACACCTCTATATAATTAATTTAGAAAAAACCCAATTGTTTTAGGGAGCAGTGGGAAGTGGTTTCTTACTATTTGGTGTGGAGCAGAAATGTCTCATCCAACATCTCATTCCATCCTTTCTTGTTTTGAAGGCGGAATCTCAGCTGGTTCCACCAATGGTTGAGCTCACTAGGAGCAGATCTGGCCAGAGATGGAGACATTGACACTTGATGTTCGACTGAAAGAAACAAACAAAAGGTGAGGTCCTTGTTGAAGAATGCACAGAGAGCGAAGCAGTGAATTAAAGAAACAAACTTTGCAATAAAGTGTAGAGTTAATTACTCCATCATTTAGTCCTTCAACATTGATTATTGTGGTATCTATTTTGCTCAGTTTCCAAATAAAATAATATAAAACAAATGAATGAAAAAGAAGAAAGGGACAATTTGCTGCATGTCATCCGCTCTCTCTCTCTCCTCCACCTTTCTTTTCTCTCTGGACTGTCGCTGTCAGATAAAGCGAATATGTCAAAAACCCATCTCAATCTTACCTTTAAACAGTAAAAGTGCTGCTCCTCAACTTCTAGTGATACTCAGTCATAACACTCTGTCAAAATGGGAAAAAACACTGTTGAAATGTCCCTGAGGAGTGGAATCCCTGTGGCATGACCATTATATATGACCCAGCCATGAAGGAGGAGACATGTGTAGGGATTGAGAATGAATGGGTGGAGAGGGAGGATGAGTGAACAGAGGACAGGTAAGACAGAGAGAGTGAGGCGGTAATGAGCAGGTAAACTTTCACTGCAGGTCAGGGATCACACAGGGAAAGTTGTGCTTTAAGGTTTGAGGAACTCCTTGATCACGCAGTATTTTCTTACCTTAAAGGTGAAGTGATAACAGGTCAGTCTCTAATCACAGTAAATCTCTGTGTTATCACCAGGCCTTATTACCACCAAAACATGCATGGTCACATGAAAATCAAAATTCTGCAGCATCATGCACAAGTCAACACATTGCTTCTAGAGAACTGTTGAGGAAACCTTTTTGAAAATTACAAGTATACTTCTGAGCTCAGGTAATTTAAACCTGATATATCTCTGTTGTATTGCTGGGCAACTTTCTCCAGGTGAAACTGAGATTATTTGGTGGACTAAATGTGGCCACTAAGTATGATTTTCCGACATGTTGCATCTTGTACACACATGCACACCAAACTTTCATTCACAATGATTTAACATGTTGAGCACCATGAATGTGTCACAGGAATCATCACAAACACAGTAATTGCCACATTACAAAGACCATAATGATCATTTGACGGCTGGCGACATCATGTCACTTTCCTCTGAAGGTAGAAAACAAAGCTAATAGTTCATTTGATTTTGTTTTGAAATTATCATTCTTTTCTTTCTTGGTTATTTTCAGGAGAGTTAATTTGACAACAAGCAGATGACTGTTTCCACACAGGAATTATTTGTAAACTGCTGAATCACTCAACTTCTACAACATCTCTGGATGTTTCAGATGTAAGGTGCAGGTGTTTTGCTGCCCCATTTATAGATTGTGACTAACAGGCTGGTAAGCCACAGGATAAACAGGGTTTAGGAAGACTCTATAGGAGGCCCTGATAATGGTTGCAGATGTGGCAGTCATTAAGTATTGTGGAGATAATAGCTGTTTACCAGACAGGGAGCACCATCTTTAAGCAGTGTCATAAAGACCAGTGGTTTCCACTCTGTTAATGTCTTTATAAAGAAACAATAACACCATAAAAACATGATTTTGTGGTTTGTGTCTCCACTGTTTCTGAACATATGTACCAGCAATTCTTTCACAACACAGGACACCATAGCAAACAATTATTACCGACATCTCTGGTACATTTATTACAGATGAGTGATGCTCATCTTCAGAGTGACTCAACACAATGGAGGTCAATGGTCATTATTAAAACAAAAGCATCACATCAACCAAGTACACTACTATAGTGTCAAGAGGTTCAACACGGTGTTTACAACAAGTTTACTTTAACTCTTTCTCCAATACAGATTTTAATTTAATCTCTAAACTTTTAATGCACAAAATATATTTTCACAATTTCTCCTTTAGCACTTTTAAACATTAAGATTAAACAGGATCTGTGAAGCAACATCATCTTAAAATAAATGAAAATTCTACATCTTGTGAGTAATTCTCAAATTTTTTCTTTAATTCAGCATTGTGTATTCTCAGCAGAGTACTAAGATATTTTACTGAAGTATAAATGCTAACAATAAACTGAGTGTAATGAACAGATGAAATGCACAGTATAATATTGAGGTTGTACAGTACTTGAGTGTTTCCATTTTCTGCAATTTAGTTCCTTTACCCTAAATTTCCGTAAATATTATACTTTCTACACAATATTTATCTGACAGCTACAAGTTAGTTTGCATATTTTGCAAGTTATTTTTCATTCAAAACATATGATGCATTTCTAAAGCTGATGCCCTGTTCATCAAAATGATCTCCCTTTCATCAAATAATTTTATTCTGGAACTGATTCGTTGTCAGTGTAATATGACTATTTCAGCATGTTCTCTATGCAAACTTTTCATAAATTGATTTAAGTTCAAAACCAGTTGAAATAGTCTCACTGCACTGCAGAATAAGGTTTTTAAGACACAACTAAACACTATTATAAAGTAGTTTAAGATAGCTAAACCTAAACTGCTTACACACTAATACATCAGTAATAATAATCATATAATACAATTTTGTTGCTTTAGGTATATTTTTCAGATTATACTTACATTAGTCGGATTTTGAATACAAGGCTTTCACTAATAGAAGGCTATTTGTGTTTTTGTATTACTACTTTTAAAGTAGGGAGTCTAAATACTTCCATTTCTACACTCACTGGCCTCTTTATTAGATACACCTTGCTAATAGCAAGTTGGACCCCTTTTGCCTTCAGAACTGTGTTAATTCTTCTGGCATACTTTCAACAAGGTCTTAGAAACATTCCTCTTTGGTCCATATTGACATGACAGCATCACGCAGTTGCTGCATATTTGTCGGCTACACATCTACAGCCTCAGCTGTACTTTAGTACTTTAGTTTAGTGCTAATTTGGACATGTTAACATGTTTAGAAAAGGTGAAATGAAAACCAAGGAGACTTTTGGTTTGGTGGTCAGTATGTCATGTAAATGTCATGCCTGGTTAACATTTGGCCACAATTGTGATTATTCCGATGAAAGAAATAGTGAAGTATCACAAAGACATACCTTTGCTATTACCATGGACTTAAAGTGATGTTTATTTGCACATTTTGTCTGTTTGATCCAGATAGAAGCTATAGACATAAAGAGGCTATCAGTTTTCAGCACGACATCTGTATGCTCTGCTGTCCAGTCTTTCTGGCCATGTAAAATCTGATTTCAGGTCTGTTAACATTGTACATTATATGATTGACACACAGTTGAAAACTGGGACATTTCCGGGTACAGCTCCAGACGGGGACAGGCCACCAAAACAGACGACTGTCCCCGGAAAACAGAGACATCTGGACATCTGGTTAGCATATGCAGCCCCAAGCAAGGGGTAGCACATACAGTGAAAAAAGACAAGAATTTTTAAATGGACTGTTTTCCTTTATCTGAATGCTTGAGAATCTTGTTTTTTACTTTGCGCAGTGCTGTTTTAGTGCTTTTTTGATAGAAGTCTGAAATTTATCAAAGACATTATGTTCCTCAACCAGTTGGGGAAACTGATAGGCGGCAACTTTTTCTAGAAATCAAAGGAAGTTTGGAAATGGGTCAGTTGTTAACTAAAAGGGTGGTATCTAGGGAGGGATTTTGAGTAAAGTGAAGAAACTGGCTGTCTTAAAATAGTCTGAGATGCTGCCAGAAGTGAGTAATTGATCGACAATAGAGAGAAGACGGGGAACAATGACAGGCAATGACCTCTGTCAGACATTTAGTAGGAATTATATCAGTAGGGCAGGATGATGGATGCACATGAGAAAAATATAAGAGAGATTGTGAAAGGTAATAGGGGTGAACTTCAGTACAGGGAAGGTGACTTGATCAGAGTGATAAATTCCATGGATGAAATGTGAACTGAAACCACTGAAATTTATCAGGAGGTAGCAGCAAAACCAGAATGGGCACGATTCGGAAGTTGGTTAACAGTGTTGAAACCAAAACCTAGGGTTATACTTGTTATTGTTGATCAGGGCAGAGAAATATGCTGCTCTTGCATATTTTATGAGTTGGTTGAGCATGGTTAGTAGCTCCTTCATGTGATGTTAGTGTTCTAGGCAGTTTGTTTTTTTTCCATCTATGCTCAACCTTTTTATGATCTCTTCTGTGATGCTGAATGGAATCATTTATCCAATGGGATGGATTGACAATTGGGGATAGTCAGGTTGTAACTGTATCAAGAGCTAATGAGCACCATTCATCATTCATATCAGAAATCTTAAGAATAGTCATGGACATATCACTGAAGATAACTTCAGTGAGCTATTTTCCTCAATTATCACCTCTGGAAAATAAAAAATGTCTGAGTCTGCCTACCTACCACCTTCCTCACCACTCGGGCTTGGCTACACCACAGCCATCGTTAATGTTCTTCTCCTGCTGTGAAAAAGACTTATCATGACTTTAATTCATCTGGTACACAGCAGCAGTAACAAAGCTATTTGCACTTGACACAAAATTACATTACACTAGAATATAAAGCTATGTTAAGTAAATTAACAATTCACCAGAGCCTCCTTCACTGTAATTAATCTGTTGAACTGGATGGAGAAAGGTAAGCCAAAGCAGCCTTTTTTCAGCCTCCTGCTGCTGGTCGTCATTATCCTCAGTGCACAATCTGTAGCCATGGGTCTGAATTTATGTCACAAAAACAAACCACTGCTGGCTGGATTCTGTTTGTAACACGAAAGCAGTTCATGGAATATAAAGAATCGTCTACAGTATTAAAACTAATACTTTGTCAAGCATCATGTTTTTAGTGATGGTTCTGCTTCTACAACTGCCCAAAATTGTTACAGAGTAAATTGGTGCTTGTTTATAAAGGACTGAGAACATTTTGTTTTTAGTCAAACCAAGATTTAGTTTAATCAGCTTTGTAGTTTCCTCTTTATTTGGAATAGCTATGTGATTATATACAAACACACAAAAAATAATATGCGTGTATCCACAAATTATAGACAAAAATGAAATAAAACCAAAACCATGAAAAAAAAGTTTTCTTCCCCTGTATGTCTTCAGGCTGAGCTGGGATGAGAGCCAGAGAATCTGCAGGACTCGAGGAGAATCTCTGGCTTTTGCTACCAGCAAAAAGGGTTCAGGTGGATCTGATTCATTCACTAACCATGAAGTATAATCATGCAGTTAATAAAACAGTAATAACTTGCACAATATATTTTGTCAATGGTGGTCTAGAATTTTTTGTTTCCAAAAAACAACAAAACAAACAGTTTTTCTGTATTTTACCTAAGTCATGTGACATAAGTCTATGGAATGGTTGCAGATTGTGGAGGTTATCCAACAAAATTATTTCATTAGGTTTAGGAAGTGATTGTGGTTTGGGCTAATATAACTATGTTATGTAAGTAACATGACATAAATGATGAAAGTTATGTGACTTCATTCAACTACAAAACATTATTAATTTAATTTTTAATAAGCCAACCTCCTACTTGGTGCACTCTGGTCTCAGACCTCGGTTTCCTGTGTGAAAGTTTACTACGTCAAAAAAAACAAAATTCAAGCTCAATAACATTTCAACTAATTTCTCTTTCCACTTCAGTACTACCCAGCAAAGAAGGATGAAGCTTCTAAGATGATAGTTTTATAAGCGGTGTATGTTAGGGTTAGGAAGTTGCCTAACGTGTATTCTAATCAGTTATGCCTGTGAGCACTTTTAAGCACCAATCAGGGTACTTCTAATAGGCCTATACTGTATGATTTCTTATACTGCTGTCTGACTTTTTCACAACTGAAGGGATACATATTTTTAAACTGCTATAAAATTAACACACACTTTTCTATAGCATAATACTGCAGGAGTAATTACACTGTTGACTATATAGACAGTTTGAGTCAAAAGACTTGTAATTTCACAAGTTTGCTCATTGACACTCATCAACACTTTACATCTGCTTAATATATTCTGGACTCTAAGAGCATGTAAGGCCTCACAGAATGCACTTCAAGCTCAAGCAGAATCTTTTCCTAGACATACTTAATGTGGTCCTCCTCCAGATCCAGATCCCCCATCTCCAAACCCAAAGCGCTGTGGTGAACAGTCTGACAGCGACTCTGAGACCTCCTGTTTGTTGGTCTGAGTTTGGGGGTTCCAGGGAACAACTCCTTTATCGTGGCACTCTTCTTCTCTTTTTCATTGTCTTTGGAGGAATCTTTGATGCGATTCTGCTTCGTATTGAACATCAGATCATTTCTGTCCTCAACCCTGCAAAGATGATAGAGTGAAAAGTAGTCGCATCAGAGAAAATACTCGCACTATTTAAACTTTCATCATGATGGTTAAAGCCCATTCATATACTTCTGCACCGAATCTATGGCATTGGCACACTGTAGCCTAGGCATAGCATACGCATAGCCTATGCATAGCTGCGTACCCTATGCAATAGCCTGACGTGCACCTCCCCAAAAATGTACCTACACGGTGCGGTGACACATACCAAAAGAACTATGGTTGGTGGGCTTGGTAGTATCATATGTCCTCCAAGCCCCCAGTAAGAGCCCTGCATGTGCAATTATCATTTTATCACCATTCACGTTAGCAGGGAGCTAACTGGAAGTTACAGACGTAATTAGCCTAAAAGGGGCATTCCCACAATTTAGTACTGTACTTCCCTAAAGTTGGAGGATTTAGAGCAGAATAAACAAATGAACAAAGAAAACATGGAAGCAGCAGAAGCCAAGATGTCCTGACTTTGAGTGTCTATCTCAAGTTACATTTCCCATAATGCAGCTTGGTCGCATCCTTTGATGGACCTTCCACGCCATCCAAATACCAACCATTTTTATTCCAAGGTCAACAAATATCAACGTTTGGCGCAGGCTTTGCATCAGGCTTCCACTAATTCCAGTCTAACCCATCCACATCAGGTGACGATAGTCGACAGAACGATTAACCCAAACTATGGGTTTGTTAAGTTACTATTTCTTATACCTAGCCAAATAATTTTGGCACCTTATCCTAAACAAACTGCTCTCATTCACAACTTTAACCACGTGTTAAAATGGCCTCTCATATTGATGCTATAGGGTGCCTTGGGAAAAATCTATTGAAAAAGAGATTTTTAATCTCAATTAATTTTTTTCTGATTACATAAAGGTATAATAACAAAAACTGTTTACACGAGTTATAGGATTATTTTCCCCTATGAGTAATAAACTAATCTTTACTTGTTTACTTGTTGGAATGCCCCTTTAATTTGTCTCTTGATAACCCACATGATATAGTGTGTGTAAAGCTGTAGTCCATATGTAGTTAGGGAGGTGTGATAATTATAGCGCAAGATCTGCAAGAGGGAGAGTTGTGCTTGTTACTCACAGCACAACATGACTTGTGGCTGAAGTGCATTAAAGACTACTTAGGTTGTGGTCAGTGGACAAACTTCCTGTATGATTATTTTTAGCAATAATAGTAACCCTAAAAAAAGTTTCAACTGTTGATCTCAGTGAAATGTTAAGATACTAGTTATTTACATTTTTGCAATTTAAGGGTGTTTCTTCTTTGGAGGCCCTCAAAACCTTTTTCCCTCAGTCCTACATAGAGAATTTTGTTTATGTTTTTTCATGTCAGTGTTTCCTTTTGTGTTTTTCTCAATGACTTGAAGTGGTCGGGACTGTGTCATGGATGTCTGTGCACCAATCAGGATTTTATTATTTATAATATTTATTTATTTACATTTGAATCAAAATCTTATGACAGTTGGTGGGAGAGTTACTTGTATAGCGCCTTTCTAGAGTCCTGACCACTCACTACCTCACAGTCACCCATTGACACATTGAGGAAGTCGCCTCATTTATTCATTTCATTTATTCACTTAGCTGACGCTAAATGAATAGCTTTATCCAAAGCGACATAGAGGGACTATATTACAATTATGATATCTGGATCTGTGGTTGGGAGTCTCCTGCTGCCCCAGTGTTCCTGCTCGACGCCCTCTGCTTCAGTTGCAACTGCTGTTACTAGTCCTATTGCTATTATTACTGTTATTATTATCATTAACATTATTATAAATATCTGTACCATTTTTCATTCAGTCTATAGCAACATTACCTTTACTGTCTAGGCTGCCTCCCTCTGTTCTCTCTTTCTGTCATTCTCTCTCTTGCCCTCTCTCTCTCTCTCTCTCTCCCCCTCACCCCCAACCGGTCGAGGCAGATGGCCGCCCACCCTGAGCCACAGTTCTGCTCAAGGTTTCTGCCTCTTAAAAGGAAGTTTTTCCTTGCCTGTGTTGCCTAGTGCTTGCTCTTGGTGGGAATTGTTGGGCTTCTGTAAGTAACTTTGAGTATGGTCTAGACCTGCTCTTAATGAAAAGCGCTGTGAGATAACTGTTGTTGTGATTTGGCGCTATATAAATAAATTGAAATTGAAATATCTGTCGGAGGTCGCACGCCTTTTGGAGCAACTAGGGGTTAAGTATCTTGCTCAGGTGGATGGGTCACAGTGGGGGACTGAACCCAGGTCTTTCACACCAAAGGCAGGTGTCTTATCTATTGCGCCACCACCACCCATGCCTCAGCAGAACAGAAATGAACATTCACCCACATTCACTCACCAATGGTACTGCAATCGGGAGCAATTTCTTTGACATACACACTGGAGGGGCTGATGGATTGAACCCGATCTTCCGATTAGCAGGGTAACTCACGTTACCTCCTAAGCCACAGCAGCACATGTTTGCTTATATTGCTACCGTCAATAAAATCTGATCAGATCACACCCACACAGTCCTGAAGAAGCTTAATTCATAAATTAATAACTAAGTATATTTTCTTTATGTTTTATCATTCATGATGAATATTTATATATTTGATCTGAAACTTCTTTAGTGGCTTTAAAGCCTCTGTTTATGTTCCTGTTACAGCAGTACTGTCTTACCTAAGATACCAGCACTCCTTCAGACCATAGTTGAGCCCATACAACCCAAGCCGAGGCCACAGGAAGCGGGGCATCCTCCTTTCCAGCATTAAAGTTGTGGCTACCACCTATACAACATTATTACAGCTATAACCATGACACAGTAATTGGAGACAGGGATATAATCATGAGGTGTTTTGTGCATTTATGTTTGTGTCTTTAGATGCATTCCTTTATTGTCCCTATGTGTGTTACCTGAGTCCACCACAGCTCTTTTCTCTCCTCAGCCACCCTTTCTTGTGTGTCACCCATCATGGCTGACAATAGTTCTAGCAGAAAGAGGCAGCAGACCACAGACAAGGTGGAGTGGAGCACATGGACGATCGGAGGGGTAGTGAAGGAGTGGTCCACAGGCATATCTATGAGGCCCATGCTGAGCTCATACAGGGAGAAGAGGGTGATGGGGAAGGTGCGATATTGGGGAAGGGATGTAGGATCTTGGGTCATATACACGACCCACAGAGCTGAGAAGAAACAATTTTAAAAAGTATGTGAGGGAACAGAAAACTCAGAATCATCTTATTTCAAGAATTTCTTATCCTACAAGATGGTGAGGATTAAAGACTTGATTGTACTTCAATCAGAATATAGCCTACTTACCGGTGGAAAAACCAGTGAGCATAATGAAACTCAGCCACATGAACTTTGTCAAGTCTCCAAAAATAATCTAGGGGGAAATAAAACACACGGTAGGTCAGTCTACAAACACAAACAGGAGAACCTCAAAAACCAAAACAATTAAATTAGAGCATGTTAACGCGTTAAATAATTAACAATAATTTACATTTTTTTATCACACGTTAACGCAGTTCTTAAAAATTATTATTTTGAAAGTCCAGTGCTCACTGGCTCTGAATCCACATCGGCCTACAGTCAAACCATAACTCACAGGAAAGGAAGTCCGGATAAGTATTCAGATTCTGGAAACTCACAGACAGCAAGGATAAATCTCTGTTCCAATGATTTGTGCTGTGCGTCGCTTACAAAAAGTTCAAGACAATTATACTTCAGCAGCAGGCGGGCATGTGAGTGAGGCGAGCACGACCGAGACTGTTTCACGTTTGTCGCTACACCTTGTGCTCAACCACTTCGCCTCACTGTAACAGGGACCCCTGCTACTGAACATAGACTGTTTCTGCTGATCCCTGATAAAAGAAAAATGTTTCTGCTGATACCTGCTCAGAAAAACATCTCATTAAACTGGACTTTGATGGCAGCTTGTTTTAACAAATTAAAAAGTAATTCCCTGGCTGGTAGCAAATAGCTTTGGTTTAATATTTGATTTGATTACATTAATGTTTAAGTTGAGATTTACAAGAAATATTTTATTGCTACTGTGTAAAGGGAATACTGCTGGTAAAAAGCACCTATTTGTTTAAAGAGTTTGCAAACCACATTATTGCACTTTTGTGTATATAGCAGCACATTTAAATCAAAAGTGTGCAATACACTACTTTAGAATTCATTTTTCGCGTATCAATACGATTACTTGCGATTAATCGCAAAAAAATCATGCAATTTATTGTGATTCAAAATTTTAATCGTTGCCCAGCACTGAATTAAATACATCTCTTTCAAAACATTTCTATATATGAACAAACTTCTATTTCTGAGCTCCTTTGGCATACATAACAGTGTGTATAACATGCAGCACTGAGTCCAGGCTGAGCTGAGTCCTACCTTCTGTATCAAGATGACATGAGGGCCGAGTGTTTCAAAACCTCGGGCGAAGTACATGATGTTGCACCAGCCAAGAACTAAAGACACCGCCATTACCTCTCTCTCTCCATGCACCTCGCAGATTCTGAACACCAACAGCAGCACCACCAAGCATGCATAGGTGATACTGGTCAAAACAACAGCAGAAAGGTTAAAAGGTATTTCAGATCCGTATGCTTTATTTTACTTCTTAGAAGTATTTCTACTTACAGAATAACATGAAAGGGGCCTCCTAGTGCTGTCTGACCAAAATAGCGCTTTGCTCCCACTCTTAGTATACCAGGGATCTGTTGCGAAGGATAGTACAGTAGGATGTGGCAGTGCTATAGACTCTATTACCATACAGTGTTTAAGATGTTGTTTCATAAATTCACCTCCAGCAACAGGATGAGAAAAGCTCCCACAACGCTGATGATCTCACCCACCAGCCGTAGGTTGTCATCATATGTCACATAACTCTCCTGAGGCATGGAGAAAAAAAATTGATATGTTATTGAACTGTATGGATATTCAAGTGCACAGTTTGATATTTACAAACTTTACTATAGCCATAGCAACAATACATATGAACAGATTAAGTACAACTATTAGCTAAAACCCCTGCTTTAGTTTTATGGTATTTGTTTGATAAGAGTTTGGTTTTACATCTTTATCATTATTTATTTAAACTGCACATTGGTTCTCTGTCCCCAAAACAATTTAAAGTAAAATGCCTCTTAAGGTTCAGTGATGTATGAATATTTGTCTCCTCCTTCTGACAGTGAGAGTAAATTACACAACACTGTTCACATGTGCTTCTGATATATAAGCTCTGCCTTCTGAGTTGCTGCTGTCGATATGGTTGCTACCCCCCTTCAAGTCAGGCAAACCGTTTATTGCTGGTTTGTATAAAACACATCACTACCGGTGCATTGGAACATCTCCAGACACCAGAGAGTTAACAACTCTGGTATACTGCTAAGACAGAGAGATTTATCTGGTGGTGATAGGCTTAATCTGCATTGTATTGTATTTGTTTGACAAGGGTTTGAATGTAACCGACAATCATTTTATAATCCGGTGTTACAGGACAATGGTGTTGTTTGTTTGCCACTTCACCACCTTAATAAAGTTGAAATCAAATAACTTAGTTATATACAGCTGCAGTTGATGAAAGTCTCGGATGCAGTTCCAGCTCCTCTGAGCTGTTCACAAGACAATTTGCGAAAAGCTGTGATTGAGGGCAGTGCTGTTGCTGTACCTGGCAGTAATACAGCCAGTCAGGATGCTCTTCCTAGTGATAGTATAGAACAATGTAAGAATGTGAAGGTTCATTTCAAACTTCTCCAGCCTTATCAAGAGCTGCCTCAAGCTGGTGAGCCTTCTTTACAACAGCCTCTGTGTGGATGGACCATGTAAGGAGTTCAGTGTTCCTAGTGAACACCTAGGAACTTGAAACTGCTGACTTTCTCTAATGATGGTCCATTGATTATGATAGTTTTGTCCTCTGAAGTCCTATATGAGCTCCTTGGTCTTACTGACACTGGGGGAGAAGTTGTGCTCCTTGCACCAGCGTTTCCGAGTGTGCACCTCCTCTCTGCAGGCTGTTTCAGTATTGTCAGTAATCAGACCAACTACGGTCATATCGTTAGCAAACTAAATTAGGGCATTGGAGCCATGAGTTGCCACACAGTCTTGTGTACACGGAATACAGGAATGGGTTGAGAACACATCCCTGCGGAGCTCCAGTGTTGAGGGTCACTGATGGTGCTGCCAAGTCTAAATACCTGGTTGAAAGGAAGTCAAGATCCCAGCTGTTTAAGCCTAGGGTCCAGAGCTTCACATCTACCTTGGAGGCCACTATGGTATTGAGCACTGAGCGGTACGCAATCTGCAATGGGTCTAGTGAGGCAGGCAGCACAGAGCAGATGTATTCTCTAACTAGCCTTTGATGGAGGTCAGAGAAATAACACACCAAAGACAAGGAGAAGGAGAGGTTGAAAATGTCTGTAACAACACCAGCCAATTGGTTTGCACACACTGTAATAACACGACCCAGAATTTCGTTTGGACCTGTGAGGACGCCAGGACGGCCATGGTTGCAGTTCCCTCCTCTTCATCCTGTACATCCTTCCTCTTGAACAAATTCTCTGCCGCCATGGCCTCCATTTTCACAGCTATGCTGATGACACTCAACTTTACCTCTCCTCTAAAACCATCAGCTCTTATGTCGCCGTCTTCAACCAGGTCCACAACCTTGGAATCATCCTTGACCCCACCTCTTGATCCTACCACACATCAACCGGGTCACAAAAACTGCATTCATCCACCTCAAACCTCCCTGTCCTTTACTGCTGCAGAAATGCTCATCCTGCAATTGCATCCTCTACGGTCCACCTAACAAAACATCAATAGGTCTATCAATACGCTGCCTGCACCTCCACGCGTCGCCAAGATCACATCACCCCTGTCCGTCACAACCTATGGCTCCCTGTGAAATACAGGATTCGCTTAAATTACTTCCCAACACCTACAGTCATGTATAGGACAAACATAACACAGCCATATTGTTACTGAAACGTTACGATATTGTATACGTATATACATATGTGTGTGTTTGTGTGTGTAAACAATATAATAACGTGTGTGTGTGTGTGTTGTGTGTGTGTGTGTGCCGGCGGTGTGAATCTGTATCTGTGAATCGGAGTAATAAGTAGCCTACAAAGTAGCATGACAGTGAACAAGTATAGTATAATTTGACTTAAAGCCCCCTTCCAGTCAGTTTTAACTTCCGTTTTTGGTTAACGTTCTTTCTCAAACAGAGAATGGGGGTGTGGTTAATAGTCGGACGTAATCAATTATGACAACCAAAAACTGATCGGCTGGAGTGTTTACTAACGATATGCTGTGTTAACATCACTACACTGTAAAGTTGAGCACACTTACTGTCTGACAGGAGTAGCTATTACTTACCCATGTCAGAAACTAATGTGCGCGTATCAGCTGTTATCTCTCATACAGTCGATGGTCCTGTCACGCACTGCATACGATAACTGCCAGTACGTTTGATGGAGCGCTTACTTTACCGCGGGTGTGTGTGTGTGTGTAGGGGCGCTCCGCCGATGCATTGGTAAAACGGCCGTCAGTAAAAATGCATGTTGCAGACTGTATATAAGACGGTGGCTCATAACGGTGTTATGGTTTGATGCTCTGACCTAACGAGGCGTGACATTTTTTTAACTAGGCATGACAGTGCGCCGGCGTTTGCAGAATGACGTATGACTTATGGAATTACTATGTCACTCCCCGTTTTAACAACTAAGCAACTTTTGCAACTTTGAGCACAAAATTAAGCTATTTGTCAAAAATATATATGTGAATGCGAAGTATGTATGTTATCAACATTGTAAGGAAGTGACTCAGAAAAATATGAAACATCATAGAAATGTCAAAATACACTGGAGGGGGACTTAAATATATAGTAAATATATTTAGGCTATATTCCATCCCTATTTATGGCCTGCATTACAACATTTAATAGTTTTATCTGGTCACACTGAAATATCAAATTAATGCCATGTATTTATAACTTAAACACACTTTGAATGTTTTTTGAATTCGGATGGTTTTGTCCATGTCTGACGTTGTGTAGTTCTCCGGAGCGTCCTTTAGAGGGCGAAATACACAACACAGTGTGAAGGTTCCGATGTACAGGAGATACAGTAACAGCAGCAGCCTAACAGAACAGAAACAAAACAGAAAAAACATTGTTAAATAAGATATGTGTACAGTTCAGAAATTTTACCACAGACACTGACATAATTTTTACCTGAAGTAATGTTTTCCATACAGGTTCCACTTCAGACTAACCAGCTGCTTCACGGGGGTCACCAGCAATATTTCTCTTGACTGGAGAACAAAACATACAATTAGCAGCAACAGCATCACATCATTGTCATTATTTCTAACCAAACAGTCTGTGAGTTAATCAAAATACAGTATATTGTACACTATATAATATTCTTGTATTGTACCTCTCTCTTGTGACTGCCCACAATGAGGTCCAGTACTGATTTGTTGTCATTCCATGAGTCAATCTCAGTCAGATCATAAAGGTTAGAGGACAATGGGCCCAGAGTCCACTGGTCTACATGCCTTTTATTAACCAGGTGCTCAAAGACCTGAGATACACAGAGGAAATCACTGCGCTGAGGATAGGATTAGTAAAATAATCTGTTCCATCTTTCATGTTGGGTTTTCACCCTGTGAAACCCTTCACTCACCTCAACGTTGCCTTCTTTGGCAGCCAGTTTAAAAGGTGTAAGGCCTCTGTAGTTGGGCACCATGTCGAGTGACACTGACTGGTCCAGCTCTGCATCGCGTGACATAATCAGGTCAATGGTCTGGCATACAGTCACCTTGTTTGGCTGCAGAACCAAAATGTGAAGCACTGTGTTACCTAGACAGAAAAACAGGGAATATAAGGAGAGAAAAAAAGAATGCATGGACAAGAGACGATAGGGGCAAGTAGGGAAAACAGAAGGCTATTAAAAAATTTAAACATCAGACTGATACACAGATATAAAAATTATGTACTCCTCTCCAACACACCTACAAGAAGAAGTATTTCATACCACGGTAATCCTGGTCCCTGGTACTGGCCCCTGCATCAATTACCATGGAGATAATGTTCTCATTCCCAGTACATGCAGCAAAAGACAGGATGTGCTCACCTGTTGACCAAGTGTACAATTTAAAAAATTTCATGTTTTGTGTCATTTAGCATAAAAACAGACATATTTTTTCGGCAAATGATTTGTTCCAACACAACATTTTTTACATACATATATCTTACACATTCATTAGAATCAATTTGGGGTTGTCTGCTACAGCCATCCGATACAATTTACTGAAAGCTAGCTGACTTACCATAGTACATGAGTCCTCCTAACCTCTTCTTGAAGTACAGACCTGTGACTCGAGGTCTAGCCACATCACCGCCACGACTAATCAGATGATGAACCAGATTGATGTTCTGATTCACTACAGCAATGTGGAGAGGAGTTACACCTGAGAGAGAGAAGAGACTTTCACCAGTTTATTTGAACTGTTTCCCCCATTAAATTTATGAGCAAAATGAGTATTTGTATGTATGTGTAACCAGTGGTAAAAGTATTCAACTCATTTACTTAAAAAAGTAGCGATATTACACAACACTACAGTAACTATGGCTGTCAGATAAGTTTAAAGTAGAACAAAATGAAAATACTTAAGTGCTAGTAATTAAATACTGTAATGTCCTTAATGTCCTTAGTTACTTTTCACCACTGGCTGTAACCCATCCTTGCATGTTGTCATGGAATTACTTTAAATAAATGATTAAATAAATGAGCAATAATCTATGACAAAAATAAATAAAAAAGATGACAAATTAATGTTATGAAAGAGTCTGTCCAGTTTGACAGTTTGAGAGTTTTAATTTACTTTTGATTTCACAGAAATACCCAGTAAAATTTGGGTAACTGTTAATTTGCATTAATGTATGCAAAATAATATGTTAGCAATTAAGTCAATGTTATATTTATCATGTTATTTGTTGGTTATGATGCTGTCACTAAAAACCTCACAAATTAGTTTAATTACTTGTCCTGTAATATGCATTTTGTAAATGGATATTTTTAGGTGAGCCCAAACTTTACATGCAGACTATGTAATCCATCTTAACTCTTAAATGTAACTATTCACATCAAATAGGCTGACCAAACTTCCTCTTTTTCCCAGGCATGTTCTCCTTTTTTCCCGCCCAAAATGTGTGGGACAGACAGAAAATAGTTTTATTGTTGAATCTCAACTAATAAGCTGATGAAATGTTACAGACATAAGCCAAGTGCAACCTATAAATATATTAGTATTTTACTAACATTAAACTTTTCATTTATTATTATATTATACTAATACAGACATTTATATTAGTTACTCCTCCAGGTGGATTGTGCTTTTACGGTAGACAGATGCAGATTTAGCCAGATATGCAAGTATTTGCTTCTTTTGCTGCCTCTCTCCTTGAGAGCAACACATTCCACTTGTTATGTTTTACTAAAATTATTGTTGTAATATAAATTGTGTGTGTGTGTGTGTGTGTGTGTGTGTGTGTGTGTGTGTGTGTGTGTGTGTGTGTGTTGTGTGCGCGTGAAGCAGAATGCATGACCTGCAAAGCTGGCATATACGTGTAATAAAACTGAAATTACATGATGTGTGTTTGTGCTTGTTTCTGTGTCTGGGAGTTAATGTGTGTCAACCTTGGAAGAGCTCAGAGGTCATGGGCTCGTTGATGAGGTCAGGAGCTCCGTCCATCAGAGCCACAGCAGCCTCCAGGTTATCGTTTATCACAGCAACATGAAGAGCTGTCTCACCAAGAGCACCTGAGTGAGAGTATTACAATTTCACAGAGTCTAATTGGCAATGCACTATCCTGAAATAAGTTTAAGTTTACAGTTCAGCCTTACCTCTCTCTAATATATCAGTGGACGCACAACTTAGAATTTTCTTGATACAACCAACATTGTTCTCTTTAGCCGCATAGAAGAGAGGACTGTCATTTATACTGAGGCAAGAAGAACAGAAGAAAACAATTGATACATTTACAGGTTACAGGTTAAGCTCTACACCATAATTAATTTAAACATAATCTAATTTACTGTAGAAAGAAGTGGAAAACGGCATCTTCTATGAGTTTCTTACTATTTGGTGTAGGGCAGAAAATTCTCATCCAATATCTCATTCCATCCTTCGTTGTTTTGAAGGCAAACCCTCAGTTGGCTCCACCAACGGCTGAGCTTGCTCGGAGCAGATTTGGCTGGACACAGAGTCATTGACACCTGATGTTCGACTGGAAGAAAGAAGCGTAAGGTGAGATCAACGTAAAAGAATGCACAGAAAGCATACCAGTGAATTTTAAAAAAAAAACATTAAGTCAATTACTCCTTCAATTAGGCCTTCAACCTGGATTAGTTTCGCAACTATATTGTTAAATTGTATTGTTTTCACAATAAAAACACTGTAAAACACATTAACAAAAAAGAAGAAAGTATCCCAATCTTACCCTTAAACAGTAAAAGGGAGAAGTGAAATCCCTTTTGGCATGACCATCATATATAACCCAGCTATGAAGGAGGAGACATGTGCAAGGATTGGGAATGGGTGGAGAGGGAGAATGAGTAAATACAGGACAGTTAGGACAGAGACATTGAGGCGGTAATGAGCAGCTAGACTTTCACTGCAGGTCACGAATCCCAAAGGGAAGGTTGTGCTTTAAGGTTCGACTCACCGTTGGGCGAGGGACACATTTGTAGCACTGATCTGAAATGATTGGTTGTATTGTGTCACCTTAAATGTGAAGTGAAAATGAACTAGTCCCTAATCCCAGTATATCTTCGTGTTATCAACAGTTCTATCTGCATTTCACAAACTAACCCTAAAACCTGTATTGCCAGTATGAATATTCTGCAACACCATGACAGTCATTGCATTAGGGTCATTGTTTCTAGTGAACCATGAAGTAAACCTGTTGAAAATTGCAAGGATGTAAGTCTGAGCCCGGGTTTGTAATTCAAACCTGATTAAGGCATGATTGTCCAAATTGCATTATTTCAATTCTTGCATTGCTGGGTAAATTTCTCCAGGTGAAACTGGAATTATTTGGTGCAATAAATGTGGCCATGATGTATGATTTTGCAACATGTTGCATATTGTACACAATTGATTTAACATGTTCAGCACCATTGATGTGTCAACAGGAATGACACAAACGCGGCCACATTTCAAAGACCATAATGATTGTAATGAGGTTGGCCACATCATGTAACTTTACTTTGAAGGCAGATAACAAAGCTAATCGTACACACAATACACACAAAGGTACCTCTATCCATCCATCCATCGTCAACCGATTATCCTGCGTACAGGGTCGCGGGGGGGCTGGAGCCTATCCCAGCTGACATTGGGCGAAAGGCGGGGTACACCATGGACAGGTCGCCAGTCCATTGCAGGCACAAAGGAGCTTAATGATCATAATTAAAACAAAACCATTCCATCAACCAAGTAGACCACTATCATGTTAAGAGGCACATGTAATAAAATTGAAATTGCATGATGTGTTTGTGCTTGTTTCTTTGTGTGCGAGTTCATGTATGACCTTGGAAGAGCTCGGTGATCATGGGCTCGTTGATGAGTTCAGGAGCTCTGTCCATCAGAGCCACAGCAGCCTCCAGGATATCCTTGAAGTGTAGGAGTATTTCACCGTGTTCTATGCAAATCAGCAATATTCTATTTTTTCTATATATATAATTCTACACACAATGTGTTTGCATAAGATATGTTTTACCAAAACTAATTTCTATAATGTGTTTTAAACAGTTGAAATATTTTCAATACATGTAGTGGAGTGGAAAATTGAAATACATAAAGTATTTTAACATTGTACTTAAGTAGTACAATACTATATTCCTTTAACCACTGGATATTTTCTGTGTTTGGAAATGTGATGTTCTGGACAATAATTTAACATAAAGTTCTGAGGGTTTGAACAATGTTTGGCCACATGCCTGTGTAAAAATGACCCAGCAGTTTGACTTTGGGACAATGTGAAGACCAGTTATTATGCTGCAGCCTAATACATTAAAATGCAACACAGAGCTAGGGCGTCAGGCTGGCAGAATCATGTGGGAGTGTGCGTGTAATCTGTCAGTCCAGTTGGCTGTGATATCAGCAACAGCAGGACATGTGGGAAGCCAGTGAAACCAGTCCTCTAGTGACCATGACTGCTGCTGATCCCAGCAGATCCCAAACTGAGATTTTACAAAAACCTGCTGATCTGTGGATCCTGAACATTATGAAGGTTGGTACTTCAAGGTGAATGTTATGTTTTAATTTTTTTACTGCATGAACCTGTAAAATTGCAGTATGTTTTGTCTGTCTGTTTGTTGTCATCAGGCCCCTGTATCAGTCATACAACATAAATTTGCAAATTATTTAAATTTATTTATTAGGATAAACCTCTTGAGATTCACCATCTTGTTTTCGAGGGGGTCCTACTATATATTACAAGAATTACACCACAACAGTGACAAAATAAAGAAATGCAATTCTACATTTGTCAATGTACAGACATAAATGTAAATGCTCTGTATAGCACCTTTCTAGTATTTTTGACCATTCAAAGCACTTTTACACTACATCTGCATTCACACACTGAACCTAAGTGCTCAAACAGAAACTAACATTCACACACATTCATACACTGGTGGAACGGCCACCAGGGGCAATTCGGGGTCCAGCATCTTGCCCAAGGACACTTTGACATGGTGGGGATTGAACCGCCGATCTTCCGATTAACGGGAACCCGCTCTAACTCCTGAGCCCCAGTCGCCCAAACACACACAGACCCACACACACAGAGCAACAACAAAACAAACAACCTTTAAAAACAAAATTACAAAACGGAATACTTAAATATTAATTACAAAAAATCTAAAGAATGTCACAAACACTAGATGGTCAAAATGGTCAATACTAAATATGTCACTGAATGTGACTGGATCGCCAGATAATAATACGATTAATTTTTGTATAGACAATGTGACAGCACTCATTACATGACCAGTTCATCACAAGGTAAGAAGACAGGGTGTGCTTAAACATCCCAAATGATGCTATGGATCTAATATCAGCAGGTAAGTTATTCCAATCTGCTGGGGCATTAAACACATCCTCCAACTCTAAGTCATCTTTCATATAAATATTGTTGAATAAATATGAATGTTGTACTGACTGGTACAATAAAATATTTATCAATTTTTTAACACTATTTGCAAGTGTTAACTAAGTGGCACTAACTTGTACACAAATGTAAAAATTTACTGTAACCTGAGAGCAGCATGTCATTACTGAAATGTCTCAACAATCAATGGATGGGACTTTTGCACAGCATTCACAGTCCCCAGAGAACGAAGCCTACTGACTTTAGTGATCCTCTGACTTTTCCTGTAGTGCCACCATAAGGTTTTCAGTTTTGAGTGAAATGTCTCAACAGCTATCAACAAATTTGGTGCAGACATTCATGTTCTCCAGAAGATGTAGGCTACCTGCAAAACTAACAACATTCCCACCTGCTGAACTTTGTGTTTAGTGTTAGCTAACACGCTGATACACTAAAATAACACAGTGAACACAGTAAATATAAAATCTTCTATACATCAGCATGTTAGCATGGTAGTGTGCCATCATTAGCATTTAGCAGCCTCACAGAGCTGCTAGCATGAATGTATAGTCTTGTCTACCTTTTGTTGAATTTGGTGCATACATGAGGGCTGAGCTTTGTCTCTACATGATGGGTCACTTTAATTCAGTGTTAAGTAATCAGCACTAACTTTTACACCTTGGCTACATTACATATTGTTTTCCTGATTGTCTCTTTGCAAGTCATATTTTCATACTTATTGACTGAGATATTACTTTTTCTTTAAGTGAAGTGGCAGGTACAGTACTTGATTGATTAGGGTAGATATCACTTTATAAAATAAGACACAAATGCAATATTTTAAATAAAACCATATCATTTATTTTACAAATTTGCACAATTATGGAGTAGTGGAGAACACTCATACAAGTAAACACAGCTAATAATGTGTGTAGCCTGACACACTTGTCTCAAACACACACACACATGCACACACACATACACACAGCGTCATGTACAGCAGCTACCTGATGTACACATCAACACAGCCTCATATACAGCACACACACGTTACAGACACACAGGTAAATACTTACAAAGCATTTCGCCTCCTTCCTTCAAGTGTAAATCAGATCAGATTTTGTCCATCTTTCCCATTTCACACATTCACAATGCTTCAATGACTCAGTGCCTTTACTCTTGCAATCAAACAAAAAGAGGTGAAGTGTGAAATGTACATAAAGGTGGGTGCTGTTCGGTTCTGTCTTCATCACAGATGGATGTTTGTGTTTGCAGCTGAGGTGAAGATTGTAGTATTACAGTACATGAGCTCTGTTATCGCTAAGAGAGTAAGAGTGAGCTGTACAAACAGGGCTGTTCTCAAACCCTGGACATGTCTTTCAAAGAAGAAAAAAACATGGCTTACAGTTTTTAAAAGCATCTTCATGTTTTCACAATATCATGGCAGTGATTCATATCTAACCCCAGCATTTGCAATACTGATTTTGGACTTGTGGTTTATAGCATTTTGTTGAAACACTGGACAGACTATAAATTTTCTGAAAGCTAATGGTAACATCTTAAAATGCAAACCATAGGCTGCTAGGTAGTACACTGTTTTCATTTTTTGTTAACAGTTTTTAGCATTTTGGCATTTTAAGTAGAGAGGAAGTGACATAACTTTACAAACAACTCAAAAAATATTACAAAAAGGCTTTGATTGTCTTCAAGCAATTCTTTGTGTGGAGAGATCTCCATGAGTGTGTAGCCAACAAACATAGTTTCTTTTGTACTCACTGAGGGTAATGAAATTGAAAAGTAGTGGAAGAGAAGGTGAGAGGTAGGATTGCAGATTGGTGAGAAGGGCAACAATAAAGTGAAATCTAGTGAAAAACATTGAGGAATCTTCTCCTTCTCCTCAGCAACTCCCTCACCTCAATTTGACCTGGACCACAGCTCCCATAGCCACAGCTCTCCTCTGTTTTTTGTCTTGATTGACTGGCAGGAAGTCCGATCCTCTTTTTCACTCCTTCTGGTTGTAGCGGTGGTTTTATCAGAATACACAGTGGCACTCGATGCTTTTCCTCAGATGAAAGCTTTTTCTCTTTTTGTTTTGGCTTAGTAATGTGCTCCACTGAAATGAATGGTACTGAAACCAGACACAACAAGCAGAGGAATGTGAAAACCACAGAAATCCATGGCACAGGTTCTTGCTGTAGATGGATTTCACACCTCCACCTGCCCCTGTGTCAGATGGGCCCTGAGCTGTTGGGCTGCACTGACGATCTTCCTCTGGTGTCCCAGCAGGTTCACCCCGAGATTCTGGACGTCACTGAAGGAGAGAGCAGGTGAGTTTAGTTCAACACTTCAGCTTGTTGTGTGCCCTAACTGATATTCTGAAGGACAGTACTAGTGGGGTTGCATGTGTTAAATAAAAGCCGCTGGTCGCTTAGACATTTTATTAATGATCATACTTTCCCCGATTTGTCTCTTTAATACTCTGGCTTATTTTATTTAAGTTTTTCTTTTAGAAAATTTTGCCTCCTCCTCAACTTCAACTGGAAACATTGGTAAGTGCAAGCTTTAAAAAAATACCATATACAATGAGTTGTATTTACTTATCGAAGTATTTTGATAAGTAAAAATAAGACACAGTTTATTAAAAAAAAACAGTTCTTAATCTAGACAAATATCAAGGTGGCCACCCAAAGCCAAAGACCATCGTGCTAACAACAGGTAATCCATCACAGTCAACATGTAGTTTCTTTGGAATGATGTCAATGTTGTCTTGGCATAGAAATACAGTTGAAAACTGTGATAAGAAACTCGTTCTTGTTTGTACCTTCCAGGAAACTCTGACAAGATTTAATCACTGCCAAAACTGTTTCATTCACAAGGCATGTAAAACAAATCTTAAAGAAAACAAAAATCTGCCTGAAGGCTAAATATATCTAAAAGTGTGCTTTAAAAGTGTGCTTTGGAAAAATGTTTGCCAGTAACAGAGAATCACCAGTCTTCTTCTTTTACAGTAATCTGTACTCACTCCATGGTGAGGATGCTGACTCTGTCTAATGTGTCCAGGTGTGCCTGTTCGAACTCATCCTGATATCTCTCCATCCGCAGTGCCTTCAACCAATCACTCACTGTTGCCACTGATGATAAGTCTGTGGGGGTGGGGCTGAGCAGCGGCTGAGAGCAGCTTCTGTAAAGGGGGAAAAGTCAAAGAAGAGAGCATGAGAACCCATAAATATAGCAGATTGTTCATCACCTGCTGCCTCTGATATCTTTTGGACAAGCGCTTGCCAGAAGCTGCTGCCTCACCGAGTTGGCTCTGCCTTGAGGGAGGCAGGGTGCCTGATGAGCCGATCCAAGGAGGACAGGAGTGAGTCGAAGGCTGGCCGGTCCCCTCGATCAGCCTGCCAGCACTGAAGCATCAAAGAGTGGAGGGCTGGTGGGCAGTTGTGGGGGGCAGGGAGACGATACTGGTCTGTTACTGCCTTCATCACCTGCAGCAAGAGCGAGGGAGACATATGTAGGGCAGATGGTGTGAGGAGTCTTGTGTAATTGCCTTACATAAAAGGTCACAGAATGCTGAGGGCTTGTAAGAGTGACTAAGAGAAAATTATGCAAAATCCAGCTGCCTGACATTTTGTCACCATTTACATGTTAAATAAAGAGGAGGGGGGCAGGGATGAAGTGCATTTATTTAACTAGTTGTCTACAATTTTTAAACAGTGGTATTTTTCTTTAGTTGTGCCTCACTTTAAGACATTACACTTTAGATTTCTTGTTCATAAATGGTCTGTGGCTGTTTTGCAAAATAAGGTTTCACTTGTAAAACATTGAGTGTCATGGTTTTGTGTCTCAGAGTTGTTTTTTCCTCTTTTATTTTGAAAGTATCCTTCCTGGTGTGTCTTGTGCCCTTCATCTGTGTTTCCCTGAATTTGGATTACCTGTTGCCTGATTTCTTGGACTACTTTTATATCTAGATTATTGCCTGCTCCCCTGTGGATTCATTGTGTTGGACCTTCATCTGTTTTTCACCCTTCATTAAGAAACACTTTAAAAGGGAACCTGCTCTGCCTGCTGTTCTGTGCTTGGGTCCAAATCCAACATGACAATGAGCTCATAACACTTAATTCACTATGTAAAATAGCCACTACATCTTCAACAGGGGAAAACAAATAACAGCAGTAAACCACCAGAGCTGCTGTAACATTACAATATATTAATATAATGCACCAATACACGAATAAAAAAATATTTTACACCAATAAATACTTGCATTGAATGCAGGACTTTTACTTTTTTCTTTATTCAACAGCTGAAAAAAATGAGTAGAAAGACAGATAAAGAACAACATGAAAAGGTCTCTGGCTGGATATAAACAGTGGACAGTATGGTATATTATTACAGTTTAGTAGTTAAACTTGAACTTAAGCAAAGGATTTGAGTGCATTTTCATTACTAACTGATTATGACTTCCTGTGCTCAGGCAACATTCCTCTACATACTCACTTCTTGATTGCTCATGTCCCAGTATGGACGCTCTCCATATGACATCACTTCCCACATAAGTATGCCGAAGCTCCAAACATCACTAGCTGAGCTGAACTTGCGATGCTGGAAGGCCTCTGGTGCCGTCCACCTCACAGGAATCTTACTACCCTGTTGGAGGAAGGCAGGCAGTGAATAAGTAAACACTGAACATTTTACACTGGAACCTCAAATCAGAAGCTTTTAAAAACCACAAAAGCTCAATTTTCCTAATACATACCAGTGAGGCAGTGTACGTAGGTATGTTGTGGTCCAAGCCCCTCATGAGTCGAGACAGACCAAAGTCGGACACTTTACAGACCAGGTTGGAGTTGACCAATACGTTCCTAGCCGCCAGGTCGCGGTGGACAAAATTTCTCTCAGAGAGGTAACGCATCCCTGCACCAATTCCCCTGAGCATCCCAACAAGCTGGAGGATGCTGAACTGGCCCTCGTTCTCCTGAAAGAGTTCGGAGGGCAGGACGGAGAATGGTAGAGGAGAGAGGGAAATGTTTTGCTTTATAGTGAAGTGAACCATGTGTGCAGCCACTCCCAACATGCCAAAGATGGAATTGGTTGACAGCGTGTTGTCTCACCCTGAGGAAGGCGTCTAAGGGCCCGTTCTCCATGAACTCAGTGATGATCCTCTCTGGGGGGCTACGAGTGATCACACCCTCCAACTTCAGTACATTGGGGTGGTCGAACTGTCCCAGGACCCCTGCTTCACTGAGAAACATCCCCTTCTCTCTGTCGGATGCCCCCCATCGTAGAGTCTTCACTGCTACCAGCACCTCCCTGCGCCCCAGAGGACGGTAGCGGCCCCGAGAAACCTCCCCAAACTGGGCTGGAGTGGAGAGGAGGTGGAACAGATTTCACACTATTGTTAGTTATCCCATAACTGTAATAAGATTGAAAAAATAGAGACTATGAGACCTACCTGCACCAATCACCTCCTCAATCTTGAGATGAGTTGGATCTATCTCACGGGCAAACTCTTTGACAGCCTCACTGGGGTCCTCATAAGTGGATGGGTCGACATAATACTTAACCCCACCTGGAATTAAAAGCCAATTTTTAGAACAAAGTCTGGCTTTTCATCCCTTTTTTATCCCTAGAATTTGTTTTTAGGCAGAATCAATCATTACCTGAAATACATTCTTTAAATCTATAAAACACTCTTGGGTTAAAATATTATACAAATGAAATAAAAAGAAACAAAACACACCAAACTTTGTTAATCACAGAGCTAACACCAAATTATGCACTATGCCTTCAAATCATTTAAAATGTTTAAAAATCAAAAACAAACTACTGCACACTGATCTGACTTACTACTTTATTTGTGAGAAACGCCTTTCGCCCATTGCTTCTTCAGGCTCTCACAGTGTTGCTGTGCTCTGGGAATTTTTTGTCTTCATTTAAAATGTTGTTATAATAGGTTGCTCTTTTGCACAAAGCAAATATCTCACTTTAAGAGAAATTAAATCAATTTATTTCACTAAATTGAATTTCAACTAAATTAAATTAAACATATTAATACTCACCTCGATTACTGATGTACCTCTGGAGTCTGTCACTGTACGGACTCTCCCTCCTCTTACTGCCATGTAAAAAGCAAACTAAATGTGTGAATTTGCTCATGACGTTTTGTGTCTGATCATGTGAATATATCAATAACGTACAGTACCTGCGAAATACCACCACAACCACAATCGCTGCCACCACCAGAAGAAATGCTGCTCCACCCATCACTGACCCAACCAGCAGAGGAAGTCGATTCTGGATCTGCTGTGAATGTTCCTCTGTGGGAGAGAAAAAAGCTGAGACTAATTACAAACATTGATGTAACTGGAACTGAACGGACATCACGAGTACACTCTCAAACCAGCCGTTTTATTTTCACATCTGGAAAACTTGAATTGAATATTCATCTATTCATCCCACTCATCTACAGAATAGCAGAATAATCAAAGTTAGTTGTTCATAGTGAGGCGGTCAAAATCATTCTGCTTCTTCTGCAGTGACCATTTGAAACCAAACACAGTAGTGTTCCTGGGTAAAATTTAAGTCAACTTCTACGTCAGTAGTATACAGTAGATTAGTACATACTGTCTTTCTTCCATGTTCCTAAGATAATTACTTTCAGCTGTACATTTGACTGTAAATTTGACCGTTATATTGTTTATCTGTTGTCTTACTCTCATAAATGATCTTTTTCTGTACATTATTAATGCCTCCTACCTTATATATTGTAACCTTCACCAGTTCAGTGGTGTGTTAATTGCAGTAATGCACTTTGGCTCAAATGGATTTCTCTGGTATTACAGTAAATGAGAGTTGTACCTAGAGGCAGCGTGGTGAAGTAGATGGTGTTGCTGTAGGGGCCGTAGCCTCGCTCATTTCGAGCTCTGATCTGGAAGGCGTAGATGGAGCCGGGAATCAGAGAGTTGACAGTCACCGTGTTGGTCTCACTGTACACGCTCACTGCACTGTCCACATCTGAACCCTGATGGATGCAGAAGAAGGGCGTTTTGTGGTGACTTTAGTCGTGTCAGTTTGGGATGCGTGCGTGTGAGACTATTCACTGAGTGTACCTTGTCATAGTATCTAAGCTGGTATTCCAGGATGTCTCCATTGGGCCTGTCAGGCTGAGGCCATGAGAGAGTGATGGAGTCTGGGGCTCGGCTCAGCTGGTGCATCATGGGAACTGTACTGGGAACTGTGGAGGAAAACCAGTGGTGAAAGTATTCAGATCCCTACTCAATTAAAATTACTAACACCACACTGCGAAAACAATCACAGGTAAAAGTCAGAGTAACATTGGAGACAAGAGACAGCTGGATTTTGAAAGTATCCAATCCAAAAAACTCCCTCCCTCTCCTTTTTCGGTTTTACTGCTGAAACATTATTGAATGATGTCTGATTAGATTTGATTTGAAGGGCTAATCCGCAGTTGATTAAATCGGCTGGATCAAGAGATTTTGACTATGGCAATGGACGGACATGCAGATGCTGCAGCCAGTAGCTCCTTTAAACTCTTTCGCTCTCTCTGTAAACTCTCTTTAAACTTTAATACTGAAACACATGTTACCTAGGACAGAGATACATCAGGAAAAGGAAGCTGGGGTTCCTCTCCCCCCTGAGAATTACTTCCTGGGTGTATTCATGTATGTATGGCATGTATGTATATTGTTTATTTTATTTATTTTATATGTTACCCTATTCTAATCTAGATTCAATTGTCTGTTATATTTTATTTGAATAGCATGAGGGATTACAATCTTTCATTTCATTGTACAACCTTGTCTATAATGATAAATAAATTAATAGAATGATGAGTAAAAGGTACAATATTTGCATCTAAGATGTAGTGGAGTATAAACTTGAGTAAATGTACTTTGTACATATTATGTTCCACCACTGGAGACAACAGATGTAAGAAGTTTCCCCTGAGAAGTGATAGTTGATCAGTTAACCTAGTTCTGAAAGCCCCATCATTCCTCAACAATAGAACAGTAAAGCTGTGTTGAAGAAATGGAGACCGCAAGGGGGCAGTGTTACAGAACCTACTGTCGATATTTAGTAGAGCATGAAAGTGGAGTTTTTATGGAGCACCAAGCAGGATCTAGTTACAGTCATTGTGCTATCTGACCAGAGCAGTTAAAAGGAACTTTCCGGCATTCTTTTCATTTAATCAATAAGCTCTGGCAGCAGACACAAGAAGGTTTTGGATAATTTAGGTTCAGGGAAAGTTCTAATCAATCTTGATCAGTTTCTTGGAAAATTGTATAATGGAGTACTTTGTCTGCACAATACCCCATTCTCCTCTCCTCTCGTCTCCCCACTTGTCTGCTTTCATCTCTTTTTCAGCCTGTTTTTTTTGTCTTCCCATCTCTCATTTGTCCCTTTCTTCCTCCACAGTGACAATAATGGGACCTGACAGGATATTGTAACCTCGAGCAACCTCCTGTCCAGAGAGCAGGAGCAGAAAAGATGGAGCAGAAAGAGACAGAGAGGGGGGAAGATAAACCCCAGACACACATACACACAGTGTCTACACAAACATCATCATCAGAGCATCTTTTCTCTTTCATGTCACTGTTTTCACCTTCTCTGTCCAGTGCTCACCTGACTGGCTCGTAGTGAAATTGATGCTTGAGTATCGAGCTGGAAAAGGACTCAAAGGTGAAACCTCATTCATGGCTTGCACCTGTCAATAAGAAGAACACATACATTTGAAGTTTTTTTCTATTCAACGTTTATGAAATGTTTCCATGTTTGAGGAACAAATTCTGACACATGCAGGTGTGTCAGTCAGTCAACAAACACCAGAAAATAGGAAATATCTGCCCACTATGAATAAGAAATAAGCTATGATTTAGTTGAGCTACCTCAAGCTAAATAATAAATGTAACTGTGTATTTACTGATGTGGAGCTTACAGAATAATACAGCCTGGAAATGTTTCATCATTCACAGAAATTTCTTAAGAACTGGCACCAGTGATTCAGTCCACATATTCACCAGCAACCCAGAATAGCAAGGAGTACAGTTAAAAAAAATATAACTTTAAAACAAACTCTAAAACAAAGTCTCATAGACAATTATATTTGGTATTTACATGTAGATAACGGAGATTGTATTGTGCCATTAACAGAAAGATTTCCACAGTACCTGTATGAGATAAGTGACTCTGGTCAGCAGGTTGTTGAGGGTGACCTTGGTTTGTTTTAGGTTTGTCTGGGAGGGGCTGAAGGTGACACCCTCCCCACACCAGGAGCATGACGTCGGATTGGTGAAGGTAGCTGAGGGGCAGATGCGACATACTACCCCATACCACACTTCGCTGCGGCCTCCCATGTCCACTGGAGGGCGCCACCTTAAGGACACTCCACCATCGCCACTCTCATACTCCCAGGACAGAGAGACCGGAGCGGATGGAGGAGCTGTGGAGAGATAGACAGAACGGGTGGGGTTTGACATACATAATGTAAGTGGTAGACACTTAGATGGAAGCATCTGCTAAAAAGTTTAAGATATGAAAGAAGCTGCATGCTGGCAAAAACATTTAACGGAGTAAAGTAATGGAAAGAACTATATAAAGCAGAGTTTGGCAGCGGCACAATTTTAGCAAAGTGAGCAGAGAAACTAAATACGTGGCAGTTTTTCCTGCTGGTGGAATTAAATTCCCCTTAAATTGTGATAAAAAAAGAAAGAGGATGATCATGTCACTGACTTCTCGGTTCTCACAGTCTGAGTAAATGAAAATGACCAATGAGGCCCCTTGAACACCTCTCAGAGAGCCAGGCATAAACAAACAAACCAACAAAGCTCACTTGTGCAGGCAGAAGAGTTGGCATCATTGGCTGCCCGATAAAAGCCGCTACGACATTCACACACACTCGATCCCTCCTGGCTGGTTCTGCTGTTGGAGGGACACACCGAGCATGGAACGGAGACAGAGACGGACTTAAAGTAGCCCACTGGACAAGCTGCAGAGAGACATGAAGAGACACAAGCAGGGTTGAGCTTCCTTCTCAATTTACAATCAAATAAATAAAGTGATCGGTGCTCATTCTAAGTCAGTGGAGTCCAGTACTGTGCCACATACTGTAGGACCCTGCAATGTTCCAATACTATATAACACTGTCTCTCTCTGCTAACTGATTGCTGTAACACTTTTTCAGCCAGACAAAAAGAACCAGTCTGACAGAAACACTTTGTGGCAAAGCGAAAGCAAAAGAGTAGGAAGAAAGAGTATTTGGCATTTACCATAAAGCTATGGTATTTCTTTTATCCAGAAACAACAGGGTCAGAAAATAAATTTGAACAATGAGTTTTACAAAAAGTGTCATAAAAGTGAAATTTGAACTAAAACTGCCAATACTATTTGCAGCTGAAACACATTAAAAAAGTATCAGTCTTAGTATCAGAGCTCAGTTCATTTTTGACCTTGGATACAGCAGTTGACAAAACTATCTTAACCCAAGGTCCACTTATCCAAAACCATATTGATATATGGTCTTCATTAGCAGATGTAGTTTGCTCACTTGTCATAGAAGACATCTTGGTCAAAAGTTTGACAAGAGAGTAAGTGGATTGTTTTGCCATCTATTATGTTTGGTTTATGATTATAGATTCACTAGTAAGAGAATGTGTAAATAAGGTAACCAGATGAGAATGGTTGAAATTCGGGATGGGACGAGATGGGACGGGGGGAGGAGTGTGGCTACCGATACATAGAGTGTCAATGAACATTAACACATGTGAAAATCAAAAACACATCACTAAAATTAATTATTTCTGTTCATGAAGTCCTCTGTCTGTTATTAGGAAAAACACAACTGCGGATATGTAGGTAAGTCATGATCTTTTACCTAATTTTTATATTTATTTTATTCATGTCATCATTGCAGTGTCACATCTGTCATGCCAACGCACGTGTCAGATCTCTCCGCTGAGCCGTGGCTGCATGAACACTTTCCCTGTCCTCACAGCTGTGAATTCCACTAACCACATGAAAACAAAAAGGGGAAAACAGCACGACAATTGTTTCTTTGTGGCTATAACCTGCAACTCCTGCTGGAGCAAGAGAACTACACAACGATCATTATAATGTTTAATTAGGCTATAAGCAAAACTCGTGTTAGGTCTAATTTTCGGGACAAACCGGAAAGGGGTCGGGACAACTGCTCGTAATTCGGGACCGTCCCAGATTATTCAGGACATCTGGTCACCATATGTGTAATGAAGAAAATATGCAGTATGATTGAAGAAGAAATACATTAAAAACATCAATAAAAAACACAGAAATTAAATAAACAAAATATTTTGCATATCCTTGTTTCAATATAAAGCATTCTAGACAAAATAACTATTTCGAGCTCTAAATAACAACCTTACTAATCTCAGCTGACTGAAAGGCAGAGGTCCACATATGAACATGCAGTAATGGCAGTATTTCGTGAAATACACAGTTTGTGTACTTCTAATTTGTCCTGTTTTATTGTTTTGGTCTGTTCTGGCCAGGGTAAAGTCAAACACCAGAAACTATTTTTGGGTAAAGCATCAATTTTTTGGTTTGGGGTTTCCTTTGAGTCAAAAGTTCATCTAAAACATAGCGGTCTGTTGTTTGTTGTTGGTTTTGTCCAGCATAGTCATTTCATTTTACAGAGGAAGTCTGCAGCAAAACCAGCAGACACACACACACACACACACACACACACACACACACACACACACACAACACACAAGTTCAAAATGGCCACACTGACCCTGTCACTGTCTAAAGCAATAGTTTGTCATTTTGGGAAATAGACTTACTGGCTTTCTCACTGAGATTAACAGCTAGCCTAGCTGGTGCCACTATGTTTCATTTTCACAGTTTGATTTTTGCATGAATTAAGCAAACAATTCATAACCAGTTAATTAGTGAGGTTTAGAGTTGCTGGTAGGCGGATTTTGGCGCCTCAGACGAAGCAAAGCTAGCTATTTCCCCCAGCTTCCAGTCTTCATGCAAAGCTAAACTAACCGGCTGCTGGCTGTGGCTTAATATTTACTGTACAGACATAAGAGTTGAATCTAAGTTAATAGCGTTGACTTTGGCCTTACATGTAATGCACAGACATGATGGGATGGGGAGGGACCACCAACTTATTTTCAAACTTGTGCAAATGGCAACCGAGGGAGCTGCAGCACTGGCGATTGCACATACAAACAAGTAAAAGTAAAATTGAGTTACTGAGTAATCTTTAATCATTTCAAATAAAATTGTAAGGCAGCCAAGTTAGCAAACAACCCGGCAGATTTTGGCGGGTGACAATCGCAGTTAAATGTTGGCGATAATGATCCACCCAGTTTGCCATTTAATGAAGAGGAACAAACATTCAAATTTTGCAATCATCATTTCTGGTAAGTGCACAACGTCCATGTTTGATTTGAAATGCATGTATTACACAAGTAAGTACATATAATGGAAATATCCGAGTTGAGACACAGCTTAAGAGAACGTTGGTCTGTTTCCATTTTCACACTGTGTGTATGTGTGAACGCCTAAAGTCATGTCAACTGAAGGGTGTGTGTGTGTGTGTGTGTGTGTGTGTGTGTGTGTGTGTGTGTGTGTGTGTGTATGTGTGTGTGTATATACTCTCATACAGTGAGTATTTCTTGTGTGAATCTGTGAATGGCCCACCTGAAAACACCTGAAAACACCTGAAAAGAAGGATCCCCTCATAATGTTTGAACTGAGTAAGAAGGCTGTTGGACGATGAGAGAGAACGTGTGTGTTTTATGGTCAGCGGGAGTGAACCTCACACCCTGTTTATATAACCTTGTCAAAAACTATGATGTACCACGTCTGAAATTTGACATGCCATGTGTGCACGTGTGTATACTAGGAGGGGCAGTGTGGAGTAGAAGAGAAGGTCTGAAGTGATAGCGGGAAAGAATAAACAGATAAAAGGCTTTCTGTGTTCTCGCTTATCTTAGAGAGCTGACTTTGCTTTCAAACAGGTGTGAAGACTGAAAAAAGGGAGACAGGGAACTAAAAGGATGTTAAGAGCTCGCACAGGGTGAACAGACTAGAAACGGGGAAGAAGTGAACATGGAGATGGATGTCCCAAGACAGTTGTAGGCCGAACAGTAAGATTATGTATATGAGTGCCAGATGATGAAGAGCAACAACAGAGGAGCAGAGCGAAATATTCTCCTTCCTTCATCTTTTATGTCCCGGCTGCACATTACAAGAAGTGTTCTCTTACAGCTCTGACACAAAACATGACTTAGCTACAGCCTCTCATCTCTGCTACGAGCTCCGGCAACAGCCCTTCCTCCTCCCCACATCCTCATCCACCTGATTACAGCAGCCAATGAGAGTGCGAGCCCTCTGCCCTTTCGCTTGATCTGCAACCACCCCTCCCCACCCCCCATGGCTACCATCCATCCTCTCCGCTCTGAGCTATAAAGTAGACAGTTAATGTCCGTTATGAACTGAGACACACATACTTTTACATCAGTAAACTTGGAGAAGTCAGGAGAGAGGAGTTACATTCAGGCTTGTTGATAAAAATCCACTGACAAACTAACAAACAGATATGGATATTTGATTGTTCTCCTGCTTTCTTTAGTTTGTCCGTGTTTGCGAAGCACTTTGTAAAAGTGCTGTATGAATAAAGGCCACATGCAAATTAAATCATGTCAAGATTAAAAAATAGTACAATTGAAAGCTAGAAGAGATTTCCAAAGAGATAAATGTAAATAGATTAAATACTGCAAAGAGGTGAGTAATTTGAGGTTAACATAATACTTTGGTATGTAGATCACTGACCCAATTTCTCTCTTTCTCTTCCTCTCCATGTTTCATGCACTCATTCCCTCCTTTGGCTCCCAGCATAATCTCTCCCTCTCATTTTCTCAGACACACACAAACACACAGATACACAAAAACACACAAAAGCTCAGTCACAGATGCGACCACACAACAGGAGTGATGGGTACACATGGCTCCAACTGTAAATGCCTTCCTCTACATCTCTCCATCCTTCAATTTCTCTACATTGTGTACATTCAGTGCAGCCTGGAGGCAGACAGATAGTGAATCATATGCACTCTGATGTCCATTTCCATACATGCTCCAGTAGCACACAGCCATACGTAAAAACAAGTAGTCCTTTCTCTGATTACTCATATAAACAGACAGCTTTTCATGAACCACTGTAGCAAAAACGGAAGGTGGGCTTTTTTTGCACAGAAAATAATTCAGAAATTAGTGCACAATATTCCACAGCATGTTTCAGACAAATACAAATACTTAAAAAATTCTGAGACAAAATAATGTATTTTCTGGATTAAAAAACATCTTGGCTAAAGCTTGATTGAAAATATTCAATAGTCTTATCATTAATCTACTTGTTCTGATGATCCAGCAAGCTCAATAAATTTGACACATTCGTCTTGTGATATAGTGTGTTTGTGTACAGGTTCATTTGTCGTCATCGCCTGGCTACTCACCCACAGGGCTGTCAAACCAACAGTCAATACTTTAACTCAGTGATCATTTCACTCAGCTGTGTTTTGCTCAAAGCTCAACCTTAATTAATAGAAAAGCAACTGAATGCCAACAATGAAGAAAAAGGCACATCTGGAATTGTTTCATTTGAAAGGAAAAAGGAAACAAATACCATCTTACTGTCTGCATTGAGGAAGGTGTCAGTGCTGTTTGGTGAAAAGTGTCTTTTTGGGACCAGAGTAGAGTAACCCATCACACTCAAAATAATATCACACTTCCACTTTTACTACTCCCCTGGCCAAATGTTCTTGTTTTTCCAACATAACGTGTCTAAGGGTAGTTAGCGGATGCGTCTGTGCAAAGAGGGAGCATTCTGGGTGACAAATCAGGACAATCTGACATGTTGAATAATAGTCAGTCACATGCCACAGAAAATACCAACAGGGATCCAAATGAACTCAAAGTCCGTTTGAGCATTTGGTACTAATCCTTGTCCCAAATCCTCGACAGTGGCTTAATATTCGCAAGGAATCAAACAGAGGAAGGAGCTTTTTTGAGGATGATGTACCGCCAGCTCGGACCAGCTCGGGGAGCCCGAAACTAAAGCACTGTTTCATGTTTGGCTGAACAGGTATAATTGTGTCTCATGCTCTATCATGTTTCCGCCTGTGCCCTCTGCCTCTCCATCTCCCTTGTGGGATGCAAATGTCAAAGAAGAAAAACATCCTTCTGTCATTTGGCAGAAAAAATAATAGCAGACAGCTGCTGCCTGTCATCTGTCACTGTCCTCGTGATTTTTCCAAAGACTGAAGATGAGCTTTTATCACCCAAACTGAGCTCTGAATGTCACTGTGATCATGTGAAAGCCGAATGTTCTTTTAGATGTCGCTTGTGATAAACAGCTTTATAAATAATTGAGGAGTTATCTTTTAATGTCTGTCTTCGAAAATGCCAGCAGTGTTTTTGTAAGTGTTTGATGTTTCAGTTGGCAGTGTTGTTTTGCTGAGTCTGAATTATAAGACTAATTAGGCATCACACATGTAGTAGATTACCAGACACTAGTTCCTCTCAAGTGTTTTTGTAATTTCAAGTGATTCATTTTTATTTCAGACAGATAGGATGGGATCTTTTGATCATCCAATGGGTGAGAAATTGTAAAAACATGTGAAAAAGTTGTAATTACATGTTTTGATGGCCCTGAAACCCAACTTTGTCAATCAGTTTCTAACCATGAGCAACAGTTTTGGTTATTTCACACGTGAGATTTCTGTGTTGTTTATTTTTCTGTGCTCTTTTTACGTGATTAAATGGACGGCGCTTGATTGGAAAAACATGATGTCAAGTATTAGAAAAAATGCATCAAAATCTGATGACCATTTTTGTTGCCACGAAACTTTCAAATCTGATCAAATCAAACCCACACAGTCCCAGCAGAACCTAGACTGCTGGTGGCACTCAAGGAAAAGTCAGAGGCTCAAGAAAGTCGTTAGGATTCATCTGCTGGGGACCGCGAATGTCTGTACAAAATTTCATGGCAATCTGTCCAATAGTTGTTGAGACATTTCCGTCTGGACCATTGTGGTGGGTCGAGTGACTGGAAAAGTGACGCTGCCATCTGGTAAAGCCAAGCTACTAGCATTGCTAAAAAATAAGTCTCTTTGAACAACTACATTAAATATTAATAAAAAAGTAGTTTGCAAAGACAAAAACCTTTTTTTCTCTTTTAGAGTATTAAATCTTTGCCATAATAATCCACTTAGACAAATAAAGAAAACATCATTATGGAGGACCCTTTGAATTTTAAAATAGAAAGTTATTAGAGTTGGGTGTAGTTAAAGGCAATCATTTAACAGTGATGTTCATATACACATGAGACTGAGAGGAGGAGCAAGTCCCTTATTTGTCCTTAAAAATGATGTCTTGCTTGAGGGAACAAAGCTGCGCTCGATGTTGTATTCTCACATGGATATCAAACAGCACTAATTTAGACTGTAGCAATGAAATAGTGAAAAATGGAAAAATGTATTGCAATTTGTCCACAAAGGCTATTAGTTAATGTGTTAAGTAATGGTTAATGAAATGCATGTGGATTAAGGTGAGACATTTGCAGTAAGTGGAAATAAATGTCAGATAACTTCATGATAAAGTGTTTTTTTTCACTGTTCATATTGCTGGCACCAGAAACACAATGAACATTTTTCAGAATGGCATGTCTTTAATTACCGCTTCTCACCAATTTATAAGTTCAGCGCAGTATAGCCCATCATTTGTCCACTTTCTGCTATTATTAAATATCCTCAGTGCTTAATTCAAACAAAAACAAAATGTACAAGTTCTAATAGTTAAGAAAGTTCAGCGCACCACTTTCTGGTGAGAACAAGGGTCGGCTCCTGGTAATAATCCTTGACGATTGCATCGCCAGTTCACCATCTGCCTCTTTTCTCAACATTCCCAGGGAGCCAGAGAGGACAACAATGTAATGATGCCAATCCACATCATTAGTCAGTGAAGTGATCAACAAAACATAATCAAATGAGAGTTGGAACAAAAAGCTGGAGCAGCGTGGGCATCAATGTGTTAGATCATTCATAGACAGTGGAAGCTTTTGCTCCGGCAGCTGAGGGGTTTCGAAGAGTGATTTGTCAGTAAACATCAATCAAATACAGACAAACACAAGTGGCGGGCCGAGTGCAGATAAAAAGCAAAAGAGCACGAACACATTTCACAGTTGACTTGGCAGGATCGGAGGATTAATTGTGCCGGAGTTAGTTAGACTTTGAGGGCACCCCATGCGAGATAGCTAAGCAATTATGGCCACTGAAATTCCTGGTAGACTACAGTTTTTTACTTTAATCCTGGCATTCACAGTCCCCACAAGCATATGTGGGCTTGAGTGGAAAGAACATATCAGCTCCACAGCAAACTACACTTCTGCATGCTCACACATTCACACAAAAGAGACACGGGGAACCATGCACTATGCATCTTTTCCATTTACGGCAACAGAATTTTTTGCCTGCTCAGTTCTTTAAGTAATTAACTTGCATCCTCATAGCTTTCACTCTCCTTCCACCTCTCCCTGTTTTGCCTCCGCTCCCCCTCTCTCCCCCTGCGGTTTCTGTCACTTGTTCACAGACGAGTGGCCATTACATCGCCATGACCTAAATGTGTCACATCCCTCTCACTGTGGCTACCTCCCTCTCTTCCTTGCTCCCTCCTCCCGCTCTCTCCCTATATCCTTTCCTGTCCATCTGGACATCTCTTAAATTTTTTGTACTCCTTCCCCCCCACCCTACCTACACCCACCCACTTACTGCACACTTGCTGGCCCTACCTGGCTCTCAGCTGTATGCTTCTCTATATCTGTATCTCCTCTTAAGTTAACAGTAAATGATCAATATAGCAGCTTTGTATTCCTGTTGGTACGTCTGTAAAACTACATTGATAACAGATAATATCTGCAAGTCTTATGTTGCCAGAAATACCCTGCATGGATACAATACTGTCTCTCTCCCGCTTGTCTCATCCTGACTTGACCTGCCTGCCCTCGTTTCCCTCTGGTCTCTACATCAAACATAGTTGTGTATCAGAGTGACAGCAGCTCCTTTCGGTATTGATCCAGACGCTTTGTATCTCAAGAAAAACTAAAAAGAGAACTGACAGAAAGTCAAAATTGTCCCAAAAAGTTGACTGATTACCAGTATTTGTTTTTGGACTTTTTAGTTCAAATGAGTTTTCCTGAACTTTGTGCATTTGAAGGGAAATTCACCCCAACAAAGTCACTTGTTATGTGAGGATCCCTTTTTGATTAGAAATGTTAACTACTGTTTTAACATGATAAAACAATGTAATATTGTATCTGTAATGAACTGTGTAAATTTCAAGTTCACAGTGTAAACATGCAGGTCATTCATAAAATGCTCTGTCCTTCTGACCCACTATCGATAAACTAGCTATTGTTGTTCTTTTTGCGAAAATAAATCAAACTAACAATGCGTGGTGAAGAGATAATAATGACATCAAAAAACATCTGAGAAGTGATGTGAGGAAGCTTTTGGATTTGAAACCATAGCTTGAAAAATAGTGGCTAAAAGTAACTGCTCAACTTGCTAGCTTTTTCAAAGGAAGCAGCAGAGGCAGCGTGCATGAACAGAACATCAATTCTATGAAATAGCTAATGTTTAGGCCACCCGTTGTGCTCAATTAATTTGAACAAATATCCTGTAACTTTAAGCAGGCATCACAATTGTAAGTCGCTTACGAAAAAGGCATCAGTTAAATAATAAATAAATAACAATAAATGTAAATAAATAAATGTTTGGATATTGGAGACTAAAGTCGGGATCAATTTTGACCAATCATTATTTAATATTTCACTCACAAGTCACCCAACTTTACCACTTGGCTGATATACTGTAGCTAAGATACATGGACATGATGTCGAGATCATCCACCTCCATAGCAATCAAGCTGATCAGTTTTCCTCAGACTTACCCAAGCAGGCAGATCCATTGACATTAGGCTCATAGCCTTCATCACAGACACATCCTCCTACAGGAACCATCCACTCCCCTTCAGCATTGCAGTGCATTCGAGGGGGCGTGCCTCCCTGTGCTTTACTGTGGGGTACACATGTCCCGCTCACGGGAACTAAGGCAGTTGGCTCCGCCCCTGAGGGAGTCGCTGGATAGGATGCCAAGTAGAGGCTGGTGGCTGGACAGCGGCGGTAGAAGATAGACACACCCATGAGGGAAACACAAGCACCACTGTCGACGATTGCCAGGACGAATCTGAAACAGGGGTCAGATGTTAAGATGGAAGACATTCAGACCCCTTCTGAGCAATGATGTTAGTAAAACATGAGTGACATGTGTTTTACAGTGATAATTACCCATTGCGTGTGAGTGGGGCAAAGCTGCGTGTCTTGATGTTGATTCGACTGTATCTGTTGGGTTGATACTGGTGAGGTGAACTGGGCTCCACCTTGGAGAAACTCTTATCAGCTGCGATGGTATCGATCTTCACCCAACCCTCCCTGGTGTCCTTCTCTCCAGTGGACGGCTGCAGTGAGGAAAGAGCAGAGTTGACAGCAGACAGTGGAGGGAAAGATAATGAGTGGCTAAGAGAAAACAAAATACCACGGGGAAAACGTGTGGTTAACAGGAAGGAAAGAAGTAAACAGGAGGAAAATTACAGATGTTAAAAAAAGCAGGTTGATAGATGAACCAGGATTGGAAACATACAGTGCATTAAATAAAAAACTGAAATAAGAGGGAAAATAACAAGATAAAAGACAACCTCAGAGTTTTGCTGTATTTTTCCCAGATGCATGTATAATATGAAGTAGTTTAGTGAGAGGAGTACATTGACTCAGATGTATGCAGGTCACAGTGGGGATTCGTGCTCAAGTCTCTGCAAAGGCTTTCAGCGCTGCAGTGCTTCCTGCTCTTCTGTGACCCTCCTCTGATTCCTCATCAGGGTTTGATTTGCATTTTTAAAAAGCATCTCCTAAGGGGGAATGCATTCATCTATACAAACACTGCATCCCTCCCACCGTGACTGTAACGGCACATGTAGCTCAGTCAATTCAGACTCAGCAGAAAAACTCAGACTCTGTTAAAACTAAATGCATAAATAAATAAAACATCTTTGGACAGTCAAGCGTCAGTCACTAAAAAAACACGTTAACTGCTTATTTGACAGCACATGAGGCTCAGAGGATTTCCCGCAATGAATGTAAAACACTCACTGTCTTACATTTTGTGCCTGAAAGATGCAATTAGTGGGACTGAAGTGACATTTCTGGAGACCACAGTGGCACATTTTGTAAACCATAGCCCTCAACAAGTATGTGCTTAACACCAGTGTGGCCTGAAGAGGCTGCCAATCTCAACAGCTTTTTTTGGCAAACAATACTCTGGATGATTATACAATTACTCCATGTCATGAGATGTTGAGAGGTTCTGCTGTTCTGGTGTGACATGAGCATTACATCAATGAAAATTGCATTTTACTGTGTTTAATGATTTTGTGAAGGTTGTTTGCCTCAAGCAGTGGCGAACAAAACAGCATATAGGCAAAAATGAGGGGAATTAATCCTTGTTAAATTTAGTTGAGATCAGAGCATCTTAGTTGCTCAACATTTTAAGCCTGTAGTATCTCAAACTTCAACAACACTGTCAAAAATAATTTAAGGTATTACTTTTTTATTTATAACTACATAGATAAATATATATTTAAGAGTTAGTAATATTAATCCAGGTTAGAGAGAATCAGAAAAATCTGATTATGCTAACCTAACCAACTCCATGTTTTATTCCGATGTTATTACCATAAAATGTAATTTAGGGGAGATTTTACACTGTTATTTTGATGAAAGTTACTTTAAAAACATTACAGTTTCCCGTGTCAGTTCAGACATTACCGCTCTCATATATTAGCAAGCTAACGTTAGTTTTGTCCGTTAGCTATTTAAGTTAGCTACAGGTTCTGAAAGCATCACATGTCTGGGTGTAAATATTTACTAAAAGCTAAATATCTATGTAAGAAAGAATTAGTTTGTGTGGTGCATGTGTGTTCATTTAATCATATATACAGCTACATTTAGTAACATAAACACTTACAGTATGTTACTGTATAGCTAGGCTAAGTTTGGTCTTGTAAAGAGCTCCTGGACCACCAAGTCTGGATGCCCCATGTTCATCAAATATATACATTTTTTCAGTCTCCCTGTCTGATGGGGAAAAACATTTGACTGTGATGCAAATAGCCTGGGAATGAGGGTAGTACTGCAATGCATGGACTCAAACTGGATTTTGCAAGAAGCTGGAAAATGGCTTATCTTTGCTTGTCAAAGGTGTCAAGCTAACAAGATCTTGCACAATTATTCTTGTATATCCCATGATTATGATAGAATTTAAATTTGAATTCTGGAAATCTGTTATATTCTTGTTAGGGTCATTCATCAAGACAAAATAATTACCAGTGTAACTTGCTCCTAATAATAATAATATAAAAGGCTTTGCAAATACAAAGCTATGGTAACTGTAATGTAGCACATTCAGTGTTGCTCTCGTGCCTCACCTCAGCTACCCAGGTCCTCTCCAGCTCTCTCTGGGAGTCGGCCTGTTTGTAGTACAGGGTGAGTGTCTCTCGGCAGGTGGGTGATGGTGATCGCAGGCTGGCGCAGTCACGCACTGAGAAACGCAACGTGACAAACACCCGTGGAGCAGAGTGGCGGTACAGGAAAGGTGTAGCCAACCAGTTGTCTTGCTGACGGGGATTTTGGTTGACATTGCAGACCTCGAAGGTTCGTATGAGCTTACCCCGGTCGTCCAGGACACTGACCTCATCCCACTGTGAAACACAGAAACAATATTATGAGCTTATGTAAACTCAACCTTGTAAAAGAGAAACAAGATCTTATGCATGGAGCTCTAGAAGCAGCCTGTGTAAACTGTAAAAACCCTGGTGTGTTTATGGTTTGTCCACAGTTATGAATCGTCCTTATATCTTAAAAGATGGTTTACAAGTTGCAAGGTAAACATTGAGCATATTGCCAGTGCTGCTGACATGTAGGTCATGTCCTTTATTAACATCGCACACTGTTGTTTGACATCTTCATCCTTAGTGAGATAAGTATAGTAGAGAATTAGTTTTTTTTCTGATTTCACACACCGACACACACAAGCGCGTGTGCACGCTATAGTATAGTATTGAATTCACAAGTAGAAAGCAGTTCTTTACTGTTCCCACTGAGGTAGCTTAATCTCTATGTCTTTGTTATCCACAACAGACGTTCCACTGTAGTTATTTAAATCACTTGAGTCATTCAGGTTTTTAATTTATGCTAGTATTGGACAAATTTAACTTTTATAAATTGAATACCAGTGCCAAATGTCATGGCTAATTTGTCAAGACATTTCACTCCAAACTATAAATGTCAACCACATGGCGGTGCTAGAGGAAAGGTCACAGGAAGTCATTGGGCTACATGGTCTAGGAACCATACATTTTACAACATTTTACAACGTGACGAACACCCGTGGAGCAGATTGGCGGTAACTTATATACATGATGATTCCAACACCATTACATAAATGTTGAGATATTTAACTGGTTAAGTGAAACCTTTCTCCTGCTGATGGTGGAGGAAAAGTCAGGGCATCATCAGAGTAGTTAGGATTCATCCTCTGGGATCATGACTGTCTATATAAAATTTCATGGCAATCCACCCAATAGTTGTTGAGATACTTCAGGCTGGACCAAAGTGGTTGGTAGACTGACCAACAGATCAACATTGTCACTGCAAAAGCATTTCAATATCAAGATATCTTCATAGAACATGTGTCCTGATGTCTCTGAATAGAACACGATGTAGGTGGTTTTCAAAGGGACTATCTTCTTCTAATGAAAATGTGTTCTGTGGATTTCTGAAAAGACATGGCAATGTTTCATTTCCTAAGTGTGTTCTTCAAAGCTTTGAACACCACAAAATAAATTCCATTCACCTCCAATGTATTGGGATGGAGGTGGGCTCTCAGCAACTAAAACCAGAAAGCAAAATAGACTAAAAATATTTTGGTAATTTACACATGAACAAGTTACAGCGGTAGAACAATGTGTTATAATAATAATTCACTTTTATAAAGTGGAACATGTTTAGTTTTTCTCTTGCACTGGTTTGGCTTGAGTAAGTGTATCATTGTTCACATGTGACGGGTTGCCGGCACTTGTGTGGCAGCTGTCATGTAATAAAACAGGCAGATTCTTCCATATTTTAAGGAATACTTGTAGATGCACACATGGCTTCGGACATGAGTTGTACCTTTGTGGAGAAAAAACAGCAGCACAGAGACACAGTTCTGAATGAGTCAAAATGTAAATGTAGGCGCAGGGTTTAGTTTCACCAATTATACAGTACAGTGCCTCCAAGGATGAAAAGGCTCTGCTTTAAGCCTGCATAGCCCTGAGTGACAAGCAGGGTTTCTGTTGTAACACAGAGGAATTATGTATTAGGCCTCATCATCATTATTCTCTTTGCAACAATAGCAAGAGGACAAAAGGTCTTGACACCCTATCAGGGTACATTTGGGTGTGTGTGTGTGTGTGTGTGTGTGTGTGTGTGTGTGTGTGTGTGTGTGTTTTTCTGTGTTTGTGCGCGTTAGTGTATCTCTGCATGCTCACGTCTCTTTCTCTGTGTGCTTCTGACAGCCAGTATGGACAAAAGTCTTTGTAGCATCGCACATGAGGGAGTGCATTCATATTTGGTCAAATTGGAATAATGATAAGATCAGTGAGCAGATAGAAAGAGTCTGAGGCGTTGTCAGTCTAATGGAGTGAAAGGACAGTTTTCTGTCTCCTGGGCTGTGATTCACTCTGAGGGGAATCGCGTGGAAGGGACAACGGAGAGCTCATGGTGGGATGCAGATGGTGGAGAGGGGGGGTATCTGTGTGTGGCATTGCGTGCAGTTTGCTTCTGTACCTTTGTGAAAAAAACACAGCTTTCAGTTGTTTTCTGACCCCAAACCCAAAACCCCCACCTCTGCCCTCCAGCTCCCACTCCAGCTCCCTTCCCAATTTCTCCCTGTCTCGTTTTCTCCCTCCCTTATGAAGACAGAAAGAAGAAAAAAACTGGGCAGATTGGGGAGGAGGGGTGGATGAAGAATTCGAAAGAAAGAAAAAAAATAGGGACGACTCATCTTTGTGATTTAATTTGAACCGAAATGCCAGAGAGCCAGAGAGCAATCTCTCCAGTGATAGAGGGCAGGGAGGGGCAGGGCCTTGGACACAACCACGGACACGAAGAAGCAAAGAAAGGCACGCACAGTTACCCCAAGACATATGCATGTGCACACACACACACACACAAAGCAAACACACAATGGAAGAATAGTGTGTGAAAACAAGGGGAGGGGAGAAAAAAGCAAAGACTACAGTAAAAAGTCGAGAGTTTGCTGGTTTGACAATGAAGGGAAATGAGGGGAAGGGTGGAGAGTGAGTTGGGGGATAAAAGGAAAGATTAAAGGAGGGAGAGAGAGGCAGAGACAAAGAAGTGGAGGGGCTACTTGTCAGTACATTAAAAGAATGGAAAGATGGTAAGAGAGCAAGAAGAAGCAGGAGGACGCAAAGAATATCCACAGACCCTGCAGCAAAAGAAAAGATGGGATGTGAAGAGACAAGTGAGGGAAGGGTTAAAAAAAGAACACACACACACACACACACAACCTCCCTCTTTCTCTCCCCCCTGTCTTGGTCTGTCTTTCTACTTCTCTCAGCTTGATGCCCCAGGTCAAATAACCATATCTCCATCTCAGAAGCACTTCTCATCCAGGGACCATAAAGAAGGAAAAAACTCATGCAAATGCTTGACTTGCTCACACACGCAACGCGCATGCACACGCACGCATGCACGCACACACACATACACACGCACACACACACACACACACAAATGGATGGCCTCCTATTAGCAGCAGCCATCATGGTTCAGAAATTCCTAACACACACAAGGCCCTAATTAATCAAACATCATGTACAATTATGGCCCAACACCCGAGGCCAGACGGGTGATAATGACAGCGCGTAAAGCTAAAGTTTAGTGTAAGGTGAGATAAAAGGCTCTGCTTGAGTGCATATGCTTGCCAGATGTTGGTTAGAGACTACTGTATTTTCATCTTTTTCTGATGGTAGTTGTCGCCTCACTTAAGCTAATTTTATTTCTTGCACTGTATGATAGTCTGTAGGTCACATGTTTTGCACAAATGGTCCATGTGTGGATAGAGCCTAAAGAATAATATTGTTCTGCACTGGTAAAGTAATTGGCAAAGGAATTTCCTCCACAGACAGTAACAACTATAAGTACTGTGCTTCAGTTTCTCACATGTAGTTTGACTGATTATCTCAAAGATGATGACAATGAAGGTGATGTATGTCTGTAATTATGAGACATATTAGAACTGAGCCACAATCACTCACAGATGAATGAATTTAACTGACCCTGGAGTTGACCCTGGCACAGTCACGCAAGTACACACACATGCACTCTCACACACACACACATGCACACACACATCCACATATTTACACAGCTCAAGGTGATGCGACAACCTCAAATAAAAAGCAGTTGAATGGGAGATATATGGTTCAATCGCTGCAATCTCATCACAGATGAAAACACACAGTAGGGACTGATAGAAAAAAAGCATTTTAGCTGTCAAGGCTGTCTAACAGGCAAGGTGAGACCGGGCTCATTCTCAGACTGTGTGACACCCTCACATACCTCCACCAATCAAAGTCAGATGCCACACAATCTGCAAAATAATAACCCTGAGCTTAAACCATAAACCAAGTAGGCATAACCATTTATAACCAAATTTATAATTCAAGCTGAGGTCTATAACATGCTGCATACTGCAGCAGGGTGAGGTGTCCACAGCACACATAGCAGAGAAGGTTTTGTGGAAGCCTGCTGTTTATTTGAATCACTGCAATCAATGCAGACTTGGAAAATGCACCAGCTAGCAGAATGGAAATGACAGGGCTGCTCATACTTGATTTTGATGTGTGAAAATGCAAATTATTATTCTTCATCTACAAGCCTTTTTTTTCTGAAGCTATAGTACATGTGATTAGATTGTAATAATAATTACTTGCAGGACCTTTAATCATGACTAACTTAATACACAAACATAATCCTTTTAATTTTATAAAATCTCTACTGAAACATCACCAAAACTCTTTTAATGTAACTTTGGAAAGTGGCAATTATTTTGATCATCATTTAATCATTTAAGTCAGAGGTTTACAAAGTGGGAGGCAGTGGGGAGCCACAGGGGCTCCAAACTGTTTCAAGGTAGGCTTGAATGGAAGTTAAAAAAATATTACACTAGTTCTTACATTAGTCTCAAAAGGAGATGACATAGAATAGCATTTGATAGATTTGGTTTTGGGGTCTTTCACTTTCCTAGAGTCAGAAACTAATAAATGTCTTAGGACAGAGCAGTTTTTATGTTTTCATGTATAAGTTTAAGGGTAGTATTAGGCTATTTTGGCCCAATTGTTGAGTGTCAATAGGATCAAATCACATAATCAAGATCCCGTAGATATCCAGTAATTGAGAGAAACTAAGCAAGTAAACTAGAGGGGTGTGGGGGCTGCCATTTTCCAAGCTTTGTCTGTGGGGAGGCCCACAGTCTCAGACTTTGAAAACCCCTGATTTAAGTAATTTCTCAAGCAAAAGTGACAAACATTTGATCATTCCAGCTTCTTAAATGTTACACTTTGTTGTTTTCCCTTGTCGCACTTTAACATAAAATCTAACGTAAACGTAAAAACATCTTTGGACTGTTGGTCAGAAAAAAAATCAAAACAAATCTGAATATGCTTCATTATCTCGGGCTCAAGGAAATGGTTATGACCATTTTCCTACGTTATGGACCAAAACATTAATCAAAATAATGAGCAGATTAAACAATAATGATATCTATTCTGCTAAGTGTTACGTACTCTTGTGTTTAATCCCTCATTAGAGTTACATCACAAAGCCCAACAAACAATTTGATTATAATCTCACACTTAAAACATAACCATGTGTAACATGTGTGCATTTGATTGGCCTCCCAACATGACCGCTTTAATGCTCTAACAGCTGGAAAGCACATTGACTGCGAGTTCCCTGCTTACCCCTGTGTCTGGATAGGTGGTCCAGCCCAACTCTGAGGTAGACTCTGTTGTGTCCAGCAGCATCACTGACAGGTAAGGAAGCAGAGACAAAGACAAGGTATGAGAAAACAGACAAACGTGGTATGCAGCTTCAAGTTTAATGCTGTTGACTTCAACAGAGTGAGTGCTAAAAAAGAAACAGAATTTATGATCACAAAATATTCTCTCGTGGCCTGAATCGCAGACTGTGTGGTTCTGTGATGCCATCAAGACCTAAAACATAGATTTGCTGCAGTGATGCTGAAGTTGAGATTTACTTTGCGAAATAGGTGCTTTTACAATCAAACAGTCTTTTGGCCATTTAAATACCACAAGAAGTTGGAAGCCGGTCTACTGTTGGTGGAGCAGGTCCAGGTTTTGTTCACATTTCTCTTTGATTTTCTCCCCCATGCAATAAAATCAGCAAGGGCTCCAGCTGTGTGCATCTGTCAAACCTAATAACTGATAGTACTGAGTGTTGATGCATTTTGGCACACAGTTCTGGTGTTTAAAAAATTAAACTGATTGACCTGATGGAGCACTGTGATAAAAGGTCAAATATTCCAACTTTAAAAGGCCATAACAGTCACTGTCACATTATGTTGAAACTTTGCAAGCTGATGCTTCTTGTAGTTTGTCCCAAAGGGAACCTTCATCAATATGTTTAGTGTTGATTTCTATTTTGTTTAAGGTTTTAACAGAAATTTGCATATTTCCAATGATCTAGGGTGAAAGCATGAGAATAGCATATGTTTTTTTTATGATATAAGTGTATTTTCCCATAATTTGCTTTTAGGTTTAAGTGCTTGAAAAAGCAAGCTGGCAAAGAAATCACACACAGAAAACACACACACAAAGTGACTTTAATGCTGAGTGCTGCGTGCTGACACATGGCAGCTTCCCACACACAAGTGAAGCCCTTGAGTTTTCCATTAGTATTCTAAAACAGTGGCGGCTGCCGTTCCTTCAGTCTGGCACAGCCTGCGCTCATTTGTGCTGAGGAGCCGCCGGTTGAACGCAGGCCAAAGTTTGTCGTGCACACAGAGGTGGCAACAACATCAGACTCCGGATTTGGATGCTCGCACACATGGAGTTAATGGAGAAAAACACACAGGCCCTGATTTCACCAAGCACAACACTAATCACCTAAAGGGCTATAGACACACAAGGCAGCCGCCATCCACCGCTGTTTACAAATAAATAATTCTCTTCAATGTTGTAATGCAATTTTTATGCTTTCGTTTCCATTTCATGTCACACCATCGTTCACTGGAGAAAAGGAGGCTCTGTTTTTTTTCTCCCTCTGACAACCAGACAAAGAACGGCAGAAATATGTTATCTACATAATCATCACACACACACAGAGGATGGGATTTGAAAAGGTGCCCTGTCTCGCCAAAACATCCCACTGAGATAGCTCAGCTTTTATTTCTCAGGGCTACAGGCTTGTGCACACACACTGCATCCCTCTGCCTTTCTTCGTCTTAATAAATCAAATAATAACAAAGTGATATCATTTGTAGCTTGTGATATAAATCCACCCCTCCTCTCTGTTCTCCGAGTGAGCTGTAAACAGATTTTTTAGGATTATACCCACAGATGGAGGCCCTGCAAATCTGTTCTCCAATCCTTCAATTCCCTCCTCTTTTTTCTTCTTCTTTTACATGCCCCCCTCCAGTCTGTCTATCTGTTTTCACCCACTAGCTTGTCTTTATGTCAATCTTACTAAATTCACACATTTTCCATGGAAGTCCTCCAGGATTTGGAGCAATGTGAATTGTATCAAGAAGGAATACAAATGGACTGTGAAAGCAAGTATTATATGCAGCCACAGGCATCAGAATAAATAGTTTTTAGTGCAGCGTATGTCTGGACAGCTTGGCAGCTGGAATCGCAGAGCCGATCAAGATAAAAAAAAAAAAAAAATCAGCTAAAGGGGGAAGAGTAAATGCACCAAGCCAGGATGTCTAAAGCCTTTCAGAAGAATGATCATTTCCATTTGTGACACACCTTTTCCTGCTTTGTTTGATCATGCATCTGTAGTATATATACTCAATTACTATTTTTTTAGGAACACCTAACTGTAGCAGTCCAACACAGCAGACATGCAATAAATCCTACCTTCATGAAGGTTGGAATGTTTGCTTTTTGTTGATTCAACTTTTTGATTTTTCATTTTGGAGGATGCATTATACAGAGAGGTGTATAAATGGGGTGGAAAACTAATAGCAACACCTGTCATTGTGTTTGATGACACGGAAACAGCCTATTGATTTGTTTTCCGAGCTTAGTGTCTCTTGTCAAGAACTATCCGGCATCTTTCAATGCAATAAATTATCATTATATGTATAAACATGTCATGCATGAAATGCACGCACTCACAAATGTATTCTGACCTCATTAAGCACCATCCTATTTATAGCGGATAAGAACACACGCACAAATGCTGCAAATGTGTCATTTCAAATTCAATTAACTCTGAGCTTCAGGGCAGAGCCATGTATAAATAATATATAGCCAACTATTTTGACATTAATATTTATGCCTCTACTATTTAGCTTCTTGTCAAGGGGCCTTTGGGACCACAGGTCCTCACGTCGCCTCCGCTCCTTCCACGACAAACCTGTACATGAGGATTACATGGAGGACTGTTCAAAGAGTTTCACGCATGTCTCAGCGTGTGACATTAGCATGAGGAATAATTCACCACGACACCCGAAGATAAGTGTTGAGTGCCATGTTACGCACACCTTTCAGGGATTAGCTTGAGCTGAGGCATCATGACTGGATCTTCTGTGTGCGCGAGACAAAGTTGAACAAAAGAGAGGGACACTTGCTGGCAGGTCCACTTGGCAGTAAAAGCCCCTTTATTTAACTCTCAGACAACTGCGCCACAGCATCTCTGTTATTGGTCCATCTGAGACACTCAAAGTTTGTCCCTGACAGTTTGGAGAAGTGCTGAGTCTGCAATCTGGACCTGAGTGCTGTGTTAATGCACACCGTCTCTCACGTCTTCCTGCTCCACTCTGGTCTTTTACTTACTCTACGCGATACCTTTTCCCCCTTTTCTACCTCCATCCTGTCCCTTGTCCCTTTCATCTCCCCCTCTCTGCGTGTGTGTATTATTCATCTAAAAAGTGACAGCAGGGTAGGCATCTCTGTGTGTTAAATAAGGAGATACGCTCTGCTCCATTATTGATGCCAGATCTGCTGTTTGTTTGGGATATGCTTTGATACACAGAGAGAAATACAGAGAAAACAATAGACTGAAAAAGGCAGGATTATGAAACGGGAATGAGTAAAGGCGGATAGGATTGTGTTTGTGCATATGAATGTGCTTCTCTCACTCTTTCCCCCTCTCTTTCTGTCTGTGGCGTGGGTGGAAACACTCTTTTCTGTTGTGCAGAGGTGACCTGCATTAGTTCATGACTGTCCCCTCTTCCACTGGAGTGTTCACTTCAGCTGAGTGACCCTCTCTCCACTCTCTCTATCCATTCCTCTTTGCCCAACACTTCGCCTCTCTGTGTGGCCATGCATGCACCGACACTCTCCGGCGCTAAGTGTAGTGCTGTTGTTCATGTCACGCCTCTTTGACGGCCGATGTATGCTACTTTACCGCGTATTTTCCAGGCAATAGAGCCCCCGCAGCACTCAGCAAAGAAATTTGGTGTTAATATTAACGTAGACTGGAGGGGTGCTGAGTGTGTAATATGCCTTAACACCAAAGTAAATGCACCTGCAAAGAGTACACAGAGTCGCTAAGCTCACAGGTAACAGCAAGTTTCAGGAGCACACACAGGCACACACACATTTTCACAAAAAATTCCCACAGTGCCTGCAAGCGTTCTCAGCCGTGGTCAGGTTGTCTTTTGTCCACTCATCCACCCATCTCCACCCATTCTTTATACGCTCCAGATGCTCCCACCCACAGACAGTCAGTCAAGGACAAGTTCCACACCAAACCATCATTACAAACAACCACAGCGAGTGAGTGATACGCCAAGACAGAGAGGCAGCAGGAGGAGGAGGGCGGGGGAGTGAGGAAGGACAGGGGATTAACACGATTCCAGAAATAAGCATGCACATGTCAAAGGAAGTTATCAAAAATTGTCTGGCGGTTAAGCTGAATGAAAGTGCAGCTAGCACTTAACCCAGGTTAGATGCCTGCAAAGAGTCGCTGAACAGGAAGCAACAAGCACAGGTATGAGGGAGTTTCACAAAAAGTCCTTTATTACAAGACTTCTGTAAAAATAAGACTGGTGAGGTTACCATCTGGGGGACTACATCTTAAAGGAATAGTTTAGGAACATTTTAGGAAATGCACTTATTAACTTATTCACACAAGAGTTGTAAACACAAAAAGTGACGGAAATGCTTGTGTAACAAATGAAGAAGAGCTTGAGAGCGTTCAGACTCAGTTTACATTAACACCACCACTAGCCTTGCCAATTACGCCATATAAAGCGGGTGTGGATTATCAGTTTTGAAAAGTCACAGAAATTGTCGAACAAAGGCACCCAAACCAGAAGTTAAAAAGGTGTGTGGGAAAGGGGTTTTCCAAAGCCATCTGATCATCTGACGATCAGGTCTGATGGAGTATACTAGCTTCTTTAAAAGAGAATTTTGATACCACTCTCACGTCTGTTGGAAGCTAAGCGGTTAGCTTGGCTTAGCATAAAGACTGGAAACAGCCTTCCGGCACATCTAAAACATGATTTCAGACATATATTGGTTGGGTATTTTCGGCCTAGAAAGGCTTGGGTTTGTCATGAACAAAGCAGTTATGATAGAATTTAACGAGACCAACTGAACACTGTCGTGTGGAAAAATACTTCTCAGCAGTGCTACAGCAGAGAAATGTATCCCTCCCCCTACTTAATTGGTCACTGGGGGAAAGTAATTTGCACATAGTAAAAATATACAATCAAAACTTAAGAAAGGTGAAATACAAAAGTTGCTTTTTAACAGCACTGAGTTCTCAATCAAAAGAAATCTAGACATACAATCAAACCTGCTACATACTGTACATATTATCATCGCAATCTCCACCCCCAGCATTCACTCAGAAGGAGGAATGTAAATCTGAGGAGAGATCTATTCACTGCAGTTTCAATGTGTCATTTCAATACAGTGAAGCCTTCAACAATCAAACTTTGCTCTCACCCTTCTCAGTTGATGCCAACATGCAAACTGCCAAGTGCAACTTTAATTTGAAATTGAAAATTGCAAACTACATTCCTGTGTGTCACAGCAGTCCATACCACACATTCATCTTTCAGTTACGTTTTGGCTCTAACTCATTGCATGTCTGCAGAGGCGGATTATCTGTGACTCTATCAGCAATGACACAGACTGACTCAAAGCAGAGAGTCTTGGCTCACAGCCACCTGAGGGCTTCAACCTCTCATATCACAAATGGCAGATATGTGGTTCATTTGAGGAAAAGTGGCCTAATGTCATTAGAGAGCTCTCAGCAGCCACAGAAAATGATGTTGCTTTTGAGAATTACATGCAAAACACGGCTAAAAATAACACCCGGCCACAGTTAAGTGTTGTAGTGTCAATGATGGGGATGCAGCGTCCTCCGCTTCCCCACCAGCATGTGATCTCACTTTCTGTAGCTCGGCGCACATGCAGGCAGGAGAGACGAGAACAGGAAGCTTTTTCAGGCTGTTAGTGGCATCCATCCTGCTGCACTCCCACTGTGACAAGCATGCTATTTAGTTTCTTATCACACATTCTCTAATGTATCATGTCCAGAGAAGGCGGCTTATAACACCCAGTATAAGGATAGTCAGTCAGCCTAATTAATAACTGGATCGCCCAGATGACGTCAAAGTGAAACTGTCAACATGGCTCAAAGTTTATACACCCTGCTGTATTTCTTTATATGTACAGATAACCAGTGGGGGTATTCAGATCATTTCATTAATTTTAATTTACAATCCTACAATGTAAGAATAGTGAGTGATAAGTGTAAGTGTTCAAAATCTAACTAACGTAAAAAGGACACAAGTATTGGCAGCAAAATGTAGTGTATCAAAGTAAGAGTACTTGATTTATTATTATATTTAACTTATATAGAACTAGAATTATAACTTGTATGTGTCAGCCAATAATCAACAAGAAACTGCAGTACAAATATGCCAAACTAGGTTTGAGGTAATTTAGTTTCTACATCATATGTGTCCACCAGAGAGCAGGTAAAATTTAAAATGTCCAGTTTAGCGTGTTACATAGCGCAACTTAATACATTACTTTTGCTGCTGAGTTTTTAGTAAAGTATTGTCATGTGTAAAAATAATTGATTACAGTTTAAAGAGTATTGATTACAGCTGTCAAGTATCTTGCCCATCATTGTGAAAAACTGGTTTAATCTATAACATTGCATTGGAGCTGTCATATAAATGTAGTGGAGGAAAAAAGTGTAATATACCCCCTCTGAAACGTAGTGGAGCACAAGTATTGTTAAAGTAAAGTACTCAAGTGAAGTACATATTGAACTTAAGTCAGTACTGGAGTATTTAGTTACTTTTTTACCATAGCACCTGAAAATTCGCTTTCAACCTGGATAGGTGGTCCAGCCCACCTATACACCTATATGCCTATACATTTTAATCAGTTTTGGTTAACATTTTAGTCAACAGTTTGTGCAGCCTGTTGCCTTTTGGTCAAATTCAGATTGCATTTACTTTTCAGGGTAAAAGGATATAAGTTTAATTAATGATACTAGTTTAATATCTGGATATGCATAGCTCAGTGAGCATCACTACAGCTCCACTCATCCATGACAGGAAGAGCTAGAGGGCATCAGGTGTGCCTCTCCTGCAGTTTGCCGTGTTAATGCTATGTGAACACGCAATCCTCAACACAGATCCAACAATTTAGAGGCCAGCCATGTGGCTTCGCCTCACATCAACAATGGATGTGGGCGAACGCATCAACACTTACGCAGAGCGAACCACTGAATGCCTCTCACAGGCTCTGTAGTTTGTCTGCATCCAACGATGCAGCAAACTAGATTTTACACTCTCTAACTCACACTTTAACTGCAAGGAATAAACACTAACAAGGACATGTCTTTATGGTTTGTAGGGCAAAAACAGACAAGAATAGTGGTTGTTAGTGGTGGATACACACAATAAACTTCAAAAGCAGCAGACAGACAATAAACAATAGAAAGAGAGTAAACATATCAGTCCAGACAGACACGTCATCTACTGCGATCAAAGCTGAGGCAGACGCTAAATCCTCCCTTCGTGACATAACTTAATGTTTCAATTTATGTGGATTTATATGGACGTCCATGCTATTGGGTTAATACTGTATTACGCAGAGCTCTATATCAATTACACAAACAGAGTCAGGAGGCCAGTAACACTGTGCAGCCTCCTCTCTCCCTCACTGTCGTTCTGTCTCATCTTATTCCAGGCCATCTGTTACGAACGCAGCTCAAATGCTCAAATAATGTGGCATGAGGCTGACATGTTATAGACTCTTACTGACACACACCTCGCAGTAAACTAAAGCTAATGGGAGATGAGCGTGAACAGGTGCAGCTCTTTCCAACGTGCAGCCGGATCTTTTGAAAGTAATTGCGTGCTGACTGCTGAAACCCTCTCAAGTGTTGGGGACAGGATGTAGGAGCAAGAGCTATGTATAGGCAGGCACAAAAGCACGCATGCACCTATAAGAACACATGCACACACACACATATAAAGGCAGTTTGAGTCATCAAATCATCATTAGGTTTCTCAACTCAGCCCACTCTGATCTGACAACACTTCATAGATGAAGTCTCACTTCAGCCTCTCGCTCTCTCTGGCACTTTTTAAGAAATCTAATATTTCCATTTATGTAGAGAAAGTGTTAAGAGAAATAAGAGTAGAGCAAATGAGACACACATTCATGAAAGAGACTGTGGAGACCAGGGGCCAAATCCTGGAGAGGGGGCAGGGGTCTCTGGCTGTCACATCCGTGAGATAATGAGCGACACGGGGGGGGGGGTCAACTGTATTTGGGGAGGGCCAAATACACAGGCAAAGAGAAATGGGTTATGCAACTTATTATTCATTTCTCTCCTGCCTTATTTCCATATTCTTTTGTTTGCAGGCGCTTGATAGGCCACGGCACGCACCTGGCACTTCCATGCCAGCAAAGTCCTATCTGATGTGCTGCCACAGTGGCAGTCACACACACAATCATTTGCACGCATATGCACATACACACACACAGACGCACTCAGACACAATACATAGCACACGAAACTAACACACACAGGGCTGTGCGAGCAGGAGGAAAAGTGGTAATTATTCAGGGGGCGGGAGGTGGAGCCCCAAATATTGAGAATGAATCAGACTTTCTCAAGGTGCTGCGTGCGGCCTTACGCGCCACAGTTTCACACATCAAAGTGCCCAGCATTCCCAGAGAGTCACGTTCTTAGAGCGCTAATCCAGAAGCACACCAAGTCCATCCTTTACTTGTGGACTCATTATGAGCACATGATGGGAGCGCGTTGTGGAAAACTCTCCATCACACGTTACCCATAAAATGCATACATGCAATCATTGATTTTAACAACAACAAATTGAACAAATTGAAGCAAAAGTTTTAAGTCTTACCTTCCTCAGCTGAATTGGGCTGGAAAAACAGACAGAGAGACAGAAAGACACTCCACATCTCCACTACAGAATGACACTGACAGAAAGTGAGGGAGGGAGAGAGCATGAAAGAGGGAGATAGAGTGAGTGTGTGTGAAAGAGCAAAAGAGAGGGAGAGGGGGGTGAGAGGGGGTGGAGTCTGTTTGCCTTTATCTGAGAGAGAGAGAGAGAGAGAGAGAGAGAGAGGATGGGGGGTGGATGGATGAATGGATGAGGGAAGGAGAAAAATATTTACAGAGCAGCACGTACAATAAGTACACTGCCAACCGAGGGAGTAAACAAAACACTGTTGTCACAGAGACGGGAGAGAGAAAGAGATCAGAAAGAGTGAGAGGAGGAGAGTGGGAGAGAGTTTTTTTATATGAGAAAAACAAAGACAAGTGAGAGTCAACAAGAAAGAATGACAGAGGGAGAAGGAGGTGGAAACATTAATAAACAAGTTTGTCTGGTCTCTAAAACAACTGTCTAGACACGTCTAATTCCAGCTCTCCTCCAATGCCACGCACAAATTTCTGCAAGGCCGCCTGGCAGACCGTGCGTCAAACTGTGGTGTCTCTCACATGTATGGACACAGTGCTAACTTGCATTTTTCAAGCTGGGGCACGTGAGAGTGCCCAACTTCTTCGTCCTGTCTTTTTTTCCTGATGTTTTTCAGTTCTACCTTTTATGGCAAATGGGTATAATTTAGTCACATTTTTGGACGCTCTCCATCCTACATGTGGCTTTGTGCTCCCTCTTCCTAACACCTCTCCTCCGCCCTCCCGCTTCCTTCCCACTCCCCTCTGTCTCTCAGACACACTCCTTGCCTCACAGGATTGCTCATCCAGACAGTATCTAGACACACTGATACTCACATGCAAACACAAGCAGCTGAACACCCCTTTGGTCCATGCACGCCACTGGCTGGTCAGATCGCAGTACTGCAGCTTGTTGATGGGCTTTCATGCCCCAGTTCACTGCGATGAGTAAGACTTCAGTAGACTCTTGCAGGGAGATGTTGCCTATTGGCTTGACACAGTTAGTTAGATGGCCCCATTCCCAGCCAGCCGGGGGCCCTTTACCCAAGGGTCTTTGCTCCTCTGGCTGGGGTGGAGGTGAAGTGAAGAAGGAAATGTCCTCTAGTCATTAAACGGATAATTAAAATGTCTTAATCCATTTTCAGTTTGTTCAGCAAGAGTGACACAGGGTCTGTGTGTTTGTTAATTAGAGCTGAAACAATGAGTCAATTAATTGTTAACGTTTGATAATCGATTAAGTAAATTTTTTAATCAAAAATGACCCAAAATCACTGGTTCCAGCTTTCCAAATTTGAATATTTTCTGTTTTTTTAGTCTTTTATGACAATAATATCCTTTGTTTTTTTGTTTTTTTTTTGGGTGGGGGGGTGGGGTAGTAGTAGTAGGCTACTGTATCTATCTATTACATTACTCAGTCAAATCTACACACACAGATGATAGGCCTACACATATTCTGAGATTCAGTGTGACTCACACTTTACAACGTTCATCGCGACTGAACGTCCATAAATGCGTTTATAATTTAATTTAGATAAAAGACGCTCCTTAAAACTCCAGAACTTACATGAGAATCCTCACGTTTTTAACTTTTCTTTAGTATAAAAGTAATCCGGTAATAGTTGCCTGTACACCCATGGGTATAATGCAAACAGGAACTCCTAACAGCTAATTCGGCATAATTTTAATGGCGCCAAACTGGTGCAAAAATGTAGATAAATGTAGGCACAAAAAAGGAACTCAATATTTAGCTCACAGCTAACATACTGACGCCATGGCAACTTCTTCCTGTTTACATCTCCCAAAGCATTATGGGAAAACATGTTCCATAATAACTTTTTTCATGTCCCCATGCTATGGACTAAAGTATACCCTAACACAAATTATAAAATATTTAATTGAGAAAATAATGACTACATTATGAAAACAATCATTAGTTGCAATCATATTGTTTTTTAGTCCCCTGTGCTAAAAAAAATAAATCAACAAAAATTCACAGGGTTTCATTTCCCTTAAAGCCCCCCTCCAGTGTATTTTGACATTTCTATGATATTTCATATTTTTCTGAGTCATTTCATTACAATGTTGATTACCCACATAGTTCGCCAAATATTTTTTGACAAATAGCTTAATTTTGTGCTCAAAGTTGCAAAAGTTGCTTATGCTGCGTCCCGGCAACTCGGAACTGGGAAATTTCCGACCTCCAACTAGGAAAGGTACCCCGGAACGCCACTTGAAGTCGGATTTCCTACTTGTGAACTCGGAGGAAAAATATGTACCCCGACTTCACGAGTAGCAGCTGAATGACGTCAGAAAACAATGTCAGCGCCCATGGAAGCACACTTTGTAAATGGTAAACCATAAACTAAAGGCAACAAAACGTATATTTGCATGCATTTGAATTAAAATAATAAATACGATCATGCAGTAAAACCTGTTCTGCATGTATATTGATGTAGAAATATGTTTTACACATACGGTAGCTGGCTACAGTAAAGAATCTCATAAAGTCATCTTTTCTGCATAAAAGTTATTGTTAAAAATGCCAAAACATTAGGAAGTGTAACGGACAACATTGACTTACTTCAGGGCTACCAACTTGGGGTACACATAACTAGTAACGTATGGGCTATTTATTTCAGTTGTTGCAGTTAAACTGCCATCCTTTTAATTTACACCTAAAGCACTGCTGAGGGTGCAACTGTGTGTTCACTTTGTCATGGTCACCCATGATTTTCGTTCACCTTCGGCGTCATGCACCACCATGCACCTGGAACGCTTTGATGTCGGAAGTCGGAAGTTTCAACTGGGAAATATCCCAGTTACGACCAGTCTCGAACGCGCCATAAATTCCGTAAGTCATACGTCATTGTCCAAGCTTGCGCAAGCGCACTGTCATGCCTCGTTAAAAAACCGTCACGCCTCCTGAAGTCAGAGCATCAAACCGATAAACAGTTGTGAGCTAGCAAACCAATTTATCATATTATTTACAAAAACGCGTCGCACTTTCACCTGCCACTGTCTTATATACAGTCTGCAACATACATTTTACTGAAGGGCGTTTTACCAATGCATTGGCACCCCCCACCTCCGCGGTAAAGTAAGAGCACTATAAAAAGTAGTGGGAGTTATCGTGTGCAGTGCGTGACAGGACCATCGACTGTGTGATTGATAACAGCTGATACACGCACATTAGTTCCTATCATGGGTAAGTAATAGCTACTACTGCCAGACAGTAAAGTGTACTAAACTTTTCAGTGTAGTGATGTTAACACAGCATGTGGTTAGTGAACACTCCAGCCGGTCAGTTTTTGGTTGTCATGGTAATGTCCGACTATAAACCACGCCCCCATTCTCTGTTTGAGAAAGAACGTTCGCCAAAAACGGCAGTTAAATCTGGCTGGAGGGGGGCTTCAAATGTAAGAACAACCACACTCATTAAAACAACAACAAAGACTTTTAGAAGCATGTTAAAGTAGACCAACATTTTCAAGGGAATTTCTCTTTGAGGTAAATAGCCTATTCTGTTGCTGTTTCGTCTCTACATGTGTTCTGGTTTGGCTTTCAAAGCTGTGTGACCAAGGAGGAAGTCTGACCTTATGAGTCTTCATCACACATACACTCCTGAAAACATCAACACAACCATGACTTTATCTTTTTAAACCCAACTGTTCAGCAACAGCAGCCCCAGAGAAAAAACTGAACTTGTTTGCGGCTCTATTTCAATGTTAGAACAGCTAACTGAGGTTTTGCAGAAAACTAAATGGAGCTGCACCATTGAGCAGAAGTGGGGACCGGGTACCAGACACAGTCTTTCACACTTTCACTTTAGCAGAGACATTAAAAATTGATCATGATACTCATAGCATTACAGGCAGAAAAAGACTGTTTTTGCTTATAATTCAAGTCACACATTCCCTTAAAAAGTGTTTCTCAACCCCCCAAGGTGTGTTCCGAGGACGATGGGGGGCGCTGGAAGCAATATTTTAGAAAGGGCTGAGCTGCTTTTGGGGGGCGTTTTTTGGTTGGAAATTCTAAGGTGAGTTTACAATAATACGAGTTTAAACTTTGAACTACTTGCAAAAAATTGTGGTCTGCAACATAAAAACTTGCCAGTTTAGTCCACTGAGACTGGACTAGACTGTGCATTTTTTCTCCATCAGCTATTTGTGGTGCAGCTTTGTGCTGACTTCATGGGAACGGGAAGTCAGAGTATCATCTCTAAAATTTTACCTACATAAATTTTACTGTGTGAACTCTAGAAAACTGACACCCTCTTTCTAGGTGGGAAAGTGTTTATTTCTCCGTGGAAAACACCGTGAACGTCTTGTTATCGCAGTGGTTACACATTTACAAGAGGGATATTCTGCTGTCGGACTCACCCTGAAAGCAACTTCGCTGCTACACCAGCGAGTGACATCGACCCTCCTCGCGCTGTGAGTTGCAGACAGTTTGTGCCAAAGCGGACATATAGGTTGTTTCAGTCGCCTATAAAAATGTAACGTTACAAACTGAAGCCCTGACTTGCTCTGTTGGGGACTGTTAGCAGCACTTTATCAGAGGTGCTGAACTTAAGGTGTGTGGAATTATTCGTGAGCTTTCTGCGTGGTCACAGGTGTTGTCGGTTAGTTTCGTTCTCAGTCAGTTTTGTCTGTCAGACGGCGAGGGGATACTTCGAGCAATCAGTAACATAATGCAGTACAGGGCATGTAGTGAAATATTATGAATTCTCTTTAAATAGGCCAATGACGTTAGTCTCCTATAACCTCTTTTTTTCTTTACATGCCAGAGAACACAGATTCTGAATGTGCAGAAGGTTTTTAACATGAGCAGATAAGTTACAGTATTTCCCATACGTTCATTTATTTGTGGCGGCAGGCCTATTTAAAATCGTATTTGACTGCAGAGCTGCAGGCCGCGCGGATTCGCAGAGCACATCCTCTCGCTCGTCCATGCTGCTGTACAGCTGCAGCACAGTTACACTGTCATTCTGTGGGAATGACAGTGTAACTAACGAGCTAAAGTCCGGTCAATTACTGAATTAAAACGGATTCATTTATCACTGAGATGAAAAGAGGCCACAAACACATTTAAATAAGTTACTTCCCCACAAAAGAGTAGGTAAGACTTAATCATGTGTGCTGACTCAGCAGGGATGATAAGTTGATCTACAGGAGAAAAATATTTAAAAGCAAGAAAAATGCCTGAGAGGCTCACTACATTGTATTCTATTATAATTATATATTTTTAATTGTCACCTGAATTTTTTGACATTTCCACTAAATTGGTGCAGAAAGGGCAGAAATTAGGGGAGAAATCTTCACCAGAATGCAGGAAATTAAGTGTTTAATGCTCAAAATCTTCTGGGGGAGGACCCCCATACCATCCACTTATTAAGTGTCCCACCCAAGAAAACAGTAGATTTTGCTTCATACACATTTTCTGGGAGGAACATTCACTTATTAGTTAAATATAATTACTTTTCACATGGCTTTTTTGTTACATTTTCCATGTCTTGAATAACAATAGTAACAATAAAAAAATCTAAATATATTCATTTTTTGATGGGGGGCTGTAAGGGATCGGGATAGTGGACAGGGGGGCGCTGGCCCAAGAAAGGTTGAGAACCACTGCCTTAAAAGATGAAGTTTATTTTCTTTTTAGTCTCACAAAGCAAATATCAGTATTTTATTACAGGAGAACAGAGGACATTATACTAGGAAAACAGTAAAGGTCATCTCTCAGCTGACTCTCACGCACACCCAACCACCATCACATCTCACTTCAGTCTACTGTTAAGCAACACAATGACATTCACCATAGTAACATAGTAACAGTATTTCCAGAGTGCAAAATAAATCAGTGAATGTAACACAGATAAAACAGGTTTATGAAAAACAAATAGCAACCAAAACCATACACACCCTAACATATACATATTTACACTTCCATTAGAGCCAAATAAGATAAGCATTCATTAGAAAGTAGTCCGAGTGCAAATGAAAATGCTGCTAAGCGTAAACATTGAAAAGTACTTCCTTATGGGTGTGCACACGTACAGATAAATATGTAACTGCAAAAAACACTGACACAACATTTATAAGCATGTACACAGTGCTTTAATACTTTATCTTGATGCAGTAACTGGATATTCTACAATATATACACATGATCTCAGACAGTTAGAAACAAACACATATAAGATATTTTTGTGCGTTCACCATTAAAATAAATACTATTAATTTAGTGTTTTTATTCAACATCACCAACCCACATGGCTAATATCTTGTTTCGACTGAAATGCATGTTGTTGTTTAAATATCAGTAGACGTCAATGTGTTTCAATACACCCCTCAAATGGCTGACAAGCACTTTTGAATTTATGCAACACTGTTTTAGAGATTGTAAGAAATTTTATTTAATGACTAGGGCTGGGTATCGTTCAAAGATTTTCGATATCGATACCGATATCGATACCGATATCGATACCGATATCGATACCGATATCGATACCGATATCGATACCGATATCGATACCTCAACTTCAATACCGGTTCCTGAACGATACTTTTTTCGATACCATGTGTTGTATATTTTCTCAACAAACGGAAAACCATTGTTGTTTGTATAAAGCAACTTAATCATTATTATCATTAATAGTTTATTTTAATAATTGTTCCTTTGAAAAATGCTGTTGCTTGTCAAAACCAAGACATATTTTCAATGTAACATCAGCCTATATTGTGTTTTGTTGTTTTTACTCCTCTTTCTTTAGTTTTTATAATGTCATTTCATTGTTTATTAATTATATATTTTTTATTGTTTATATGTGAATTTGTGCTCTGGCACCATGGCAACCTAAACATTCATGGCAAGAGGCCTGAGAGAAAGAGAGAGAAATCTCTCATCTCATGGAAACAAGTTTCTGCCTCTACATATCAAAGTTTCCCCCTCACCAGAGGAAGAGGTGTCCAGGCAACAACTATCACAACAGAAAGTAAACTCTTTAATCCATCTGCAGCAAAGTCGCAGACATCAGCCCAAACATCGGTACGTGATGTCACTATCACACGGAAGCGCTTCCGCCGGCTGCACATACAGGTCCGTGTGCAGCCGTGGCGTAACTTAACTGATCCTTCAGAAACACTTGGAAAAATGTAGTGTGTGGAAGCTACCGCGCTACTCTGTCAATAAAAGAGCTTTGATTTGATTCAGAAAACAGCGACGCTGCCACCAAGCTACTGAGAAATGTCATTACTAGTAACGGTGCTACTTGTAACGACGCTGCTGCCCAACGCTGCTCGTACGGTGGACGTGTTGAAGCAGGCGCGGTGGCAGCAGAGCGCTGAGACGATGACTGCACCGGCTCTGTCTTGTTGCAGCAAAGACGGAGCGACTTTCTGCTCTTAAGTTTATTTTACGCACAGTCAAAGGCTTAGCCAGGTTTGTTGTGTCGCTGCTCTTGGCAGCAATTATCTTACGTCAGAAATATTGCATCGCGCGCTGTTGCATCAAGCCACACTTTTGATTTTCTCCACGTGTTTTACATCCACGACCTACGTTTCTGTGCGTAACCGGCGTGAGGTAGTGTTTACATCACCACAGCCAGTTACAATCACTTTTAGATGTGGGCACATGAAGAATGCTGCATGCTTATTGGCTCATTGGCGTTAACAAGAACCTTTAGGTATCGAACTTTGGTGCCGAAAGACGAGGCATTTTTTGATACTCGGTGGTATTGAGGCAATTCGGTCTGTGCCTAAAAAGTATTGAACTCGATACCCAGCCCTATTCATGACCTCCATACTGATGTCAAATAAGAGTACAGTACAGTGATGGATAAATGTCAGAAGCCGAGTATACAGTATAACACAAGTAGCCACCTGAGTTTTTGTATCCAACTGCTGTAATGCAAACTATAAAACAAATGCACTACAACAATTTGTCATCCTGGCAGTACCATGCAGTGAAAGCATAAAACACAAGAGGTTACTTTGTGTTTTTAAGAGTAGGAAGTCTATGAGGAAACTTTGTTAAGGCTTTGCAGTGTTATACACCTCATTCTCATACAAACAATATACTTGGTGGAGACAGTACCAATTTACAGAACGGCCCTTCTTGTTAATTATATATAAGCACAAAAACATCCTCTACTGCTCTACTGTCAGGGGATGTTGTGCTACATGATGAGAAGAAATATTTTTTTATCTTCAACTTACATGCACTTCCTCCATGTTTATTGTGTCTACTCAAAGCAACATGGCTCACTCCCCTTTGCAGCAATGAACATCAGGCAAGCAGACAGGACAGCAAGTCAGCCTTTTTTGGGTCAAACTACTAGGCTCCAAAAAGCTTGACCTTAATACATAAACCCCCTGAAATCCTGCAACCTTTAAATACTGGGAGTAGCTGAAGACCTGGGACTTAACACTGAACATATGTTGATCCTCTTATATGGCAATATGCGTGGGGCTGGCACTGGGCATGTCCACAAATATTAAGAACTGGTAATTCAGTTAAGTTTGGCCCATGTTTCAAGCAGGATTAAAGGGAATTCTGTCAACAATCATGTTAGCATTTGTAACTTGGGATCTTTAAAAAAACACTGAATTTAATTTCTAAAAAAGGAACACTGATATAACACTGACATATATTAAAAACTAAAATCTTATTTCTAAATTATTATTAAACTGAGTTGGCTTTTTTCTAAAAACACCCTGCTGCACTTTCATCATTTGTGAGTTATCAAATGTAACTCCTGACAATATCTATGTGCTTGAAAAGCGTTGTCTGTGTAGTAACCTAACTCTTCCTTCTTCTCTGTAAGAATGTTCATGGCTTCTCTGCAGGAAGATCCACCATGGGAACCTTTTCTGTGGGGGACATGGGTGGAGCTTCTTTGCTCTCTGGTAAACCGACGGCCACCGCCTCAAGTGCCAGGGACTGGGAGGGTTTCCCTGCACTGGCAGAAAATCCCTGAGCGATGTCATCAAAGGTCCTTCCTTTGGTCTCAGGCACTCGCAGGAAGGTGAAGATGAAGAACAGGATGAGGAGTACCATGAAGATGATGAAGACATAAGGACCACAAAGTTCCTGAGAGAAAAGAGAAAGATGTTTGTAGCTGCATGACAAACTCATATCACGTGTACATCTTAAGACTTTAGTTTGTTTCCATACCTCCAGTTTAGGGAAAGTCAGCCCCACCAGGAAGTTGGCGGTCCAGTTGGAGAAACCAGAGATGGCCATGGCAGCAGGTCGGGGCCCCTGGGAGAAGAGCTCAGCCACGATGAACCAGGGGATGGGACCTGGACCCATCTCAAAACTGGCAACAAAGCCGAACACAGCCACTATGGCCAGATAGCTTAGAGACTCATTGGTCTTCTGCTCCGAGAGAGAAAAAAAGAGAATGAGCAAAAGACGAAATGAGGGAGCAATAGCAAAACATGTTATTTGTGTAAGCTTTAAAGCTTGCAGGACATGAGTATTAATGCAATCATAACTCACCACCAAAGACAGGGAGATTGTCATAATGAGGGCACAGACAGCCATTCCAGCTAGTCCAATCAGGTGCAATGTCCTTCGCCCAGCCCGTTCAACCAGAAAGAGCTGGAGTCAAACGAAGAAAAACAATGATTAACAGTCCAATAAATATAAATCATGCCTTGTATTAAGACACCAAATGTGTAGACAGATACTTACAGAGACAACAGTAAACACAGTGTTGACAACACCAGCTCCTATGGTAGCGTAGATGGGTTGAGTAACACCAGCTGTGTCAAATATGCCTGTGGAGTAGTAAAAGACCTGAAAGGAGAGAAAAACAAAGAGTTATTGTTTATTCCAGTGAATAAAATTAGTGTTACATTTACTGATTTCACTTAGGGGCAGAGCAACAAGCTTTAACCATGACAATGACATGTTACCACCTTTTAAAGTTGATAAGGCTAATGTGTGAACAAACAAATTGTAATCTAGACACAGCAGACACAGAGCAAATTCAGGTTTCGATCTCCATCACGTTCTGCCAAAAATATCTGGCTCTTTAGTAGCTAAGTGCTCCAGTTCACTAGTGTTCACTAGATAGTCGCTAACTTTGACTTTTTAATTCTTTTTAACTGAAAAAAAAGGAAGCTGTACTGATCAAACTATTCTGATAAACGAGGTGAGAGTGAACCAAAACAATAAGCTGAAAGATTCTAAAATGCTCTGTAATCTAAAAATATTCATTACTGCAGCTTCAACTTTTTAGAATAATTACAAAGCAGAAACATACACAAGTTGCATTATGTGTAACTGTACTAGTGGCTGTGCTGGTGAGTGAAATAGGTCATGAGTGTTAATGTGGCTGTCAGAGTGCAGTCAATGTTGCAGCCTTTAGCTGTAGGCTACAGCAGCTTTACTGTGATTGTCAGGTCAGACGCAGCAACTGCTAACACATTTAGTCAGCCTGGTTACATGACCTTATTAACAAAATACCTATTGAATACCACTGTGTTTGTGTCTTTCTATTTACCCTCAGAGGCTTAAATTATTCCGCTCAATCTAACACTGCCTGGAGCTAAAAAGCACCTCTTGTCATGTGCTTGTCAGAAACATTTGTATAATTTCACTGACTGCTCCTTTAAAGATTCATGACACTTGATAATTATATCCCTAACCACTGTGCTCCATGATAAGATATGACGTTTACTCACAGCGTTGATGCCAGACAGCTGCTGAGAGAGCTGGAGGACGATAGCGATAACAATTGGTTGACGGTAGTTTGGAGAGCGGAAAAGTTCGGGGATGGTCACTTTCTTTTCCATGGCCATCTTCATCCCTTCTTCCTTCATCTCCTGAATATCATTGCTCACATCTTCAGAGCCACGCAGACGTACCAGTGCTAGAGAGTAAGAGAAGAAGGGATGGATGAATAGAAAAGGAAGTAAGTACATTATTTATGTAAATATAATGTAACGAAAGGCTGGAATGCTCTTGGAACATGTTACATGGTAAAAGTTTTATAAATCACAGGGCCACCTTTTCCCCAGGACATGCCTCAATCCACAGGTCATTAAAAATGCATGGGTAGTTCTAGATTCTATTCTTGTTAGCAAAATGTAAAGTGTCTCAAAATTTACCCTTTCTTGCCTTCTCCTCCTCTTTGAGGACAATGATCAGATAGCGGGGGCTTTCAGGGCAGAAAGGCAACATGATGGTTTGCAGAATGGCAGGCAGGATGGTCAGAGCTAGCAGCAGAGGCCACAGAGTATCTGAGCCAAGCAGAAACTCCAGACCAAAGATCTAAAATAAAGAGGCAACAAGGGATAAAGTGCGTATATGGACTTTTTTTTTATTTGAGTCAATTTCTCTCTGATACGTGAATTTCTTCTAACTTTGAGAACACCCAGAGAGGGGCAGACCAGAGTGATGTCTGTCATGTGACATACATCCATGATTATGAAGTAATGGAAGAAATCTGAGTATACTGTGCTTTGAAAACTGCGGTTGAAAGGGTGTTGTGTTTGTATTAAAAAGTGGATTTTCAACACTTAACCAGTTAATTGGTTAAAAGGATATATTCTATCAAATTCGATAAATAACATCCTAAAAAGATGTTTTAATATCATATGTATATTTTCCTTGTGAATTTCTGAATTCACTGAGAGTAAATAAGGTAATTTTACAGAAAGAATTATGATAGAGTTGTTTTGTACACATCCTTACTCTACCAACAGTGATCTATTTCTTATTCCCTTTTATTGACAAATGTAGTTATTGTAAGTCTCTCTGGACAAAAGCATCTTCTAAATGCCAAATATGTAAATGGTATTCATGGTGATCAATAGATCACAAGACCTGATCAATGGATATTAGAAAACTGCAAACGGCCTCACCACTTTAATGAAGGCAAGACGAAAAAGTTTAATTTTGATAATCAAAATTCTTCAGGCAAAACCAATATCTTTGTTATTCTGCATCAATATTCTGACAGTAATATAATCATTTCAGAGTGTCATACCTGTGCCACAAGGATGCCAATAACTACACCCAGCTGGTGCAGCGTGCCGAAGGCTCCCCGGAGAGCAGTGGGAGAGATCTCGCCTATGTACATGGGTGTCAGTCCCGTGCACAGACCACAGAACACACCGATGATCAACCGGCCAACAATGACCACCTCAAAAGATTTAAACAGAACTGACAGTCCCATCAGACCCCCACCAAGTACAGCCAGGACATTAGCAAGCAGCATGGATTTACGCCTGGTGATGAGAGACAAGGAAGAAATACGGACAAAGTTAGTGAGAGTAAAGAGAAAACAACAAGATAAGATAACTGTTAAAAAGCAAGTCTAAATAGTGCACATAAGAAAATAATGGCTGCAACAAATTATTAAATTATCAATTAATCTCCGTGTGTTTTCTTTATTAGCAAGGTCACAACTTAAAACATCCAATCACCTGTCCAAAACCAAATATATTTTATGTGGTATCAGATTTCATAAAGAAAAGCAGAAAATCTTCACGTTATAGAGGCTGAGACTAGTGAATAGTTACCATTTTCGTCATCTTGAATTAAGTGCTTATCCCCAATGTTCTCACCTGCCAAATTTGTTGACCATGGCTCCAACAGAGAAAGACCCGGCCATGCCTCCCACGCTGAAGATGGCCACAGCAACACTCCACAACATGGTGTTGGTTCCTGAGCTGAAAGACTCCCCATACCGCTCTGCTGACACATTCTGGAAAAACCTACGCAGTTTCTGTCAAACCAAAGAAAAGGGTGGCGGGTTTACTTTTAAGAAAGTGTTTGTTTTAAGTCAATTATGATTTTTAAATAGATCTTATTAAATTGTGACAGATGAGACAGAGCTTGATGTGTTTATTGGGAGTTTTTGACACGTCCACATGGGGGCAGTATAGCTTTTAGCATAACCACCTTGCAATACTGTGCAAACAAATGAGACCAGACACACTAAAACCTCCATGTCTAGCACCATAACTCTGATTTAGGTCAACTTACCAAACCACAGATAGAGAACACAACATAAAAGTGTTTAAATGATTAACAAAATGGTGATTAAAAAGTGTTACAACAATATTAATCTCAAAGAATGAGAGAAGATGTGGTATTGCATCTATTATTATGCACACTCCCTTAAAAGTTGTACCTACTGTCATAAATCATTAAAACACTTAACGTCCATTAAACAAATTCTTCCAGATGAATGGCTAGCAGTTGTATAAATACACACCTGCTCTGGTGCATTGATAACCCCGGTGTTGTAGCCAAACTGTAGCGAGCCAATGACTGCTGTTGAAACACAGAAGAGAAGGTAAAGGGTCACCTTCTTCTTCGGCTGTTGAGAGAGAAAAAAGACAGAGACATATGAAAGATTAAAACAGTGAGCGGACAGAGTTTATGTACAATCACTCCTTCATTTTGTGTGGTGAACGTGGCCGGTTTCTCACTGTACAAAGCTCTTGTTGTTTATAGTGACACTGGTAACTACACACAATGATCCTTTCTACATCTGCCCTCCCTCCTTGTTTTCAGCTTTTGCATTAGCGACTTGCACGCTCGTAGCACTGCTGTGAACACTAAGTGTTACAACACTGTACGGGTAGCTAAAGTAGCTAAAGACACCCTGAGAAAACAAGACAATCCTATTTGGAGTGTTTTTTCCCTCAAACACATTCAGAATTAAAGTGGGCTTAGCTCAAGCGCAAGCTAATACACCTGACATTAATCCCTTACATGGCAGGGCCTGCGGGTAAGTATGCAAAGAGTATCCAAGCAAGCAGAACTGAGTGGAGTAATTGGTTTAAATTAAGTTATGTAGTGACTCTACTATGGCGTCATGCCAAAAATGGAAATCCCCAATCAAAGGTTCACTTTAATTTAACAACTAACCCAATGACATCTTTCATTCTTCTGCAGTACATGAACTCTTTAAGAACTTTTGCAATGGTCACTTTTTGATCCGGTAGTCTAATGGCCAAGGGCTTATGTCCAAGTAGGCTCATTAATGAGAAGAAATCCATTTTAATCATCCAGTTTAATCCGTCTATTTTCAAAATCTGCCCGTTTCAACACTAACTCGACCATTCAAAATCAGTAAATCATGCAAATTAATACATTGTTTTGTGCAATTTGTAAATGCACGGAAGAGCCCGTGGTTTCATCTAAACTGGGTTGGGAAAACAACGGGCGCTCAGACAAGCTCCACATTTCACTGAGATGATATGCGCTGCAAAGGTGAGAGTGCACGGACCTTGGAAGAAAAAAAACATCTTACAACTCGTAGCTGGACATTCAAGCAGTTGTGGTTACTGACTTGTGTTTGTGCTGAGAAATCATTCTACAAGTGTGCAACTCTCAAAGCATGAATCCACATACTGATTTGTGGACAAGCAAATTTTGTCAATGACTTGTCCATGACCACACACACACACACTTACTTTTTTTTAAAAATTTAATTTAATTTTTTATATTTATATTTAATTTTTTTTACACACACAAACACACACTTTTACTGTTTTATTTACTTTATTTTCTAATAGATTTTTTTAAACACACACAAACACACTTACTTTTTAATTGCTTTATTTAATGAACTGTATAAAATGAATTTTTTTTATATAATTTATTTGTAGCTTTGGCAATATTGTTGTTTTTCAGTCATGCCAATAAAGCTAAATTGAATTGTGTTTTGCATTTTCACTGCAGCAACTGTAGCAAAAAAGTTAAGGTATGAGTTTCTTAAGTATTTTATACACATGGTTATATACATTTTCTACAACTACAAACTCCACTGTCACAGGAGCTCAGTTGTTTTGCTCCAATAACAACTTTACAGACATCATGGCCTTTTCTGATAATAAGGACTAAAACAAGCTGAACCCACTTCTTTGGTTTGTGTGTGTCTCACAGGAAGGTAGTGCTGCATACATGATAAAGGGATAGTGAAGGGGAAATACAAAGAACCTAAAAAAACTGCGTGTGGTTGTGCATGTGACATGTCAATTGCATCTCAAACGACTGCTGGACAATTGTACTGTTAAGCAGCCTCTTGCATTATCTGCAGTTGTGTTATACAATATACGTTGTAGTAGAATACATATACTGTTAAAATCTGTGTTTATAACTTAACATTTTGTACGACATTCTTCTAAAACAAGTTATGATCAATATGTAATAACAATTAATTACTGAATAACTGCTCAAGAACTCAAATGTATGAAGCTGAGCTTAAAGGTACAATGTGTAAGATATGGCCAGAATTTTAGTTAAAAACATTAACTAAAATCAAAAATGAACTAACATTATCAATACTAACACTTGTGATAAGGCCTTCTCACTCCCAACTCGTCACGTATACGTGCAAAGCTCCACTGTTAAGTTAGCAATGATAAATATGCAACATCCGGTTACACAAAGATCATGGTTTAGGTTACTTTAGATAAGTTAAGTCACCGAAGTCAGTTAGTTATATAAGTTATTCACATAAAGTAGTTAAAAATAGTAAATGTTAACTATTTGTTTCACACAGGAAACACATCTGACACATCTGCAAAGTGCTTCCAGCTTCCTACGGTTGCTCATCACTTGGGAGTTAATCAATTGGGCTGTAGAACTTACCGGTGTAGGTACAGCCATGAGCAAAGAAACATACTTATAATCTATAAGCATATAAATATATATTATATCAATATGATTTGATAAATGATGAAATATGCATTCCATTTTTGCCAATCCTTTTTCATCTCTCTGTCCCTCCACTATTATTATTACTAGAAATAGCAGCAGTCAGAGCACAGTTAGCTTAGAGCATGTGCCCTATGCACAAAGCTGAGTCTTTATCGCAGCGGTGTTCAATTCCACCCTGTGGACCTTTGCTACATGGTATCTCCTCTCTCACCCCCTCATTTCCTGCCTCTCAAATAATGGTGATAAAGCCCAAAATTTAAAAGTTTTAAAGTTTTAAAAGTTTTTCTTTTTGTTACTGTGTAACTAAAAGTACGTACTTATCCCACATACTGTATTTGTATCTAAGCAGAAACAGAAGACACACACTGGCAGATCATCATCCTTATAAAGCAACATTATGTAGTAATTTTATCCTAAAACAGCTTAAAAATTATTTTGACAGTACACTAACTTGGTCATTGCCACTCTGGGCCCAGAGCACCTGGCCTATGTAACATTGGAATCCCACATATGCTAATCACACACCAATTACGACAGAGACCGCTAAAAGACCCAACAAGATGTAGTCGAAGGAAGTCAGGAAGAGAAAAAGAGAGAGTGACCAAGAGACCAGACAAGAGTAAACATCGGACTGCTTTTAGTCGTTGGCGTGTGCTAAAAGAGCTGAAAGGATGCCAGACCTGGCCTTCTTTGCTGTTGAACTTGTAATAACGTATTAGCTTGCTCTTTCTTGTGTTTTTTGGCAGGAGTTTGGCTGTGTTAGCAAAGTTGTCGACTTGCTGGTTTTTGATGATAAGTAACGCAATCATTGCATTTTATGGCTGGGCAATAAAACAATAATGATGATTATCGCAATATAATATAACAAATTTGCACTTTGTTAGTGATTCAAATGAATTATTCTACTGAAGTATTTATTTTGTTGAGGAAATGGAACTGAAAAAAATTTACTAATATGTTGAAAATAGATTTTATCAGAATCGTTTTGAATGTACTACCTGAGATTTGTGAAGTGATTCTCTGTTTGGCAACAAGTGTAAAGAAAAAAAATCATCCTTCAAACTTAAAAGAAATAATGATTTGACATCTATCGTGATAATTATTGATATCAAATGGAATGAAATGTTTTTACCGTGATAACGGTAAAATTGGCCATATCGCCCAACCCTATTGAAGTTGCACATGTACAGCTTTCTTTATTTACGAGAGCAGTGAATTATACTTTGAAACTGTAGGGGCGCCAAATTGCAAAAAACTTAATCTTAGAAAATGTTACATAAATTCACTGTTGTTAAGTGTTAAGTGTACTGGTCTTTGCCACACACACAAAAATGGATGGTTTGTTATAGTTTTATATTTTCAACAGGCATTTAAAACTGCAGGGTGCAAATGGCAGTCTGTGTTTAAGAACGCTGCAACTACTACACTACATTACACCGCTGACATGGAAGGACATACAGTATATTTTAAATCAACTTGTTATGATGCTACATATACTGAGAAAGGTGAATACTTTAAATTAGGACGTAAAATAAACAAAACAATAAATAAAAAGTGATAGGTTGTCCTATGAAAGTGTCCTGTAAAAGTGGGAGACAAGGTTACGTAAGTCTTGCCAGCAGAATCAAATAGTTTTACAAGATATTCCGTGTATCAGTATTTGTGGTCAGTCTCAAACACAGCTTAACCATGTCATGTGACATGCTCCAGTAAGAACAAATAAAATTGGGACCACAAAGGAAAAATGCAGATGAACATTTAATATCCTTGAATTCACATCAGCTGACAGGAGCCCTGTGAACTATAAATGAAAACAATAGCTAGTGTTATATTTAAATTGACATCTTGCTCTCTGTTAAGTGGTTAAATTAATACATTATGTTTTATGTTGTATTGATTTAATGTTGAACAGGGTACCTTTTTTAAAAATAAAAACATTCATTAATGTCATAATTGTCATCTTCTCCAATCATATAATTATTAGAAATGCGTTGTTTTTAAAAAGTATTTGCTTGAGCCAGTTAAAGCACGGTACACATGCACGTGTGGGTACGTGAACAGGATGGTCCTGGTCATTTGAGCCATGAAAAAATCCTGACTCTGTGTCTGCCCATGAAGAACACAGTATGATTGAAAGCTGCACAACAGTGACTAAATGGACAGCGTAATTGACATTCTTTTCTTGTTGTTTCCAATGTCAAGAATTAACTTTAAAACCTCAGTTTCTAAGCTTTACTCTCTTAATGTGGTAATTATCTGGACTTTTGGTTGGACTATTTTGTTCATTTTTTTGTTTGAATATTAAATATTTATAAATAAAATTTACAAATTGCTCACAAAGACCTGCAGTTACTGTATTTCAACCGTCCCTCACCTCTCTCAATATTCAGAAGAATGAATCCACATTCATTGTCAATGAATGTTCAATATGATATATAAATAATGTTCATTGTGGTTTGGGGGGTAGTTACATCAGCACAGATGATGTGAAAATCTTAAGTAACATGGAAAGCTATGGAAATGGTGCAACTATTGCAATCGATGCATTTCAAAACACAAACTGCAGGGAAGTTTTGCAGAAGCACACAGTAGCAAGCAAATCTTTAGTCATTTTAGATATATTTTATAATAGAGAAGAAAGAATGTGTGTGCAAGTTCAACATTTCTCAGCACACAAATAAAGCCAGAAACTGAATCACACGCAAGTTCAAACTTGCCAACCAACATCTCCGTCTCCTATTCTGTTTCTCTTAGTCATGTCCTGAAATGCTCAACATCATCATCACATCAGTTCCCGCTCTTGCCAGAAAGGAAAAATACAGAATTGTCACCCAGTGACTTGTAAAGATCGTATGCATTTGGAGGTGTTGCCTCAGGCTCAGGATAAAGCAAACAATGGCCGACACTCATACCCAGAGGAGCCACTGGGAATTATAACAGACAGCCTGAAATAATGCGCTTGTGTCTGGGATGATTACAGTAATGTGAGGAAAAAGCAGTGTCATATTTGTCATAGAAGTTTAAAGGCTAAAATTAGTTTGGAAAAGTAATACATATCAAAACAACATGCAACCCATACAGCAACAGAAAAAACAGTTTTATTTACCTTTTCGTCTTCCATTCGCTCCATCTTTGCTGTTTGAAGCCTCTTGAACTGAGCTGCCTCTTATCCCTTATGAGCCCACACCTCTGTGTAGATAGAAACCAGAAAAACCTGAAAATATACAAACAAAAACACAAGAGAAATATGTGACAATCTTGTAGCAAACATTAATTACAATTTCTCTGGAATAAATGTTTCAAGAAACATCCTTATCATCATAACATTAAAATGGCTCTGGGTTATAATAGAAACTATTACCCTTTTCTTTAGTAGGCCTATGGCTAATACCAGCAAGGACCACAGTGCAGACCACTCTGCGGCCCAGAAATCTGAAGCACTTGTCTGCACTCAGTGAATACAAAAGGAGTCACTGCCCAAAATCCCTCCCTCTGCTTCCGTATTCATACCCTCCTCTTCTGCTCTCTCTAATTATGAAATCAAAAGAGAAAAAGTGATGTAACTCCTTTCTTTTCCAATTAAATTACTGTCGCGTTGCTTATTTTTATCAATACAAAGCATAAAACACCATCTAATTGGGCTACAGAAGCTATAAAAACCCAAAGTGATGCGATGGAGCTGCAGGTGATGCTGTGCTGATCAAATGAAGTTTGCTAGGCCAATAATTCTACTTCCTTTTAATTCTAATTCTACTTTTACGCGCAGTGGGCGACTTTAATTCTACAATGTGATATTAAAATACAGACATGGAATTCGGCGCCTCAAATTAACATGTGAAAATCTCAACATTTCTACAAATAACAAAGTGCGTGAATAAATCGGCATGATGGATAAAAATCAATATTTATTTACCCTTATTTGGGATTTGTGTCGGCCTTTGCAGATCCAGTAAACTAGTCCAGTTCAGTTTGCTTTGACAAAAGTTCTGTCCTCCCTCCCATCTATGTGACTTTATAGAGGTTGGTACAAGATCACCGGCACGTTCATCAACTTTACTCATACTTCGTGGAAGATCCCGCGTGCGTAAAAGCGGAAAAAAAAATCCATCCTGTCGACTCACTTCGGGCATACTCGTCTCATCCCGTAATAGCCTATGTGTGGAGGAGGGGCAGATGCATTTCCGCTCAGCTGAAGAAGGGGGACGTGCTCGGGCGAGCGTACAGCCGACGGAGAACAAAACGGTGCCGGTGAAAGAAGCCTCTGTGCTGATGCGGGCCCGTCGGCTGCCTACCGGGGGCGCGAGAACAAAAGGCAATATGCACGCAGTTCAGATACAAAGCCTGGTCATGCAGAAATCATGAGACCGGCTCAGTGGGTTGCAAACAAACGGGGAGCCCTCCTAATTCTTCATATGTATAAACTTCACAACCCACATAAATCCCAGTCTGGAATTTGACAAGTTCTCCATATGGGAGTGAGCAGGGTTTTTAAATCCACTTGGTGAGCAGTTTGGCTTCCTATTTTACTGTAGCCTACATTTTAACACATCGACATCGACGATTTTAATTGGATGCCCAGAGCTTGAGATTGTTCTTGGTTTGTGTGACAGTTTATCATTCAATTTTAAATATGATAAATTTGTTGTTTTTTCTGGTTTAATGGCAGGCCTACTTGTCTTGAAATCTCTTTTTTTTGGAGAGATCTCAACATACAGCCCAAACAAACAACTTAAATATGTGAAAGCATATCCGTATCATCCCTGGATAGATAGGACAGACCCTGGAAGATTATCACCTAGTACCAAAAAAGCGTGTGAAAGTAGAATAATTTTTCATGTTCATTTAGTTCACTTCTATTGTCTTGAAAATGTAGCATTTCCCAACATGAAGATCTATGGCACTTGCCAAATGCCAAAAACTGGTGGGAGATCCTGAAGCAATTTTTTTTTTGTATTTTTTGGTTGACTTACAAGTAGTCAGGAGTCCAAAAACTGGAATTAGGGCAGGTTGCTAAAATCCACAAACACCACCGGCTCACTTTGTTAAAGCTGATGATCGAGGCTTTGAGGTTTTTTACAGTTAACATTTAATCATTTGATCATGTGAACCGCTGCCTAGATAACAGTCTGGTTGCACATAAATACAGGAATTTATTCCTGAGCTGAATAAGTGGAAACTGGTTAATTGTTGACATCAAACCTCACTATAGATTGATTAGTCATTTACTTACTTGTTTTGCTATTTTGATGATCAACAAAATAAAATTATTCTTTAGTATGTTTTAAAATAGCATGAGATCACATGAAAGGGAGAATATTTTAACAATAAACCTGGGTGGTGCCCCTTTCAACTTTTATTAGCTCATCTCTGACTTCTTATGACACGTCCATTAGCTAACACATTGTATTAGAATTTCAACAAGTCACTCATAAAGGAAGAGTCACTATGACGCAAACAGGAAAAAGTGTTTCAAGTAGCTGTTCAATTAATCATGATTTTCTGATTTAGGGGTAAGCTTGAATGTTTTGAAATGTATTTCAAAAACAGAAATCATTTTACTCAACATACAGCCCACACATAACAACTTAAAGATTTGAAAGCACATAATTATCATCCCTGAAGGGATTTAAACGCACAGACCCCAGAAGATTATGACCAGATACCAAAAATATAAGTCTGTAAATAAAAGTATGTAAAAGTTGATTTTTGATATTGTATTTTGGTAACTGTTGATTGGGTGGGTAAGTTATTTCGCTGCGCATGGGCAGTAGGAAAAAAGTAACACAATAGAGCTTAGGAGAGATCTGCAAGAGCCCTGTATCGTAACAAGTTTTTGACCGTGTTTTGTAAAATATTTTTGAGAAACTTTTGGTGGACTGTACTGGGCTGGTAATGGACCAAGCCTTTTTGTGTGCTCTGAATTAAAAAGGTACACTCAAACCTTTTCACAACTCTTTTTTGGATTTTTGGGTACATTGGGTACTCCAGGAGTGTGTATATTGGGACACACATGGATGGACATGCGTCAGCCTGGGATAGGCTTCTTGCAGAATAGTGGCCTTGGACTTTGTCATTGAAACGGCCACGATAAAGGTCTATAAATTTAAAAGCATCCTGCACACTGACAGGAAATGTGCAGTTGACAGCCAGAGCGCAATGGGAGGAAAAAAGTGACAGGAAATCTGTTGTAACAATGACTTTATATGATGAACATTTGCTATGGTGACTACTTCCTTTTTTGATGATGATTTAATTCAGTTGAAGCCAAAATTCAGTAGAAATTACCAACCAAACTAAAAAAATAAAAAGAGGAAGTAACAGAGAGAGGTATGTGCACATGTTCAGGTTCAGCGCCCTTAACTGTTTACAACAATATTCTTCATGCTTCAGAAACCGCACCTCTCTGTCCCAGCATCCCATCTGGATCCTATGAGCTGTTGCCAAGGAAACCAATACAGCAGCATCTCCCCCAGTGACCTGGTTAAAGTGAGCTAATCAAATTTTAAGAAATTTGCAAAGAAATGTCACAGGGAGACAGAGAGAGAAAGAGGGGAAAAGGAAGTGAGGAAAGGTAGATGCACCCACTCTATCTAATACACAGACACACACACACAGAATTGTCGTAACTTTAAGCATAACTTGCTCAACCTTAACCTTACTCTGACTCTAAACCAAGTCCTCACCTTGAAACGTAACAATTTTCATGTGGGAACCCGCATTTTGTTCCCAAAAGAAAGGCAAGTGCCCACAAACAGATTTATGTCCACTCACGTTTACTTAGGTGATTTTTGGGGACATTATATAGACTTATTTTCACTTCCTGGAAAATAACTGTAACTAACTAACTAACAAACCACATCCTGTAGCCTGAGCTCGAAGCTTTAGAATAAAATGAAAATAAAAATGTTGCCCTGTGTTTACATTCACAGAGCAAGTTTAATTATTTTAAACTTTTATTTTAAAATGTTTTCTATCAGCCAATAACCATCATATTTTTCAAAAGCATTGACAAAAACAATGAACCTCTAAAACCAACGATTTGCCCCTAAAACTTCCTGCTAGGTAGCTAAAAAAGACAAGTAAAGAAAAAACTCACTTCCACACTTAACTACATATAATCTGAATATTTCAACACTTCATTATATGGAGCAAAACATTCAAACACAGAAAAGTCATGTTTAAAATGGCTGCATTATTGCATCGATTTGGAAAATTCTAAATGTTTGCCCAATTTTATACTCATTTCTCTCTCCTTCAGCATGACATTTTACGTATACTAAGCATGTATTTATAATAGTAATAATCTGGTGGTTCAGGGTCAACGGGTTCAGACGGATTACAGAATGATGGAGCATCATGGAGACGGTCTACTGTAGGCTTTACCCATGTAAATGTGGTGCAACAGCACCACCTTGTGTTTATGAGTTGCCATTGCTCATTCTGACACATAACCCTGACCACATGAACTCCCACATTGACGTTGACAGTTCTCTGGGAAGTCACAATCATATGAAAACAGTTTTATATTTAGGGCCGAGCACAAACCATGTGAGGACCCTATTGAAACTGTTTATATTTCTTTCTTTTTTCTGCAAAGTCAGCTCAATTTTGGTGGCCTCAACATGCTCGAAAAGTCACCAAATTTGGCACACATGTCAGGAGTGGTGAAAAATTTCGTATTTTGAAGGGTTTCGCGCATGGGCGTGGCAAAATGGCTTGCTAGCGTCACCTAGAAAATTAGAAAAAATTAGCCCCTCGTCCACGTTCAACCTTTAACACGAAATTTTGTGGGGACGTGTATCATGTCCTGACGCACAAAAAAGTCTCAAGAACCCATCCCCTAAACTTGACAGGAAGTCGGCCATTTTGAATTTTACGGCCATTTTGGAATGATTTACACATACCGTACTTTAACGAACTCCTCCTAGGGATTTAGTCTGATCGACTTCAAATTTCTGCTGTGCCTTCTAAAGGCATTGACGATGAAAAGTTGTGCTATCTGCGAGTTTTCGTCGATGGGCATGTCCGTGGCCGATGGTTCGCCATGAAACAGGAAGTTGAAGTAACTTAGCTGTACATGCTCGGATCTGCACGAAATTTTACTCGTTTTACAAAAGTCCTGCCCTGAACACATTTAGATGCCGACATTCACCCACAGTCATAGCGCCACCTGCTGGCAACAGGAATTGACCTTTAACAATGCAGCCCCCACTGCACGTTTGGCCTACATACACGAAATTTTTTGGGGACATGTATAGGGATCGAGCTGAATCTCCTGTTATAGGCCACGCCCATTTCCGTGAACAATTTTTTTGGAAAATTGCGAAAACTGACTACCCGGCTGGAATTAACTCCTCCGAAGCTACAAGTCCGATCTAACACAAATTTGGCACAGACCATGTCTGGACCAACATCATACAGGCTTGTGCTCCCCAGATCGATACGCAAAAAACTGTTCCCGTTATAAGCTAACGATTGCTGATACAAAACGCTATTTACAGGAACTGATGTCATATCTTCGGTTTGAAATGGCCGATTGACACCAAACTTGGAGCACTTATGTGGGACGTCCCCCTGAGGGCCTGTGCAAAATTTGGTGCAACTAGCCCCTAGGTGGCGCTGTTTTACCCCTAAAATTAGTTCCTTTATAACCACAAGTCACATTGATGTGAAAGTTGTGTCAAATTGTTTAGCACCATCCCCTGACCTCAGGCTCCAAAGTGGACCGTAGTGTGCCCATAGGTGGCGCTGTTATTACAGATTAAAGACGAAAACATAATCCCATTGATTTACATTCATTTATATCTCCAGAACCACAGGTCTGATTGACACCAAATTATGGTCAAATCTTTCCCATCGGCCCCTGATGACACCTGCTAAATTTGGTGCAATTCGGCCTCAAGGTGGTGCTATAATCGCAGTTGAAATGCCGTGGGAAACCCCATTGAAATGAATGGGATTTTCAATTATGGCACATTTTGAATACGTTTGGAATGGCCGATCAACACCAAACTTGGGGACCTTATGCAGCATGAGTTCCTGAAACTCTGTGTGAAAATTGGTGTCAATCGGCCAAAAGGTGACTCTATTAATTGTATTTCAAAAAACACTCCCATTCACTTACATTCATTTTAGATCTCTGGTACCACAGGTCCAACTGACACCAAATTTGGGTCAATTGTTCCCCATGGGCCCCTGATGACACCGGACAAACTTAGTGCAATTCGGGTTATAGGTGGCGCTATAATCCCAGCTCAAATACTGTGGTGGAATCCCATTCATTTCAATGGGATTACAACCAACAAACATTTTGCCTCATAACTACGCATGTCTACATCGCACATTTATAAACTTTATGTCACCATGTTTAGGGGATACTGCTGATTCATATGGTATAGGACACGCCTCTGTGCGATGATGATTTCCTTTCGCAAAATCAAAAAAATTGAAAAACCTATTTTACTTAACTCCTCCGAAGCTGCAAGTCTGATCGACACCAAACTTGGCACAGACCATCTCTGGATGGAGCTAATACAGGCAGTGTACATGCTCACATCTGCACCAAACATTACATGTTTAATAAGAGTCCCGCCCTGAACACATGTACATGCTGATATTCACCCAAATTCATAGCGTCACCTGCTGGCAACAGGAACTGACATGTATCACCTTCATGCAGCATCTGAAGTGCGTAGCAAATTCATAGCCGCAACGGCAGAGGTCTTGAATATGCAACGCGGCCGCCTCACGGCCCGACGCGCTACATGTGCGAGGGCCCGCCCAACGCTGCTTGCAGCTTTAATTAGGGGTCCAAGCCCGAAGTGGCTGGGAACCCTATTGTTTTCGTTAGGGTTTTTATTATTCTTATTCTTCCGTGCATAAAACGCATACTGCAGGATAGAAGTAAGTGCTACAGACACGAAACTCTCGATGTAGGTCACGTTCACTGCACGTAACTCAGGCGCAAAAATTCGTCCAATTCTACCACTAGGTGGCGCTATGACAAATTTTTCGCGTTTGGGCTTGGAACTCCCGCCTACGAAGGTATTTATGGAAGACCTTATATCCACGCGTTCGGGGGATCCTGCTGAATCTGCTGAAATTAACTCCTCCGAAGCCGCAAGTCCGATCAACACCAAATTTGACACAGACCATCTCTGGACATACATCATACAGGCTTATGCTCCCCAGATCGATACGCAAAAAACTGTTCCCGTTATAAGCTAACAATTATTCACGCAAAACGCTAGTAATAGCATTTGATGTAATGTCTTTGGTTTGGAATGGCCGATCGACACCAAACTTGAAGGACTTATGTGGGACTCCCCCCTGAGGGCCTGTGCAAAATTTGGTGCAACTCACCACTAGGACGCGCTGATTAATGCGAGAAATTAGTTCCTCTATAACCACAAGTCACATTTATGTGAAAGTTGTGCCAAATTGTTCAGCATGCTCCCCTGACTCCAGGCACCAAAGTGGACCCTAATGTACCCATAGGTGGCGCTGTTATTGCAGATTAAACACAAAGAAAATAATCCCATTGATTTACATTCATTTTATATCTCCAGAAACCATTGAAACCAAATTCGGGTCAATTCTTCCCCACGGGCCCCTGATGACACCTGAAAAATTTGGTGCAATTCGGCGTAAAGGTGGCGCTGTAATCGATGCTGGAATGCCGTGGAAAGTCCCATTGAAATGAATGGGATTTCAAATCATGCCACAATTTGCCTAGGTTTGGAATGGCCGATCAACACCAAACTTGGGGACCTTATGCGCCATGACTTCCCCAAGAGCTGTGTGAAATTTGGTGTCAGTCGGCTAAAATGTGACTATTAATAATTTATGAAAAAACACTCCCATTCACTTACATGCATTTTATATCTCCGTAACCACAAGTCCGATTCACACGAAATTTGGGTCAAATATTCCCACTAGGTGACTGATGACACCTGAAAAATTTGATGCAAATCGGCCTAAAGGTGGCGCTGTAATCGATGCTGAAATTTCTCACTAAATCCTATTCATTCCAATGGCATTTTCAAATGCGGGAGGTTTTGCTTCTGTTTGGAATGGCCGATCGAGACCTACCGCTGGGGGGGCTTGGACCCCGCTTACAACTGCTTGCAGTTCTAGTTTTACTGTATTTACTTCTGTTTTTTTAACATTTCACCACGAAAACAGTGACAATTGTAACAGTATCAGTAAGAAGCAAAGTCAGAAGAGGAGTTTATCTAATTTACAAAGCAGCAAAATAGAAGGGAATGCTCTTTTTCAGGCATGTCAGCACGTGTTATAGTGCAGCTGAGGTGAATGGTTGCCAAAGGGAGGATGCGGGGATCTGATAATAATCAAAGGAACATTACAACTGTGCGCTGAGGGCAGAAGTCCACATTGTGACTGAAATACAAACTCTAACACAATGCACTTCATTAGATCAAGAATTTTGCCTGTTACTAATGAACCTCAAGGTCAAATTCACCCACCACAATGCATACCTGTCAAGTTTTGGATTTGAAAATAAGGGAAATTTTCCGGCGTCCACCGAGCAGTCACACCACCCCAACCAACCTCCAGTAGCCTTACATTTTAAGACAGTTGTTATAGCCTAAATGAAAACACAAAAGAGAAGAGAATTTATTTAAATTACTTATTTGTATATTTTCTGTTCATTTAACATTGCTTGTATTTACATTTAGCCTACATTTTATTTTCATTCCACACTTTCTTTTCATTTCATATTGCTTTTCTTTTAAAGTTTTTCTTTTAATTTCACACAACTTTTCTTTACTCTTTTAGTGAGTTATTGTACAATTTTGTTGCAGACTTTGCTTCTTTAAGACTGTTTTGAAAGGAGTGTAGCCTATTTGTGGGATGGGCCAGAGCGGTTCATTTTACATGACATTTTACATGAGCGCAAACAGTTCTGTTGTCGAACGTCTACCTGCAGGTGGCAGTTATCGCGATGCTAGTGACAGAGCTCAGATTGGGTATGGGTGCGTTCGAGATGACGGCGGCTGACTTTTGCCGACTTCATAGTCAAACGTGAGCTGCAGGCAAAAGTGTGGTTCCAATTTTGTGCAGCCTGAGAAAAGCAACTGCGGCCGCCGGACTCGGCGCCTGCAGCCGCCTTGCTCCCGCGAGTCTTTAATGTCATGTGTCCTGGTGACGTTTTGCAGCGCCGGCTAAAGTCGGACACGATTTCTAACCAGCATGCCTTATTTTAAGTCCAACACGCATCACCTTAAGTCAGCCCTGCGCAGCGCCGCATGAAGTCAAACGCACCTAATGTTTTCTGTTTTTTTACTCCGCCAGGGTATAATTTTTTTAATAACGCAGGTTAAAATACGGGAGATTTACGAGAAAATACTAATACGGTAGGACGGCGGGAAAGAAGGGTAAAATACGGGACTTTCCCGGCCAAAACGGGATACTTGACAGGTAGCCTATGCCACCATGTGAAGAAAACAATAACATCAAACAAGTATTAAATGCATCTATGTATAAATGCATCTACTGTATGTATGAATGTAATGCATGATAAAATTCAATGAGGAAACTTTTTGGCAATTCAGTAAAAACTTCATTTGTATAAGTGTTGAGTCATTTCTTAGGATAGATAAGCCTACTATAAATGGTCATATCATTGACATTCTTCTACTTCTATAGAGAAACCAGAGGATGCCGAGTCAATTATGTGCACTTCCACATGAGAGCTTTTAACCTAATGTGGATTTTACTAGGTGTTGCAATTTTATTCAATGTGCGCAATGTACGCATGTTTGTCTATCAATATGGGTGGTGATGGCGAAATGGATAAGGCACATGACTTTGGTGTGAGAGACCCGGGTTCAATCCTCCACTGAGACCCATCCACCATTGTGTCCCTGAGCAAGACAACCCCTCGTTGCTCCAGAGGGGTGCAACCGTCATACACAGATATGTATAGTAAGTCACTTTGGATAAAAGCGTCAGATAAGTGTAAAATTAAACTTTGTCAGTTCATGTCTTTTTATATACAGTCTATGGTTCATGTAGTATGTTTCAATTTCTTTGGTGAGCTGGATGCGACATAATTTTGTTCTACTGTGCACTTGTCCTTTATATAGTCTGAATGATAGTTTTCTTCAGGAAAATCCAATAACCTAGTAGTGTGGTTTCTAGACTTGACTCAGTTCAGTAAAACTGTACAAAAGTGTAGCACTAACTTCATGTCAGCACAGCCTATCCAACCTAATGGTCAGCTTCATTTGGTGGCAGCACAGACTCAGAACACTAAATTAATGTTAACAAATTCACAAATATTTGGTCCTGAGGACTCAGTTACCCAACATTAATAAGCTCCATCATAACAGTTAAGATGTTCAGCCATGGAGATACAGATCAACTGCGCCATAGTGTGGTAAATATGGAGTGTTACACCAAATTGAGTACCATTGTCATCGCCACTGCCACCCTCCGGAGAAACTTGTATAAGTTTGGTTTTCACAGTAGACAGACCTGGGGGATGTTTGAGAGGGCTACATAAACACTTAACTGATTACTTTGTAAACTCATCTTTGGTGTAAATACAATTATCAGGAAAGCTGAAAACTATGTTCACTAATCCAGAGACTCCAGACCTCTTGAAGTTAAGCTGAAAGTGTTAATGGCGACAGCAAAATTCAAATATTCACTCTAAAATAACCTTGATGTGCAAGTAGCCATGCAGATACAGATAATTTTAGTAAATTAATAAATGAGTAGATTGTTTGACTTTTTATAGACCTGCAAACACCTTGATGATATAAATCGTACCCATCTGAAAGATTTCTCTCTCAAATTATATATTATATTACCAGTGGCAGATTATGTAACTGTTGAACAGGTTCGGTTACTTAACTGTGACTGTAACTTGACTTCAGAAGCAGCCAACCAGGCTCAAGTTAGATTTAAGAAAAAGTTTTTCTTATTTGAAAAAAAATCATCAGTAAATCCAATATTAAAGTTCTGAAAGTGTATAATGAACAACATTTTTTTTAATAAAATCAGCATTTATTGATTAAACAATGCCGAAGAGTAATTTACAGTCAAGATTGGAAACAAGCTTCAGACCTTTACATGCAGGGTAAAAAGTTGTGCGTGTTTCTAGTTTAAGTTAGTAACAGTAACATCAATGATGATGTGCTTGCTGTTTGAAGATGTCCTTAGGCACACTACCGAGGTAAACGTGCAAGTAACATAATATCCTGCAGTGGACTGTCCTGATCAATCAACGGCCTGGCGATTTCAGACCTTCCCTGGGAAACTTCCATTCTCTATCTGCTCATCCCATTTGGCAACCTGCGGGAGATATCGAAGAACACATTATTCCTCTCTGACAACAAACTAACACTCGAGTTTGAGTTTGTTATTTACATAATAGTTTCCTGTCAATCCCTTGTATACAGCACCAGAAAAATAAATATATGACGGTAGAAAATTACATCATTAACTTAATGCATGTCTCAAAGAACATCAAACTCCAAGAGACTAACAAGAGGTAACCAATCAAAAACCACAGAACAAAATCAAGCAATACTTCATGCAGCAAAACAAACCACAGATGAGCAAAAGGACCAAGCCCATGAAACAGAATACCAAGAACCAGGTAAACGTCGTGCCTACATCAGCTAGCTTTGACCATCCAGTGCTAACAACATTCAGTGTGCGCATGGAAACATTTCCAATTAAACTATCAGAAAACATAGTGGTCGATTCCCCAATAAGACACACGCACATGCTGAGAAACTACCATGCCATCCTAAAACTTACCCAGCTCATGGGACAGAGGCTCTTGTAAACTCTCTGATACCAGTCACATGGAGCCACATCTTGGTCTTTGGCTGATAGGGCCTTGTTGCACCTGTGGAAGTCTGGAGCAAAAAATAACTCAAGTGTTCATGGTAACTGACACAATGTTCAAACTAAAAAACATAAAAACAAGCCACAGGGATCTGAGGACAGTACCAGTCAGTACCAGCAAGACAATGTCCAGTCTTGACAGGACAACTGTACAACCAGAGCTTAGCTTGCTGAAGCTTCAATGTGAGGCAGAGTAATAATGACACTATAATAAATTTGTTGTTGTTCCTGCAAAACTAGCTTCAACATAGTTCTTTTTTAAGTTTAATAGGTTACTAAAGGAGGCATTTTCCAATTGCCATGAATACAACTTGCCTATATTTCTATCGCAAAGCTTAAAAAGGCTAACTTTTTTTGTTTAAAACTACCAATGTCCTGTAGAGGTAATTTAAGCACTTTTTCATGTGAAAATATTGACAGTTAACACAAGCTTACAAGCTTCCTGTCAATCTTATTGTGCACCACACACTTTGTATACAACGATTTTGAAACATCACAGATTTGCTGATAGTACTGCTGCCTAAGTATATTTTATTGGTGTACAAGTAATAAATTACGAATATAATTGTAAGTGCGTTGATAGAACCTTTCATGCAGTTTGTAAAACTTACATGTAACATAAGTGTAACTTGATAGCTAATCATAAAGACAATGACAAGTTCAGGCATCTCTCAATTTTCTATAGTGTCTGTGCTTATATACGACGTCCAAATACTTATAAAAATCTTATCAGCGAGTGATCACAACATATTGATCAATGTCCTCACCCAGATAGTTCTGGAAACAGTTGCGGGTCTGGTTGGTGTTGGGAAATCGGGCGTCAAAGGGAGCTGTCCTGTAGCTCTTGATCTTCTCATCGATATTTTCGGACATCTTTATAATCTTAAATCAGACGTCTAAAAGGTGCTGAAACAAGACAGGGTGGATTAACTTAAAGCTACAGTTGCAACAAATACACGTTAGAGGATAGCTAACTGACAGTTTCCGGTGTAACATCCACACAATGCACAATGTTAGCTGTCTAAGCTAAAAATAGCACTATGGTCAAAAGTTAAATGTAGGTTACCTTTGTTTACGCTTTTATCGCTGCTCAATGCTAATTTGTTATCAGACCTAATTATATGTAAGCAAACTAGCTATCTAACTCTTGACACGTATTAGAACCATGACACGATCTCTCTAACAAGTTAACTTAGCACATTTTCCAGAGCTTGGCAAAGTGTTCACTCAGTTAGCTAACGTTATAGCTGCTAGCTTGTTGCTAACATGTTAACATTTCTGGGTGTGACTGTTAGCTAACACATTTGAGACCGCCGAGTTATTCCGAGAAGTTTTGTAGGTCAACATATTAGAAATACACTTTGTTTGTTTAAAAAAAGAATAACATCAAATGTTGAAGTTACAGACAACTAACCTTGGGACGTTTCTTGATGTGTCCTCGGTCCTCTATGGAAAGATGTCCTTCGACGTCAGCGCGCAAAGGATGCTGGGATGTCTGGCGCTGGGACTCGGAATGCCCAGAGCCCTAGACTGTATATAAAAATGCCTGAGACACGTTGAAAATCCGTTATATTGATTTTTATTAAGCTAAAGACAACGATTCTAATTATGTATTTTTGTAAAAATGACAATTGTTCTTCTTGCTGCAGTGAAACAATCAGTTAGACCAAATATTTAGCAATAAGTGTAAACAACAACTCCCCCTTATTTACAGAGAAAATTCACACCCCTCATCAGATGAGATTTTTTTGCCACTGAGCTCCCTCTACGTTGTAACTGAAAATTAAAGACATAATAACCTACAGATTGCAATCCAATACACTTTTTTGTTAAATTCAATGAATAATTCCTCAGGGTTTGCTAGCTCTCTCTCTTTTGTGTGTACTTTCAAAAAAATCAGTTTTTCCTACACAGCCCTGGCTCTGTAAATGGAAAACACAGGAAGTGGTGTGGACTTTGCCACATAACGTTGTTCCAGCCAATCAGCAACAGGTGGCATTAGTGCTCCTGCACAGGAATGATGGGGGAGGGGGCCATTGGGAGAGAGAGTTCTGTACACTGGCACATTCGAACGTGCTGGACTCCAGGCACTGTGAAGAAGTAGAAGTAGAGATGGCAGAGAAACAGCCAAAGAGGAAAAGGCCTGAAGACTAAACAGAGAAGAGAGATATGACTAGGAAAGTGTGAAGGCGTTTCAACGTTGGAGAAACTTGCACACCTGTGGCAGTTTAGATCAAGCATCAATAGTTCTTCTGCAGAATCACTTACTTTCCCTTTAAGTGTAAGTCGAAGGCACCTGTAATAGAGAGATCACTTCAGTGTACAAATCTAATGCAACTGAGATAAAATAACAGTGGAATATAAAATTTTGCTTTACTGATATTTCTCACCTCAGTGGCTGCATCCACTCAAAACTATGTTGGTGGTTTTAGAAGAAGCAGCATTGACAGCCAAATTGCAGTAACATTTTGAAACATAACACTTACCTAATCTTGGATGCAAAGATGACCTCACCACACTGACTACAGGACTAACAGATTTCAAGTCAAGATCATCTTAAAGCTAATAATACTCCACATGAATATATATCATTTAAATACTAAATAGTATCGTAAGCTTTAATGTTGGCTGTTAAAACTGAGTAGACCATAAATTTTAAGTTGAGTACAATTTCCTCTTTTCCAGGACTGCAGCTGTGATCAGCTTGAATTTGAAAACAAAAACATGCAAAATCAAAATATGCACAGAAAACCAACAATCAAACCAACACATCTCTTTATTCATCTGTATTCTCAGTTGTTCCACACTCAGATTTCTGTTAAATGTGGTTTATTACAATTGCTTCTATATGCCATGACAAGGAGATGCCTAATTTTAAGTAGCCTACATAATAGGAACATATGTTTAAATATTTGTGCTTGGCTTTGATATTTAAAGTCAAAATATATGAAGTTTTAGAGATGTCACAAAACAAGGCAACCCAAGTCTTTTTTGATTTTCTCAAGTGGTGTCTAAAATAATCAGATTTGTCTCAAGTCAAAGCCACTAATGTAATTCCACCCCACCACAGCATAATGCAACTTTTATAATGTAACCAGTTGAATGTTTTCACTATTCCCTTTAAATTCCTTTCCAAATGTAAGTGAAGCTATCACCCATCAATTTATTGATAGTGGCTGATTAATTGCTCAAAACTTAGATTAGCAAGGGGGCCAATTACAGTTAGATCATATTTCTTGTTTCAATATACAGACAGTGGAGAATAGTGTTAAGCTTTTACAGTTACTGTAGGTGTTGTCCACATTTAAATTGAAGTAATCTGTGGAGCAATCGGCTCAAGCCTCCAGTTCAGAGGCTCAATCCTCTAAACTGGGACAAAGAGACACTCTCCTTTCTCTTTCCGTCATCTTCCTGTTGAAGACAAGGTCAAAGATCACAGGTGTCTCTGTCACTCCTTCTAGCTTCCTGTCTTACTGTGTGTGCTTCCTTTATCCTCTTTCCAGAAAAAAATGGGCCCTCTCTGTGTTTGTGATACCTGTTCTAATCAAACAATTACAGTGCAGGACCAGATTTAAATGGTCACATTCTTGACAATCTGTTGTGACTTTGAGACCCCGTTTGACGTAATTAAACATTATCAGGATGCAACATTGACATCTCATTTCTGTTTAATCCAGGTAAGCCAAAAGATAGCTATCTAGATTGTGTTGTGATGCACAGTACAGTATATAATATTCCAAACAAGGTCTCAAAGACTCATATATGTGTAAATTCACCATTTTCTTGCTCTCTACTGATCTCTCCCAGTTTCTCTCTCTCACTCAGTCAGGATATAGGTGTTGTCCACTGCAAAGGAAGGAAATTCTGTCACAGAACAATGGGCCTGTTTCTCTATCTATAGACCCAGAGAGGTGGAGAAGCAGAGAGAGAGAGGGAGCAGATCTTGTCCTGTAAGAAAAAGGTATTTTAGTCAAGACAAGATTAAACTAATGGATATTAAGAATTAAAGATGTGTAGATAGATGTGTGACAACTTTAGGCAATCTGAAAATGGAATTTCGTCGTGGGGAAATGGAAACATACAAGGTTATTCGATTACTTTGAGCTGCGTATTTACATTTCAGTGGCGAAGAATCATCAACACACTTTAGAAGAATCAGAAGTAACTGTGGGTAAGTTTCTTTAAAATGTTTTTTCTTGTACCGTTTAGATCCAATGTTTGTGACAACAGCAGATTTTTTTTTTGTGGACACACATGACAAGATTTATAGTCTTGTCAGAAATACTCATACTAAAAATAATGAAGTGGTAGTTTTCTAGAGGAATGCAAAGAAATTCCACCTGTAAGGGGTGAAAAAGCAATTACAATCCTTAATTTTGATGCTAATTTACCTGGAAGAAACTGAGAAATAGACAGGCGGTGACCTTTGGAGTGGGTATTTCCCTGTCTGTGCGACAGCTGGACTTGAGTCCTATAAAAGATGCTTCCTGTTTGAAAATGGGAAATTCACAGCAATGATTTGCATGGGCTGATTGGGCTGTTTTGCATTTATTTCTTGCTTGTTTTCACCATGTTGACAACCTGCTGCAGGTATCCTGTTGGTGTTTTTTGACGTTGACATCATGCTATTGTTTTATTGTTTCAGTCCTCGCATTGCTGACACACATTTCTTAGAACAGTGTGGAGATAGATTCAGCAGATTTGGGGAAGCACGACATTTGCAGTATCCTGACATACTGCACATTATTGAATTGAAAAGCCACATTTGTTCTTAATGTCTGCATGTCTTACTCTCTCCCTCTGTCAGATGGAGGGGTCTGGCAGTCCTCGTTTCAGAAAGCTACATTTCCCAGTGGGTCTGTGGATCAACTCACCCAGGAAACATTTTGCCAAGCTAGGACGTCGCTGGCCCAGCGCCGTCTCTGTCAAGTCAGTCTGAAGTTCTCTTAAACTCTTTAACTAAACTTATTGTTAAGTTAAATTTCAGTCCCTGATAAGTATTGTTGAATGAACATGATGATGGACATTGATGTTGTCTTATCTTACTTCCACTATCATTAGTGTCCTTTCGGCCTTGCAACCTTTCCCTGTTTTATTTTAGTCCTTGTTGTTTGTCAGTGTTTAGTCAGTCATAACTCACAGCTGACTGTCCCTTCCTTTCTCCTTCCTCTCTCCTCCATCTGTCTTCCTCTCCTCTGTTGTTCCCAGGTCGACCACCAGCTCTGACGCAGCCTCCCTCTACGAGGCCCCCTCTGCTCCTTCCTCTTCCCTTTCTAACTCCACCCCCTCGCTGGCTTCCCCTACTCCATCCCCATCTCCTTCCCCAGCCTTCCTCAGGCCGCGGCCTGCTGGGACCCAGTCCCGCACAAAGCGCCTTTCCCACCTCTTCCTGCGAGGGCGCTCAAACAGTGACCGGGACCGGGCAGTGGGGGAGAGGGAGAGAGAGGTTTGGGCTCATTCAGCTGCTCCCTCCTCCCACCACTACTTGCCCCCTGCCTCTTCCTGTGCCCCAGGCCTGATCAAGATCTACGGGGATGCCCTCTCCAGTGGGGCCAACTATCGCTCCCTGCTGGCCAACATTCACTCAACAGCCAGGCAACTCATTGCCCAGGTCATCACTCGGTACACTGAGAGAGAGAGGGAGGAGACAGATGACACAGGTACAAAAGAGGAAATTTGTATCTCATTTGGACCTCTGCTGTGACCCATTACTGGAAATTGTTTTCTCAAAAATGTTTAACCAATTGGGAATGACTTAATATAAACATAAACCGCAGTGTTGTGGAAAAATAATTACCTCCTCCTCTTCCTCCCCTCCTTTTCTCCATTACCTTCTAGTTCTCCAGAAATACAGCCCAGAGGACTTCCTGTTGTGTGATGTCATTGGAAAGCCCATCCAGCAGCCAGATGGAGCTATCAAATGGGAGACAGAGTGCCGGAGAAGCGTTGCCCCATGGGAATGTCCCCTGTTGTTAGTGGACATGTGGCGGCCTAAGGACGGATTTGAGAGGCGATTTGAAATCCAAAGAAAGGAAGACTATGAGAGAGAAGAGAAGGAGAGGGAGAAGGAGCGTGAGAGGGAGGGGGAGAACTATCAAGGTATGTTTAAGACTCAACAGACAGTTATGTTAGCAAGCTAGGGAAAATTGGACTCTTCATACACAACACAGGGTCAAACTGACTGATCCTCCGATTGTCTGGGCAACAGGTGTGCGCTGGCGACGGAGCAGGATGTCATCAGGAGGCGGACCAGAGGAGAGCGAGCGCGGCCACCGTGGAAGGAATTCAGAGCTCAGGAGGAGTATCAGTGACATGAACCTGAGTCTGCGACGCCGCCAAGGCAACCACAACACCAACGACCCACGTGGCTCTGGCAACCGGCCTAACAACAACGGAGGAGTGCCGGACAGGAAGAACATTGTGAGCATGATCAACCCACAGCCAGAAGAGGTAGGTACAGAAGATGATGTGGTAAAAAAAAAACTGTATTAATCATGCATTTGGTGTTCTAACCACCAAGTCGTAACCCCCCTTTTTCAGATTAGAGCTTCAAAACCTGAAGCAAAGGTTGGGTGGACGAACCAGCCAGCGGAGGATGAGAAGGATTACACCAGCTGTGACCTGGAAGTGATGTCACAAAGTTTGATCCTTCCACCCACAGACCGGCCCTACTTCCTGTTGCTGCAGGGTTATGATCAGAGCAAGGCAAGACATGCTGACAGATGATATCGTGCACACAAATGCTCACAAACAACACCCACACACACGTACACTATGTACACACAGGCACACAAACACACACACACATATACACCCACCCACACACACACACAAACAGTTACATGGTATACTCTATTACAAGGTGCATTTTTGAATGATTTGTGAAGACATACACGCGTGCACACACCCTGCGCATGACATCATACCTGCATGTCTGTAATCGCCACATACCATCATGGTTTCCATTCCTGAACAAGCCTCTCCCATTCAGCATCCTGCACAAAACAGCCTCAGAGCACCACAATGCCTCAACAATTTATCCCGCGAAAGCACAAAACCCCTCTGTGTACATCACTTCATCTCACACAATGACCTCACACAGGTCTCCACTGTAGCAAACTGTGACACATTTCATACTTTATCAACTGCCGTCTGTTCAACTTAACATCTCCAAGATGGAAGATTGATATAAAACAGAGCACTTAAAAGATAACAGACCTCCCTGACTTTCTTCTGCTCTCCACTTTGTTTTCTTAAGGATTTTGTTTTGTACATCATGGTGGGACATACGCATGTGTTTGGAAGAAAGCCCACAATGAGGGAGAAAGAGAAGGACAGAGAGAGGGAGAAGAAGGGGAAGAGGCCTCTGAAGGTGGAGACGTTCCTCTCTGCTCCTGACCTCTTGGCCAGACACTTACTGGTCAGGCGAGACTCTGCTGTTCCTGACACGCCCACCGGACAAGGTAGTTGAACAGTCAATAACTCATATCATACTTGGATCCATGGTTCACTTGCTGTATTAAAGTTTACCCTAATCTAATTTTATTTTATTGTAGCTCTGATGCGGCCCTTCAGAGGAGGTGCAGTCACACACAATGGAGTGGCCCTTCACAGGGAGGCAGTCCTAAGGCCTGGGGATGTGATTGGTCTGGGGAACCATTTCCTTTTCCTGTACCGTGATCCCCGTGTGACTCCAGCTCCACCACTAGCATTGACTCTGCCATGGCAGGCGGATGCCTCCACCACCTGCTGCCCCTCAGGGTTGGTGGACAGACAGGAAGTACTCAGGCAGTACCTGGGATCCCCGGAGGCTGTTTTGAAGTTCCATCCCCGACACACAGATACTCTGTTACAGGTGAGACAGGAAGACAAAGGAGCTATAAGTACTTACTCACTATGCATTTATCTGGTATCCTAGAAAAATGGCCTTGATGACATACATTCTTTTTATCCCTCACTTTTTAGGAGATAATCTCCAAAAATTCCTCTCCAGACTCTGGGGGTGGGCCCTTAGCTCCTGCTTATCTCCTATCAATCATGATAGATCATGCCTCCAAACACCTGGACCCTGCTCTCACGCCACAGATATTACTCAAGTCAGCCAATCTAATTAAAGAAATTGTCTGGGTAAGTAAAAGCAAAAACAGCTCAATATATAAAATTTAAAATGATATGTGGGATGTCCTGGTGGCTTAGGAGTTATGAATCACAATAACTACAACAACTGCAGACCTTTGCATGTCATTTCCCATCTCACTCTCTCTTCCCTCATTTCCTGTCATCTTTCTACTGTTAGCTCAGTAATAAAGGCATAAAAATGGCCAATGTATACTGAGAAAACCCTACTTAGACACAGCAGTGCTTTGAGCTATTGGCATGCTCACAATAACAATGCTAACGTGCTGATGTTAAGCAGATATAATGTTTGCCATGTTCACCATCTTGGTTTAATGTTTTAGCTTGCAATCAGTTAGTAATTAACACTAAACACAAAGTCTTGGACTAATTGTTATTTTGTCCTGATGATGGTGCTGGATTAAAAGTCAGGGGATCACCAAGGTCAGTAGGATTCATTCTCTGGGAAACATGAATGTCAATCCATTCAATAGTTTCAGTCTGAACCAAAGTAGTGGGCTGACCGAAATTACCATCCATAACCAGCCTGGTGAAAAACAACAGCTGAGCATATAAAATGTGCTACATGTTATGGTATGTTATGTTAAATAAAACAATATCTCAGAGGTTTAGCAGTAGTTCATCTGTGGCACACATAACAACTGAACCATGAACCTTTTTTGGGATAGTGTTGCATCACAGTGTGGCAATGGCCAAACTTAAACAAACTTGGCAGACAAACATCAGGTAGGCAGATTGAGATTACCACATTCAGTCAAACAGAAAAACCAGCAGACAGACATATGCCCTTCATTGTGGCCTGCTACATTGTGGACAGGAGCAAGGATGAGCTGATGTCACTGCCCTTCTGCTGGAAAATGTACTGTAATTGTCCTGGCTGCAGGGCTAGACTCTGCTCCCCCTCCTCCACACCCACACTAAGCCAAGATGTCTCTCCTCTCTTCTGTCTCCAACTCTCTTTACAGGATAACATTAAGGAATTTGGGGATAAGCATCCCACGCAAAAGTAAGAACATTTTTGTTCTATGTCATTTTTCCTCTGTTTAGAGATCTCGTGCTGAGTGATTCATGATACACTTGTGCTTGGGCTGTTATGTCTCTGGTAAATTTTTCTAGAATGATGAAAGCATTGTAACACAGTGATGTTGAAAAATGGCTGAAATGTAGTTGGGTAATAATAACTCAGTCTATTTTTACTCACAGTATGGTGTGTTTCTCTTTTAAAACACAAACAAAACACTGACAGGAGAATGTTCACAATCTTTTTACAGCTAACATAACTGTGGCATTACATAAATGTTTCCAGTCCCACAGAGCAAGAAGGTGAGATAAGCACGCCAAATGTCCAGAAACTCTCGTCTGATCTTCGACCTCTGATGTTCTGGATGTCAAATGCCACAGAGCTCCTTAACTTCTTCCAGGTCAAAGTTGAAGCCATGGAGAAAGAGTGGGAGTTTGAAGGTGAGAGTCATGTGATTGCAATGGAGCTGACTGATTCAAGTAAAAATTAACCATTAGAAGCTATGACCATTCGGCAAAATACAACAGAACTTGGACAACATTGGACAGCGAAATTAAAGCTGACACAAAATCTTTAATTGTTCTTAATGATCATTTCTTTAAAGCCCCGGGTGACCCAATCTTGACGACTGACATGGACACCTGCTCAGAAGCTTTGGCACAGCTGGATGATGTTATTATGCACACCTTCCAACAGTGTGTGTATCACCTCACCAAGGTACAGTATAAAAAACAAGCCAAAAGCTGTGTCCTAAATCCATACTACATACTAATTTTTGTCAGTATACTATTTTCATAATTGTCATTGTATACTGTTATAGCATTTAGTATACAAAAAACTGAAAATACCTTACCACTTTTTATATGTGATGCCAGATGTCAAACTGCAACTTTGGAAAGCTGCTGCCAATTAAACTTTACAAAGAGACAACAAAATATCTTTCTTAAGACCTAATACATATTTTTCTATTTTCCGAGATGTTTCTGTAGCTGTCTCACCACCACCCACAATTTCTTTTAATTTTTTCCAGCTATTCCATTTCCTTTGTGCTTTGCATTCTGGGATAATAGTGTGCATCGACAGCACCAGTGTGCGAACTATACCACGGCTCTCGGGGCAACTCACTTATTTTTCCCACTCTCACGGCGGGGGGGGGGGGCTGTGATTCTTACTGCTGAATCATTAAAAGCATGTAGGCCTAGGCTGACTGTTTAAATATCAGGCATGTCTTACCAGCTGTTTACGACCTGTCCTTTCTTTTCTCCATGAGAGGGAAAAATTCTGAAAAGTTGTGTGGCGCTGCAGAGAGCCCCCAGCTGCAGTAGTCCGCAATATTCATCCAGCCAGACGAACGATCACGAACCGTTCACAGCGCGTCGGCCGTACTAGCGACACAACCTGTAGTACCGGAGACGGAGTGGAGCCGACAGGGCCAGCAGATCGCGGAGCCACCGGCACGCTGCTGACGGTCGGTGATTGTTCTCTCTGGCTGAATGACGTCTGACGCTCCTATCCCTCTTTCATCACGGATCCTCTTACGCATGGATCCCTGATAATAGAGAAATATAGAAATTAATGGCAATAAAGCATGGTGTCAATATTTTAGAGACCCTCTAAAATATCACAAATTATGTATTTAGGGGATCTGATGTCCTCTTTAGGGGAGCTAAGCTCCCGCTGGCTGCCCCTTAGTTCGCACCCCGAACAGCACATTTGTAAACTGACTGACGTTTTTACGTGTACTGGGTATACTGTCTAATTTTGATATACTTTCTTTTCCAGTTTAAGCATAGAACACACCAAACCTGCTTAGAATTGGTATGCAATATGGATGTGCAACTCGCCAACTAGCCATACTAGAGGCCAACATGCTAAAAATGACAAGGCATAAATGCTGATGTTCAGCAGGTATAATGTCTACCATGCTGACCATCTTAGTTTAGCATGCTAAGATCTGCTAATTAGTACAAAATACAAAGTACAGCTGAGGCCGATGGGTAGTTATTAGTTTTGCATATATTTGGTCATAAATAACAAATACATTTTTAAACTGATGACAGAAAAAAGTTAGGGGTCTCCAGATTTATTAGAAATTATCCAGATGTACTTGTGTATGTGTTTACCAAATTTCATGGCATCCCATCCAATAGCAGTTGTGAGCTCAATCTCAACCATGAATGTCAATGTCATAGTAGAGCTAGTCAATGGGAAGTCAGCAGGATCCATCCTGAAGGGGACATTGAATGTCATTTTCATAGCAATATTTGTTGAAATATTTAACTTTGGAAGAAAATGGTGGACTGACTGACAGACACACCGACATCGCCATCCCTCTTCAACTTCCTCTCTACTCTCCTCACCTTAATCTACCCCAACTTGATCTGTGACCTCCCCTATCCATCATTCCAGCAATAAATATATAGAAGCTTATCTTTCATTTTTTAACCAAATGAACTCAAGTTTCTGTCCTTTCTGTCCACAAAGACCCTGTACTCACTCCTTCCAGCTCTCCTGGACACCAACCCTTTCTCCACTGAGGAGAAGGAGAAAGAAAAGGATGGAGCTCGGGGTGCAGAGGGAGAAGAGAAAACAGGAGGGGATGAAGAGGTGGACGATGTGTCTGCCTTACCGCCCAAAGTTGCCGGGCTGGTAGAAGTATATCGCTGTTCCCTAATGCTGTCCCGTGAGGCGTGTCTGTCCCCGCCGCTCACCTCCCAAACCTTTGGCTACCTCTTCTTCTTCACCAACACCTCTTTGCTCAATACCTTGCTGGAGAGAGGTATGAGGATTCAGGTTAACATGAGCGTATGTAACTTTTGCTCTTGCAGCAGCCACTGTGAGCACAAGTGGAGAAAAATCATGACGTTAGTGACATTAATCAGTATTGCATGTTATACAGCAATGTCTAATTTCTCACATTAGCAAACAATAAACTGACTAACAGAATAATCTGTTATAATTTTAAAAAAACATAATTCTATATATTCACATTATTTGGAAATTGACACATTCTATTCTCTCCCATGCCCACTTGCTTTCTTTTAGATGGGCTGTTTTCGTGGTCCAGAGCCGTTCAGATCCGTACAAATTTGGACCTTGTTCTGGACTGGCTACAGGGGGCGGGATTAGGAGACATAGCCTCTGAGTTTATGAAGAAACTGTCTGTTACGGTCAACTTCCTGTGTATTCCCAAGACTCGACTTATCCAGGTAATACAGCTATGTGCTGCAGCTATGTGTGCTCAGCCCTATCCCAAGAAAAACTTAATTCAATCATTAATTCATTTTTATTTCTCTATTAACCTCTGGTCTTCCAGTCCTCCTGGGCTAGTCTACAGGAAGACCATGTCTTGTTAAGCCCTTCCCAGTTGCACCACCTGCTCACTCATTACAAGCTGGGTCCAACCAGAGCCCCACCAGCATCCTGGGCCCCCCCGCCAGGGACAGAGTTGTGTGGAGGTAAGATATAAATAAATAAAAGGAACACGGGAAAGAATTTAATAGTGCAATTGTGAAACATTTTTTTTCCTTATCTGGTCTTATAGACATATTTGAGAGCTTCCTGGACCATCCTCCTTTAATCCTGCCAAATGAGACTCCACGCCTTGACCTCTCCCAGCCAATCCCAAGCCCTGAGCTCCAGAAGGAAGTGACACGTCTCCGCACCTTCTTGTGGGGACTCGACCAGGATGAGCTCCCTGCCAATCAGAGGACTCGTCTGTGAGGAAAACCATATTTGTCTCTCTATGAATGTCTCATAGAAGTTAAAATTAAATCACCAGAAACAGCAAACCAAAATGCAGACCACAAAAAATGCAAACTGGAGACATTTTTCACATTTTATTGCCTGGTTGTTTTTTTTTAATGACATTTCCATATCAATTTATGTATTCATTTAGACATTTTCAAGTAAGAGAAATGTATTGGCTTCGGTATGTCTTTATATATTTTATTTTAAAGCAGGGAGTCAAACACCATGTCTGCTCTCCATAACTGTTTTACTTGGCTTTCATGTATGTTTTAAAACTACTTGTTTTTAATAAAACACTCTAGCCTAAAAGACCTACAGTTTCTGCATGATCTTTGAAAAGCTTGTTTCCCACAGCAGGGCCCCTCGGGCTTGGCATTCGCCTCAACTTCAATACCAAAGGAATATTCCACAAGGTGGCGACGCAGGACTCATTCCACTCTGACGTTAAATGATGAGTCTGCAGGTAGAATTGCTTGACTAAGGAGGCAATCACACAACTGCTCCAAAGGCACAATCTCATTTCCTGTAATAATGGTAGCATTTTACAAAGGGTCATGACTCAAGCAAGCAAATGAGATGACCACATACAAAGGTTACCTTTACCAAGGTAAGCTGTCGTAAAGGCCAAAGCTGGCGACTTAAGAGCAGGAAATATTTTAATTTCCCTTTGGTTGATGTGACACACTCACTTGATCTAATTGGTAGGTTTTCCCATTTCATTAATCCGGTACTATCCCCTGGCTCTATAAAAAAGTCCATCTCATTAAGCATATATAAGAAAAGTGGTTGTCAAGAGCAGACATTAGACAGGTGATATCATCAACAGGAGTGACTAACCGCTTAAGTTGAACTTGAACTGTCACAATTTTGTAATATCCAATTTCACCGTCTAGTCAGCCAGACGTCTTTAGAAAACAGTTCACCACTTTCTTTCTTTTGAGAGTAAAGCTCTGTGATGTCTTCACAAACTCTGACAAGTCATCATGCTGCTTCTTTGGTGCCCGACCAAATGACTTCCTTTCTTCCGGTCAGCTTCTGAGTTGAATTCCTTTACAGTAAAAAAGCTCAAAAAAACATCAGTCCCGTGAGAGACCCCAGCTTACATCATCACTGTTGCCTCTGGTTCTGTCTCCCCAATTTCTTACTGTGCTGACATCAAAAAACATGCGATTGAGAAAGACCAGTTATAGATTATGAATCATGAGATGAGGATCCCTGTGGTTACATTTATCAATTAAGTGATTGTAATCACTCTCATTTGAAATTCAATGTGGTGTATGAGTGAGAGTGAGACTGTGTTTGTGTGCTAAGTTCAACTTTCCAGTAATGTCAAACAGATGTATTCTGTAGCTTTATAATTAAACACAGATGGGGTTCAGACTGGTATAGGTCCATGCTGATTGTCTGTGATACAATACGGTGACCAAAGTCTGAGTACTAGTAAGTAACATGTTTAGTAAGCACGTGACACACACAGTTTTCTGTGATCTCAATCACTGACATAGACAAAATGTCATACACACTTTCACCCAGAATTGCGCAGTCATACACAACCTTTTTTCTCTGTTTCACATACACACACACACACCCACACACACACAGATGCACTAAGTAGACTTCTTTACCCAGGTGCAGAGTCCCACACCTGTTGTAGCAGCTCTCTGTAATTAGCTCAACACAATTATCATTGGTGGATGAAGACGGGGGGGGGGGGGGGGTGTTTATGAAGACAATGGGGCAGTTATTCTCTCCCTATCATCTCCTTCTCTCTCCCTGCTGTTGAGTAATGAAAGATTCTTCCCTTCTTCAAAGAGACGGAGTTTCCTACAAAACAGCTGAGTCAGAGGAGAAAAGAGAAAAGGATGAAAAGAAAAAAAGGATAACAGTAGGGAGGCAAGTACGGTAATGCAATGCTGCTGGTGTGAGGCCCAGTGGCCCACAGTGATTGTGTTCATTGTTGTTACTCACAGGAGTCATTTTCAGGAACCAGAAAAGGCCCATGGCTCTCACAGCTACAATCTGGCATGGCCTCAGTATCTATTTGTAATCTGGTAACACTTTACCTGAGCCCTGCGTCATCCTAAAGCCCACAGTATAAGGAGGTTTTTTAAGTCATACGTCAGGGGAAAGGGCAGAATACGATGACTGTAGGGCTACTGATGGAGGTTGTGAGACACGTTTTATCAGGACATCGGAGGGGGGAAGTGTGAGGGTTAGTCCATAGTAGTCATCATTACCAAATCTTGCAGGATCTGGTTTCTTGGTTTCATATACCACTGAGGACCTAGCTTGTTTGTTTTTTTAATCCTGGTCTCACATGCCAAGGGGAGCAATTTTACTTTTATGAGTGTTGCTCCCAAGAAATCAGGCTAAATTTCTCTTAGACTGGCAATATTTGAGGACTCAGCTGTATGAGACACAGTCACCAAAGAGTCAGCTCTAAGTCTGAAACAAAGCAAGAGTGGAATATTGAGCATGGCTCCGGGCTAAGTCCTATGTTAAGGCCAAGAAAGAAACAAGGGAGCAGGAGAATCTCTGTTAGGTCACAGACAAAAAGACAGACTGGGGGTGTAGGAATCTGCAAGAGGTTTGAGACAAGTGGTGAGAAGGTCAGAGGTGGCGGGAGGGAAATCAGTCAGATGCAGACAGACGACAGACTGTGGCTGAGTTGGATGAAGTGGACAGTGGGGCCAGTGAGATGACTAAAAGGCCAAGAGAAAAGCCTTGGTCTTCCTTAAGGCACGGATCTGTTTTCTCCTGGTTACGTCACCCTAACGTGAAATGCACACATAAACCTTTTTTTTTGGTGCACTTCATGCATGCCCCTACACACAAATGCACATGCAGGGGTATAAAAGAACCCCTGTGAGGTCAGATCAACTGGGCTGAGGCTGTCCACTGTTAGTAGGACTAGCCAGCTAAGCCTCACAGTCTCACTGGCAGCTACCACCACCACCACCACCAACCACTGTACCCTTCTTTGCCCTGCCCTACCCTGCCCCGGCCTTCTCTCCACTGGCGGCTGTCTGTCCTGCTGCTGCTTCTGGTTCTCCGGGGAAGCGGTGTGTTTACGTGTGTGCTTTTCAATTTGGGACAGGGCCAGTGCCACCAATTTGGAACTGGTGGTCTTTTCCTCTTTTCTAAAATGTCCTCATCTACCTTTTCCCTCTTTTCCTCTTCTTTCCTCCTGTTTTCCTGCCTCTCTCTCTCTCTCGTCCTCACTCAGTATGTTTCTCTCGGGCCGGGGGGCCTGTGGGCCTGTGGGTAGGGGCCTTATTCCATCAGCCTGGGGCTTCTGTCAGAGGCTTGTTCCATTTTGCGTCATGGTGTTGACTGAGCGGACCCCACACTTAACTCCCATAGAGCTATGGGGTTGGGCGGCAGGGCTGCCGGCGCGGGCTAACGCAGTCCCGTGTTCAGCGTGGTAATCTGATGGCCATGTTTATTTTATGCAGCTCTCCTTTGATGGAGCAGAAAAAGTCTTTGGGCTTTTTGTTTCAGCACTTTCATTGCCAGGTCAGAGGTGCTCGCCGTGGTTACGCTCAGGAAGAATAATATTTGCCCTTATATTCGCTCCAAACAGGCTTTTTTCCATATTAGTGTCAGGGATACTCTCTGGGTTTCTGACTTCCACTGATTCGGCACATTGGAGGTGAAGGGTGGTAGGGGACCGCACCTCAAAAGCATCGCTCCCTGGAGGATAACGGGGGTGTTTTACAGGTCGTCCCCGGGGCCTGTTCCTATACCCCTGAGTGAACCCCGTCACACTCAGCTGCGGACCTGAGAGACAGCCCTGCAGCCATATATATATATATATATATATATATATATCAGTCCCAGTAGTGAAGGAAAACACACACATAAACACATGAAAACACTCTCCCTCCTGCTTGGCTGCCCCGGACTCCACCTCAGCTGTCAGTCGTCCAAACCTCCCAGGGGTGCGTTTTAATGGAGTTACCAAAAAAACAGAGGTACCTCTCCTTGTCTGCCTGTGCCTTTCACTGCTTCGCCTCAAAACTCACACACCCACCTATCTGCCTTGTGTCAGCTGTTTCAGATGGGTTGAAAAGCCAGGGAACCACATAAAGTCATTATAAGAGGTTTTGACCTAAACGTACAACACAGAGACAGAACTGTCCACATTCACAGGATTGAATTCTGACCCCAATTTGTTCTGTACAACCATACTATAAAGTACAAATAAAGTCACAATCATAATGTTCTGTGCTTACTGTGTCTCTGTTGAGCTTTACAATGTTGATCTGACCTGGGAAAGTGTTCTCTGAGTGGCGACTTACAGGACTCGCTTTTCACACAAGAATGTTTTTACTTTGAAGATGAATTAGTATGTAGCTCTGAGAGAAGAAGCCCAGATTGTGGTCAGATTATTGTTTATCTATCTTCAATTTTGCTATTGTAACTAGTCATAGAAGATAAGATACCTTGGGGAGTTTTATATGGATAATGTTTCATTTGCTTCTAGGCTGTTCATTATTTATGGTCTGAATACAGAAAAGACTTGGGTTTAGATAGATAGGAACAAAAAGCACACATGCACACACCAGCATGCATAAACAGAAACTAGATCACCATCAACCCTCCTCTACTCATCTTATCTTTCCATTGGAGATGAATAGAAAACCATGTACAGGAAGGTTTACACTTCCTGCCCTCCTCCATATACAATACAGGCCAAAAGTTTGGACGCACCTTCTCATTCAATGCGTTTTCTTTGTTTTCATGACTAATTACATTGTAGATTCTCACTGAAAGCATCAAAACTATGAATGAACACATGGAATTATATACTTATAAATAACTGAAAACATGTCTTATATTCTAGTGTCTTCAAAAGTAGCCACCCTTTACTCTGATTACTGCACACTCTTGGCATTCTCTTGATGAGCTTCAAGAGGTAGTCACCTGAAATGTTTTTCCAACAGTCTTGAAGGAGTTCCCAGAGATGCTTAGCACTTGTTGGCCCTTTTGCCTTCACTCTGCAGTCCAGCTCACCCCAAACCAACTCGATTGGGTTTAGGTCCGGTGACTGTGGAGGCGAGGTCATCTGGCGCAGCATTCCATCACTCTCCTTCTTGGTCAAATAGCCCTTACACAGCCTGGAGGTGTGTTTGGGGTCATTGCCCTGTTGAAAAATAACTGATGTTCCATTTAAATAATTGCCACTAAGCAAACTGGATGGGATAGCATGTCGCTGCAGGATGCTGTGGTAGCCATGCTGGTTCAGTATTCCTTCAATTTTTAACAAATCCCCAACAGTGTCACCAGCAAAGCACCCCCACACCATCACACCTCCGCCTCCATGCTTCACGGTGGTAACCAGGCATGTAGAATCCATCCGTTCACCTTTTCTGTGTCGCACAAAGACACAGCAGTTGGAACCAAAGATCTCAAATTTGGACTCGTCAGACCAAAGCACAGATTTCCACTGGTCTAATGTCCATTCCTTGTGTTTCTTGGCCCAAATAAATCTCTTCTGCTTGTTGTTAGCAGTGGTTTTCTAGCAGCTACTTGACCATAAGGCCCGTTTCACGCAGTCTCCTCTTAACAGTTGTTTTGGAGATGTGTCTGCTGCTAGAACTCTGTGTGGCATTCAGTTGGTCTCTAATCTGAGCTGCTGTTAACCTGTGATTTCTGAGGCTGGTGACTCGGATGAACTTATCCTCAGCAGCAGAAGTGACTCTTGGTCTTCCTTTCCCGGAGCGGTCCTCATGTGAGCCAGTTTCATTGTAGCACTTGATGGTTTTGGAAGTTTTTGCAATTTTCCGGACTGACTGACCGTCATTTGTTAAAGTAATGATGGCCACTCATTTCTCTTTAGTTAGCTAATTGGTTCTAACAGTTGTCCAATAGGGCTGTCAGCTGTGTATCAACCTGACTTCTGCACAACACAACTGATGGTCCCAACCCCATTAATAAGGGAAACAATCCACTAATTAACCCTGACAAGGCACACCTGTGAAATGACTCCCTCATTAATCTCATTGAGAGAACACCAAGGGTTTGCAGCGCTATCAAAAAAGCAAAGGGTGGCTACTTTGCGGAATCTAAAATACTAAAAATAATAAAGACATCTTTTCAGTTATTTCACACATGATTCCATATGTGTTCATTCATAGTTTTGATGCCTTCAGTGAGAATCTACAATGTAAATTGTCATGAAAATAAAGGAAATGCATTGAATGAGAAGGTGTGTCCAAACTTTTGGCCTGTACTGTATCCCATTATCCACCTTTATGTTCCCAACACATTAGGCATGTTTCTGGCGTGACTGTGAGGTATGTGCTTACTCACAGATGAAGGAGCCCAAACTCTGATGTAATCCAGGGGAAACAGGGAAATGGGAGTGGGGGGGGGGTACCCTGGTGGTAGGTAATCCAATCCCTCTTAGTGCAATGTAGCAGCTCAAAACAATTACCATCTGGTTGCCCCCGAATCAGCACCAGCAGCCAGACAAATGGGGTGCAGACTTGGCTTGTTGGTAGACATTGATGTAAAGTCAGATTTTGTACGTCACTACAGAAGGGAAGCTAATCTGAATCAGGGTTTGACAATGTTGCGTTTGTTGTTCAAACTGAGCTTGAAAGCCTCTGCAGATGACACAGTTTGGGAGAAAGGGTAGAAAAGCCGGGTCAGTGTGTCATAAAGAGGTGCTGTCAGTCAAACCCAGGGATTCACTAGCCACTTACGCAATCAGGGGCTGATTAAAGGGGTTTGCCTTTCCTGTGACATGCCTCTATCTCTATTCCCTCTTCCTGTCCCGCAGTTGTCCCTCATTCTCACCCAACACCCTTTTGATGGGTGATAGTCTGTTTTACGTCTTTGCCATCACTATCTTTGTCTCTGTCACTTTCTTCCATTGAATCACTTTGTGTTTTTCTAATCCCACCTCATTGTTGGTCATTGGCTCTTTTCTCCATGACCATCCCGCCTATCTCTCTCCCAACACATCCCAGTCTTTTCTTTTCTCTTTTCATGTGTCGCTATCCCATCCTCATCATCACTCGCAGTTTCCAAGGATAGCTGCTGTCACTGTGTTTATTGTCTCTGTGTCAAACCTGAACTTATGTCTGTCCAGGCATCCTGCTCCATCCCCTCCTGCCCCACCTTTTTTGTCGTCATTGCTTTTATTTCTCCCCAGTTATTGTCCATGCGCCTGTTGTTTCTGGGTTTTTAGTCCGGTCTGCTGCAGGGAATTTCCTTCTTATTGCTTACTGGGCCATTCCTTGCATTCCTGGCATGCTTCCTGGCACTAACAGGGGTCCAGCCAGATGCGAGGGCGTCACTAATACAAGGCAGACGTTGAGGCCAACTGACACCATTCATGCATCCAGTGGTGACCTTCTGATGAAAATGGACAGTGTGATTGATGAACCGAAAGAGGATGAGGAGCCAGGGAGAAAAGGGAGGAAGAGATATAAAAAGACAGTGGCGACGGGGGTGTAATGGTAATGTGTGTGAACTTGGTGCCAAAAATAGAAAATACTGGATAGCTTTCATTTCTAAGTCCTTGACTCACAATCCGTTATTGATAAAAGAAGACATGTAAGGCATTTAAATATCTCCCAACAGAGCAGTTTGTGGCTAATTGGGAACAGCAGGGGGTCACAGTGCACTTAAACACTGGGAAAAAGAATAGAGAGATTAGAATAACTTTCATGTCATTCCTCTTAGTCACAAACCTCCAAGGATAAAGGTGGTTCTCTAACAGCACACTAAGTAAAGCTATTGTGAGTTCCCACAATGAATGTCAAGAAAATAAAACTGGAGAGACGTTGGGCCTGACAGGTCGTTGGGATGTACAAGTAAATGATGGCCGTCAGACTCAGACTTGTCAGCTGGAGATAATGATAATGATGGTTACAAAGAATGCACGCAAACACATTACTTCCATATCTTTCACTCACTATTCTAGAGATAAGATAGTCTGTCCAAGAAGTATGAGGGATAGATAGTTCACAGTTTATATAAACATTTACAGTAAATGTTTTCTTTCCACATGAGAATGCAAAAAAAAAAAAATGGAACTGTGATATGACAAGAACTGCATAAATCTCAATCAAAAATAAGGAAGACATTGTATCTTCTGTGCCGTGTTTTCACCACTTTTAGTCAAAGTCACTTCAAACCAAAGTTGACATTTCAGTGAACTTGAGGTCCGCCTCCCCTCCCTGTGCGGTCAAAGCACAGCCTACTCAATGTGGAGAGAAGCCTTCTTCGTTTCCAAACATCTTCAAATGCACTCAGCCTCCAAACTGTTGTACTCAGCTCCCTGATCCCTGTCTGTACGTTATTTCAAAACATAAACAGAGACAACATGCGGATATGAAATTTCCTTTCCTGTGTTTGCACTTAGTTATGATGAAATTTACACACTCTGCATGGCTGACGCACAGGAAGTGGTCGGTGGAAGGACGGTAGAATCAATACAGCTGCCCATGTGCTCTGTTATAAGTTGTGTTATCTGCTATCATTGTTGTGGGAGGTTGATTTATGATTGTCAGCTCGTAACGAGTGTTAATTTAATGAACGGACAGTGATGGAGGGGCCTGATGTGCGTCAGCATTGACAGAAACAGCCAGGCCATGTCAGGTTAAAGGGGGTAGTGGGTTATAAATTGTTTTAAATGCTAGAGTAAACTGTCTAACAGACGTAAGCATATGTGTGTTTCTGCGAGTCGGTGTGTATGTGTGTGTCCATCTGTCTGCAAAAGGGCATCCTCCCACCCCCCCTATGTGACTGAGGTCACGTCGCATTAACAAAGTAGTAGGGCAAACTGTGCCGTTACACAAGTCCTCTTCCTTTTGTCTTCTGCTCTCCTCAGTGTTTCCTGGTTGTCTCTCCAGGCCCCCTCTACCCGCTTACACACACACATGCACATAGCCCCCCCCATTTCGCCTGAGAGTTTGTCAGCAGCTCTCAGCTTCCGTAGAATAACACAACAACAGGCTCAGTGTGTGGCTGACGCAGACGCATGGCGCGCCGGCAAGTAGTGGTCAGCTCTGATACAGTATACATCACTCACAGACAGACACACACATATACACACACACACAGATGTTGTAACTCACCACAGAAACGGTGCAAGGCTGACAAAGGGACAGACAATGCACAAGTAATGTCTCCTGGATAACTATTCTGGATGCTGAGGAATGCACCAAAAATAGCACCCTCACCTTCACTTTCAATCTTTTTCTTTCACTTTCCTGAAAACGTCTTTGTAGGGTCACCGGTGCAAAGATTCTGCAGCCAGTTGAAAAAAGAATTCACCATTTAACATGCACATGTTTAATTACATATGCTTTGATTGTTTAAAACTTGTGCTATTTATGTTTCTTTGACCAGGACGAGAGAGAGTGCGTGAAACGAGGTGTGTGTGTGTGTGTGTGTGTCTGTGTGTGTGTGTGTGTGTGTGTGAAAGAGAAAGAACGGGAGAGCTGAGGGGAAGCACTTTGAAAGGAGGAAGAGATGGGGAGAGAGAGGGATGCAGACAGGACACGCAATGACAGGAGAGGAAAGAATGTTTAGGGCGACTGAGAATGGTGGTGAGAGGAGCGGGGGGGAGAGCCCGGTGGAGAAAACGGGAGCTCTGAGACAGGCCTGGGCTCTCCAGTGTATTAACACTAGTCTGAGATTGAGGGAGCAAGCAGGGTAGATGGAAAGTGTGTTTGCACAGTAAAAAGTTCCTTTTTGCGTGGGCTGCTTGCTTCCCGCTGCACCCCCAACCCCTTCCTTTTCTCCTTCTCACACTCTGTCTGTGACCTATTGCTTCAACTAGTTCATTCAGAGATTTCCTCACTGGCAGAAGCAAAATGGGCTTGGACGCAGTGAGACCGAGAGGGGAACGTGAGCAGGTGAGCAACGCAGAGTCAGAGAGAGGATTTTGGCTGACTCTCGATGTTACACATGCATGAGCGCACACACACACACACGCATACAAACTCATGCACTGTGTTTTGTCACATATTGTATGGCCTCGTAAATGTGTGTTTAATTGAGAGCTGATTTTGAGCATTTTGCTCCCCCAGTTTCTGCTGGCGTGAGACGCCTCATGCGCTTCCTTTCATCCCTGCATCCTGTCCTTTTCGCGGCTCTGTGAGCTGAACCAACGGAGGAAACCTGCAATAATGATGCTGGTTAATGTCCCCATTTAATGGTCTAATAAAAACGCAAAGCAACAGATGCACAACAGCCATATCTGCCTCCAGTGCCCAGCTCACATGAAAAAGGAAGAGAGCAATTGACACGCATAATTAGTAAATCACATCCACAGGGAGTTTTTTCAACTAAAGACTCGCCAGTGGATGGGGGGATGGAGGGGGGTGTAGAGAGGTCATAAATCTGTTTGGAAGAGGACAACGGTGCTTTAACACTGATCATTGACAGTGTAAAGAGAGAGTCAGAGACGTCACTTTATTGCCCAATGAATGCAGCCCCCTCCTGTGTGTCACTATTTCTTCCTTCTATCCCCCCTGAACTATTAACACACTCACTTGCTCTCTGACGCAGGTTGAAGTAAGGGGGCAAGCGGAGGGGAGAAGGGGAATGATTGCTTTGGGTAGCGAGTAAGGGTAAAGTTACCATGACAATTCCCCAGATAGGATCCCGGCAGAATCACGTAGTGGGCAGTGAGCTGCAGGGAATGAATGGGGAACAGAATGACGGAGCAGAGAGGAAGAAGAGAGGAGGTGGAGGAGGTCACGGGGAAACTTGAAAGTGTATTAACAGTAATAGGTCGGACCTTTGGTTTTCCCTTTGAATGTAATCTTCATGTTTGTTTACTCAAGCCCCGCTGGAATCCACTAGAGGAAATGAGCATGCAACATAAAAATGGTGAATGTATTACTACTCCTTCTCCCATAATCCCTTTTACCATTGGAGCAGCATTGCGTCATAGCCAACGCTTGCATTGTTTAGATATGACACTCTGAGGTAAGCAGAATATGAAGGCTTAACACTAAAATCCACAAGACTCCTTTATCATCCAGCTGGACGTGGACATCAACCCACGGCAGCAAACTTTTATGGGAAAATCCACATCATCAGAACGTGCGGATTTGGTATTTGTTCACATAATCAGACTGCAAGTCTAATGACACTAAAGTAAACAATGAACAAAAACCCCCAACATAAAACAACAATCTATTATTGCTCAAGCTCTTCCTTGTCAGATAAATAAACTATGGAGTATATTACACTAACACTCACTCTGACAGGGTGATAGTCTGTTTTATGTATTTGGTTGAGACAACCTTGTGCAAATCAAAGTTTTTAAAGTGGCAAACGGCGAATGAATCGTGCAGCTGTGGGGATTAACAGCCAGGCAAAAGGTGAGCGAAGAGTGTGAGGCATTCAAATTCGAAGCCAGCGTAATAATGTGTGAATACATGCCGTGGCGCACAGGAAACCTACTGTAAAGCATGACCGAATTGAGTGAAGCTTGTGTGAGTAAAGTTTGTCTGGCAGTGAGGCCTGGCAGGCCCTGTCACAGGTTCCCCTTCCTCTCTGATGTCTTTGAGGTCGTAGTCTGAGTGTCTCACTCTGTTTCTCCTCCTATGGTGGTTTACACAGATTGGTGATGTAATGGGTAGCATATGAAGGCCACACACAAACACACAGACGCACACACAAACACTGATGCTCATGCACGATATACAGACACCGCACTTATACCACCACATGCCCATAATTACACACATATACTGTACGCACACCCATTTACACAAACCCTGGATTCCCCCTTTTCCAACAGACATGCGCCAGTGTGTGCTCGCTCTCTCACACACAAAAACAAACGTCTAAACAAAGATACATAACTGTTCTTATTTTGCGCACTGATACATATGCGCACACACACACACACACACTTAAAGGGCACCCACCCGGTAGGGTGTGTGAATGATCTGCGCTGGCGGATGGCCTAACAGAAGACTGTGTGCTTCAGAACCACCCAGGAGACCCCCATCATGAGAGGCAGCCCAGAGAGGGAATGAGGGAGAGTGACTAACTTCACTTTTTCTTTTCTTCTCTCCCCAGCTGTGTCTTCAAACGGCCCTTTGATGTGGGAAATTAAAAAGAGCGAGTGTGTCAATATCTCCCTACGTCCAACCACACTCATCTATTTCCTCTCTCTCTTCTCCTGCTCTCCTCCTTTCCTTGCTTTTCTTCTCTACTGTTGACCCGAGAAAACAGAGTATGACCCTTTTTCACCACAACAACTGCGCCACCCACTCACTGCCACCAGGCCCTCATCATTTGGAGGGTGTTTGTTTGTCTGTGTAGGCCCACCACCGGACTGGCAACTCTGTGTGTATATGTGTATGAGTGTGCGAATGTGCGCATGCAAGGCCCACCACTAATTATTTTCTAACCACACCATGAGTGTATGTCTGTGAATGAGGGTCTCCTAATCTCACACCCAGACTCTAAAGAGCTTTCTTCCTTTTCCCTGGTCTCTCCCCCTCATGCACGCTCGCTCCCTTTCTGTGTGTGCGTGAGTGTGTCTGTAGTCAGGTCTCCATCCAAATGTAGCAACAACAAAAAAATACCAAATTTTCAGAGAAGACAATGCTAATTTATGTGCGTTTCCATCCACTACTGTTATACAAACATCAGGAGTTGTTTCTTTCAGATTTACAGGCCCTGATCGCCCAATCTGGTGCCATTATACAATTGCAGAAGAAGAGGGGGCCAGTCAAACTTCAAAAGGGAAGGGGGGATTAGAAAACATGATGAAATATCGCATTTAAGTATGTTTTTTGTGTATTCATTGGATGAAGGTTACAGTTACTGCTCCCCGCAGATCTGGTGTTTTGTCTGCCGCTGTTCTTCATCTTGTCAGCAAGCTGGAAGCTTTAAGTCACCTGCTTCATGTACGTTATGATTAATTGGCTACGTCTGCTTCTGTTGCACTATTTTGCATTTTCTTTAATCATCACACCAACCTTTGAATGCCAATCAAAGCTCAAAAACATTGAGGTGATATTTTGAGGGTTTCCACTCAGGTGTTTATATGCGAAAAATCAAAACGTGCGCAAAAGCAGGTGAATGTCAACGCACCTATTGACTTTCTTGTTAATATACAGTGTGTGTACAGTATGATGCATCAACTGTCCCTCTGTGATGACTGGAAACTAATTTTTGCCCTTTGCAATATAGTAGGCCACGCTTTACTGCACCTGACTGAGTATTTCCAGGCTGCCCTGCTCTACGTGTGTGTGAGTGTGACAGAGACAGAAACATACAGAGAGTGTGAGAAATCATGTTAATGTGTGTACTCTAGACGATTATGTTTCCTCATGTATCAGAGTGTGTTTCTAAACTAGAAAGTGTCTTTTTGGTGTGTTTTCATTTATTAGAGCAGCATGTTCTCCTATGACACAGCGCATGTTATGTGTGCATCCACATGCATATTTTGTGTGTGTATGTGAGTGTGTCTGCTGTATTGACCCCCATCAAATAACCCCCACCCTTCAAGCGTGTGTCTGTGTTAATGTCCTGTGGTGTGTGTGTGTGTGTGTGTCCGCTCACTGTTCCTATGCAACACTTTCAGAGGCCCCTTGGTCTGGACAACACCTCTCTCCTGCTCCTATCCGTCTCTCACTCCTCACTCTTTCCTTCACCCTGGAGAGGGAGAGAAGGATTGAAAAAAAAGAGAGGAGGTGGGGGGGGCAGTGGAAATAACAGGCTGCTGTCTCAGGAGGGGTTCTGAAAAAAAGAGCAAGGGGTGAGAAATGGGGGGAGAGAAATACGGGAGAGAAAAGGTGTTTGCTGTGCGCATTAGCTGTAATACAGGGAATGTGGCATGTGTAGTCTAACAGGGCCCTGACATAAATTAAATAACACACTTTCCACGACATTTCACCCTTGAATAGGGCAAATAACATCAGCCAGCACAAGAAAAAGAAAGGGCAGGTAAAACTAGAGGCTAGAGAGAAAGATACATGGTTACATGAGATATGCTGATACACATGAAAACAATGGGCTTTTTAAAACGTCTGCAGTGATAGACAGAGAGAGAGAGAGAGAGAGAGAGAGAGAAGGGAAGAGATTTGGAGATGGAAAGATAAAAAGTAGGTAGATGGGACTGATTGGCGCAGGTAGCGGGATGCGACGGAGGAAGTGCTGAGATAGCGACGGGACGGAGAAAGTGATAGAGGAAAGAAAAAAAACAACGGAACATTTCTTTTAAGTTTCGTAAAGGGAGACAGCAGGCAGCAGGGAGGGAGGAGGAAAGAGAGAGGAGGGAGAGAGAGAGAGAGTGTGTGTGTCTCTCTCAGTGTGCGTGTGTGTGTGTGTTTTTATGAATGAAGTGAGTCACTGCCGATGTGTCATAGGCCCGACGTCTTTATAAAGGAAGTTTTAAACAAGCCTAAACACTTCACTGCGCGCAAAAATTGGACTTAGCCTACCACACTCGCACCCCTCTGCATTTCTGTTGCCTCTCTCTCGCTCTCTCCAAACTGTCCAAGTGTCTCTCTTCCTTCAGCACTCCATAAAGACTACAAGGGGTTCATCTCAAACTTTTACCACAGGCAGAAAAAGTTTGGCGATATTGACTAGCCTTCCTTTCTCGTGCCTCAGTCATCACGCTGCTCTCTCATTCATTCTCTCTCGACCTGACAACTTTCCTCCTCACTCTGACTTGAAGAGTGCGAAGAAGGAACCGGAGCACGTGACAATTTCCGGAGTTCAATTTATTTATTAATTTTCAATTTATTTATTTATCCACGTTTTTTCTGGTTTACCTACCCCTTGGATCCATTATGAAATGTAAGTGTTTGTATGATTGTATTTTAAATTCATTATTTGTTTCAGGTGACAATTAGCATTTATGTTACAGTTTTGTTTTATATTATTTCTAAACGCTATTTTAAAATTGTGGATCTGCAGGCTACCGTTTAGGCTTTGTGACTGTTAACAGATATTTTACCATTCCTATACAGATTAAAATAAATAATTTATTTATATTAAATTCCAAACAATTGCCTTGACATTTAGTATAGACAACTTTATTCTCTTTTGATCCCTACACTGTAAAAGTTACACTAGGACAGGAAGCTCAGATTCTCCTGCAGTGTTATTTTGGCTGTGATTCTTGTGGTTCACCTGTAATTATCAAGCATTCATCATTTCAACACCACTGTGGTCCCCTTTTAATACTTAGTCTACCTTGTATTTGAACTTGAAAGGAAAAGAATGAATGAGCTTACTGTTAGAGAGTTGACTTGGCAGGGTCCATATAATTTATACCACCAACTCACGTACCTATCCAGTTGCAGGTGTGACAATCAGCAGCATTCATTGCGTTGCTGATGGTGAAGGAGTGATGGTGATATTCTGTGTCAAAGCCCAGCATTTAATGATTTAATGATTTGCATTCAGCCTGTGAAAACATGAATCTGACACTGAAGCTCTTAAGGATTCCTCTGCCAAGTCTGGAGCTATTGTTTATATTATGGTGCAATATCTTCCCCTGGAGCTGACAGCCTTGGCCTGAGGTCATTATCATTATGGCGAGATGACAGCGCCTCTCCACTAATTGCTTCTGTTTTGTTCTACCCATACAGTGCTGCTCGACTCCTCCTCATCCCTGCTCTTCTCGCTGCTATTGGCTCAATTGCCTGTGTTTACGTCTGCCTCTCCGGTACCACAGCGGTGGCCCACAGACATGGATAAACTGTCCAATCAGACCAAAAATCTAATGAAGCTGACCCAAGAGCTGCTGGTAAGTGAACATGAGGTCATGATGATTACCAATCTCAGCTATTGATTGGTGGAGAGACTAATGAGGCCCTAACTAGCCTATGCTAATTGAATTATTAGTGTGATTGTGGAAGAGTATGCTGCTCACAGCCTGTCCTGATTGAACTTTCCCTTAATTGGATTTTAGTGTTAAGGTTACCTTCCTCCTCCTCTAAGCACAACAAAGTCTGCACCCTGCTCTGTTGTCCTGGCTGAACTAAACTATTGCACAGGAGTTGAGATTGACTTAAGCTGCTTTCATTGATGACAGACTGGCTGGAGTCCATCTGCATGCTTAGATCAGGGCAGCAAAAGCCTCAGGGGAGATTTGACTGAGTGATCTCACTTTTAATCCACACTAGACTCGGAAGTGAGGGGAGGTCTGACTCAGCAACCTCCTGGTCTGCCTGGTCACCTGACTGGTGGTGGCAATAGGAAGATTGGTGGCTGGGCCAGTGCTTTTATTCAGCTGAGTGAGTGTACCAATGAAATTAATCAATATGTTATGGAATTAAGGAGGATGAACACATTTACGGTGTTGGTATAGCAAAATACTTGAGGTGGTGAAGGGGAAAGAGAAGCAAAACAAAAGGTTCTAGTCATTAATCAGTTTAATATCTCCCATCAAGACAAATTTAGAAGTACATATCAACACCATGTCTGCATCCGGCTAACGCACAACTACCAAGCATACCATCTGTGAAATGACAGTAAAGTATATCACATACCTGTTTACATAGAAACATGTTTATGTTCTGCGGCTAGACTGTGGAAGTGAGGATGGAGTTGGAGGAGTTTTTTCTCCAATGAAATGTGAATCACTTACACCGTACTGACAACTCTGGCCCGAAATCTCATTTTGTTGATAGTCAAGTTGGTAGGAAAATCAGATTTGAGAACTTGGGAACCAGCTGGTGATTGTGTATCAACACTGTGTTTTAACAGGTGAAAAGAAAGCGGGGTCATATCTCTGCATCTTTGGTTACACCTGACTGATCTAGATTCTATTTTTGCATTATGCAAATCTTTAAACTCTTTTGTTCAGGGGATAAAATCAAAAATAGCCACATACTCTCTCTAGTCTTAGCCAGAAGATACTGTTCAGAAGGTGTGTGTGTGTGTGTGTGTGTGTGTGTGTGTGTGTGTGTGTGTGTGTGTGTGTGTGTGTGTGTGTGTGTGTGTGTGTGTGTGTGTGTGTGTGTGTGTGTGTGTGGGTTTGTTGATTTAAAACAATGTTACAGGCTATTGTGTAGTGGCAGTCTAACCTGGAACCCAGATGTGAACAAACCGGCATCATCAAAGGGTGTCGGGGACAGTATTACACAGTGTTCAGTAACAAGGAAGATTTATTTTTAATTTTCTTTCCTTATTGTGTGAAATTCCACTAAAGTGAGGACAACGTTAGGAAAGATAAATAGAATGGGAATCCATGGAAAGTCCCTGCAAAAAAGCAATGAAACTGATGCTTTAAAGAGAGAGATGTGTGTGCACACACATAGGTCCATATAAGTTTTCCAACACAACTTGTATGTGTGAGTGTTTGCATGCTTATAGTATGGGTGCAAATGTGTTTATGTGCATACATTTGTGTGTCTGCATTTTTGTGGCTGTGTGTGTGTGCATTGAGGGTTCTGTAAATAGTCATGGTTGTGTAGGTGCTGTGTTTAGTGTTTTGCTTTTGGTCGCCACAGCAAAGTGACTTGATAAAAATCAAAAAGATTTATCACATTCCAGTATTTGCATTCAGGAAGAAAAGGCTGGATGCTAAGTTCTGTCGGGTGAGGTCATGATCTACGATGGAGAGAGCAAGAAAAGGAGGATAAGAGGGAGAATTAAAGACTGAGAAAGATGGAGCAAAAACCACAAGAGATGAAGAGATCAGAGAGCCAACTAGATGACAAGCCAGTGGTGTATGTGTGTGCATGCATGCACATGTGCACGTGATGTTGCATGTGCTTGTGCACCTGGTATGAGACAGAGAGAGAGAGAGGAAAGGGGGAGAGAGAGAAGAGGGTAGGGAAGCAAGGGATGGAAGGGGACAAAAGCAAATGGAGACAAAACATTGGACCACAAACATAAGTGAGTTGTTATGAAAGGCTGATGGAGAGACATGTGAGACAATGCGGCACATTCATCACATAAAAACATCAACACAAACAACTGGAGGCAAACAGCAAAGCAAGGAAAACACTGCATAACAGGTTAAGGAAGCATTAAGCACACACAACCTGTTTACACAAAACATTTCTCAGCACTCATCATCCTAATGTTGTTATGTTCCTCTTCTGAGTGGAAATGACGCATGGCACATCAGTCACCTCCATTTATCCCCATTCATTACTAAATCAGGCATACATCTTTAATACTACATTGTACTACCTAAGAGCACAGCTGCCTTTGTAAGGTAGAACTCCATAAATAGGCAGTCAGGTTGTTTATCCCCCTCTGGTGGCCATGAAGGACACTACATCTGCCCTCTAGACTTGGTTTACAACACATCTAGCTGGGCAGCAGCACTGCGTCATTCCATCTTTTTATAGCTGTGACCCTGGAGTTTCCCTACAGCCCTGTGTTGTCTGTCCCACTTGGAGCTTTCTTAGTCACTGCATATGTTGTTATCCCTGCTCCCTGTAGAAAACATCCTGTGGGTTCAGGTCATTTGCTCTTATTGTTGACATTTGGGGTGGCTGAATGTGGGTGAACTCACATTGACCCAATCAACCACAATCCCCTCAGTGAGAGCTACTGTCTCTAAGCACAGAATAGAGTCATCCAATCGAGGTGCTAGACTAATACTTTCCCCATGTTGCCGTGACTTGTCTCAGGATGAGTGAAATTGCGCTGATGCAAATTACTGACGGGCTGCTCTGTGTCTTGTTTTCTCTTTCTCCACAGAGGGAGCATGCATTTGACTCAGACGTGGAGCCCCACAGGTTTAGATCCCTGCCAGAAATGAGCAACAGATCAGCCAATGACCTCAACAATCTTGAGGTAATGCTCTGATAATGTGTTTGTGCGTGACTGTGTGTGTTTGTGCATGCTTGTGAAGGGAGAGGGGCTGGTCTGCTTCTATTCGCACAGTTAGATTTTGCCACACCCATGCTAAGTCTCTAAAGTATGTCTGTGTTGTTTTTAGCTGAAGCCCACACTCTCTCAGCTGCATGCTGACCTGAAGCTGTATGAGCACCACTTTGAGTGGCTGAACAGGGTTTCAAAGAAGCACCATCACCCTGCAGTGCCCAAGCTGGTAGAGATGATCAGAGAGATGAAATCTCTCATCACCCTGCTGTACCGTCAGGTAAAGAGCTGAGTTTCTCCTTTTCCTCAGTTGCCTTCAGTGTTTCATTTTATAATGATACATACACATTTTAGCAGGTAATTGTGTATTTTTCTACACAGTTTGCTATCACTTTAAAATTTACCTTGCAATAAATAAATGTTTTTTAATCTCACCTACAGATGCAGAAAGTTGAAGCACCAAGGCTAACTCCGGCGACCCCATCCCTCCCCCCTCAACTACCCTATCAGTTTGATGTCCTGCAGTCGAGCCATGAGCTTCTCCAACACTTCAAGCTCTTCTGTGATTGGGCATACAGAGCATTCGTCAGCCTCAAGCCAAAAGTTCCTGCAGTGCAATGATGATCCAAGCACATTAATTATTTTCCTTTCAACTACTTGGCCCACAGAGCCAGTGAGGATACGTGGAGTTCTGCCAAAGGGGAATTACGACCATGTCAGTGTACACTGTAGTCAATAGCATCCTATAGCAGGCCCAAATGTCAACCAATGAGATGTGTGTCCATCAGAGCCAATAAGGATGCGTAATACTGCAGCCAATTACAACCGTCAAGATCCCCGTTAAAAGCCAGTTTAACTACATGATTCCCCAAACTTTCCCCCTTAAGGCCTTGTTCATGACCATGTTATTTATGTATTTATTTATTTATTGACTGTTAGTAATTTATTAAATTTTATTTATTTGAAGTTGTAATGTGTCACTCTCATCTTTATTTTCTGTATTTACGTGAATTTATCAGTAATCTTAAATCTCTGTAATCTTTCTTTTTGTCTTGTGTCTCACTGATCCTCAAGAAAAACACAGTAGCACTTCCTGAACCTATAGCTCTGATAATGACTTTTGTTTAAACAAACGTATGCTACTTTGCATTTGTGTCTTTCTTCAGCGAATACTTCTTCCAGTAGATGTAGCATTGGGACAGCCAAGGTTCTCACTATCTCTCACTTACAGTGCCCTTAAAGTAACCATTTTAGAAGATGTTGATGTTATCTTCTAACAATGTTAAACGTGCCATGTCTTAACATATCAATTGATGGCCTTTGAAATTGATTGCATTGCATCTGAAAATGTCAATATGGTAATCGAAGAGAAGTAAATGCTTTCTATTGTACCACAGGCAGAGTTTCTATTTTAGATGCCTTTTTCTCGCATTCTGAATGAGGAGGCATATGTAACATTGTGGTAAAGTTATTTGAATGTGCCCTGTTGCTGAGCACTGATGGACCTGATTAGATTCTTTGCACAACCCTGTTAGGATTAGCCTCTTGGATGAGTGAGATGGCTGATTTTGAACCTGTGCTTTGGGGTAGAAAAGTTGTTGTTTTTGTTTTTTTTAGTTAAACACCCAAAGCCTTAAAATACTATGTATTGTGACACTATGTTCTGTACAGGTGTACATAAGTGTACAAGAATGTAAATTGTTGTATACATGTGCTTTTGTGTATTATGTTGTTTTCTACAATATAATGTAGATTACTTTACCAATTTTATCACTATATTTTTTGTTCATTCCTATTCTAGTATTTGTAACAGTATTGACTATTTATTTAAGTAACGTGGTGGAACTATTTATTTTGTGCTGCAGTGGAGCAAGCCTCCTATGTTTTTGTACTTTTATACAGTTTTTTTTTTCATATTTACTATTATTATACCATCATGTTTAAATTATTGTTGTAACATCAAGATGCCTCTTCCACACACTGATTGGCCTCAATGTGAAATATGTGCCTTGGTGAAATAAATACTAAAGAATGTGCACAATGGATTTAAGTATATTTAATCGTGGTCCACCTAACCTGAAACGTAAACTGTGACAGATGCACGCAGATACTACATTACCCAGAAGTCTATGCGCCAGAATAACAGATAAATAGCCATTGCGAATAAAGCTTTATAAATGATTTTTGACGATCTTAGAGTGTATATACATAAGTGCTCTTCCTCAAATTTGGTCAGTAAAATTTTAAAATGACTTTTAAAAACGTCAATCTGTCTGTTGAATCTCCTGACCAATGGTAGTATCTAATATATTGACGCAAACAGCCAATCACCGTCGCTGATCTTAGAAGGCGGCATCGGGCGGAGGACTGCTGTTAGTTTGTGCTGTGTTTATTGTTAAGGTTGTGTGGATTAGCACTGCGGTACCCAGTCCCTTTTCCTAATATCAACAATATAGCTTTATGATAAGATAAAGATGCTCGGTGAGTACAGCTTCAGCCTGTAATCGTGCACGTACTTAGCGGGCAGTTTTACAGCGCTATTCCGGATTGACGAGGGCTAGATTAGCTTTAATTGAAGGCCCGCAGCTGTTTTTGTTGATACTGTAAAAACTGATATTTTCTTGTTTGTCGGCTTCCACCGCTGACCAGTTACATTTGAATACACTTAGAAGACAGCTTAATGTGTAACTTAGCTATATATATGTGTGTGTTTATTGCTAGTAGGCACCGCACTGCGGGGACGGACAGAAACTGACTGACGGCCAGAGGAAAGACAGCAGGGAGGGGGACTAGCTTCATAGACAGGAGAAGGGCGGGGGGCAGGGGCTGTAATTTAAAGGGGACATTCCTACCAAGAGTTACCAAGTTATAATACTATATATTTGTTTCCAGTCAGACCTATCCTGAGCTGTCTACTTGGGATGATGTGCTGGTGTTTCCAGTGGCTGACAAAGAAGGAATCAGAACATGAATGAAGGAAAGGTGAAAGAAAAACCATGATACTGCACCAAAACTGATACACGCCAACAACCAAGGAGTTCCTTCATCTTCTACCAGCTTTCCGTGGTAATGGCTAACTCAGTGGCCTTAGTGGTCCAGGCAGAACTCTTGCCGCCTCAGTCCACCGCTTCCCTCTCTCCTTTCCCATCTCTTCTTGGTTCGGGAGAGGATGGTGAGGATGACAGGGACAGAGAGGAGCTGGTAGATGGAGACAAGGGAGTAGTAGAGGGTGAGGAAGAGGTGGTCCTGGACATGGTGACGTCGTCAGTTTCGGGCCAAGTGCAGCAGCCTGAGCAGTCTGACCATCCCTTCCAGTGTGTGGACTGTGGCAAGAGGTTCAGGTGGTCGTCCAGGCTGACCCACCACCAGCGGAGCCACAACAATGAGAGACCATACCGCTGCAACCTCTGCCCCAAGGCCTTCAAAGGCTCCTCTGCTCTGCTCTACCACCAACGGTACCTCTGATACAATTGTATTTACCATCCTTATTAGTGTAATACCTTTAGAAAATATTGTCCTAAGCTGTTAGTATTATTTTATGTGTTGAAGTGAAGAGGAGAAAAAGTGAATATTTGCAGGGCAGGAGTGTTGTGATTGTATCTTGAACAGACTTTCAAAGAGAAAAGCTGGAGCCATTTCTGCCTCAATTGTATTTGGTCCAACTGTTACAATTCAGGTAAACTACAGGAAACTCAAAGTAGTGTGGATTATGTAAAAGCCATATTCCATACCTTTAATAAAACAGCTATACTTGGTGCCAATGAATAGGATCGTATCACAAAAGAAAGTTTTGCAATGTATTTCTATACTGATAATGAATTAAACCTGTAATGACATTATGTATATCATTTATTGTGATATCTTCCTGAGTAGTTACTTTTCTTCTGCAGGTCACACTCAGGGGATAAGCCTTACAAATGTCAGGACTGTGGCAAAGCCTTCAAACGCTCCTCTCTGCTCCAGGTGAGATGTCAAACAAAGTCATTTTTATAAACAGAGATTTTGTCTGGGAAAAGGAAATGCAGATCTATGTGTGTCTTATCTCCAGGTTCATCAGAGTGTCCACACTGGAGTGCGTGCCTTCTTGTGCCCCTACTGCCCCCTGACCTTTAAATGGAGTTCTCATTACCAGTATCACCTGCGCCAGCACACTGGTGAGTGTCCATACCCCTGTGACACCTGCCCAAAGGCCTTCAAGAACTCAAGCAGTCTGCGGCGACACAAGAATGTCCACCTTGGTCTCAAGCCTTACACATGCTCAGTGTGTAACAAATCCTTCACTCAGTCTACCAACCTGAGGCAACACATGAGGATACATACAGGGGAGAGGCCCTACATCTGCAGTGAGTGTGGACGAAGCTTCACACATTCGTCAAACCTGGCCCTGCACAAGAACTCGCACTCCAACCTCAATGCAGGAGGGAAGGAGGGAAAGAGGGGAGATGGGACAAGGAGGATAAATGAGGTAGTGCAGGTGGTGGTAGGGGCAGAGGAAGTGACTTCGTCTATGTTGACGGACATGGTAGGATTTGTGAGCCAGGAAGGAACTGATGGAGTGGGCGTGGGGATGGAAGAAGTGTTCCTGTCAACCACCTCTTCCAGCCAGAATCCAAGCCTTCTCCCACAGCTCACCCTCACCTCCTCTGGGGAGGGCGTGTGCGCATCTAGGGCCATCGGGACAGAGGTTCACTTGAGCACAGATACCGGGGCCAGTGTGCTGCTTTACAGCTGTGGCAGCTGCAGCCACACCTTTGGCACACGATCAGATCTAGAGGATCACCAGGCCATCCACATGGCTCCAGACAATCAGGGGGCTGGTGCGGAGGCGGGGCCTGGGACAGGGATGGAGGTTGGGGATGGGCTGGTGGGAGCTGGTCACCTGCTGGCTGATTTTGAGGAGGTGGTTGAGACTACCACAGTGGCTGAAAATGGACACACAACAGAGGTGCTCCTTGGACTGACAGAGGGAGCAGATGGCAGCAATGCAGTAAGAATAAAACCCTTCCACATTAAATTAAGACAAAAAGTGAAGTAAAATACAGTATTTTAGATAGGGATTTGTTCAGCATTTGAAATATGTCTGATGTGGCCACTGACGGCTGTCTCAGAGGTTAGGTGGAAGATTGGAAATGGGGGTGTCATCTTCACACATAGCTGAGCTAGCTAGCTGCATTCATGAAAACCAGACAGATAAATGCCCAGTGTAGATGAGATCCATGTCAATTTACAGATTGACACATTTCTTCAATCTGTGTGACAAACATTGCTCCGGGCAGCTGCAGCTTCTTTGTCAACTGAACATGACGTTAGCATGATGGATACGTTACTCGCTGTTGATTGGTAAAAGAATGACGACAACAAATCAGGCTAAATTAATATAATGCAACAAAATACCAAATCAGTCTGTTTTTTAGACTAAGTTGTATGATGTACAGTATATCACTGTTTGTAATTTGGTAATAGAATTACAGTACTCTTGAAGGTCTAGATAAACACTTATCTGTGTATATATAATCTGATTTTAATGTATTTAAATGCATATCTACCTGCCATATAAAGTGATTGAGTTCAATCTGAAGATAAGGTTGTTTTTTTTAATGTGTGTTATTTCATTTGGTTTGTCCTCAGAGTGTGTGCACCACCCAGGCCCAGTTTGACCTACTGCAGAGCTTCACCGAGGTGACTCAGAGCCCTGAGACCGTTCAGCCGGAGGCCAGAACCACATGGGCAGGGCTGTCATGTGGCTACTGCAATAAGACCTTCAAGACCAGTGGAGGCCTCAATAGACATGTGTCATTGGTGAGAATGACTGTTAAAATGGCCCTTCTACTAACACTGTTATACAAATTACAGCACTGAGATTTATCTTTCTTAAAATAATCTTAAAAGCTCCTGTGTTCCCCTTTTGTTTGTCCAGATGCACTCTCTCTCCTCACAGTCCCGCTCACAATTCAGCTGCTCCGCCTGTGACCGCTCCTTCCCCCTTCTCTCATCACTCCTCACCCACCAACACTCCCACACCCCTGAGCAACGTCTCCTGGCTGAGGCAGAGGCAGAGATAGTATGCCCTCCTTCCCTATCCCTTTCTCTCCCCCTTCCCTCCTCCCCCGGCCAGGCTGACAAGCAGCAGGAAGGCCAGAGGGAGATCCACGTGGACATCATAACTGTCGGTGAGGAGCATGAAGAACAACCGGCTAAACTGACCAAAGCCCCTAAAAAGACAGGAGCCAACAAGAGCACTCCTGCTGGAGGTAAAGATATTTTCATAACAGAACACACACATGATGTACAGTATCTCACGAAAGTGAGTACACCCCTCACAATTTTGTAAATATGTGATTATATAATTTCATGTGACAACACTGAAGAAATTACACTTCACTACAATGTAAAGTAGTGAATGTTCTGCTTGTATAACAGTGTAAATTTGTTGTCCCCTCAACACATCACACTGCCATTAATGTCTAAACCGCTGGAAACAAAAGTTAGTACACCCCTAAGTGAAAATGTCCAAATTAGGCCCCCATTATTTTGCAGCACTGCCTTAACCCTCTTGGGCATGGAGTTCACCTTTACCCTCAGTTTCTTTAGCAAGGCAGTGGTCCTCTTGGAGGCCATACACGCTTGACACCATCTGAACCAAGTAAGTTTATCTTGGTCTCATCAGACCACATGACATGGTTCCAGTAGTCTGCTTGTCTTCAGCAAACTGTTTGCAGGCTTTCTTGTGCATCATCTTTGGAAGAGGCGTCCTTCTGGGACGACAGCTATGCAGACCAATTTGATGCAGTGTGCGTCGTATGGTCTGAGCACTGACAGGCTGACCCCCTACCCCTTCAACTTCTGCAGCAATGCTGGCAGCACTCATACGTCTATTTCCCAAAGACCACCTCTGGATATGACACTGTGGACATGCACTCAACTTCTTGGTCGATCATGGCGAGGCCTATTATGAGTGGAACCTGTCCAGTGGAACTGCTGTATGGTCTTGGCCACTGTGCTGCAGCTCAGTTTCAGGGTCTTGGCTATCTTCATATAGCCTAGGCCATCTTTATGTAGAGCAACAATTCCTTTTTTCATAACCTTAGAGAGTTCTTTGCCATCAGGTGTCATATTGAACTTCCAGTGACCAGTATGAGGGAGTGTGAGAGAGGTAACACCATATTTAACACATCAGCTCCCCATTCACACCTGAGACCTTGTAACACTAACAAGTCACATGACACAGAGGAGGGAAAATGGCTAATTGGGCCCAATTTGGACATTTTCATTTAGGGGTGTACTCACTTTTATTGCCAGAGGTTTAGACATTAATGGTTGTGTGATGTGTTATTTTAAGGGGACAGCAAATTCACACTATTCACACAAGCTGTACAATCGCAACTTAACATTGTAGCAAAGTGTCATTTCTTCAATGTTGTCGCATGAAAAGATATAATCAAATATTTATAAAAATGTGAGGGGTTTACTCACTTTTGTGAGATACTGTATTATGTCATTTGTAATTTCAGTTTTCACACACTTTCTTACAGAGAGGCCATACCGCTGTTCAGAGTGTGGAAAAGCCTTCAAAGGTTCATCGGGTCTAAAATACCACATGAGGGATCACACTGGGGAAAGGCCCTACCGCTGCACTGAGTGTGGAAAGAGCTTCAAGAGGTCGTCACTGCTTTCAATTCATCAGAGGGTATGGCTTAAGTTTCCAAATGAGAGAGCCATTATTTGGGAGCAAAATTTTAAAATGCATGTTACAGCATAACTTAAGAAATCTCTAGTTTACAGGAACCGCAGCTGTCTAGTATGATACACACTGCTGCAGATGAATGCAATTTAAAACAGACAAATCCAAAAAGCAATACAAACTCCCCTTAATGCAGTAACACACTGCAGTTACAGCTTTCTTGAGACTAAGTGGCTGTTACTGCACACCACTTAAGTGCCAATTGTGGCGTTTCTGTTTGTATTGCTCACACATTTTGATGTTTCCTTGTTGCCACGGCTGCATTTAGTTCTTAGTGGGGGAAAAAAACAATGAAATGGGAACAATAGATTTAATTTTATTATTTACTTAAGTTTTAACTACAATGAACATTTAAAAACTGTATTTCCATATGTAATAACAACCACACTTGTCCAGCAGATTTTGTACTATAAATATGATTGAGTGCTAGATCCTGTAAAAAACAACAATTTGAAACTGTAAATTGCATTTAACTTTCACCATACCCAGGTACACACAGGTGTTCGGGCATTCCAGTGCCCTCACTGCCCTCTCACCTTTAAATGGAGCTCTCATTACCAGTACCACTTGCGGCAGCATACAGGTGAGAGGCCATATGTGTGTAAGGAGTGTGGCAAGTCCTTCAAGAACACAAGCTGCCTTCGTAGACATGGTCAGATGCACTCTGGACTGCGGCCTCACACCTGCTCCATCTGCTCAAAGTCTTTCTCCCAGACATCAAACCTCAAACAGGTCAGTAAATCCTGTACAGATTCAGCTATGAACTCCTGTAGATTTTCAGCTGTTTGTACTGAGTAGCTCTCCCTTATCTCATAAACATTTTTCTTCTTCTCTTGTTATTTCTCTGTGAGCAGCATGAACGCACCCATTCTGGTGAGAGACCATTTCAGTGCACACACTGCAATAAAAGCTTTACACACTCCTCCAACCTCCAGCTCCACCTTCGCACACACTCCTCCAGCAAGGACTTCAAATGCCCGTACTGCTCTAAGGAGTTTGTGATGCACTCCTACTTGCAGAGGCACATCCGTACCCATGGTAGTGGTGTTCCTCTACCCTGTCCTGGTGGTGGAAGTAAAGATGGGGTGGCTGTGAAAGCCAGTCTTGGAGGAGTAACAACCACCACAACCCTGCTCAACCCAATCACCCTGGAAACATCAGGAAACCATGGCAGCCTGATTGTGTCCCAACCAGCACTTAATATCCCCCCCAACACCTCACAGAACTACTTTATGATTCAGACAGCCAGCGGCCTGCAGCTCATTCCTCTGTCGTCCCCTCCACCAGCCCCACCACCTCCTCCTCCACCACCTCCGTCCCAGCCCCAAAACTTCTACCTTCTACAGTGCCCCTCTAGCAATGGCAGCCAGTCCAGCTTGATTCTCGTCCCCACAGCAAACAACCCTCCACCAGCTCTGGAGCCTCAGACCCTCCCTGTGCTTCAGACTATTCAAGCCCTCCACCCCGTCCTAAACCAAACACAGACTCAGATGCCTCAGTTTCCGACCATATCACAGCAGCAACAGCAGACCAGGATCATAATTACCAACAATAATAATAATGCAAGCACGCCTGTTGCCCCACCAACACACATGGTCTCAGCCAACTCCCTACTGTCCAAGCCTATATTAGGGAAAAGTACACGGACAGCACGGGGCAGACGAGGGCGTAAACCAAAACCTACTCTTCAGAAATCTGCAGCAGCTCCTGTCAGTCAGACTGCAGGTGGAGCTCTGTCATTAACAAACTGTAATGTGACCAGTGTCACACAGACTATTACCACAGAGTCGTCCACGGTGTCCTACTGTCCCCTGTCAACATCTTGCACTGTCCCACTTTCGTCTTCCACAACTGCAACCCCCACAGTGGACACCTCAAGACCTCCATCCACTACTACCATGGTTACATCGGCCACAGCATCGGTTTCTTTTCCTGTCCCATCCAATCCAGAAAGGAACCCTAATACCACTGTGGGTCAAATAAGGACACAGGAGACCATGACAGGGAAACAATTTGTGTTATGTTTTGATAATGAAGGTCAGGCAAAGGACGGGATGAATATTGAGGAGGGTGGGGAGTCATATGTGTTGCAGTTTGAAGGAGAGGCATCAGGAGAGGCAGGGGATGGAGGGGTGGGTGGGGAAGGAAAATCACTTGTGCTGCAGTTCAAAACAAATGGGCAAAGTGAAGGACAAAAGGGGGGAGATAAGGGAGGAATGATTTCACTTCTGCGTGAATGGGGTGGAGAAAAGCAGGGAGAGGGACAGGCAGGAGAGGAAGGCAGCCAGGGAGAGTCTTATGTCCTTCATTTCCACACTGAGGCACAGGACAGTGGACCATCCAGTGCTACCTTCAGTCAAGAGCAAGAAACCGGTCTGCAGCTTTCCTGCACGCCTACCCAAAGTTTGGTGCCACTTAATGGGCAGGAGGTAGTGTTTGAACTTGGGGGTGAGACCAAGATGGAGCAGGGGCCTGAGGAGGGTATGCAGATGATAGCACTGATAGAAGGTGAAGGGGGGATGATTGGAGAAGGAGGGGCAGGTTGCAATGCTGCAAGTGGTAGTGTTACAGAGGGTGGAGGAGCCATGGAAAATATATTTCAGCTGGAAAGTGGAGAGGAAATTGTTATAATTGAGGTCAGCACAAGTAGCTTAAGAGAAGGAAGAGAGGAGAGAGGAGGGAATGGGGAGATTTCACAAAGTAGTGAGGTGAAATATGAGGGTGTAACAGCAGAGACAAAGGAAAAGTCTGCAAGGGAACACGTCTCTACAGACAATGCAGAGGTATATACATCTACTAAAGACCCAATAAGAAATGGACCTATACCTAACCCTAAAGAGATACAGTTCTCTAACTAAAACCAGTGTGCTTGTTAGAAGAAGAGTGTGTGTGAGCGAATGCCTCACTATTTGTGGGCTCAGTGTGTTAGCACTTTAGTCAATTTGAGTTCTCCTGAAACTGAGAGAGAACACGCAGTTAGATGAGTACTGTCTTGTAATCCCATGGTGCCACATACTAGAAATGTTATACATTCAAATAGGCTGTACATGGATCTTGGAATATTCCTAAATATATTAGTTTAAATGAGACTGTCATTGGCAGCTTGTTTATTAAGTAAATATGTTTTTGTGAATAAATGTTGTACATGGCCCACTTCCTTCACAATGTTAATAGTAAAAATTAGCAAATTATTAATAAATCTGTCAATACCTTTTATCATTTGCCTTTTTTACTTGTTGGTTTGAGTTTTTGCTTCATAAAACAACTAAACAAGGTCACTGCATTTGGAGCGCTGTTACGCTGTTACGTAGCGTGTGCCATTCATGTAGCGTGTGCGCAGTCCGGAGTGTGGATACGCAATTGACGTAGGTCAAATCATTGGGAACGTGTAACAGGACGTAAACAGAGTACGTTAGTTATCAGAATCCGTCCTTTCCGAAAGAAACCGACTCTGTAACCATTCAGTCTAATGTGCCAAATGTGAACGAATTTGACAAACTGAGAGGTAGGCCACATACAGCGTGTAATAACCATTTTCACTTGAATTTGAGCTGCACGGTGCAGAAGGTAAGGGGAAATGAAGTTTAGAGCAAGGGGTCTAAATGTACCAGGACTCGGGACAGACCGCAACACTTCGTAAAAACCATATAAGGATTTGAACAACGTCTTCGCTTTCGACTGTGCCTTTGATGATCACTGTTTAAACGTGCAGATGAAAGCTAGAATGGCGTGCATTATACAAGTACAGAATAACTGTGACACATGCATGCTACAAATCCTCCATAATCCCCATCTGCTGTCTTTGTTTTTAGGAGCCAGCGTGGGTGTGATGTTACATTGCAACTAACGTTACTGGCTCACTGTAGGCGAAGTCTGTTGGTTTGCATAATATAAACGCTGGTAACACGTTGACCCATTTCAACAACAACAGGTCTATCATAGTATAGATACCGCAAGAAGGCGCTAACCTTGTGTTTCAGTCGACAACAGAATCAGATATCTGCATGATTTTAGGATCAAATTCTTTAAATGTGTTTTTGTAGGGTCCCTGTGCACACAGTGTGGATGTTGGAGTTTGGGATAGCCTGCGAGTAGACATTGGTGCAGCAATCCTGCTGTTCGAGCATAAAGCCTAAACATGGTGAGGCTGGAGCTGGATCGGGTGGTGATGAGGAGGATGAAGGAGGATGACATAGAGGTGGTCAAAGCCCTCATCAAGGTTTGTACAGACAGACTACTTTCATCATGATGGGAATTTATTCTTGTCCTTGTTAGGTTTGTGCTGATTTTAATTGAATTATTTTTTTTTACTTTAACTCTCCAGGAGGGCTGTGAGGGCACAGAGAACCGTCTCATCCTCCACATACTCACTCGTCCACTCTGCCTCTTTGTCCTAGCTGTTTTATCCTCAATCCTGCGCTGCCTCGTCCATTCCTTCATCCTGGCCCTTGCTATTCCTGTCTTTCTGTTAATTGTGTTTCTCAAGATAACCATGCCGCGGTCCACAGGGGTTCTTGGCAGCAGCCGTCCCTACTGGGACTATGTGGGGAGCAGCTTCAGGGGGGGACAGGATGAAGCACTGCAGAATCCCTACTGTAGTATCAGTGGAAAGACACCAGTGACTAAAAGGGTTAGTTTTCCGGTTTGCTGGAAGTTCTTAGCTAGTTTTCACTTAATTCTAATGACTAAATGTTGCAGCCAAATAATCTTATTTCCTTTACTCAGACAAGGCGTGGAATTGCTCCTAAAGACAAGGAGAAAGATGTGTCAACAGAGAAGGTCACCCCGGAGAGGGAACAGGCAGCGGGGCACGTCTGGGTGGCAGACTGCGAGGGTGACATCCTCGGCTGCATCTTCCGGGAAAGCGAGAATCGAAGGGGCATCAGGAGGATCTGCAGGTTGGTGACGGGCAGCTGGTACCGCAGGGAGGGCCTGGGCAGGCTGCTTGTCCAGAGTCTGGAGCAGAGAGAGAGGGAGACTGGCGCTCACAGAGTGTACGCACACGTCCCTTACCCCTCCAAGCTGGGGGAGGCCTTTTTCAGGAAGCTGGGCTATCAGCAACTTGGGGAAGGAACTGATGAAGAAGAAGATGAGGAGTGGAAGTTAGAGACACCAGAGAGAGGCTTTCTGGGATACCCCCTTACTAAGGTGTTTTACAAAGACCTGTAATTGAGTGATGATGGACTCATTAAGAGAAAAAAATGCATTGAGCCCAAGAATGCCTAAAGGTAAAGAAGACATAACATAAATGCAAAATGTGGACCACTACCGAAGGTGATAGTGTTATTGGTGGAACATGTTTTGGATATTTGTTTAAGATAATAACTTATTGGATATTTGTGTTATTTATGTCAGTATTTATTTACTGTATGTGTTGCAGTTCTGTTTATTTTAAGTTTACCTTTCCATTATACAAAGTATTTCTCCATTTTCAATTCAACAAATGGTTGCTAATTGTTTAATTTCTCAAAAATAACAAGAAGCTTCAGTCATGCTGTTCTCTCATCATTTGTAATGGAATAAAATATTTATGTAAATGTGTGGTTCCTAAATATATGTGTGGTTCTTTTCTCAAAATTACAACAATAAATGGTGTGTGTGATTGCACACATCTGTTTGTGTGTGAAACCATACAGATGTGTAGGAGGATGTACAGTAACTGTATAGGAAGTAAGTGTGGTTAATGTGAATCTGCAGAATTTCTCTGCTTTTATCTTTCTGCGCTCCTTGGCTGCCGTTGCTCTTCTTCACATAGATCATGCGGGTCCATGAGTATGCAAAAACAGCGCTCCCTTTCCTTTGACTTGCTTGTTCTTTCATTTTGGTTTTCTTTCTTAAAGTGAGAATTCTGCATGTTTTAATGTTGGAAATGGTAGTATGTTGGTTGTTAACTCATTATTTTAGTGCTGAAACTCTCAGTTGATCATAATAATTTAGCAACAGGAAATCATTAATTCACAGTTTTAAACTTTGTTCATTATCATTTTTATTCCTTCATGTTAATTGTCAAACATATTGTTATAACTCAAATGTAAGTATGTGTATTCTTTTTAAAATCTCACTAACTACTCATAAAAAATATTTTTGGACATCATTTTTGCAGTAGTATATAGATTAATTTATAATAAAAGTAACTGTTAGTTACAGCCTGAAAAAATCAATTGACCTTAAAGAGCTTATCTGAATCACACATTCAAATCTACTTTTAAATGCATGTTTCAAAACTAAAAAGCACTGCCGATTGAAACACAGCACTGTAAATATATGCATAGGTATTCTAACTTGAGAATGTGTGTGGTTTGCAGGTGATGGCAGTTTATGTGACTAAGTGGGGGAAATGCACATAGCCCCAGCCTGAGGCTAACCTTAATATGGTTAGCAGCCCTCACGCTCACATTGCACATTTACCTACCACTAACCTCACACGATGTCAGTGCAGCATCATTGTGCTATAGATAAACACCACAGGATGTTTGTACAATGTTAATGTGTGTGGGAAAGAGGTATAGCTCACCTGATGTGAGGACAAATAAAGGCCAATACTTTACTGCAAACTCTTATGCATGCAAGCTGTAGTGGAAAATCGCTATCCTTTAATTAACTTTGATGAAAAAGCTGAGACACTCAGTAACAAGATAGCAGTGTTGTTACATGCACGGGTAAGTGTGTGGTCAGGCCATGTTTATCTTGTGAAAGCTGTATTTTTACTGGGGACACTTCTTGGTCATCAGGTTGTTTCCTCATGACTGCCAAAGAGCAGACACCTGTTAGCTGGGCCTCTACCCGCCCGATCTGTAGCTATTATTGTTGTCAGGAAACAGATGTGAATTCACACACTGGAAAGAAAGTCTGTTTGTGACTGTGGTCATGTGCGTCTGCACGGTATGGCTGTGTGAGTGTTTGTGTGCGCGTGTGCAGGGTGTGGGCGGGTGGGTTTCGGAAAGTATGACTTGGCATTTCCTACACCCGGTTTCTGCCCCTGACTATGGGTTAAATGCACAGCTATGTCTGGCCATACTGTACTACTCCAACACAGACACACACAGACAGTGCATGAGAGGGGTGGTAGTGCATGTGAGCGTTCACGTGTGACTGTGAGATGACCTTGGTCAACTGTGGTCAAACCCAGAGAGCTGGGTGGGAAGTGGTTACATATACTTTGGCATTTGATCAGCCTCTTGAAGTCGAGAAAAGACACATGCAAACAAGATCAAATGTGCAGAGACACTAGGCTTTGTGCACTGTCAGAGTAATGCAATATGATGTGAGGTCACACAGGGCATGCCGACACACATACACATGAATCACTCACAAATATTTTTGGGCACCACACAATCATAGGATATATTAGATAAATTTGTTCCAGATGAGGTATAACATATAGACTGTGTTAATGACATGCTCATACAGATGGTTAACACACACATGCGCACATACACACACATATGAGCTCCAAAAACAGCCACCCTGGGAAACGGTGAATTCCCCAAACCACAGAGTGCATGAGAGGGTGAGGGGAGTCATGGGAAAGCAGGATCCATGCATGCAGTGCCACTGAGTGAGCATACTGGGCCAGAGCTAAAACAGACAGAGCAAAGAAAAGACGAGAGCAAAATAATACACATCCTGATTTGGCAAGGATGGATGACAGCATCTGATGGTTCAAAGGCTTATGGGTAAGATTTATCCACACACTGTGGTCGGTCAGCTGGCTGGCCGTTCTAGCAGACTCGTAGGGTGAGGGAGGTCGCTTACAGTTCTGCTCCCAGCCTGACACAGTTTGGGAAAACCCAGATCAGAGGACAAAGTAGGTGTCAGGGCCTCCGGGATCTGGGAACGCCTATAGCTCCACCGAATCTTGAGGCCCACAAGGAAGTGGGGGGGACTAGCTAGGTGGAAAGGCTGAATAGCAGGAGTGGTCGGTGGCAATCCCACTGTGGATCAAGGTGAAAAGGTATCTGGAAGTTTTTACTTAATGTTCTGGGAAAATCAAACTGGAGGGGTCAGTGACTGGATGAGTCTTAAATGTTTGGAAAGTTCCAGCCAGTTGGCTCAGTTTAGTGACGTCTGTGAAAAACTCCAAATGTTACAAATCACGTCAAACACTACTCCTCTCATGTGTGGTCACTGTGATTATTTTGTAAAATCTGTGTTGTGTAATCTGCCTCCCCAATAAGATTCCTTTATTGCTTGTACCAAATGAATGGTTTCACTTTGATCACTGTGTGAACTAATGTTAAAATGTTCAAAAACACCACAAGGCCCTTAAAAAGAACTTGGCAAATGAGTAATTAATTTATAGTATAGCTGTAATTGTTTTGCAGCAAGACAATACAATCTATCCATCTATTTTGTTTCACGCTCCCTGAACTTACTTTCAAAATCTTTCTGTCCAACCAGAAGCTGCCTCTGTTTTATGCAGGATGTTTATGTTTAGAGGTATATCTTCTCAGTTCCTTCCCTTTAACCCCCCAACACACACACACACACACACACACACACACACACACACACACACACACACACACACACACACACACACACAGACTTTCGCTCTTTCTCATTTACCTTCATTTATTACCCATGCCCGCCGAGTGACAAAGCAAAGCGCGTCTTTCAAAATGATTACAAAGCTAGACAGGTGAGCAAAATGGATACATTCTATTCATATGTATTGTAAATGTCTTTCTATTTCACACATATTTATACAGATTACACATGCAAACTTTTAAATGAGGGGGAAAAATCAGGAAGTTTATATTAATTATTTTAACTTTGAAACTAATATTAGATATTCTTCAGTGGATTTATGTTTTCAATTGCTATGGCACTAAGTATACCACCTTTAAGCACCAATTTAGGTTGTAGCATTAATGAGTAATTAACAACTGTACCGGTTTCGCTAAAAGTTGTGAAACTGAGAGTGAGGGGAAAAAAGTAGTGAATGTTAGTTGCCTTCTGACTGTCCATCACTCACATTTGGTTAACCACAGATTTTACATGAGTTTATTGTGCTAACTTATTGTATTAAAACTTGAATTCATGTATGAGTCATCTGAATAATAATAGGTTAAAATGTTTTTTTTCCGTGAGTTCTTTAACAGACTTTGTCTCTGAGTTTCCTGGCATAAAATGGCTGTCTTTGCTAGATACTACTGAGATTACCTGTCACCAAAGATGTAGGTTCACAAAACACTTTTGAGAATGTCATTATTACTGATAAAAGGTTGACTGATAAATTCCAAGCACCATGTTTTGTAAATGGATCTAGTCTTTTAAAACATTTTTAATGTTCTTTAGGTGAGCTGTACTGTGCCCACTGTGGTGGGGTTCTCTGCTATACCTGCACATCATTAACTAATAATATGGGCGCTTTTTTCACTCTCCTTCTCTCAGTGTGCTTTTGCCCCGGAAAAAGTTCATCTACCATTACAAAAACATGCGCTGGGCAAGGGGTCGGCATGAGACATACCTCTGCTTTGTAATTAAAAGGCGAGTGGGGCCAGATTCGTTATCCTTTGACTTTGGACACCTACGCAATCGTAATGGCTGCCATGTAGAGGTAAGTGTATCAAGATGGGGGAGCGTATGAGAAAAGTCTGTTCAAACGAGAGGAAGAAAATAACAATTTAAAGTGTAGGATTATTTTATCTATCTCTATTATTTTCTCAATTTTCCTATATCGCCATAGCTGCTGTTCCTGCGATACCTGGGAGCCTTGTGCCCTGGTTTGTGGGGGTGTGGAGGTACTGGAGAGAGGAGGCTCAGTTACTCCATCACCTGGTTTTGCTCTTGGTCTCCCTGTGCCAACTGCTCCATTCGACTGAGCCAGTTCCTCAGCCAGACCCCCAACCTTCGCCTCAGGATCTTTGTCTCTCGCCTGTACTTCTGTGACATGGAGGACAGCCGTGAAAGAGAGGGCCTAAGAATGCTGAAAAAAGCTGGTGTGCAGATCACAGTCATGAGTTACAAAGGTGAAGGCATAAACCGGTGTATGTGTGGTAGAGCTATAAAGAGAGAACAGACGAGTGATTCTAAAGCCAGAAATTTATGGAAGGTTAAGCCAACTAAATTCCACCTAAAAAGCCATTGTTTTCTTTGATTACTCTCTGGACATCTACAACAATTTATTATATTTTTTTCCTCTATCTTAAGACTTCTTCTACTGCTGGCAAACCTTTGTGGCTCGTAAGCAGAGCAAATTCAAGGCCTGGGATGAGTTGCACCGAAACTCTGTTCGCCTCGCCAGAAAACTCAATCGCATCCTCCAGGTAGAAGTTTTAACCAACAAAAGGTTTAGGTCAAACCGCTTATGATATGTTTAAAATTCTAATGACTATGTTTTCTTTTTTTCTTTCTCAGCCCTGTGACACAGAAGACTTAAGAGATGCCTTCAAGCTTCTGGGACTGTGAAACAACCTTACTCTGGTGTTACCATTATTTCTATAGAGAAAAAGACATGTTTGTATTTGTCCATCACTACAACTGCTAAACTGAGAATGAGAAAAACTGAGAAAAATAGCTTTCAAATTGTGGCAAGGCTTAAAACGTTACGTAGCTGCTGCTTGCTGTTTCTGTAGCAAAGATGGTAATGTGAAATAAAGATGTACAATGAGATATTGTCTTGTGTTATTAAGTTAACTGTTATGAACTTGCAGGGATGTTAGTTTGCAAGTAGTTAGCCTAGCTAACATTACTTAAAGTTATATTGATATATAAATATATTTTTAAAATTAAATATCTCTCTATATGTATGTATGTATGTATGTATGACTATATATAGACTATTCTGGTGAAGCATGCTCAGTACTCCTCATGATGAGTGAACTGTACTTTATGTCTTAAAAGGATCATTGAGACTGCAACTGTAAAGCAAGGTTGCCAGTTTGTGCGCACTTACACAGGCTATTACGGTCACGTATCTGTTAACGCCGCACGGACACATCACTCACCGTCACCACCACCACCGGCGTGCACCGACTGAGTAAAAGTCAAAATGGCGACCGAGGGTCAGTCCGAGTACGAGTCGGTCCTCTGTGTCAAACCCGAAGTCAACGTTTATCGAATCCCACCGAGAGCATCCAACCGGGCCATCAGGTGAGGGGGAGCAGCGGCCTGGTGGCGAGTTTTAGTGGCCCAGCATCCGCGAGCTGCAGCCGTTAGGAGCCGTTGCCTCGGCGACTTAACGTTACCTACCGAGCTCATCCCCTAATCACCCAGCATCAAGTAACGGCGGCCGTAGTTTTTATACTAGCTGTTTTTGCTGTGCATTTACAAGGTCATTGAATGCGAGGTAGCGTACGTAACTAACGGATATTGTGTGTAGCTCACAAAACAGGGACTCGGTGGGATTGTCCACATCCCTGTCAGTGACCGTGTGTGAATATGCTTTCGTCCAATGGCAGAAATAATTCTAACACTGCTAAAAGTAAAACTGATTTTACGGGACAACTAGCTTGATAATTATGCTTCATGTTGTACCATAGATTATCGTTTTGCTTGCCTGACCTTTTAAGCTGTAGGTAGTACAGAAAGCACCATCCCAGGAGCTCTAAAGAAGTCAGTGTCTTGCTCAAGGACACTTCAGCAGGGTGGATACTGTTTGTCAACAAAGGGACTTTTAAAGTGGGTAATCCAACTGAAAGACAGGGTCGTCCTTTTATAGTACTCAAAAGTGACCATGCAGGCAAGCTGTTGTGTTAAAAGGTTGACACTGAAATGCGTACCCCATTTTTCATTGGCTGGTGCATCACAGCAGTATCTGAGTGGACATTACACCAACCAAACAGTAGCATAGGTCTGAGTCCCACAAGACACACGATTTGTTAACCAGTGACCATATGTACACTGGGTAAGCGTTATGATGTAATGTTTCAGCCTTAGGTAGCCGTGAAATGCCAGTCTGGTGCTTTAGTCACGTTCTGTTCACATGGAAATCAGCCAGTGCAGAGCCACAGTGTATCTGAGTGTCGGACCCATCATAACAGTAGCACATGCGCACAAACATAATCATATCTTTCCCATTTTTTTTGCCTCTCCGCCGTTGCAACATCAGTCTCCCTAAACCGCTGTCCCTGACTGCCTGTGTGTTTATGTTCCAGGGCCGCCGATTGGAAGCTGGATGCTCCTGACTGGACGGGACGCATGCGTGTGACGGCCCGGGGCAAACTGGCCTTCGTGAAACTGGAAGACAAAATCTCTGGTGAGAAAGAAGCAGACACGGCCGTGTCATTGTTTACTAGCACTGCTGCTGATGTAAATCATTTCCTTGTGTTGTCTCCCGTTAGCCATCCCCCTCTCTGTTACTCATCTATTCCAAGGTGACCCGGCCCACATCCAAGCAAGCAGTTTATTTTGAAGCAAACAGGCTGTTAATGTCTTTGTCTCTTATCAGTGCATTTCACATATTGGCATGCATGTTGTCCTCAGATTATACCTTATATTGCATGTTTTTGTATTTGATCTGAATACTAGACGTGACTCTATTTTAAACCTGGCTTAGTAAATGTGACTCATCATGAGCCAGATTATCGTAGGACACATTTTGCCAAATAGATAATGAACATATTTCTTTTGTTCTGACCTACAGGGGAGCTGTTTGCCCAAGCACCAGTGGATGAGTACCCTGGAATCACAGTGGAAACAGTTAGTGACTCAAGCCGTTACTTTGTTCTCCGCATCCAGGATGACAATGGTGCGTAAACTGTTTGTTGCTAAGTATTTAGGAAAGGTGCTAGGAAAGGATCATTTCTTTTTAACAGAATAATCCAGAGCAGAGATACACTATTATTTTTTTCATCTGACAAAGTGTTTATTCTAGGTTACAGATAATTGGAAGAAATTGTCAGGTTTGGTATGTTTTTGTATGTACCACCTTTATTAAACTCTAACTCTTTTTTGTTGATTTAATTTCTCTCATAGGCCGCAGTGCATTCATAGGCATTGGGTTTGGAGACAGAGGCGATGCCTTTGACTTTAATGTTGCACTTCAGGACCACTTCAAGTATGCAGCTGCTCCCTAGTGTGTCATGAATCATAACTAATTCAGCAGTGAGTTTATTTATTCTTAATCTTTAATAATTTTGCATCTCTGTCTACCTCCCTTGTCTTCTCCAGGTGGGTGAAACAAGAGAATGAATTTACCAAACAGGCGCAGGCTCCAGATTCCACTCCTAAACTGGACCTGGGCTTCAAAGAAGGACAGACCATTACTCTCAATATTGGGGTAACTTTATTTTAATTAAAGGAGAACTCTGGGCAATTTTTAAGTTAATCTTGATCGTTATACCTTTTGTGAGTACTGTCTGTAGAAAAAAACCCAACCGGATTGGTGCTTGCAACACGGAGCTGCTACAGCTAATGCCCAGAGCTCCCACGTAGCTAAAACAGCAGATATGGGGGCATTTACATAAAGAGTGTCTTTGTGCCTCTTAACAGACACAAAATGCAATTAAAATGTCTGTCCAACATGAACAGGGCTCTTACATGACAGCAAGATGTGTTTAGCAACTTAGCCTTTGTTTAAATTCACCTAAATAGTGTTTTATACGGCTAGCTGTAGTCTCGTGCTGAAGTCCCGTGGGAACTCTGTTCGTTGTTGCCGGAAAAAGGTAAATAGCAGTGTGCAGGTGAGAGGAGCATAATGTGTGAAGAGTGATGATTGGAGCTCACAGGTGAAGAAGAAATGGTTCGCGGAATTCAGAACGGCACAAAAGCGAACCATTTCTTCTTCACTTTTGAGCAACTCCGATGCTATTTACCTTTTTCCGGCAACAACGAACGGATTCCCACGGGACTTCAGCGCGAGACTACAGCTAGCCATATAAAACACTATTTAGGTGAATTTACACAATGGCTAAGTTGCTAAACACATCGTGTTGTCATGTAAGAGCCCTTATGTTGGACAGACATTTTAATTGCATTTTGTGTCTGTTAAGAGGCACAAAGACACTCTTTATGTAAATGCCCCCATAACTGCCGTTTTAGCTACGTGGAGCTCTGGGCATTAGCTGTAGCAGCTCCGTGTTGCAAGCACCAATCCGGCTCGTTTTTTTTTTTCTATAGAGAGTACTCACAAAGGTATAACAATCAAGATTAACTTAAAAATTGCCCGGAGTTCTCCTTTAAATTAAATGGTTAAACAGTTGGAACATTAGTGGAAAAGCAACCTGGAAAACAATATAATGCTGTAGAAGAGTGTCTTTAGAATTTGTGGGTCAATATAACTCTGATTGTGAAGTGTGAAATTTATGTTAACAAATGAAAGCAGTGCTAAATCACAGTTGAGAATGAGTTCACAATTATGGTTGAACTTTGAGGCTAAATCTCTCTGCTTTGATAAATTTTCTCTGCAGTCTTGACAAGCAATCTTTGAACTTGTATAAACACACACACAGTCACCCAGTTTTTGTTTCTCCTAATTGTGCCTTTTCCAGCAATCAAAAAAGAGGGACAGGTCTCGTCCACAGAGCTCAGGTGGCTTGGGGCTTCTTCCACCTCCTCCTGGGGGCAAGTTAGCCCCACCCCCTTCATCCAGATCTACCAATCATAACACACAACCGTCTTCAGGAGGAAGTGACACTGGTAGGTAAAGTACAGAAAGCTGGTAAGGAAATCTACTGTAATGACTTTGTTATATCAAGATCACGCATAATATGTGTTTCAGACTTTCAAAAAGTTACAGAAAATGTCCTAAAAAGCAAGCGCGTTATGTTGTGTGTTATGTCACAAATCGGAGATAAATTGTTGTTATTTTAGCTAAAATAAATATAGGTAAGCATAGCATTGTACTCACCACTGTTGCTGTTAGTGCACCTAAGAGCTCTGCTGGAAACAGCTAAGCCCAATCTTAACATAGTTGTAAAAATCATTTTTTTGGAAGTCTAACCGGTGGTTGAAGTTAAACATTATTACCCCAATAATCCTTTGCATTGCAGCTTTACTCCCATGTTCAACCAACAGATAGTTGTAAACAGGTTACAGTGGGAAGTAGGCTGTCACATGAGTACGGCCCCTTACAGAATGAAAGTTTTTGTAAATGCTCAATATAAAACAGAGGAATGTTATTTCTTTATTTAAACCTCTTGTTTTTTTGGCCCCTTTATGGTTTGTTGTAAAGCTGTTTCCAGTGGAGCATTTGTATCCACAGGCTTCACAATGAAAGTGAGTAGTGCAACATTATGCTGACATGTAATGACTTATAGCCAAACTGTGGCATGCAGACTTCAGTTGTAAAATACTGGAATTAGCCCAGTGTGGAAATAGTTATCGTTGCCCCTCTCCTCTAGTAGTATAATTTTTACACACTTGCAGATCACATTGATTTATCTTGAAAGTGATATTTTTCCACGAACCCCCAGTGGTCTCTGTAGCCATGCAAACAGTTTCGGTTTCATGTGCTGAGTTTTGTTTCAGATTTCTGCAGCCATCTGAACACAATGGAGGTGAATGGCATTTCTCAAAGCACTGAAAAACATTTGATAAATTAAGCAGGACTTTGTCTTTCCACAAACAATGTCCCGATTTCTCAACTGCAAACAGTTTTCACTGTAACTACTTTAACAAAGAAATAGTCCCCAAAAAACTGTTAATAATGAGGCATGTGGATTATCCAGAGTATATGGAAATTGAATGTGGAAAGTGTTCAGAGGTTGATATCTCAAAACTGCATCATATAATGCTGAAAGTATCTGCATCGCTACAGAGCACTTGGGCAAGTGGGGCGATAGTGTATGTTTATTTGTCATTTAGATGAACCGACCAATTAGCAAAATACATTTTTCAGACTTCATAGCATGTGAAATTACTTTTCTTTCTTGATCTTATATTTTCTTGCTGTTTGTTAGTAGAATTAACAATAAATGTCTTGAAATGCCTAAATTGCTGAATTCATGGACTGATTAGACACAAATAATCATAAGAAATCTATATTTGTGTTACTTCTTCAGAGGGGCATTATGTTTCTGTTCTGTTTTTATTGTCTTATCCACTAGGTTGTTTGCTAGATCTTGACGCCAGCAACTCCAACTCAGTGGCTCCATCCAACGCTGCCACCATAGCCAGCTCTGACCTGTGGGGAGACTTTGACTCTGTATCCCCAAAGTGAGGAGAGATTTATTTTGTTTTTCTCCCTCTTATCTCTCTGTAAATTTATGCAGCACTTTTTGCAACTTTGTTTTCCCTGTTGTGGGGTCTCGTATCTCTCCCTGCCAAGCAGGGAAGCCCCCTGTACTGGTTTTGTTTTATTTTAGCTCAGTTCCTAATGCCTTTTATTCTTAGCCAGAGATACGCCCTCACAGTCTAGTCTTAAATGGGAAGATGTAGAACCATAGGGCATCTCTACCAACTGATCACACTTTCCATCCCCATCCTTCCTGGGGATCCTCTTACTTCTCTCCTTCTATATATTTGCTCAGTCTCTCTAGCTTCCATTCTCCCATTTGAATTCAGCCTTTTTTCTCCTCCTCTATGTTTTATTTGCTCATTTCTAACATAGAATATACAATATTAGAAATACATTCAAGGGAGACATAATCTGAAACATCTCATGATGAAATCTAATCAAATATAATAATGGATGAATTTTATGTACAGAGAATATTTATTTTAAATGTATATATTGGCAGTAGTTTGTAATTAGTGTCATTGTTATTGTCACCTGTATGTACTGTAGCTTATTTTTCTCTTAAGTTCCCAGCAGTGGGACTGACTATATGCACTGACTGGCAGTTTATTCTGTCTGCGTAGTTAGTAATGCATAAAGTCTACATTTAACGCAGGGATTGTTCAAATCTTAAACTTAGGTTGTAGTGAAGTTTAATACAAAAGGGTTTTACTTGAAAGAAACCTGATAAGCTGTAGCTGATTTACAGAATAGCTGTGCTCTCTTGCACAATCTAGTGGTCGCTAATGGCTCTCCAGCATTATTTTGAGCGAGATGTCAAAATAAGCTGCAGCTGTTTGAACACATATTTCAATGGGGATGGGTCCTGGGCTCTGTGTGCATTGTTTTAACTATAAATCACTATAAAGGGAAAGGGAAGCAGGAATGTTGGATGCGATAGGGTGTTAGCAAAAGAAAGTGAGGCAACAAGTGCTTTTATCTTTGCCTCAAGGGGACGCAAGACATGATTTAGTCCATGTTATGTCATCTCTACTCAGCACAGCTGTTAAACCTGTGACTGGTGAGTCATTTTGCATCATGACCTCCCGCTAAATGAATAGGTCTGTGTTTCTGCACTGTCCCGTCAGTCTGGGAAGAGCTTATTCTCCTTAACTCTTTATGGTGAGGAGATCAGGCAGTAGACCTCAACTGCAGCATGTTGTACTGTACAAATGAGTTCTAACTGTGAACTTCAAGTCTATGTTAAGGTGTCATGATATTTATGGTGTTCTGATGCAGACAAATGCGACGTGGGACCAAGCTAGTCTGCGTTTGATGCTGTATTTTCTTGTGATATTGTTCTGTACCGAGAGATGGGTTATGTTGCACTGATATCACGTGTGTTGTGACAGATGACAGTGTTAATGGATGTTGATTGGAACACACACAGACATTATGTGAGTGTAAAAGCCCTAACAATGTTTGTCAGTGTAAATAATATGCATCTCTTCCAAATGTTACTTGTTATTTAAACTGTATATGTCTATAGAAATGTATATGGAGATGAATATGCAAAGAAAAACATAAAGATATCACTCAATGACCATAACTTTCATTTGTTGTTTTGTTTTCTCCTGAATAAACAGTGAAAAAGAACAAATCAATAAACAAATAACTCATGAACAAATGTAGTTATATCTATATATCTATATCTATATATCTACTCTATATATATATATATATATATATATATATATATATATATATATATATATATAGACATTTAGATACAATAGTGCACATACTACTGCATTGTCAATGCATGCCTTACAATCCACAACAAAGTGGGTCTTTTTTTATATAATGGAATGACTCAGTGCTGCTATAGGCCCATTTCTATAGTACCTTAAATGGGTCGTAAACCATGGAAGACATGATCTGTGTCCAACAACACACATAAGGACAGCACACCTTCAATATTAACAAACGAAAGACTTAATACATAAACATAGATATGACTCAGCACACACTTGTGTGTGAAAGAGACCCCCAGGTGCTGAGCGGTGGATTTATGGTGTTACGGGCTGTTTATATGACGACGGCCCTGGTTCGCATCTCTAAGCGGCTCCATCCTCACTGGTGGTCACATCGCCATCCTGGGCCCATCAGGCCTTGTTTTCCCAGGTTTTGGGGTTGCTACGGCGATTGAGACAGCGTTTCCTATTAGATGATCTCTCAACACGCCTGGGCCACCCGGACAACTCTCTGCACAGTTCGGCTGTAGCGTGCAAAAGACAGATATTTCTGTAAATGCACAATCACATAACGAACACCATGCTTTTGTTTTACTTGTAGAGTGTCTCACCTTTCAGATACTCATCCTGCTGGCACACTGTCCTCATGCAGATCTCCTTGTTGATCACATAGACACGAGGAAGGCTGCCTCAGAAACAGGATGAAAGTAGCATCATGAGTTTTGTAAAAGAGCTGTAGAGATGGTGTTACAGTGTGCAACTACAGAAACTATAACATTGTAATTGTATTTTAACATTACGATTTTACACAACAAACATTATCAGCTCATTTAAATTGTGAACATTAAAAAACAAAAGAAAGGAGTAAAAAATGAACTCCACCTGGACCGGCTACATATTAATCCAATAGTAACATCAGTAATATCAAAACACTGACAGGCTGTTCTGCTGCATTATGAGTGACTTCTATATAAGGATACTTTTTAAGTAAATTTAGCTGGTAATGCTAATATGCTTTGACTTAAAGGCCCCTGAAATCATTTTTCCAGTTGGCTTCTTATTATGAGCAATGGAGTCTGACATGAATGCACTGCTTTCTGGTTGTTTCACATGAGAGATTTCTGTATTTCTGCTTTTATCTCTGCTCTTCTGGCTGTTTCTAAGTAGGGGATGGCCCGGTTGCAAAAATGTGACTTCTGTGCACCAATCAGATTTTAGCAACATTTGAATCAAAATCTGATGACAGTTGATGGTTGCCTGCGTATTTGACAGTCTACTGTCAAGTAAGTTTGATCAAAACACGCCCACAAAATCCTGATGAATTTAAAGTTAAATTCTTAATAAATAAAAACTAAGGATGTGTTTTTCCCCTGAACTAGTCGTGAGTATTTATTGTTATAGAGAAATAGGGCAAAATGTATTGTGTAATGTATTCTTTCATTGAGGTGCTACTACCTTTGCTTTAGTACAGGGTTGGAGTACTCATTCCACTTCTAATCTTTGCAATACTCTGTGTGTCTTCAAGAAACAGTCATGCTGTGCCTTTGGAAGACCTTCACTTCTAACTTATAAAAGTGTGCAGGCAAATTAGAAGTGGTGGTTCTACCTGTAGAAACAAAGACCACCAATACATCTCTTGATGGGCCGGTGAACAGAGTACATCCTGGTGCAAGGATACATCTCCTCCCTACAGTCTGCACAGACAGAAGAAACACGACATATTGAAATTATATATATCACAATGACCAGATGAAGCACACAAAATGTTGTGCCAGCAGTTCATGTTTCCTCCTGAGAGGCATTTTTATCTTCACTCTGCTGTCACTCACTGGCTGGCAAGGCGCCTTCAGGTGCCTCAAGAGTCTCTAGAAACGAGGAGAGAAAACACGATCAGACTGGGAAAACATCTTACCAGCGACCCATTGCAATGACTCACAAACTGACAGATGTCATGCAACATAACTCGTACAGATCTAAAGTGTGACTTATGAGGAGAAGAGCATTACCATCCTGCTGGGTTTGGGCTACAGCTGTGAGCGCTGTGGAACAGAAACCACATGAGGGGAGTGTTTTGCAGCATGAAAACAAACACGCAGCGACTCAACCATAATTAAACAAGATGATTTGTGTGTTCTGTTTGGCAGCGTTACCGTGGAAACTGCAGAGAAGCAGGACCACTGGAAGGCCGCCCATTCCTTCAACTTGTAAGAGGTGAATTTTACGAGCTGGAGGAAACCGAAGAGGAAAAGAGTCAGGGTGATTTCACAGAGTGGAACTGTTCAATATCCTCGCTCAGGATTTTTGTGCTGTTTATGTTTCCTTTAATCTCTTTGCATATAAATGCTCCAGGTTACTGTAATGTTTTCCCTAAAGTTTTGCTCCGGCTAAAAACACACAGAAAGAGTGGTGCTATGTTTTGGATGACAGACAAGTTGTCATCGTTAAAGAAGGCCTGATGTCATTTTGCTGTGGAATAATCTGCTCTACAGTGTGTATAAATACATTTATATATATATATACACACACACACACACATTTATTCTACATTACAGCTCTGTACTTCTTGTAAACAACTACATAAAGCAGCAGTGGAGCAACCATTAAAAAGAGATTTAAGATGTACTTTCTAAATTTTAAAATGTGTTTTTTCCCCTCACTTCTTTTCTTACTCTTTCTCCTTCCCTCTCTTCTCTCCCACCCTGCATCATTCCTCTCGTGATGTGTCAGGGTAACTTTGGTGTCCAAGACATGAGTTCTCTCAAAAGAATGTGTTTTTTTTTTTTGTGCCCTATTTGAGCACCCCTCCGCCCCTCCTCTGTTACAGTGGCACATTCTTTTCCAGCTTTCTTTTCAAAGAACATATTGCTGCTTTCCAACTGTACAACCATCACCAGCCCATCTGAGTGTGACACTTTTGTCACAAGTTGTGCCTTTTCAGCTCCAATAATCAGTCATGCATTTGCAATTACTGAATTGAAAACGCTGGCTTGTCCTGGTTTAGCTCGGTGCATGGGTCTGTTGACCTGTTTGTGAGAGAGACATGTTTTCCATTGCTTGTACATACTGAACTCTGTATGCAACCACACATCACATAAAATATAAAATGTCCATCCAGGAGTGAATCAGTCATCCAGCCAAGCATTCACTCTTTACATTTCATGTTTATATCTAATCATGAGGAAATATCCTTCCACTAATATCTTTGTGAGATATCCTGCATGTGCGGATGCTCCTCTCTGTATTTCCTACAGTATGTGTGAAAATCAGGTGAAAAAGAAGCAGAATTAACTCATACTCACAACTTTTGTCGTCGTCCACAACTGCTTTAGTTTTATGAATCTTTTGTCTTCTCTTCTTTCCCCTCCTTCTCTCTCTTTCTCCCTCCTCTTCCTCCTCCTCCTCCTTCTCCTCCTCCTCCTCCCCCTGTCCTCCTAACTATCCTCTATTCTTGCTTTTCACGTTTTTTCCTGCAACAATCTGGTTAGAAATTAAGCATGCTACTATAATTGGTCTTTCATTTGTATTGATCATCTTGAGCAGACATTCTACAAGACAGATACACAGCTCCAGTGTCCCAGTGTATCATCACCACACAAAGCTTAACATTCAGACTGTCATCATCCACAAAAAGTAAGACAGCTGCTCTTGTTCAGTAAATAGGCCCAATTAAACTTGTAAAGGCACAGTTTATTACTTATCCTTTCCTGTAATTAATTCTCAAAGTCTTTGTAAACACATGATAAGCCTAATTGTATTTTTAAGATACTTTTTCACAGATGCGATAATAAACATGATGAAAATGAAATAACGAAGAAAGTCAAAGACATAAATCAACAGAGTCATCCACCCAACAGAGGGCCTCAAACTACTACCTAATATAACCAGCAGGTGGAGCAGTGCACATAGAGTATAGTCTTTGGCCTCCAGTCAGTTAAAAAAAGTTACTGGATTAAACTGAATTCACTTTACTGTTAATACAATCAAGTGGTTTGTCAAGAAGGTTTGTCTTTGCTTTTCTCATCTAATGTGAGTTAAACAAAAGTGACTAATTGTAGACCTAGAAAATTACCCACCCAAACGTAAATTATCTCTGCAGTAATAATCAGAGACAATATGCTACCATTTTTTAAGCATAACTTTCACTTCCCCAAGTCATGTGCTGCACACCCTGAACATGTGTGATATGAATACTCAACAGCAACCACTGTTTGTTTGTTTAGTTTGGTGCTGAAACTATGTCCTGATTATTCGATTAGTTGATCGATCTAAAACTCCTAAAAATTATCTGATATTATATAACTATCAACTGAATATGTTTGGGTTTTTAAATGTTGGCTAGAAAAAAAATAAACATTTGAAGAGGTCATCTTAAAGGGGCTATATATAGTTTTTAAATTAAATTAATCTGTTTTTTATTGCCTGTGTGTGAAGGGGTTGTACCCTGACATAAAAACAATCCACTTGCTGGGTTTTCTGTTACCTCTGACGGGGTGTATGTCTAATTCTATGTGAAGACTCCGATCGTATTTTCCGGGAAATCTATTGGCTGTGACTGCATGAGTGCTTCAGAGCGTTTTGCCTTCTGACTCTGTACTGTACACACAGCAGCAACACAGCAGTGAAACGTCTCCAGAAAACTGATTGCTGTCCTCAGGAGTGAGTGCAGCATGTCAAAGCTGTATCGCCCAGTTTGTTTTCGTCTACAGCTGCTTTTATCTGGTTCAAACAGACATAACATGCAAATAAACTTTGCCTTTGTGAAACTGTAAAACATCTCTTTTAAAGGAATAATTACAACTGTGGCTAGAAAAGTGTTTGCAGTGTTTGATTATACCATAATCAGGCCTGACATTTACGTGATTGTAGGCAATAATAGAATGGAATGGAATATGTGTTTGGTATGTCTAATATCCTTGTTTATATTTGGAAATCAAACTTTATATTATAATTAACATGATTTACGACTAGCTTATGTATAAAATAAAAACATGAACTCTTTTGCAATTATCCATATGACTCTTTATTTTACTTGTCTTGTGTCAACCAAGTCCTTTTTACCTGTTGAAATACCTTTAAATACAACCCATAAAATGCACTTTTGCTGTTGCAAAAGAGTGATTACAGCCTCTACTTATTGACTGAAAGGTTATTTCTGCCTCAGAATGACTTGATTTCATTCATGAAAGTTGAATTTGACAGATTATAGTTCACCTAGTTCTTTTTAGCTGTTCAAATACCTTTTAAAGGGCCAGTTCAGCATGTAGTTATGCAAATTCCAAAAGTTAAGAAGGCATACCAAACTCCTTTTGCACAGTTGGCTTCTTTTATTGCCTTTAATCACATAAATGTCAGGCCTGATTACACTATTAACTGCAAACACTTATTTGGCCAAAATAGTGATTATTGCAATAAAAGAAATGTTAAAGTTAAAGTTAAAAATACATTTGCTATTACAATGGACAAGGTATGTTTAGCTGCAAGTTGTGTCTGATCAAGATAAAAGCAGCTAGAGGCAAAGAAACTGGGCGATACAGCTTTAATTTGATGCGCGCTCCGTCGGATGTCAATCATTTTTTGGAAGACAATCATTTTTCGGCAGGACACCGGCTCTAAGCACAAGACAGACTTGTTAGACTGGTAAACTAACATTACTAACTAAGCATGCAAAATATATTGTGATTTTGTGACTTTATTATGACTCAAATTAGATAACGTTAGCTTGCCAGCTAACTCCGACCAGTTGCTAACGTTATCCAGTACAAAATGTGACAGTTGTATGGCTTTCCACAATACTTCACTTGCTAACAGTGACCCATATTACAATCTTTTGTACCACCCACATAATTTGCAACATAATAGCGCAGGACACACACAATACAGTGGAAGACCCATTCACTGCAGTAACTTTACTTACTACGGTCTAACTGTTACAAAGGGTGGTAACTATTCAGTCCAGCTACTTCTGTTTAACTCACATTAGATGAGACACTCACAAACTCAGCTATTATAACCTCTGTGGGGTTGTTTTTCAAGAGGATCGATACTCCTGATTTGTTAGTGCTCCTGGATGTTGTAATGACAGTCGTTATGGTCGTTGGAGCCACCTGAGGCCAAGTCTGAACGACTGTTGTTGGCATCTTCACCTGAGGCCAAAAGTGAACATTTGTTTAGTTTAACTAAACAAACGTTTAGTTTACATTTTTCCAGCATTTTGTCTATAGCTGTCTCCCGGTGTTTCAGGCTCGTTGTGTCCAATTATGCACGCTCATGAGTTCTAGCACATATACAGCACACAAATAATATATTTTATTAAAATAAATAATTTATTCTTTATTAATTCCATTGAGCGGTACATTTACAGGCGATGTCTTCTATAAGATATTTGTAAAAGAACCACAAAAGTAAGTTATAACTTTAAAAAAGTATATTTTTCTACAAACATATTTCTCAGTTGACTTATTTGGAAAAAAATGAATCCAAAGGTACTTATACTCTGTCACTCGCCTTTGTTGACAATTTCATGCAAAATGACAACATTACAGCATATTAAATCTTGCACAATGTAATTAATTGATGGACTTTATCTATTGGAATGTAGTGTATTTCTATCACATTTTGTAGACAGTTTATGTGTGCATGTTTATATCATTGAATATTTGTCATCAGATTACATAAGCTAACCTTCAAATATCAAAAGTGGTTAACTGTGCAAAGATCAAAGTGACCATCAAAGCCGTATTTCCTGATCCTTTGTCTCGGAGGCTCTTTGTGTTGAAAAGATGCTTTTCATTGGGACCATTACAGCTGCATTGGGATGGAAACTTGACTCTGCATTGGCCTTCATGGACTTGAGTAATATAAATATTGCCACACATGCCCCTGAAGCCACAGACAACAAACTGGCTCTCACCCAATGGTAGGCCTAGTCAGTTCAAGAGGGAGACACTCATCATCCCCTTGACATAGCGGGGCTACATGGACTCTAGGGTGAGTGCCTCTGGGGGGCCCTAACAAGGTCGAATGGGCGAGGCCGATGACAGCTTGACAGATGGAGGCAGTGTAAGCAAAAGAGAGGAGGAGAGGAGCCAAGAGGGACGATCAATCCTTTGAACACATCAACCTGCCACTCTGCCCATTCTGCTCAGGAGTTAGGGGAAAGCAGAGCAGGCAGAGGGGCAGAGATGAAGAAAAAGGGGAAAGGTAAGAGAGGAGTAGAGGATTCAGGTGGTGAGGGAGCCAGAAAGTAAGGCAGAATGGTTAAGGGAAACATGCCAGATAGTAAACACGTTATAATCTCCCGACTTGTTTATTAGTTGGACGGCATAGCATGAGGCATGCCTGCTTGGCAATACTCTCACCGACCTCCTTTTCACCCCAACACACTCCTCTCTCACTCTACTTCTCTACGGTTTCTGCATTTCAACCGAACGATACATTTTTCATGTACTGGTGTGTTTCCAATGCGAGAAAACACACGCAAACACACACGCGCACACAAGTTTTGTCTTTCTATACTTGCAAGGACCTTCACCGCTAGATGTCTAACCTGAACTCTTACCCTAACCCTATGTAGTCTGACCCTCTGCTAACCTAACCTAATTTTAACCTGAACTTTGTCTTCACAAATGTTCTCACTACAATGGTTAAAAACTGAAAATGGTCCTCAAAAGGACAGCAGCAGTGCACACACACACACACACAAACACACACACACACACACACACACACACACTCAGGGCAGCAAATTAACTACCATTAGAACATTGCAATTATCAGCAAATACTCGCTCATGACATACAACAAACTGGATCCAGTGTTGCTCAAAGAGTGCTTCTCACGCTGCAAAAGTGATAATTTGAGGCTCTTCTAGTGAATCAGTGTCACTACGTTGAGGCCTGTTTAAGCAATTATAGTTGCAGCCAGGTGATAGAGAAACTTGGAAGTTTAGGCAGAAAATTTAGTCATGATGACGTAAGTATTTGGCTTCACTGTAAGAATAAATTTCAGACGTTTGGCAGCATGAAGTTTTCATTTGCTCCACTCTGGCCATTAATCTGACTCATATATCAGTGTCAATTTTTGTAGCTATCATTCTCACGACAGGTGACATATTTTATCAGATATCTGTCTAAATATCTGTTACATTTAATATAATTTTCCAGGTGTCTCTGCATTTCTTCATCCAGGCGGCCTGTAATCATCTGTATTAAAAGATAAACGTGTGTTACAAAACTCTTCTCTAAAGACAGAAACTAGGTAATGTATGTAAGATATAAAATGTCAATTTCTGAAGAAGCTTTATTGACAGCGACACCATGCAGACCTTCACAGAGTTAAAACTTTTGTGCCAAAGTGTGCTTCATTCAATACTGGTAGCATGAAATCAGAATCTTGCTGACATTATGAATTTAACTCTGATGTTCTTGGGTTTCTAGGTTTGGGAGTGTGTCTTTCATCTTGACAAACATTTAAAGATCTGTCATGACAGACATGATTTAAGAAGTAAAATGAGCTTCTCCGTGACATTGCATTTGGCTTTTAGTAAGTCCACATGGATAGCTGTCCTTGTTTCTCCTGTTTTCATCATCCCTTCTATCTGTCCTGATGGACCTCAAACAGATTTGCACTTCGATCAGCACCTCTGCGTTGGCACTCTATTGTCTCAGTGGTCCGCACCATGTGTTTCCATTTGTCAAGCTGTGGTCCTTTATTAACTCTCTACCAGTGTCACATGAGTCTTGTTCCTCTGTTCTCAGAAAACAGGAGATATCAAGTGTTTTAATGTAAACATGCTGTAGCCTACTATGGGACACAGCAAAAGAAGAAGTTCTCGGTTCATGTTACCTGTGACCTGAGAAGAGAAAGGTCCAGAGAGGGAGTGACTGAAAGGAAGAGATCTGCCAAAGGTTGCACAAAGTAGATGTGACCATGAAAGCAAAGATGAAAGGGAAAGACAAGGCCTAAGTGGCATTAAAGTAGAAACGTAAGGGAAAATAATCAGCAAGAGGGCCGGAGATAAAAAGAGAGCAGAGACGAGGGAGTTACAGTAACAGGCAAGATGGGTCAAAGTGTTCCATCTGATTGTGCTGTTCCAGGCCTGCAGGCGCCAAGGCAGCCTGACTTTTGCATTTGGGGAGGTTGTGGTGTACAGATAGTCAGAGGGAGGTGATGATGTGCATGGTGTGTAAATAGATGGGTCCAGGGTCTATTTATAAATCCATCTGGAGTGGCCCTTAGCAGGGGTTAGCACAGGCCCTACTGGCATACACACACGGCACATTAGCAGCTTGCTACCAACAGGGACCTACTCCAAATTGAAACAGAGATATTGTCCAAACTGCAATGTGAAAGTTAAAACTGAGGATTTGATTTTCTGTCATGCACGACTTTCACATACTGCAGTGAAAGTAAACCCCTCTATCTATTGTAAAGTCAAGTTTAAGGTATTTTATTTATTTTTTTGCTGCCTAGTTCTTTGCATCTCCAGTGGAGTACAGTTGGTTGCAAAAGTGGCTCTAAGCAATACTAAAGCATTCTTTTGGGGGCACTCCAACAGGAATGCAGGTGATTTTTTCAACCAGTTATTGTCCTCTGTGACAGATGTAGGACAACTACTCCCACGACCAGTATAGAGGTCAACCTGCTGTGTGTGCAGAATTCAGAGGTTTGTTTTACTGTCAACAAGTCAATCAATTACGTATCCAAACACAGTATAATGTATAATAATAAAGGTAAATTTAGCTTCAAAATAATTGGTGAATAAATGTCATGTCTTCCCTGCTGCAGGTAGTTTGCCCGAGGTTTGCTTCATACAAACTTGGAAGAAGATCATGCTGGTATCAATATCAGGTTGTATTGTTCAGTCCAATTTTAGATGTGCTTCTTGTGTCCAACAGCACCTGTTGCTTCACTGCATCAAAGATGTCACTTTACTTTTCTACAGTCTCTTAAAAAGGTTTCATAAGTTGGCTATGATTATTTATAATGAATTGATTCTTTATTTCATTATTTACACAACTAAAAAGTAATTATGTTGCTTTTCATATCACAGTTTTTCACAGTTTATAAGTAATAAATGTTTCTGGACTGTATTCTCTGGAACCTTCTTCTCCCTTATTAATGAAAAGCAGGCAATGTTAGAGGAGGACATACTGCACACCAATGAATGCAAGGGCATAGAATTAAGTGGGTGACGAATAATATCCATACCAATATCCAGCAACTTCTGAATTGTCCTTAGAAAGAATTTCGACAAAAACAATTAAATATAACCACTGTTGTCCGTCAGCGTCTATGTATTTGGTGCGTAAAAGGTTGACAGCTCTTGTTCTCTATTGCGATTCCATTCCGTTTTTTAAGTTTTGAAAGGTTATTTCCTTCAGTGGTTTGGTCTGCTGCCTACCTTTTTCAGACTCTCAGTGACTTTCTAAAATTCTCCCACCGGGAGATGTTTTTACTGTCCCCACCACAGTGACATGAAATATCCTCCCTTGACCAAATGTGTCTGACATATATGTAACCTTTCAGGCCAGTGTGTATGGCTATGGTATGGCTTGGTGTATAACTAAATTGTTAAATTATTAAAGCATTACTAAATTATTGAGTAGGTTTACTTGGTTTAGTTAAGTTATTGCATTGTTATTGCTTTGTAATAAAACTGACATGACTTAATATGACACTGTATGTGTAACTAATGAACTGCATCTCATTAGAAGTTAAGGTAACTACAATGTGTTTATTTCATTTAGACAACAGATCCAATACAACTTTTTGAAGGCTCTATGATACAGCTTGTAATTTCAAACATCAAACTTTTCTTGTATTATTAAAATACTCTTTCCATTAAAACACACATACATACATGTATATACACACTCACACTGGAATATATACAACAATGGAAGTGGTAACTTTTGTAAGCATAGTTATAAAAAATATGAAAAAATTCAGCACCATAGAGCATATACATTTGTATTACATTTAAGTCTACAATCATACACAAAAATACATTGCAGCATAATGTCAAACATGTTATATCCAATAAAATGATTTTAAATCTTATCTCTCCCCTCTTCCTTCCCTCACCAGCTCTTCTGCTACCCCTCCTTCCTCTCTTATTTTTCTGGCCTCCCTCTCTGCCTCATCTGCCTTCCTCTTCTCCTCTCTCTCTGTCTCCATCAGCCATGGCCCTCCCAGGTAGCTCAGGATCTCCTCGGGGCTCCCTCTGTGTTTGGGTTCAGGGTGGAGCAGCTCCTTGAAAAGAGTCATCACTAGTGGGCTGAGGCCCTCAAACTGTGGAGGCGGAGGGTTGTCCCTTTGGTTTTCCCTCATTATTGTGTAACAGTCAATTTCCTCCTCACCCCTCCACTCACCATCTCCAATCTTCTGCTCCTTTTCAGCCTCACGTTCAAACCACTCCTTGTATCTGCAGTAGCCACGGTCATCATTGGTGCTCTCCTCCCAGGGGAAGCAGCCAGTTAAGAGACAGTAGACAAGTACACCAAGGGCCCAGCTGTCAATACAGGGCTCCACTGTTATCCAAATATCCTCCACCTCCTCTTCAATCCCATTGCATTCCCTCCTCTCCATCTCCTTCTCCGCCTCCTTGACAGGTTCCACCTCAGGAGTGCAGAAGGGTGACTCATACCAGACAGCACGGACAGTGGAGCCGATGGCCCGGGAGAGGCCAAAGTCACCCAGTTTGACCCAGCGGCAGGAACTGTCACACAGGAAGATGTTCTCAGGTTTGATGTCACGGTGCACGAAGCCCATGGAGTGGAGATGTGTAACGGCACCACTCAGCTGGGACATCACCCTCTGGACACACTCTTCATCCACCCCGACCTGAAACAGAAACAGTTTGGATAAGTAATCAGAAAACATACCCCACCTATAACATTTTGTGCTTTAGTCTGGTGGGAACACTGCATCCTTGGCACAAAGACAAGCAAAAACTGCGTCACCACAATGGTTGGTGACGCTCTTGAAGACCTCTGTTTTCCTTTATGTACTCCCACTTCATTCGGTAAGAGCAGGGTGCCCTTATTCTTATCAGCACACTACTATGTTGCTGGCAGTGGCACAGATACAAACTGGGGGCCTTCAAGCATGTCTCAAAAGGGCGTAGTCAGCAGTTACATTTTCCATGAAATCACTACAAGAAAGCCACATTTCTGACATAAAGTGTAAGGGCAAGAAAAATAGCACTATTATAAATACTTGCATAAATGGATAATAAGTGTAAGAAGAATACAATTTTCTGCCCTTACATAAAGTACTCGTTTTTCAACAGTGTCAGTGTTGTGTTTGATTCAAATCGTCTGTCAATCTATAACCTTATCTTCTTGTTTTGTTGACTGGATTATGTTCACCCACAACATTTTTTCATTGAAGAAAATGTTCTTTATGCAATAACAGCACTATGGTTAAGGTTAGGAAAATTTGTGGTTTTGATTAAATCCTGATAAACTTACCAAGTTCCATCTCATGTTGACTTTTTTGGTATTAAAACCAACACCAAAATCTTTCCCTAACTTTAACCCAGTGCCATGAGATCCTAACCACAACCAAAAAAATGTTCCATCGTGCTTGGTTGCTACAAGAGGTACAAGACAATGCGGGTAAACATTTAGCAACTTGTAAGATACATTAAAAAACGTTTCTGTGAGACAACCTTCATGCAATGCTTTTGTTCTGGCGAAACTAGGGGAAACACCCTCTATGCTTCAGTTTACAAGCAAAAGTTTGTCAGGCTGCACATGCCACGCAGGGTATTTCAGTATGCTTCATGCCGCAAATCAGTCAAACTGACCTCTGACACTATCACACTGTAGAGGTCACCGTATAGACCAGCTTGCTGGGCAAAGACATAGTAGGATGGTGTGGAAAAGAAGATGCCAAGGGCCCGTGTCAGAGAAGGATGGGTGCAGTAAGAAAGGGAGAGATTGTATTCACGCAGGAAAGAGGAGAGCGAGGTAGACTGACGAGGGAAGAACTTCAGAGCCATAGGGGTTCCTGAAGGGAATGAAGCAAGACAACATGTGTTGAATACTAGTCAGAGTGTTAGTCAGATGTTGTCAAAAGGATGTAATCTTTGATGGAATGTGAGAGTTGTCCATCATTGACACTGAACAAATATAACTTCCCCTTTGGGGCGACTCTGTTACACAGCTACACCCTGGTTGCGGCAACTCTATCTCACAGAATGTCCCAAAGCACTTCATTACAGCAATAGAAGCTCAAAAGGTTAAGTGAACACTATCAAAAGACAGATCTGTCCTCACGTTACTGCAGTGCTGGCCCACCCGACCTGTATAGTTTCTTCATTAGAAAGAAACCTGAGTAATAAACCTGAGAGATAAATGTGCTACGGTGGAGATATCCTATTTCACTCATTTCAAATTACACAGTAGCAGTTTAAAAGCATAATCAGAATCAGTCTGAATTAAATATATTAACTTTATGACATTTGAATGTGCATTAAATACACTCTTGCAGACTGATTAAACAGAGATGTAACAGTCTCATGTTGTCGTTGCTTTGCACTAACCTCTTTTTCTGTGTACTGCTAACATGACCTTGCCGTAGGATCCCTCTCCTAGGAGCTTTACAACCTGGAAGTGTTCAGATACCTTGAGACTAGGCATTGACTGTGCTGACAGGAAACATCGCTCGTCAAGTTCCTGAGCTGCTGCAGCCTGGGCACACATACACACACACATACACACACATATTTATACATAAATCCATACAGATAATGATTAGGTCAGTGGCATCAAGAGGTATGCGATCCACAGCTTGACCAGCATGTGTTGATGTTAGTGATAGATACCTTCACCATATGAAGTCTGAATCTGAGGCCAAACATGCTGGTGAGATACCTGAACCTGCTACTTTAAAAAGGACCTTGTAACTTTAAATCTAATGTAACAAATTTATTGCAATACTCATATGTTCCTGAGAGGTTTTGTTGTTTTCATTCATTTATTTGCTTTCATACTCCTATTCACTATGACTACTCCAAACAGATCTGACACTCCTTTTCCATCGTCCTCTAGATGGGAAAAACTTTAGACGTCAACGTGGTTTCTTATCAGAACAATCAGAACATTTGGTGCTGTCGTTCTGTTTCCACTGTCATTCATTGTTTCATGAAGTCACATCCATGATGACCTCCTTTGATGTACCCCCACCACATACCCTAGCAAATTAGGAAGGCTGTGAACAGCTACCACACACAGCTTAACACAAAAGATAAAGCGATGGTAGGGGGATAAAATATTTTTGCTTTTGACCTTCCACATGTTGCGTAACTGAGCATTTGATTAATTTAACTCTGTTAACATCCCTTCTAACAAATGGAACATTTCAGGTGGTTATTGAGCTAAAATCACCTTTTCTCTGGTTTGGATTAAAATAATAAACCTGATTATGATCATTAAAATGCTCCAATAAACAGTACCATATGACAGATTTATTTTTGTGTTATGCCATGACAGCAGCTTTAAAAAATGGATGGATCTCAGTTATGAGTTGCTGCTTGGCAAGCAATTGCATCTGATGTGCATCCAAAAATAAGACTGCAGGTTTCAGCGAGTCTGAGCTGCTTGGCACATGTGTTACTAAGATAGCTCTATTTTAAATAATGGGCTGCTTCATGATCAATGGCATATAGATTGGTGCTACCCTAGTGATCCAGAGGATCCAGAATGTCAACTTTTTAGGCATAAAGAGAACACACAGACGGCTAAAAACTCTGCATGTGAGACAATTTCCAAATGCAAAGAAAGCAAAATGTAAACACACATCACATTTCTACAAGAGTATATGCATGTGTGTATATGCATATTGATGTAACTGGTAACATGGATACATATACGTCTATGCCTTTTCACAGTTTTGAAGTCAAACCCTCAGTGTTAAATTCCTGAATTAAAACCTCAGTTGGGTTGCGTTCGCAAAGTCGTTAACACGGCTGGGTTATTACATTATTACATTCTTCGGCTGCTCCTCATTCCACTCACGCCAAAATGAAAGGAACATAATTTATTACATAAGAATTGCTGAGTTTTATTCATTTCACAGTTTGACTTAATGATTTAGCAGCTCTGATACATTAATCATCACAGACGCACCTAAAACATTTGTTGCATCAGGAGCATCCTGATATTTGCCCTTGTAAATTGAGGTGATGAATTAACCAACCCCCTATTTGTAAATGGCACTTGGCATAAAGTGACAAGTGATCTGAGATTTTAATAAGGGCTCCGCATGAGCTAATTTCATTAACAAATTTGAAGTTCTGTACTCAAGTGCTCAACATTACAAGCTGAGAATCCTCTCAATGGCATTGTCCATCAAACCTTGGCAGACCCGAGTAATTTTTCAATAAAAAACCACCAATGCATTTCTGCCGTATGACATATAAAACCCCTCAAATTCGCACATATAGGAAATAACTGCATATATGCATGTTTTGTTTTTTGCAGCACAATATGATGGTCTTGTGAATGTCTTCACGGGAATAAAGTGCAATACTTACTGTCATTTTCTGTCCAGTTGGTTGATCTTTGTTCACTTTGTCCCGCCTCTTTTCAGCATCTAAATACTTAAACTCCTGACAGGCTGTGGCCAATGCAACCAGCTACTGTTCTATGCTGGAGCTCAACTGTAAGCAGATATTTTTGCCTTTGCTCCGTGGTTCCAAGCAGTAGCACAGCAGCTTTATAGTGGAGACTCATAGATGTTTACTGGAGACCTGGATATTGACTGTGTGCTTCTTCCCAGGAGACACACACACTAAACTCTCTCCCTCTCTTTTCCTACTCATGTGCCAGCTCTCTCTCTCACTGCCTCCCTTCTGTTATGCTGGCAAATACGCGTGAACCAGCTACAAGGCATGTTAAACCTCTCCCTCTCTCCTGTGTTGAGCCCCCCCCCCCAACTCTTTTCACCACTACACAGCAGTGTTAATATTCCACCGTTTCCAATCTGTCAGTCAGCCTGACCACGTTAACCCGTCTACTGCCGTCTACAGCTGTCACTCACTTTCTGCCCAAATACACCCCCCTCCCTCCCCGCTCTCTTTCCATATGTCTCTTTCTCACCCTCTCAGTCAGTCTGAGTCAGTGAATTCCCCCCACAGACTAGGATTCCTCATTTAATCAAAAGGTATGTTGGAATGATCGGAATAGGCCAACAAGCTGTAACCATGATCCCTGAATCATACAAGGATTATAGGGTACAGTTAAGCATGCCACTTGTGGACCCTTATATTGTCCAGTATCACTGTCCTTTCTTCCTGTGCTGCCCTTCATTCTTGTCAAACTCTGCAGCAGGCATAATAATACAGTTTGAAATAAATCAAATCTCTTTTGTTTCCTCATCATGTTCTTTAGCCTCTTGAAACTACAGTGAAGAGCATCTTAAAGGTTTTCATCTATTTTTTTTTATCATCACCAGATAAACTTTTCTCCCCCTCATCTCACTCTTCCACTCTCTTGTCATAAAACCCCGCTCTGTTTATCTTTTCCCAAGTGCATATTATTACCTACCACCACAGGCCGACATACCTAACAGCTGAAACCTCGCCTTGCAGAACACCTTTACTCCGTACTTTGCTGTCTACATGCCAGCTCTGGTTCCTACTTAACCAGCTGCAAGTCAGGCCTCTTCTCCCATGGCCTCAACACCCTCCTCCTCTTTCTGTCCACTCAGACAGATTGCCCTTGGTACTACATACTACAGGATTATTATTGCCACTGATGGCTGTTCGTTATGTAACACAAACACTGACTGCTATCACAACGGCCTGCTACCTGATCAGATTACTACCACCGCTGTGTTCTGGCTGGCCATAGACCAATATATGTACTTCCTGGTTTGTGCTTGCACCACAGGGTCTTTTGTGCGCCTGTTGTGACAACCATCTCCACTACCAAAATACATCACTTTCAATATGCTGATGCCAGAAGAGAGTCAGTTCATTCACAAATACAGGATATAAAACACACACAAGCAAAATGTGCATACTATGTAGTAATATGTAAAAAGTAACTTAGTACAATTCCTGAGTATCTTGCCTGCACTGCTCAGGAAAGCTTTGCTATAGTTGCACAGGTCAAATATTGTATCCATTTTCTGGTAAGCGCTGTGAGAATGGTGAAAATCTTTCATTCTCAGTGCAGATGATGTCATGTGTCACAAAAGAGCACAATTCTGAATAATGGGAAAACAGGCATGATGTGGTGGGTGTTTTAGTTTTAAAATGATAAAGTAAAATTGCAGTGATGGGGATCTGTGAGCATCATCTTGACCCTTTGAGTGCTGAATTACATTTGTCTTGTGAGGTTGTACTCAGTTAATTCATTTGGTCATCATATTTTTTTATCTTGGGGCAAACTCATGAATGTCTCTTACATCCACAAACTCATAATCTAAATGATAACATGAACAGATATTGATTTACCCAGAGATTTAGAAGTTTAAATTGATATAACACTGCAAAATATTGATTTTGTGTTCTTCTTGTAACATCAAATGCCAATGATCAAATTTCTCAAGCTTGATGCTTTGAATTCCTTTTACAGCTTGCATTTGTCAGGTTGACTGGTAATTTCTTTATTTTCATATTTGTTAATCATGTTGTTTGTGAATGTAAATGTAAAGGAAATGCTGTATAAGGTTTTTCTGTGACACATCAGTGCCCAACATATTGCAAAATAGCTTTAATGTTTGCTATAATCACCTTCTTTGTTTATATTTATAAGATTAATGTTTCCAAAGCAGTGCAACAGTTATATAGTTTATTTGAGTCATGTTGGAGAACAAAGAGATAAAAGGATAAAGATTTACGAGATAAAGGGGGAGCTTGAATGCATGTCAGCTGTTACTGTGTTGTTCTGATCTATAAAGATTACCATGTATTATTAATGGATTCAATGACAGGCGACCCTGAGGGAAGTTGTTATGGTTTCAGTTGACACTAGAGTTAGTTCAATGATGCCTCTTTGAGGACAGTGTGTGCTATTGCATTACTTTGGGGTAGCCATAAAGTGTCATTGCATTACATGAATTAAAAAGTTTAATAACGTGATTTTAGAATCTGCCCTGCGATGGACTGGCGACCTGTCCAGGGTGTACCCCGCCTTTCGCCCAATGTCTGCTGGGATAGGCTCAAGCCCCCCATGCCCCTCTACACAGGATAAGCAGTTGACGATGGATGGATGGATGGATGGATGGATGGATGGATGGATGGATGGATGGATGGATGGATGGATGGATGGATGGATGGATGGATGGATTTTGGATTCTAGATTGATATTTAAGTCTCTGCAAGCTCAAACTTAAAGGTTGCCCCTCTGACCCCTCCTTGGCGGTGCCCCTGCAAGAGTCATTATTGTGATGATGTTAACAATGTTGGTGATAATGTCTCCTTTTCACTTTGGGCACCATTTTAACAATAGATCATATTTTCATTTAACAACATATATCATAACCAAACAAATGTGTTGGGTTACATTCATGTTGCAACTTACAGAAACACTTGACTTGTATGTAGACATTTTATTTTATGTTGTCAGTTATTGGTACATATACATAGCTATATATATTTATCATAAATATGGGCCTACACCTATTTTTTCACACAGTCATGCACATAATAATCTGTATATTGTGTTCAGCTTTGTTGTCCTCCTGTTGTTCTTAGCTGTTGTGTCTTTTTCTGTGTAAGTAGACTGGAAAGGACTATTTTAGTTGAGACTTAAGGCATAAATAAATCAGTTTTGCTTTTAAAAATAAAATATAAGTTACAGAACTATTAACAATGCCACTGTTAAATATCCCTCTTTATTGTCTTATCATCTGCCTCAAGCAGGACATTTCTGCTTATCATATGGGTGTAGGCTACATACCCAAGAAAAGTTGTCATTTTACCTCTGGTAGACCTGTAGAACAAACATACAAAACTAAAAAAACTTTAAAAAACTAAACTAACAACACACAAGAGCATGAAACAGGATATGATTTATCCCCATAGTAAGTGCGTAATCAGTGGGTGTTTATGAATAAATAAGGTAATATTGCCAAACAACCAATCGAAAGTCACGTCCCTATCGCTCCTCAGAAGGCTTTTACATCAACAAAACGTTGTTTTGCATATATTATCATTTTGCGATTATGATTTTAGATGTGAAAAAGTAAATTAATAATTCATGAGGCTTCTACTACCATCCCAGGAAAACAAAGCTACAGGGGGTGCGGTCTTTCCTGTAGTCGAGAACGGAAGCGGAAATTCGGCCATCTCCTCGTACATTCTAAGCTACAACAGGGTCAGTACACACTTGATTTAGATATTTATTGTGGTGTGTTGTCATTTTTTCTTGACATTTTGGCTTGTAATTTAAGCGCGTATATGCGACATTGTCCTGAAGCAGGACGTGTCCTTGATAAAGCTTGTACAGTCCAGCAGTCATGTTGCGAACTAACTGGCAGGAGCTAGCTAGCTAACTGCTACCTTGCTAAATGGCTAATCTTTCCTAGCAGCAGCAGCAGCAAGTGATTTCTGTTATCACTCAAACTGGCAGGTAACCTAAACCTCCGTTTCTAGTCTGGCATGATCCAATGTTGTTACGAGGACATCACCTGTGGTTTGACGTTAAGTGAGTCTGCCTGTCAATTCGTATCCAGCTACACCCTTCTGTAATACCCCTGTTTATACTTTACTCAGACTTTACCCAAACCCTGGTGGCAAAGTGCTAGCCAACTGTTTCGATTAGCTTAGGTGTGAATGGGAGAGTTGCTTGCTAAGTGGCTAATGTATGCAAACAGTTACAGATGACAGCTAACGTTAGTTGTCCACTTGGTTTCGTTAACTTGACACACTTGTTTTACGATGCTTTTGTATAATGTCAGGGGACCTGTTAACTCTGCATCTAGACACCTTACTCTTCGCGGTGTCTAACACTGAGCGCAAGGTAACAGTTTGCTGATTAGCTAGCATAACGTAAATTGATTATTTGGTTGCTAAGATTGTGTTAGCTGGCTAACTTGATAGGTGTGACAGGGAAAGCCGCAGTTGTCTGGAGGAGTAGTGTTAACGCGTGTTAATGTGTGTGCAGGCTAACTGGGTGGGGTAGCTTCTTCGTGGGTCTGTGATAGGAGGAATAAGTTAGCTTAAGTTTTAATACCAACTCTTTCACTTGTTTATTATCTATTTGACTGGAAGCAACCTTAACGTGCATACATATCATAATTTAGGTTAGGTGTAACTGATTTTGCTGATACTCAATCAAGAATGATTGCCTCCAACAGGTCTTTAATATTCAGTCATACCTGTGTGCTGATCTAAAAAGGCATCTCTGTAGTAGACTATAAAGTGATCGTGTGCTTTCTTTCTCTCAGGTGTTCTTAGAGCAGCAGGATTTAGACATAGTTAATGAAACCTGAAGTAGATTGTGGAGCTATTTGAGACAAGAGCCGGAGATACAAAGGGCATGTTATGTCCCTTATCAAAGATTAGTTAACGTGTCTGAACTTTGGTACAGAGCTTTAGGAGTCTCGGAACTGGCTTTTGCAATAGTTGCCTTATATTCAGTTATGCAACGTTGTATTATATTGACCTGCTAATCGAAACACACATGTCCAGTTACATGAGTCTGTATAGCACATAGCACTTCAAAAATATCTAACAGTTGTGATTACAGCTTTGGCAAAGTAGATTTAAAATCTAAGCAAAAATACTCATATCCAGCTGTATATAATTTTTTATAAAATGTTTCATTCTCATTATTATTGAAAACAGTGCACAGCCATAGAGTAAGTAAGAGTTTATTTAAGACAGTAAGATATAGGTCTGAAGCACATTTTTCTTTTTCTATTAGTTAAAACCCCCCCAGAAAAGTCTAAAAAGAAATAATCTCACATTTTCATGTCTATCAGAGCACATGGTGTAGAGGTCAGTCTATGTACTTCCTTGTCAGTGTTGAGGCTGTGCAGTGTGCAGGAAGGACTGCTGGAGGCTGGGGGCATATAGAGAGCAGCACTGGTTCTGAGTTGCCTACTAGTGCTCATTTGCAATGTTGGAGGGAATGATCATAAAGTGGCTGTGATGAATTTATCATTTCAGAGACTTTCACTCCCTTCGTTCCTGACAGATGGCAGTTGAGGGAGCGGCCAAGCACTGCCTTTTAAATGCTTATCTTAAATACCCTTTGCTGAACTTGCTCAGACTTCTGCTTTTTCCCTTTAGCACATCCATGGTTAAAATTGAGGTTAGCTCCTAAAAACATTTGTCGAGAGCTTTGTGCCATGGGTCTAGAGAGCATCTATTTGGTGAAAAAAAAAATGCAGATTGTGGCACTGAAAAGAATCAAAGGATGTATCTGGTCAGCAACAATGTTTCAGCCTGCTGTGTAAGCAATCAAATACAAACAATGCTCAGTAGGTGCTGAGGGATCCAATATTGTTCCACAAAATCATTCTCCGCATGCCATTACACCACCAGCAGCAGCCATGATGTTTGTCATATTCAGATCTTGCTACCATTATGGCATAACAGAAACAATCATTTATTGCACCAGACAAAGGTTTTTTTTTTTTTTTTGCCTGGTCAGTTGTCCGGTTTTTGCTGATAACATGCTACTACACTATACACTACTGATTATAGTTTCTCCTTTAGTAATCAATTCTAGTTAAAGTTTCAGTCTCACCTCTTAAGAGCTAAGGCAAAGAGCTGGCTTGTGACAAGTGGGGGCTCGGCCGGGAGTTAAACCCGGGACCTCTCGCACCACTTGTCCACTCGTCACAAGCCAGCTCTTAGCCTGTGACAAAAGGGAGGTGAGACACAACAGGTTTGCAAGCCAGTCGTATGATTTATTACAAAAGTAAAAGAAGGATCAAATGATCACCAATAATATGTGGTGTGGTAAAGTATGACTATCATTTGTGTCAGCAGTGAATGGATGAGTGAGATGTACATGTATTGTCGGGATTAACCAAAGTACCAAAGTAACACAAGACAAACCCGGTAAGATGTCGGCCTTGGAGGAGAGCTAACAAAAAACTGAGTCCTGGCTAAATAAGCTCTGAAGGTAGAGCTGCACAGGTGATTGCCCAGCCAAATCAGCCTCCCTGCCTGCAGCCTCCTATAGGAGAAGGAAACAGGAAGGGGGAGGGGTCATAACAAGTAGGAGAAACAACACAAGGTTTTTTTGTTTTTATTTTGTTTTTTAAATTTTCCCACTCTGGGTCTTTTCATATTACGTGCTTGTTCTTAAAAGAATCAAAAAGGGCTTTTATTCTCTGTTCTTTGAGAATTGAAAGCCTTTATTTTATGAACGAAAGACCTTTGACTTTGATAAGTAAGATAAAGCATATCTAATATTTTGTATCTCTGACTGTCAGCAGCGAATCATGTGATTTAGTGTCTGAATATCTGCTTTGTCCTTATTTTGGAATTGGAATTAGCCTAGACAGGGTTTTCCTTGCTCAAAATGAGGTGGTAACATCCTGATCACGTTCATACAAATGTGGACCCTGCCTTCAACTGGCTGAAGTATTTAAAGAGTTCTAATAATTGTGTGATTCAAGAAAATGACAATTATCACATTAAAGCATATTTTATTTAAAAGAATAAATTAAGGTGCCCTGTTCAACATTAAATTTACAACAGTGTAAAAGCTAATGTTTAAATTGACACAGTTAACAAACTGTAGTGGTCTCAGTATTATTTGTTCTTAGTGGAGCATGTCACGTGACGTGATTAAACTCTATTTGAGAATGAGAACATGAAAATACTGGCATTCTGAATATCTTGTAAAACCTTTTGATGCTGCTGGCAAAATATTCTTGACACAAATGTAGATTCCCTGTTTTTGATGCATTTAAAACAGCCTATCATTTTTTTATAACTTATTATTTTACTTCCTAATTTCAAGTATTCACTTTTATCAGTAAAAATGTCAGTCATGTCCTTGGATGTAGGTATTGTAATGAATGAATATCATGTTCTACAGATGTCTGTTTTTTTGTATTTGATAAAGTGGTAAAAAAGACAACTTTATTTCCTTACATTTCACCAGTGTACACTGTAGCTTTGTAGTTGCTGTACAGGACGGTGTTCAGTCGCACATATACAGTAAAGGCACATAGAGCAGCGTCCACAAATACCGATTGGCATTTTTTAAAGCTATATAAAACATCGAACCGCAGGGAAAAGCACTTTTGTTTTCTTTAGTGATTATTTTTCAAGTTTTGGCAGTGTCTCTCCCAGGGCACTGTGCTGATAATGATACAGCATCACCACATCAGCATTGCAGTTATAAATGACAGAATGTGCAAAGCTTGTGAGTAAATAGTGTTAACCATGAAAGCACACGTCAGAGTTTTGTCAAGAGCTAGAGGCAGGACCAAGTTTGACAGAGGCGGCCATACTGTAATTCTCTATCCAGGAAAAACCCAGCTGGACCTACCTAGCATAAAGTTTTAACTTCTACTTGTTTGTTGTGATTTAGCAGGAATCCCTAAGTGGGTATTGGTTATTTTTTTAATGTTAATCTCAATCTTGCTCCATAGTTTTCATCTCCCTGCGCCTGTGGTTTTGGGAACCAATGTTGCCACGGGAAGAAACAAACAAACTGAGACATAGCACTCCCTGAATGAGTTGCTCAAAAGCCAGACAAACGAAGAGATACCAAGAGGAGAGGCCCTTATTCTGCATCATTCTTGTGTAACAGGTGTGCATGAGCAGTTACATGAATTTAAGATTGATTTCTAGTATGGACACCATCTTTTGCACTCAGATTGTTCCCTTTCAAGGTCTCCCAGTCTTTCCTGCTGACTCACTAATTTTTACTTTTTATCTTTTTTTAATTTTATTTTAGCATTGAATTTTTTTTGTTCAGAAATACAATACTTATTTAGTTCTACTCTTGCATGGCTTTCCCTGATAGAAACATAGGTGTTGCCTAAATAATTTTAAAATGTGAAAGTAATTATTGACAGACTCATGAATGAAGTTGCCCCCATCCCAACTCAGCTAAAGTGAATCCCACTGCTATAATTTAGGTTTGTCAAAATAATTTTTATTTTATTTTTCCCTACTGGTTACCTGTTTATTCTTAAGAGGGCTTTATTCTCTGTTCTTTGAGGATTGAAAGCTTTAGTTTATGAATGAAAGACCTTTGACTCCTCTGATAAGTAAGATAAAGCATATAAGTGATATTTTGTATCTCTTGATTGTCAGCAGCAATGCAATGATTTAGTTGCTGAATATCTGCTTTGTCCTTATTTTTCATTGTCTTTGATTGAAATGACAATGTCCTTGGCTGCTGTTTGTTTTGTATTAACTGTATTTTTCTTCTTTCCTATCGGCTGTTCAGATTGCAACAAAACTCGACGGCCAGACCGTTGCAATGTCGACCTCATCGCTACGGCGACAAGTAAAGAACATCGTCCACAACTATTCAGAGGCTGAAATCAAGGTTGTGTGTCCCTCTGCTTAACTGGCTTTTCTTCTTCTCCTCTCTTTTATTTTTTTCACACCCACATCACCCATGGCTTAAGTGTAGCCCATATATCTACAGCATAGATGACATAAAGTAGCTGCTGATAATCTAATATTTCTTTGAAGCAAACTTCTCTCTCTTACCCCTCATTATACATAATAAGAGCTAATCTAATCTTATCATCCGTTTATTATTTTACTCTCCAGCACGTGTCGTGATTGAGTTTGCCTCAGTCCTCAGCTCAGAACACTGTGGAGCATTAAATTGTATTGGCCCAAAATTATTCTTATCATGCACAGTTTGGATGGAGGATAATTTAAGTGTGTCCCTTGCTGTGTTGTTGTCCAGGTTAGAGAGGCGACATCCAATGACCCATGGGGCCCCAGCAGCTCTCTGATGTCAGAGATTGCTGATCTGACCTACAATGTTGTGGCCTTCTCGGAAATCATGAGTATGGTGTGGAAGCGCCTCAATGACCACGGCAAGAACTGGAGACATGTGTACAAGGTTTGTGTGTGTTGAAAATGGAAACAAAGTTGTGGCAATATATCATAATACATATTTTTGCTATATATAATGTAATGTACTGATATCACTTTACATTTTTGATGCAGTGGTACCAATATTACAGTATTGTGTTTGCAGTGTAATGTAATGATGTTCTGACAACAGGATGTATCATAAATCACTCCCTATTAGTGCATTATTTTTATTGTCTTTCGTATTAAGTGCCAAAATTCGGTGTGAAAGTTGTATACTATATAGTCCCTTCAATTTCAAAATAAGGATGGTGCCATGTACTTTAATTTCCCCTTACAATCCTACAATGCAGTGCATCCAGTTTTATACAGGCAAAAATTGCAGTTGTTGTAACACTACATTTTTCAGTGATGAGTGTTTTGTTTATATGGGAGTACTCAATGGAAAAGCGAGGGAGTGATTTCAGACACACCCCAAATATAGCTGGTATTATGAAAGGTGTGAATCATATATTTTTCATAGCAATTAGTGTTGGGCTAGTAGAAGATGCCATCATCCGTCACTGATGGCTGACATCACAATGTTGAGCTGGCGTTGTGATTGTACCCCTGCGCTCCCCGTGTTTATAAAAAAAAAAAAATCTTTGGACTTCTCCCCACACTCTCACACAAATCTACACCTCTGGTCTCTCATTGCAAACACACCTGCTGACTTCACCCTTCTGTCTGTCCCGCCCTACTGCCCTTACTTTTTTCATTAACAGTATGTTTTATAAAGTTGCTCAATGGAAACAGAACCCTTTTTTCCCCCAGAGATTTCTACCGTGTGCCAGCTTGTTAATGACGTAGCCTATTAAACAATCAAAATCAACATCTGCACTTTGTGTGTGTTCACTGGTGCTTTACCTGGTCCCTGCTTATAAAATTTCCACCATGTCTGCAACTTGTAACATAAGGCTACCAAGTTTTTTTATGAGTGAAGTCTGTGTGTGAAACACATGGCTTTATAAGATGGCCGCTACCCCCCAACATGCCCCGATGTCATCGTCTATCCCGATAACTTCTAACCCTAATAGTATATATATATTTACTTGCTTTTGTAAAGCAGGACTGATTGTAGCTTAACTTGTTTAACATTTGCATTTCTACTACCTCACTGTCCAGACCTTTTCCACACTTGGTCATTGGTTGTGATTTGTATTTTCACCAGGCTATGACTCTTATGGAGTACCTGATCAAGACGGGTTCAGAACGTGTTGCCCAACAGTGCCGAGAGAACATATATGCAGTCCAGACCCTCAAGGATTTTCAGTACATAGACAGGGATGGCAAAGACCAGGTACACAAACCTACCCATGCTCACAAACAACGCTGCACGTTAAAGTGATTACTTTTCATTCAAGGGCATTTTACAAAGAGTTTTTGACATTTTGTGCAAACCGTCAAAGCCTGCAAAAAATGTTTTTATGGGTTGTTGATTACTGAAACTGTAAAACGTTAGCAAGCTGTTACACTAACAAGGTTGACAATGTAACTAACTGCATTAGTAATTAAATGTATGTATATTTATGTAATAACGGTATACTAATTTGCAGCATGAAAATATGTGCTTACACCTGTATTATTCCAGGGTGTAAATGTGCGAGAGAAAGCCAAACAGCTGGTGACACTGCTGAAAGATGAAGAGAGACTAAGAGAGGAGAGGATCCACGCCCTCAAAACCAAAGAGAAGATGGCACAGACCTCCAGCGGTGAGATGGGTACTTTAAAGCAGTATTTAAAAAGATTCAACCAGCTTAAATGCAGTGTAACAATTTGAACAGGCGGAGACACAAATGCATGAAGGGCCTTTTGCACTGAGTAGTTGATAACCTAAAACAAGTTTAACCTAAAACAATGCTTATTTGGTTTCTGCTCCAGCCTCCTCAGCTCCCTCAGCACCCAACCTGGGCGGTAGTCTGTCAGTGGGCTCTCACTCTGGAGGGGCAGACCCTGAGCAGGCCTGGCCACAGAGCTCTGGAGAGGAAGACCTGCAGCTCCAGCTGGCTTTAGCCATGAGTAAAGAAGAGGCAGAGCAGGTAACATAAAGCAGCCTATTCAAAGCACAGCTAAGTTACTGCTCTCTAAGCTAAGGATTAAAACATAACTATAACTACGGCTGTGTTTGCAGTTTGAATCTGTTCAATCACCTGTGTTCACAGAGGGCTATTACTGATATTCTTCACTACATACACCTAGTTTTGCTCTCACCATGTAACGCCTAACCTCCCCCAGACTAGCGTGGACCCTCTGGAGGACGCAGAGCTCCGCTATGCAATCACACTCAGCAAAGAGATGCAACAAAAGGTCAGGGGCAGAGAGTGTGCCCAGATGACTGGCCAGCCAGTCATCAACTATCTGTCTATTCTGTCAAATTGAATTTCTCAAACACACATCAAGCGTTGATCAATCAATTAAATTAATTTATGCTCATATTTGTCATTTTCCTCAAGAGCAAAATTTGCATCTGACAGCAGTAATACTCTTGAGATAATTTAGTTTGCTGTACAATGTCACATTCTTTTGTAGTGCTTGCACTCATAAAAAGTGTGGTGTAGTAGTTGCTTTTCAAATCCCTTTCAGGATTTGCGAAAAGTGAGCGACTAAAGAACTGATTAACTCGAATTTAATAGTTGAATCTGCATGGCATTGACAAATATTTATCATAATTGACAAAATGAAACACTGAGTATGTAAGCATTAATTATTCTTTCCTCCCTGTAACCCTCTCTGATAGCATGCACTCAACTGTAGTCTTGATTTTTCTTATCTGTTACACATCTTCTGCTGTGATAACTTCCTTTTTATTGTGTTGATTGAGTGCAAAGCGTGTGTGCCTGTTGAATGCAACTGGTTTGCATCAGCTTCTGTACCACTGAACTGATTTAGTCTATAAACTAATGCAGGGTCTTTAGTTATGGCATTGTTATTGTTACTTACTGGCATCAAGCACTGTTTAGGCTCTGTTCTGTACCAGAGACGGCCTGTTTCCTCATGGAATAATTAGAGTTCTGCTGTTTGGTAGTCAGTCTTCTTTATAATGAGGTAGGATACAAGGTCTGGATCTGCAAGATCTGTATCAGTTCTGATTGAGGAATGGTTTTTAAACATTTAATTGGTATTGGTTATGTAATACTTAGTCCATTTCCATGCCTTATCTAAAAAAAGTATTGTAACTTTTTGTGCGCTAGGTATTCTGTGTGTTGAAGAAGCTCTACTGCACTAAGCTAAAAGACTGGTACCTAATGCACAGTGTTGGGAGCAAGTGAAGCACGAGCAGCACAAACACATTAAAAACAGCCCATAATTTCTGTGGAATATTCAAAATGGCAGCCTGTGTCAGGAAGCAAAGTAACCACAGCTGCAAAAGCCTGCTGCCCCTCCCCGCCTCTAAAGTGCTGCTGTTGGTTGAAACTGCGTTTAAACCTCAGTATTCTGTTTATGGTGGAGATTCACATCCTATCCATGTCTAAACATTCTTGCCACAACAGCTCTACAGTTCTCAGGTTTATTTTATGTAGCCATGTGACAGCTGCTCTGGATGCTTTTATTTTCTGTGTGAAACGGCACTAAAAGTGTGTTCATTTTCTGTTGACTGAAGACGATGATTAAAGGTCAGATTTTCAGTTTCCACTCCCATCGGTTGAGACTTTAATTGTAGAATTGTTAACTGATCCTAAATCTGTTCCTGTGGTGTGCTTTCTGAGGTTGTGCGTCTCAGGTTGCTGATATCACAGTGTGTGTGATTGGCAGGAAGAGCGTCTGCGCAGAGGTGATGACCTGAGACTGCAGATGGCCATCGAGGAGAGCAAGAGGGAGAAGCTGAAGCCTGAGGATGTGCGTGTAAAAGCTCTACCTGTGTCTACCACTGTCTGTCTGTCTCTCTCTGTCTTCCAGTTCTCCCAGTTCACGTGCACCTGATCATAGTTTTAGCTGTTATTTAAGTCAGTCCCATGAAATCACCCACACAAATGAAATTATATCATGAAGATGTTTCAAATAGTAATGGTAATAAATTCATAATAATAGCGTGAATGGTTGAATAAACCAGATTGTAAATCTTTGCTAGTGTGGAAATGTGGAAGCGATCAAATGACTTAAATTTTTTAATATTTATTGCGTTACTACTCCATCTGTCATAATGCAAAAAACATATCCAAATGGGGCTTTACTTGGGATATTTGGTGTTTAAAGCCACTATGCTTAGATTTATATTTCACATAAAATATCCATTTGATGTAGTGCATGAGATTCAGAATTTCAGATATGTTCATCATACTCAGAAACCGAAGATAACTGTGTGCTCACATTCTCTTTATTGCTGCTGTAATTGGCATTTTATGCTGTTAGGTTCTTTTTTTTCTTTTTCACACATGCACATAACAAAACACAACCAAGAAAAACAAAAAGGGAAAGAGAACGGGTAGAGGGATAAAGAAGGGGCACTCACCTGGGGACCCCACACTCGGTCAGGTGTTAGCACTACCATCTTGAAAATACTCCAGGGCAAAGTAAACCATGTTACAACCGACGGTTTAACTTACATTACAGACTAACAACAGTGGCACAATGCTGTCAGATTGTCTCAGATTCCGTGATGATCACAGATGGCTCTCAAACCACAAAATGAGACTGTAAAATGTGACTTTAAACAGATGTGTACATAGTGCAGAGTATGTCACGGCTTCCCAAAATCACAATTGTTAATTATCAAGGATAAATAGGTAAAATAATACTACAAAATTAGTATTGGAATATTGGGGCAGTTTTGTCAAGTTACATTGACACTGCACAGACAGGGAACTAAGAATTTATTGTCAGAAATTCAGTCTGATTTCTTTTAACATCTGTTTTATGTAATTTCCTGGTCTAAAATTCTTTTTCCTTGTACTTCTCAGTTTTGTGAGTTTCCTCTCATCACAATACCATTATCTAACATCAATAAGGGGAGGTGAATGTGTCCTTAGCTTTCTTCCTGAATAAAGCTGCAGGAACATTAATCCGTTATATATTCTCTTGTACAGGCCGCTCTGATGGAGCTGAGTGCTGTGGACCCCTGGGGGGGCCCTGCTGCTGCCGCCACTGTCGGCTCTGCCGGCCCCTCGCCTCCACCCACAGTCCCTGCACCTGCTGCATCTGGACCGTGGGGCACAGCCTCCACAGACCCATGGGGAGTGGCATCACCCACATCTCCTACAAGCTCTGACCCCTGGGGTGGGGGCGTCCCACCCACTATAGCCCCTCCTCCAGATCCCTGGGGAGAGACATCCAACAGAGTTAATAACGTCGACCCCTGGGGAAGCTCAGGTAAGCAGCTACAAAATTGGTCACGCAGCAGCACTGTAGCCAATCAGGTTGGTGGCAATGAACTCATTGCTGAGTATCAAAAGAGAGAACTGCATCCTGCTCTATGAATGAAAGAGGATGTGGAGACCTCTTGACCTTTGCTCCTCTTCACTCCAATGTTCCATTTCCTGTCTTCACAACATCCCTGTTCCATTTTCTGTCATGTCTTCATGCTGTCACATCTCATCCACTCACCTGCTTTCAGTATGTAATGAAGAAAGCAAGCATGTTAAATCCATTCTCCCTTTGTGTCTAAACCAGGGATTTGTATCCTCTTGTTTCTACTCAGGATTGACTGTGGCTGTGTATCAACCAGAGCTGTCTCGTCTCTTTCCCTTTTGTGCCTTTTAAATGTGAGGTAGCTTCTTATTATCTCTCCTTTACCTCCACTGAGCTTCAGATATTTAGTCAGTGAAAGTAATATGGTGGACAGCTAAGAGAAATCTGCTCTCACCTGTCAAGTTAGTAGGACTACAGAGGTCAAGGAGAGAAAGTGTTGGAACCCAGCCCAGCTTCCTGATCCCTCCTTATTGTGGATTGTACCTGTAAGGTGTTGTGTTAACCCTCCCCTCCCCTACGTCTCCTCCCCTCCCCTGTAGCTGTGACCCCCCCAAGTGCCGACCCCTGGGGCTCATCAGTGCCACCCAGCACTTCCTCCTCGGGGGGGCCAGTAGACCCCTGGGCAAGGGACGGGCCTGTCCCTGCCTCTGACCCTATCACCTCCGACATCTGGAGTGGCACCGCCAAACACACTAACGGCACAGGTACATTCACACGTAAAGCTACATGGGCTCACAAACACAGAGGTACTGGAACACCCTATTTAAACAGATTTTCATAGAATACACACAGATTTTCAGTTGCGTTCACACACAACAGTTGTCTTGTCTTACATTTCATCCTCCTCTAGCATGTGTGAAGTATGTTTTTCATATATAACGAAAGAAAGGTTTCAATCTATGTCTGATTTACTTTTTTTATTCCTCCTTCATTTCCCTCTTAGGAGACCCAGAGCGACGAGGGTCCCCAGCAACAGGCTGTGACAGTACAGGCTCTCCAGTGCCTTTTGATCTGTCATCTCTTGGTTCTTCACTTCCTGTTCGTAAGACTCCTGAGTCTTTCCTCGGCCCCAATGCAGCTCTGGTGGATCTTGATTCTCTGGTGTCATCTAAACCCAAACCCAAACAGCCGCCACCTCCTTCTATCTCTTCCTCTTCAGCGCACAACCCCTTCCTCCAGAACACAGGTTAATATCAGCTATCGTTTTAACTGTGTGGAATCTGAGAAGAGAGAAGCAATCGCACTTTCTAAGCTCAGCATTAGTTGTGTGTAGGGCTGCAGCTAACAGTGATTTTAGTACTTGAAGCTTCTATAGATTATTTCAATGATTCATCGATGAGTTGTTGAAGAAGTACTTTTGCTTGGCTCGGCAGCCACCCCGGTAACGGGATCAGCTGCGAACGTTTATCGGTGATAGATATTATTGGTCCTTTCGGAAATTCATAGTGTGTCATACAGCAAACAACAAACCAACAACCAGACAGCTGTTTTACAAACACAAATCACCTGTGCTTAACAAGTTATACTAAAGGCTCGTGCAGACTACGCGACTTTCAGGGTTGGCCGATGGCCGTGCCGTTCACACTACATAACTTGCCCTCTCGTGATTGGAGTCTTGAAAGTTGTTGTGGTGTTCACACTACGAGCTGACAGCGGCTGTGTCACCTGACGCAGGTCTCCCTGCATCAGGTGACACACGTGAAATGTGAAACGGAATGAGCGATCCTGCACAAGAAACAGCTGTCGTTTGTTATTATGAAGATGGCTATGATAAAGACAAAGAATATGGGTGAAAGGATGGATTAGCACACACAGGTAGCAGGGATTGTCTGAGCTACAGAGAGAGCTGGAGTTGGGTAAAAAGGTGCAGCTCCCTGACACCCAGTTAACTCATGACTGTGAGGTTAAAACTCACGGCCCACAAAAGAGAACAACAAACGCACGGGTATACATTTTCAGCTGAGGACTGCGGCTTACTTTGGCAAGCCTTCAACTCAACGATCAATCATGATTTCAATTAAATGCTAAAGTTGCTGTTACTGTTACCTTGTCTGTGGTCCGCTGGCAGAACACCGGGTGCAGTCGTGCCGAGGCGACATAAGTTGCGCTTTTCCTTGGAAGGACAGTAACGTTACAGAAATAATCACATACTTTGGACACTTTCTTCTTTGTCCCTCACTATTTTCTCTCTTTCTCCACTTTGCCAACAGCGACATCATAAGCGCAATGTGCGACAGTAAAATGTCCAAGCGAAACAGTGTGTTATATAGTTACATGGATTAAACGAAGCCTCAGTGCAAAGAATTTGAATCAATGCATTTTAGTTAATTGATTAATTGTTTCAGCCCTAGTTGTGTGCACAAAGTCTTAATCCTGTTCCTGGGAAGTATTGTGTGTTTGTAGTTAGAGCCGTGTAGATTCACATAAAGTATACAGTTTAAGATGCCATAATTAGCTGTGTTCACAGTAAAGTGCATCTGGCAGATAAAGACCTTTTGATTAAAATACATTATCAAAAGATCAAGTTTAATGTCTTGAACCAAAATGTACTACTAATTAACTCACCAGTATGGAGACGGTTTGGCTGTAATTGGCTCGGTTCTTCTGAACACCCCAGATCAAAAGCAGACAGTTAACCACCCAACAACCATGTTGGAGGCTGTGTGGTGACCCAGAGGCAAACTATAATCTTGTTTTCTAGAGGTGCACTAAATTAAAGCCTTTCTGTGGCAATGTAAATGCAAATATAAAATACCCTGGAACATTTAGGAGGCTATACAAGGAACCTGTAAGTGACGTTAACTGTCTAAATATATAATAACTGTAAATGAGAATGCATGAGTACCCCATGACAATTTGTTCTAGGACTGCAACTAATGATTATTTTCATTATTGTTTAGGTAGGAGCAAGTTACATTATTAGCAAAATATTGAAGATATTTTAGGCATTTTAATAAAGTTATTAATATTAGACAGTTATTAATAAAGGTTCATAAATTCAGGACACCACCAAAAGTACTTGGTTAGCCTGATTAACATATTCAGTGTGTTTGAAATTTTTGCAAGACAAAAATAACCAAAACAACTACTTGACTATCAGTATATTTTCTGATTGACTAATCGGTTAACTAATTGTTGCAGCTCTAATGTTGTGTTCATGTTGCGTGTTTCGTTTCCAGATATGAAAAACTGAAGTATATGAAAATGCGTTGAACTTGAATGGGCCAATATTAAATGACTCTTATTGTGTTTTTTATATTGTCTAACCATCACCTCTGACCTCCAGGCTCATCTCCTGCTCCTGGCATGGCAGTGACGCCGGGCAGTACCATTTCCAGTAGGGGGGTTTCTCCAACACCTGCCTCATCTAACCCTTTTGGCGTGGCTCCACCCATGTCCTCCATCTCACCTCAGCCCTCATCACTTGGCCTGAGCGGCCTCCGCTCCAGTCCAGTGCCTCCCAATCCCATGCTGGGCATGGTGCAACCAGGAATGGGCATGGGGCCAATGAGTGTGGGTATGGGCGTCCCAGGAATGGGCCTGGGCATGATGCAGGCCAGCCCCATGGGCATGCCCTACAGTGGGCTCTCGCCTATGGGTCCCCCGGGCTCGGCTCTGTTGGGGCCCGGAGGTGTAGTACCTCCTCAGCTGATTTTGGGTGGGCCCACTGGAACAGGAGGAGTGATGGGGGCAGGAGGATCAGTAGGAGGCGGAGGAACGACGGGAGCGAGCACCAACCCTTTTCTTCTTTGAGGAAGTGTCACCACTACTGTGCTCACCTGTTTCAACCTCCTCTGTTGTACCTGCCTGCCCCCTTCATTCATCCCCCCTCAACACAATTTGTGTCCAAAAAGAAAAATGTGTACATCTCTATATTTAAAGAAAAAAACAAAACATCAAAAAGTTCGAAAGCATTATTTCATTTCAAAATAATTTCCCATATTTAGTTCCTTTCATTTCATTATGGGTTGTTTGTGGGTGGGAAATAGAGATCTATTTATTCTGTTCTGTATTGTTCTTCATGTTTTTTTTGTTTGTTTTTTTTCAGTCCTTTCTTTGAGATGAAGGTAAGTCTGTGAAAGCAGGAGACCTTTTCAGTAGTGTCACTCTATTCTAATATTACTGCACTGAGAGAGAGATGGAGGGAGAGGGGACATAGCCACTAACAAACTGAACCGAGAAACAGTTGTACCCGCCTCTTCCTTTTTTCTCCCTCTAGAATGAAGACAAACACTGAATCACTGAAATGAAACCAGTGCATGAAGGATGATTTTAATGAACTCCACACTGAGATACGGACTGAAAAACCTGCAGTACCATTTCAGGCACAATGTGGTCAAATAGTTTCACTTTTAACTTAATTTAATGTTAAATGTAATTTATTTTTTTCCAAGTTTTGGGAACAAATAAACAAGGAAAATCACACGATGATGCCAATTAAATCAAATAATTTTTTGTTTTTCCTCTTATTATTGTAGAAAACTAACGACAGCTTTGACATCTGTTGTCTGATGGGGGGGAAAAAATTATGGGATGTTTGTTGAATGTGTGAATGAGAATATGAATGCTCATTTGTGTGTGTGCAAGTATGCAATAGTGCAAATGCCTGTTTCTGTGTAAATGTGTCAATATCTCTGTCTATTTTTCTTGTGGCCGATCTTATTTCAATGACTCAGAAAGGAACAAATGACATTCATTATTTTTGTTTTTAAAAATTGTCACTTGTATTAATACTATTTAATGTTGGGATTTCATATGAGGTATTATAAGGGTCACACATTTCTCTGCCAATCTTATTTCACACTTTTTTTAAAATTAATCAGAAGCATTAGTTTTTTTTTCCAATCACACATTTCATACGGGATCCCTGGTGAACAGGTGTCCCACAACACCACTGTCCTGTCCTTGTGTTTCATCCCTTTATCCTTTGGGGAGGGAGAGATACTTCTTAAAAAAATAAAAGACAATTATTTCAATGAATGAAAGGAGACAAAAAACAGGGACTTGACTACATGCTTCATGCTGTTCTTTTAATTTAGTTTGATGAATTTATTGTTATTTTATATCAACAAGAAAATATCTCTTTTATCGGGTAAGGTTGAATTTCGTGTGGTGATGACTGTGAACATTCACATTTGAAAAGTAAAATGGAAAAAGAATCAAAAGGAATTTATGAAATAAAACAAAAACACAGGATGTGCGTTTGGCTTGTTTCATGCTTGCTCTGTACTTAATGCTTATGTCTATAAAGCTCATATATGCCTTTTTTGTTTTTCAACTGACAAAAATAAATGTACTCATTTTCTTTGGTGAACACATTTCTAAATCCACAATCCAACAGGAAACAACACCCTGCCAATTACCTGGAGAAGATAAGCTACACAAAAGGTATAACAGCATATGAATTTGAATAAAGGTGAAAAAAACTACAACTCTTTCAACCTTGAAATACAGCATTCAGTCATGTGACATACTTGATCCCAAACTTGCTCTCAGAGAAGCTTCAAGATGCGTAACAGCGAGCCAGCCTCTGCACAGAGTTTAGTGAAGGTGACTGTGGAGTCAAATTTCTCTGAAAAGTTCAGTCTTGGTCGTTTTGCCACACAAACAGTGAGGGTCAAACGAGCAGAGAATCCCAGTCAAAGTCGTCCTGGAACTCCTCACTATTGCTGTGCAGATTCTTTAAAGGAGGACGCTGTCGTGGTGTCATAGACTGAGGCTGCAGCCCAGCTGATACAGAAGGAAAAACTAAGTTAGTATACAACTGCGGTGGAGGGATAGCAAGAAAAAGAGTTGCTAAAAAGTTTTAACTAATTTCTCTAATTCAAACTACTGAGGACTTGCATTAGCTTCAGCAAAACCTTCTATACTAAAAAAGGACTGGATTTTGTCCCCTATCACTGACATCATTCTACTATCAGAATCAGAGTCTTGCAGAAGCTGGATTCTGGATTCCACTAAGTTGCCTCAAAAGTTCAGAAGAAAGACACTTTTTGAACATGATGTCCAGGTCTTACCAGCTGCGTTTGCAGGTTGCGTTAGCTGTGGTCTTTGAAGTCCCTGTCCCTGCATGTGCAGAGCCCTCCTGGGCGGCAGAGCTCCACTGGCGGGATGAACTATGGGAGAGTAGGGAAGGGGTGAGGGGTGAGTGAGGCTGGAAAGGGTAGGAGGTGGATTGGAGGTGAATGGTGGGACCTGTAAGGAGTGAGGTGCACCGAGGGCAAGTGGGGAGCTATTCCCAGGGGTGATCATGCCTTTCTGAGTGAAGAAGCGATTCAGAGAGTCACAGAGAGAAGTGAAGAGCGCCGGGTCCAAGGCCCAATCACAGAGCTCCGCCTGTCGCATGCTCTCCAGTAGATCTGGTGACAGAAAGTGAGTGCCTTTTAGAACAAAAAAGTTATCAAGAGAAGCGAAGTAAAGTCATTTTCTACCACTTTGCAATATTAATACCATATTTATTGTTTCATTATCTTCTACTAATTATGTATTCTGGCTAGTAAATTACAAATTGCATCATACTAATTTTAAAAGACAAACATCTTTAAGGGTCAGCTCACCCAAATGGCAAAAAAATTCTTCTGGTAGTATCTAGTGATGGTGATAGTCTTGGTTTTTATCTGGTTTGAGATCTATATGTGTCTGAGTAACATTTTGACACCACTGTATATCATTTCAGGCCATGACTAAGGATTGTTTTCATTATCAAATCTGCTGATTGTTTTGCCAAAAACAAAATTCTCTACCTGATTTTTAAGAGCTCATGGTGAAATATATTTAGATATTTAGTTTCCTATCACATATGACAAAAAACAGCATATGATTTTCCTTTTCCTTTCATAAGCTGGAAACTAACTGAAAATGTTTGTTTTTGCTAAGGAAGATGACTAATCGATAATCAAAATAAGTACCAATTAATTTTCTATCCTATAAACACTGTTTCTGTAGATTAAGCAGAGTTAACGCTCAGAGGGGACATCTCAAAACCTCAACAGATAAAACCCAAACTAACCTCCGAGGTAAGTTTAAGGTATTTAGTCATTTGAGTGAAGCGACCTTTTAAACATGAATCTGGTAAATAGCACAGACCTGGGTGCCCAGAGAGGTCTATGTTTGCCCAGTCTAGATGGCTGGCGATGCGGAAGCTCTCTTTCAGAGAATCTGGGTTACTGAACCAGTCAGGCGGCACTGCTAAAGTGGAAGGGAGGAAGGTCACTTTAGAGAGGACTGATCTTCCCTCTGTCATGTTGCTGGTTTTAATACAATACTGGGGCTGATGGGGTAAGGTGAAACTCACTGCATTGCGAAACGTGCTCTGTCTCATGAGGGTGTGCAGCTGGTGGAGGTGGTGCAGGTGCAGGGTGAGGAGACATTGGTAGCAGAGTTGGAGTGTGAAGTGGGGTAGTGTCATTGCTCAGGCCAGCCAGGGGAGCACCATCCGCTGGAAAGAACAAAAAGGAAGTCACTCATCAAGCTAATTATGTGTATAATGTACACTTTATTGAGTTATTTGACACAAAACACGCCCACGCACACATCGTACTTACACTGTGAACCTGCCCTCTCCCGCATGGTCTTGAAGAGAGACTTGAAAGATGCGTACAAGTCTGGTAAATTCATCTCATCAAAAGTGAAACGGAGCGGAGGATCAGTGGAGGAAGTTAATGAGACAACAGGAGGCACAACCGATACAGAAGAGTGAGTGGCTCCTGACACAGTGCAAACAGACACAGGCGCCGAGTTAAGGGTGCATGAGAAAGTAGAAACAGGTACAGACCCTGAGATGGACAGATTGGTATCAGAGAAAGAGGGAGCAGCTGGAGAGGGTGCAGACAGATGCGTAGCAGAGGGGGTGGGGATGGGAAAAGTGGGGCCGGGTGGATGGGGAAGAGGGAAAGAATTGATGGAGGACATGGGGGCGGCAGGTGGGATCTCAGCTGAAGGAGAGGGAGATGGGTGAGTGGCAGGGAAGCTGGACACGAGGTCTGGCATATAAGGTGACGGTTGCTGTGAAGATAAAACAGAAGACATTTGAGTAGGTGCTGTTTAAATAAGAAAAAACCTAGCTTCGAGAAAGAGGGGAGAAAGTGTCTCTACCTTGTATGGGGGAGGAGAGAGGGACTGTTGCTGGACAGCTCCCAGTGGCTCTGTGTTTAGGTGTTGGTGATCCATGTGGGAGGTTGGCTGTGGTTGATGAGGAGAGGTTCCTCTCTCTGCTTGTGTCCCCGATACTTCAGGAACCTGTAACAGCACAGCGTTACTATTTTTAATGGAGTTTTAAATCCTGTAAGAAGCAGAAAGTAGCAATACTTTACTCAAGTTAAAGGGACGATTCACCCAAATCAAAAAATGAAAAATACACATTCTTTTCACGTAGCCATGCTTTTCCTTGCCCGGGTTTGGTTTCTGCCTTCAACACAAAAAAAGATGTCAGCTCTTGTCATTGGAACAATTTTTTCCATAGAAAGCATTCACTATTCAAATGATTGACAGTAAGGTCTGCAGATTATCAATGAGTGGACAATTCAGTCCAAAGTAAATCTTTTAAATGTGGTGAGGACCTAGTCCGACATACCTTCAAAAACACTGTGGAAAAACACACTGAGCTGCAGCACACAGTGACAAGACCTCCCCCTGCTGCCTCTCTTCTCCCTTCCAAACATTAGCTACCTTCCAGGCAGTCAACGGACATAAAATTTTTACCGTGATGTAGAGACAGTGCAGAGTTTTTAAAAAAATTAATAACTCACTGCTCTGAAACTCTTGCTTCAGTCCATGTTGCTAAACTGGTAAGGGGAACATATAGCTGAACGAAGCCTGTTTACCGGATTCTCAGGACCCGCCCTACTCTGCTTCTGATTGGCTAGTAGCCCTAAACTACTGCACATATGCAACTCCCAACGAAGATCTTGTAGAAGTGAGATGCTTCCCTCCATAAGGGGAAGGGGAGCTGCAGCAATGTGCAGTAGGAAAAAAATATGGTGTCTTTTGAAAATGAAACCATGTAAAGCTGTGCTGGCACAACCCCTAAAAAGGTTATGAACCTGAAAATGAGCGTAATTAGACCGATATAATAGAAAAATTAAGTGCTAATTTGTTCGTGATTCAATTTAATTAAACCAAATAGTTATTTCCGAACACTTATTATATTGTTATTGAGGAAAATTATATTGCGATAAATATTGTTGTTTTATTGCCCAGTCCTAGACACATATATACCCAAAACCAGGGCCAAATAAAACCAAAACCAGAATCTGCATGGCTAAATAACACTAAAGCATCTGGCATCTCTTTGCCAGGAATCAAATGTGACAAAAATGCCTCTGGGAACTGGACCCTTGATGATTTTAAATTCATTCTTTATCAGGTGTTTTTCATTCAAAATCTTAATTTGCCAAGAAATGAGTAAGCACAGCTGTCTGTAGTGCAGTAAAAATTAATTATAGGGATTCAATGCCAGAATCACAAACTTCTATTTCATGTTGTTTCTTTGCTCTTTTGGGTATTTGACATGTTGACAACATAGGTTTGATGGCTGAGTGAGTGAACGATATTCAACAACATACATCCTGCCTCTCCTCTTGCTCCTCTGGATAGGGACGTTTAGGCGCCCTCACTTGATTCACCTCTGGGGGTCCATCCATCGTCCAATAGGAACCCTAGAAATACAGTACACGTTTCTATCTTTAGGCTCTTTAAGCAATCATTTTTCCATCTCACATAATGCAAAAGCACAAATACACATCATAATAGTAACTTACCTTTCCGGGGTCGCTCTGTGGCCGAGGAACTTTCCTGAAGCATTTATTAAGGGACAGATTATGCCGAATGGAATTCTGTAGAGGACAAAGTAACATAATGACATTTATTATGCAAATAATATTAAAATGGTGAACAAACAAACCAATTACTTTAAACGTGTTTACACTTTAGTAACAATGTTATTACTATTCTAGTACACTGATTATATGTTTTTGCTCTATATTACAGCTTACCTTCCATCCACGGCCAGCTCGGCTGTAGTAGGGGAAAGTGTCACTGATCCAGGTGTAGATGTCATTCAAACTCAACTTCCTCTCAGGTGCAGCTGCTATTGCCATGGCGATGAGAGTGGCGTAGCTGTGAGGGGGTTTCCCCTTGGAGTTCGAAGGGGAGGGGTCCGGCAAAGAGGTTAGCAAGTCTCCCCTCTCCCTCCCTCGGTCTTTCTTCTTGTCCCTCTCCGCTCCTCCTCCTCCCCCTCCTCTCTCTCTCCCAGAGCGCAGGCTACTGATTCCCAGCTGAGGTAGCCAGTCAATACTGGTGAGACTGGAGTCCAAGTCAGAGGACATCGTCTCTCTTTATCTCTGACAGGGTCTGAGGGATCTGAAGAGGAAGTACAAAATCAACACATCCTTTTACTTTTTTGTTTACTTTGGACTATGTAGACACAAACGCTGGTGAATGTTATACAGTAGATCACCCTCTGCTGTAATATAACACTGCCAGCCGTTCTGTTCCTGTACTCCCAACAAGCGTTAGTTGTACAGCACTATAAATTCAGACACGAGACACTTCTGCTTCTCTGGAAACTCCATTCACAAGCAGAAAGACATTGCATCAATGTGACAGTAGATATGTGCGTCCATTCAACCTACACGTTCTATTTTCTGAGGAGGAAGAGTGACGTGCTTACCTCTCTGTAGTCACTCGAGGCCCAAGGCCTTAAAAAGTGTTAATATTTGATGTTGTCATCAGCTGTGCACAATTGCTGACAAGCAGGAGTCCGTCTTTCCCTTCAGATCTCTCTCTTCAGCATGTTGATCCCCAAAAGGCCTCCAATAATTCCTTTGCTTTGTGAACTTTGGACAAATATACACAAAAACTTATCGGAGAGCTTCCTTTTTCTCTCTCTCCCTCCCTCTCTCCTTCCCCTCCCTTTCTGGATATACCAGAATTACGTCACTCACCCCTCCCTCCTTGTGACATCACTCTCAGCGCCCCGCCTCTGCCAGCTGGTCCCACCTCTTCACAGCTTCTCATAGCTTGAAGTAGAAGCTTATGCAGAGTTACAACCTGTTAAGTTTCACCTAAAAGCGTTTCACAAACATCAACACAAAAGCACAAGCAGTACACATTTTAATTATCACTTTATTGAAGCACTTTATCAGTATGTTGGAAATGGTGAAATTCTGTACAGTGTATCAAAGCAACAAAGGGAAACTTGATGGTCTTGCTACAGAGCGCTGAAGAAGGCGAGGAGGCCAGTGTCAGGGGAAGGTTGGGCCAAAAGCTTCTGGATCTGACAATAAAATTGAAAAGAATATATGTTGGTCACTTTCATCTGCAAAAATTCACAATACGAGCCAATTTTGGCATGTTTGCAAGGGAAAGATGGCAGCTTTATTCCTCAAACAAGTTCAGTTTGATCACTAAAGTATGAAATCTCACCCTAGTATAAGGTCAAGTCCTTGACAAATTGACATGACTTGACTAGAATAACGTCACCTGTAACTTGCCAACAGTGCCAGTGATAAAGATTAGGAAGTGTATTTTTGGAAGCTCAGATGTTGCAGTCTGCTAGCAGATTATTTGCTGCACTGTTTTTGATAGTGGTCTGGGGACATGCCAAAACTGATTCTCTCTGAAATATACAGCCAGGCATATATTTATGAGACATCTAAACAAACAAAAGTAACTTGAATGCAACACAGAGCAGTGTACTAAGCACCTCCTTGAAGTTGGGGTGTTTAGCGCCTTGAACCAGCTGCAGCATAACAGCCTCTGTGGTGGTGAGGTATGCTCCGCTCTGCTTCAGTCGGGACAGAGCAAACAAACGGTCTGTCTGGCTGTGGAGGGAGACACAAAGGTAGCAACATAAATATAGTGTATAATAGAGAGTTTCCAGACACACACACAGGAACAAATGTTTATTTAATACAGGTGATAATAACAATCCTATATAGCAGAGTAGAATACACAGACACCTTCTGGATGAGACTGCATCCGCCACAATATGAACCTCCATTCCCCTTTCAAGCAGGTCAAATGCTGTGCACTGTGGAAAAGACAAAATGCAGAGATCATCGTTAACAGAAACTGTAGAAGCTCTGTGGCACAAATAATTAAATAATTACATTATAATAATAACTAATAATAGCATAATAACTTAATCATTTTCTCACAGCATCATCTCCCTTATACTCAATTTTCTGGTCATGTAACTGCAATAACTAATAATAATAATAGTGTTGATAATAATAATAATAATAATAATAATAATAATAATAATAATAATAATAAATATAACACAACTTAACTACACTTTTAATCCATTTCAAATAAAGTGTGAGCAAATAGCTTCTAGTTATTTTTATGTTGCCTCCTTTAATGCTGAGAAAGTTATTATGTAATTTAAAAAGCCAAAAAATTGTGTGGTCTTACTGCAATACAGGCGTGTGCTTCTATTCCACACAGAATAGCCTGTTTGGGATTCCCGAGGGCCTGCAGCTGCTTTTCCACCTCCTCTATCAGCATGGTGAATGAAGTTTTAGCATGAGCTGTCAGATCTGCTGCTCCCAGCTCTGGTACTGTGGGACCCAAGCCTTTAGGGTACTGCTCTGTCAAAATGGAGGGGATGCCCAGAACACGACTGGCCTGTGAGAAGGAGGAGAAAGAGAGCAGGCAGATTTTATCATTTCTGTTCAAATAAAAATAAAAATTCTAAGGCTGATAAACTTGTATGACTGAGATAGCTGCATGATGGTGAGTATTTACAACCTCGAGTAATCTGGCCGCATTGCTGACAATGTTTGTAAACTGAAAGATGTTGGGTCTGAACTTCTCCTGCATGTCACACAAGAAGAGCACTGCATCTTTGGTGGAGAGCCTGCCGATGCCTGCCACTGCAAGGTCACAGAAAACAACAAATTGTATTCACAATCATCAGAGAGATGCAAAGTACTGTGCTTCCGATAAGAGGCTACTGGACATTAAAATAGGCTTAAACATGACTGAAGTTTGGTGGAAAACGTGTGCGAGTTGTGTCCACTTAAGGAGGAAAGGGGTTTGATTTGATTTATTAGGATCCCCATTAGCTGATGCAAAAAAGCATCAGCTACTACCTAGGTTAATTTCCTTGTAAGATATAACACTAGTTCCTCCATGGTGTTGCATGTCTTGATAGCGATGAGACAAATGGATTTAAGCGACATTTGAGCGAAGTTAAAGATAAGGAAGCTAACTTACTGGTGTTGCCTGAAGGGGGTGACAGGTTTAACAGGAAAGTTCAACGGTCAGATTAAATTCCTGAAAGTTTGCCAATTCCCATGTGATGCCTCCTGTTTAACTGGAAACGAACAGAAATATACCAACTTTACTTACAAGTACGTTTAAAATGTTGAATAATGCACAAAAGGCATATCACAATATTAACCAAATAGACACCCAACATGTATTCGGCGTGTAACAATTACGATATTAACACATATATAATCCAAAGTCAAAACTAACCTTGCATGTAGTTTAGGAGACACTAGAGACAGACAAGTTCTGCAACCTTTCTTTGATGGACAGCGCTTTCCGGAAGTTTTGACCAATACAATTAGTGTTTTAGAGATTGGCGTTTCTTTGAGCCAATAGCAATCGGTGTTTACGTCGAACGGTAGAGAACCCTAACTAACCCAAAGCTGGGAAGATGTCTGACAATGCAGAGTCCCCAACAGAAACGCAAAAAGAGGAATCACAGCCACAGTCAGACGACTCGGCGACCAACGAAGAGAAAAAGAAAAGTAAGAACACGTAATATATCGAAAATTCTACTCATTTAGCGAATACTAGACATCTGTTTACGAGGAGTCTTGCTGGTGCTATATAGGAAACATTTCCGGGTGCATGACGTATTAAACAATTGACAGATGTTTTAGCCAATGGGAAATGCTGTTTTTTTTCTGTTCAGCCAATAAATATTTAGCTTTTCACTGCCGCTTTGGGGCATGGCTAAAGCTAATGCTAATGTTTATGGAAACGTATTATCTTTTTGCACATATAAGACAACGTTACATATTTTTTCAGAGAGCATGGTCATTTCCATAATTTATCAAATAGATATTATGCTCATGTTAATAGCAACTTTACATCTCCTACAGAGGTTTATTAAAGCTAAGCTAACAAGCTTCGGCTAGCTTCAAACTGTCAGCCCAGTTAACGTTAGCAGTTTATTAAATATCTTGTTTTACGTTTTGGGTTTTTAAAAATACGTTTGTTCAGGAATTGAAAGAAATGCTCTACCTTTTCCATTCTAATTAGCTATGTGGGATTCAATTTAAGTAACTTTAAGTGACTTTCTGTCCTGGAGTTATCTCAGCAAAATATATAGTCGACTGCAAAAAATAAAGTTTTGCGTGTTAATAACAACCCAAAGATTAAACCATTAAATCAGGGTCAACATGATATGGCATAGTCTTTATACAGTTGTCTGGCTAAACTTCTAATTCTGATCTATTAATATTCATAGGTATTACTATTTAAAATAAAATGATTATAATTACAGTAAATAAATGACGCCTGCACATTGACTATAGTCAGTCATGTCTAGTACATGAGAAGAAGATAAACTCTAGTTTAAATGGTCCTGTATGTGCTGTCATTTTGTCTATGGGGGCACAATAATGTTTGTGTACAGTGTTCAAAACCTGAGCTACAACTTGGACATGAGATCTGAACAGCATAGGACATGGGATCTGAATAATTACTGATTCACTTAATTCATGAGGATTTTATAAACTAATGAGAACAATAATGAGAACAAACTCATTTAATAATCTTGGCATGTAGAAGAAAAGTTAATTTTGTACTGTAACTGTAAGAGTTCTGTCTTAGTTACAGTAAGATTTCTGTCTTACAGTCGCAGAGTAACAGTGCCAAGTTTTCAGTCACTAAACCCTCAAATATTACAACAAATAGCAGGCTTTTCACAAAGAACACATGGAGAATACGGTTCACAATTGTACCAACATCCAATTGTTTAGGATGTCCCACAGATACAGATGAAATCAGAAGTGATTAAAGGGAAGGGACATTTGCACAAAAAGAATTGTAGGCTATAACAGTAAATGTGCAGAAGCCTTAGGGATGCTCAATATTTATTGCACCATCTCATTATACAAGCATCTAATTCTGCAGTATTGTCTCTAATTTAGTGCAGGGTGAGTTTATTTCTATAGCATAATTCAACAATCAGACAAGTCAGTGCACATCTTCATAGATTTTGTTGTTCCGCTGTGGTTTTGCATATATGCGTCAGTGGATTCAACATTTCTTCCAAAAATTCCACCAAACAGTTTCATTTTTAGATTTGCCTGGCACAGCCTGGATGGCAGAAGCAGCAGTTTCACTTTCTGTTTTCTCCATTTTTATAGTAGATGTGTTGCTGAAGGCTGTAGGAGACACTCCTATAATGAAAACAAAGAAGTGGGCAGTGGACAGGGGGAGGACGGTGCAGTCCCTGTCACAGTTCATCTCTCGCTTCCTCAAGCTTGAGGCCAGTGAACAACTGGTAAGGAGAAGTTTGTCCACTGACTTGTTCTTTCCCCAATATCATGTCTTCGATAGACACTTAGAAAACATGCTTTAGGTCTTTAAATTCTTTACTAATAACTGCATCTATTTTTGTTTTGTTTTTTCAGTTCATTTATGTTAACCAGTCTTTTGCTCCCTCACCGGATCAAGATGTAGGAATCCTATTTGATGTGAGTACATAAACACCTGTTTTAATGCCCTGTGACTGAAGGGTTTTGGGTGGTTAGAGCTCATTTCCCTTAACCTAAAGAAGATAAAATAAAATTCCACAATGGTGACTTCAAAAAGAAACAAACAGCAGATAAACACTTGTCACATTTTTCTTTTTTGCATGAAAGTTCTTTATTTGACCTTTGGGGCAGTATGTGTAACAACATAATCTCACCTCCAAAGTCCACTTCCTAAACTGATCAACCGCATCATCAACAAACACATGTTTGATTTCCAGTTCCATTCACTGATGTATACGATTAGTAAGCTCAGAGACAGCAAGTAACTGGATTTTACACACCATATTAAACCCAGTCTCATGATCTCTGAGGCTTTAATAAAATAATAGAATAGTAGCCTAATTGGCAAACCTTAGGGACATAGACCTTTAAGGACCATGTGGAGCTTTGTCCAGCAGAGGGGGCAATAAGAATGAACCTTTATGTTACAAATGCCAAAGTCTTGGCTCACTGATTAATGTATTGATAAGTAACAGCAAAGTCCAGAATTCACAGTGAACATTTGATCATCCCACCACGCTCGCTGCTCGGCAGGTCAACATCAAATAAAATTGTCATTCTTACTCCTTTATTTAACTTTTTAACTTCATGTCTTGTTCTGTCTTTCTGAGTGTCTCTCTCTTTGTCTCTTTTCAGTCATTTGGCAGCGATGGAAAGCTGGTTCTACATTACTGTAAATCTCAAGCCTGGGGTTAAACTGCTTTCTTCAACTCTATTTTGGACTGCCCTCTTTTCCTAAATGCATCCTCCAAACATGTACACAATGTTTTTCCTTTAGTGCCATTTGTTGTCTTTCAGTTTTTCTGTACATATATATTGTAAATAAATTATTATGACTATATAAATCTTTTTCTACTGTTTTTAAAGCATCACAGTTGGCAACCAAAAATAAACACTTAACGTAGTGGGTGCATGATTTGGCTTTGCACATGACTAGTGCTGATTAGGGGAAAGAAGGAAAAGCCCATATGGATAAGTTGGTTCATGGTTTTATCCACCCTCTTATATGTGTAATAATTGAATACCTAGTAAGTGGTAAGAAGCTTAGACTGGCGTTAAAGGTTTTGGGAGGTTGAAAAGGAACCACCTCTAAAAAGGGACAGATGCAGGAAGAGAGGGGGCACTACAGTAACAGATGGACTTAGAGGGATTACATGATTCTGGATGGGTTTGTGACATAAATTCCCAAGAAAGACAGAAAACAGAGTAGAGCGGCGTGGAGACAGACACTCAGTCGCTCCATTGGTCTTGCATTTCTGTCCAACTATTGGCCAGGAGGATTAAAGGGGGAATGTGCAGATGGAGAGGTAAAGGTCACTGATGCTCATCCTGGAGGAGGAATCCTGGTGACTGATGCAGAGTGAAAAGACAAGGAGGGTGGTGACACGGAGCATCCGTTCAAGATGGAGAAACTAAAATCAAGCTTTTTGATTAAGGTTAATCGAGGATTGTAGGCTTAGAGGACTGCAAGAAGTGACAAGTGAAAGTGTTGCTTTACTGCTTGCTTTGTGGCACTTACCTCGTGTTTGAACTGAAGCACTACAAGGGACAAGAAGAAGGTCTTTGGTAGGTGCTTTTGAGTGATTACTTTAAAAAAAACAATTAGTTACTCAACAGGAAAATAATCAGCAAATATTTTTATAACATTAATTTAAAAATAATGAGAATATTATTCTTTTCTTTGTCTTTTATGATCATAGGCTGAATAGATTTGGGTTTTGGACTGATAATCAGAAGTAACAAGATTTTGCTTAAGGCTTTGGAAAATTATAATGGCCATTTATCAGTATTTTCTGATATGGACTAAATGTAATCAAGAAAATAAGTGTTACAGCCTTAAAACTAACTGATATATATTGCTTTTCTTATTTAAGCCTAAATTGAGCTTTCTGACATTTTTGATATATTGATAATACAGCTTTCTAACATAGGCTGGTTAAATGAGCCAAATTGTATTGTGAGGTTGTTTCCAATCTGCTTTGTCAAGATTGATAAACCTATCAGTACATTTGGAAATCAATAATCAATCAGTGTCATAGAATGTCAAGTTTTCCTGTAAGATTAACAAAAGGGTATGTTGTTCTTAATGCTGTCGGTAATTCTTGCAAAATTGAATGATTAGCCTGCATCCAACTTGTTCATGCTGTAAACTTTTGCAAATGATAGTAATAATTTCAGGAGATATAAAGAGTTCAGGTCTTCTGACAACCAAGGACACATACTTTATAAAGTTGTCTTTAATATTTCAGAAATCACACAAAACACATTTAGGCTGTAGTGTTTTTAAGTTTATTTTTTAATATGTTAGTTATAGTAAATAAGATTGTACAAATCTTTTTACAGATACAATAAAGACAATCCAGACAAGTGCAGAAATGAACAAATGTATATTAGGGCTGGGCGATATGGTCAAAAATGTTATCATGTTAAAAACATTTCATTCCATTCGAAATCAATAATCACGATTTATCACGATGAATGTCAAATTATTATTTCTTTTAAGTTTAAAGGATGATTTTTGCTTCTAGGTGAAAAGTTGAAGAAATCAGAAGGTTAATTGTGTTGTTAAACGTCTTTATGGTCACAACGTGACAAACACTTGTTGCCAGAGGATCACTTCACAAATCTCAGGAAATACATTCAATATGATTCTGCTAATATCTATTTTCAACAACATATGATTAGTAAATCTTTTTTCAGTTCAGTGATTCAAATTAATTAAACCAAACATTTATTGACTATATATTGATATATTTGTTATATTGTTATTGAAGAAAATTCTATAATAAAACAACAATTATCATTATTGTTTTATTGCCCAGCCTTAATGCATATAGACTGTAGATTTTTGTCAAAGAAAATGTTTGCCTTTAGTAGCTACCATCATCTCTTCTAATCAACATTATTCAGACACTAGAAACAGCATGGGTCAGTTCCCATGTAGATTAGGGATTGTGCTTAATTCACTTGGTTTAACTAATGTCCTGTTGTGTTTTAAGGGCTGTAGGCTGACACTGTAGAAGACATTGCACAATAGAGTGACTGAGTCAGCCAACATGGTCAGAATGCACTTCACACGAAAACTCACCTAACACAAAAACATTCAAGCAGACTATGAAGGATTACTGGCAAAAAATTCATTCAGATCTTTGGCTTATCCATAATTTCATCAAAAAAGTCCTCTCTTGTTTTTGCTCCCTTCCCGTTTTGTCTTCTGCATAGAGTGCAGCAGTGGAGTTCATGATGGCGGCAGGGTCCAGCCTGAGTGTGTTCATCAGGAAGCAGGGAGATATTAACCTGGGCCACCGGGGATGACACACTTCTTATTCCTCCATAACACCTCCTTATAAACACAGGCAGAGGAGCTATGGGACCTCAGGTAGTTTTATGACTCAATGGGCATTCTACAAAGTTAGATGTTACCATATGGACACTCTGGGAATAGCCTTTTTGTGTCCCATTCAGCCATTTAATATCACATTCTTGCCAGGTGATGAATTGCCTTTAAAGAGATCCTCTATCTCTTTAGATACACAACTCTTATTGATTTGACTAGTTTTTTTTTAAATAACCTTGTGCTTTTTTGGTTCAGTCACACTGATCTAATAAGTGCACACAAGAGGGTCTAACCGTGCTGAGGTCACATATCACATTAAGGCTGTCTGGCCCGCATACTGTTATGTCCCTGCATCCCACATTACCATCCCAGAGTGAGCCATCGTACACCTGAATCCCATCTTGTTAATTTTTGGGGTCCGTCTCTCCCTTCCCACTTGTAGCAACTTCAGAGCTCCCTCCTGCTCCCTCCCCTCTTGTTTCATTTTCTTCTCTTTTAATCACACAACTTTACAGTATCACTTGCAGTCAGCTGTGTTTTGTCCTATTCTGTCGGTACAGTTACATCACGTTTATCTTTGCTTTCCGTTTCAACCTGGCAGCTCATCCCCTCTTAAAACCACCCCAAAGCATCTGCCCTACCCTCCTGGCTCCATCTGTGACTGCGGTCATACCCTGTGTGCTGTTTGTCCTCTTCCCACGTGCAGCGTGCCCCCTCTGCCCCCTCAGCCCCCTGTTTGCCATACTTTCTCCCTTCGTCTCTCTCTGGCCTCCCCCTGCCTCCCACCTCTCCTGTGTGGCCATGCTGGAGCGTATGTCCCGTCGCTCACGCTCCCTGCTCTCCCTGACCTTGACCTCTCTGGCTCTGGCCCTGTCCATCCTGGCTCTCTGCACCTCGTACTGGTGTGAGGGCACTCACAAGGTGGTCAAGCCCCTCTGCCTGTCGCCCGTCAAAATGAAGAACTGTGGTCAAAACAACAGCGAGCCTTACACCACAGGTACTGATATTACATTGTCTTTCTTTTGTGCAGCTGTATTGGAGCTTTCTCTTTTACTGTTATTGGCCCTTCAGTATTTGTATAAATATTGTGTATTTAATATACACTTTGTGCATGTGTTTGCACACTTATTGTGTGCACTTCCCCAAACAGCACCCTCCTGATTTTACAGTGATTTGTAATGAAGTATGCAGTCAGAGTAGAAAGTTCAATTACTGTTCAGTGAAACCTTAGAATGAGCAAGATACCTGGACAAAAACACACAAAGTTTAGCAACTCAGAAACAGCCATGTTGCACAGATTTTTGAGGAACTCCACTAACATAACAAAATGTATTTATTTTTCTACGTGTGACCAACAAAGAAGCATCAAGTAATCAAATAACAACAGATATGTTAATGGAAGTGATGCAAGAAGTATTCAGATCCTTTATTTATGTAAATGTAGAGAGACTTCATTACAAAAAATACTCCATTTCAAGTTCTAGTTATTGCATTAAAATGTACACAGCATTTTAATGTCGCAGCTGGTTGAGATGGAGCTAATTTTAACTATTGAACTTTATCTTAGGCATCATATTTTTAAACTGAGTGTTTATGTTTTCATGTAAAGTATAAATCTGCAAAGAAAACAGTAAAGTATAAAAGTATAGTATACTTTTTCTCTGAAATGTGGTCAAGTGGAAGTATAAAGTTGTATAAAATGATACTCGAGTAAAGTGCAAAAACCTCAACTTTTTTTTCTTCAAGCATGTCAGAGTTTGTTTTAAAAGGCATGAGTTCAAGGAAATTATCCCACCTGATGCCAACAGTCATGATGTTTCCTTGGTATTAGTATTTTGTAACAGACAGACATAATTTGGATGTTGAAACATTGTTACTGGCCAGGTGCCTACCATCACAGCCACAGGCTATTACTGACTGATGCTCTCAGCAGGATAATGCATCATTGCTTTAACAAACAACTTTAGTTCATCACACAGGTCACATGACAGAATGACATTGTCATTGTGTATCGTCTCACACATCTTCCAAAAAAGATAGAAAATGCAGCTCTCTGACGTTGACTTTATCAAAATATCGACCTTGACTGTTGCACGTGATTACACAAGTTTTTCTTGATTTTTGCATGGTGTCCCTCATAACAAACAATACCTCAAACTAATCTGACGGGATAAACTGGCAGGCTTCTCCCCGTGATAGAAACTGATTGTCCTTGGTTTGGATGTATTTAATCCCTTTTTGCCCATACCTTAGTCCTACAGTGAAATTAATTATGGCTCAGTATTAATCTCTGGGGTGTGAGGGTAGCTCCCAAAGGTTTAGTCATCTGTGGAGGAGAGGTTTGCACTGCCTGCTGCCCGGTTTGTACTTTCTCAGCAGATATGCTTAATCCACATTGAGATTAACAGCTCTCACTGCATAAAGGAATCAACTTGGATCACTACATGTACTTAGTGTACTTGTACAGAAAGCCTTACCTTTACAGTGGCGGATTTAACTCTCCCTTATGTTTCTAGACCTGATTTTTAAACACACGTGGGATGACAAGGTGACAGCTGACAAGCCTACATGTGACTGCAAAACACAGAGGAGCGTTTCCTTTGAGGCAGTGATGTGATTAACAGTCTTGCTGGTGACATGCCGTTTCTCATTCTAAATACTTATTAGTTAGTAGTAGTAGTAGTAGTTATAGGTGGCAGCATTTTTATTAGTAATACTTAGTATTACTAATACTAAATTACCAATCGGACCTTCTTTAATTCTCCATCTACACACACCTGAATGCAAAAATGAATGCTTGCCTGATCATGCAGTTGTTAATGCTGGTACGTCACAGGAAGAGCTTTGTTGTCGCTCCTGTGTGCGTTTCCTTCCACATTCTAAAGAAATGCAAGTCTAGACTGGTTGGAAAATATAGATTACCCACAGTTGTGTGTGAACTTGTGTTGGTGTCTCTATGTCTAAAGAGCTGTGAAGAGATGGTCCACCCAGTGCAATTTTGGTTCTGCCAGCAACTCTAATATCCACAACAGGAACAAGCAGGTAAAAAAATCAACTTAAAATGCTCTTCTCGTTGTCTTCCTCTTGTGCTGTCACACAGAGAGTCCCACTCAGAACCCCTTCAACCGTACACTGTCTCCAGCCAGGAGGGACGAGCTGGCCAAGATCAGACAGAGGCAGCTGGCCAACGCGGTCCACTACATCTGGGAGACTGGCGAAGACAAATTTGCTTTTAGATACTTTCACACTGGTTTCTGGGAAAGCTGTGAGAAGCACAGTGATGGTGAGACCACAAAGCACACATTCAATCACACATGTGCACAGTCACAATATTAGTTAGATTGTTGGACTTTCATGCATGTTAGGGTTCTTTTCAGTTTCAGCTCCACCACGAAATCTTTTCATTTGAGCTCAAAGAACAATGTTTTCAATCTTCATTGGAGTTCACATTTGTACATTCTGTTGGCAGGAGAGAAGTGTCGAAGCTTTATTGAGCTAACACCTGGAGAAACACAAGGTGAGGTGTGCATCAGCTCTGCGTCGAAATATTAAAACCATGAAATTATTATTTTAGTCTCTATTAAGTATTTTTATTTATATGTATGTCTATGTGTCAATCTTGTATGTATTTTCAAATGTTGCAGGTGTGCTCTGGCTGTCAGTTATTTCAGAGTTTACATACATCGGCCTGCTGGGGATGGGTTTCTTACTGATGTGGTTGGAAGTCTTGTGTTCCCATAAAGAGATGCACTCACTGAAGATCAATGCCTATGCAGCTATCTGTACTGTGCTATCAGGTGAGACTATCCTTCAAGTTTACATTATTTTATAGCCACCTCCTTCTCCATATGTCATTCTCTACTCGCATGGTCATCTTTGTTTTCTAGACTTGGTTGTCAGATTTGTTCTGTCAGTCTGGTTTTTGTTTGTTTCATCCAACACGCAGGTCTTCTTGGGATGGTGGCCCATATGATGTACACCACAGTATTTCAGATGACAGTCATTGTGGGCCCCAAAGATTGGAGGCCTCAGACCTGGGACTATGGCTGGTCATTTGCGTAGGTGGCAGCATTTTAGAGACAGCATACAAATCTGTGTTATTTAAGCATGTACATAAAGTACTTTATGTTTATGATTTATGTTGTTTCTCTTCTCTTTTCAACTCCTCTGAATCTTCTCTGCTCCCAGTCTTGCCTGGGTGTCCTTTAGTTGCTGTATGGGCGCTGCTGTGGTCACACTCAACTCCTACACAAAGACCATCATCGAGCTCCGTCGCAAACAGAGGCTCCGGCTGGAGGAAGCGAGAGCCGCCACTCATGCTCCATCCTATGATGAGGTCGTTCCTGGTGGCGGGCTCTACTCTGTCAGTGGCCTGTTGCAGTGTCCAGACGGCATGATTGATGTGGCGTGGGCTCCAAATGGCAGTGTGGTTGGAGTGGGAAATGGGGATGTACCAACACTGGTTTTAGTAGGAGGCTGTGGGCCAGAGGGATGTGAAGACTGTGAGAGAGAGATGGATGAGATGGAGGATGTCATGGACCGAGTTTATTCACCCTGTTAGGGGATCATTTCTATCCAAAAACTGACAGAGGAAGGACACTGTCACCGTGCTGGAGAAGAATCAATGTGAGCAAACTTTGACTATAAAATGAAGTTGGGACATACTCATTGCAATTGAAGGCCAGTGGAATCAAAATGTAAAGACTACAGTGCATGCATAGGTCAGAGTGACATGCAAGACTGCATATTTTCTGGGTATTTCTCAGTGCCTCATGGTAGGAAAGTCTCTATATGTAAATGCATATCTATGTTTTTATTTATTATTTTATTGTTTATATATATCAACATGCAATGCATCAGGACAATGTGATCATTATCTTGCACAGACTGAATGGATGCTTCTTCTCCTGTTGATACCTAATCAGAACAACCTGTTATTTAGAGTAAATATACAATAGCTTCTCATTTATCGGTGGGACATTCAGCATGTTTTGTGTCTTTTCATGCTCGTCTTCTTTCTCTTGTGACAATCTTTTGATGCAATGCCTGTGTACCAGAAGCTACAAACAAACACAGCCTCTCTGCAGATGCACAGACAAACCCTACGATAGACACATAGAGATAGAAAGATTACAGAGATTTTGAAAAGTCTGCACTCTGATGTTGAACAGAAGATTATGTGTAAACCAGTAATCCCAAGTTGGATGGAAAGAAGGAGGAAAAGAGTGAGGATAGATGGAAGGCATGTGAAGGGATGGAGAGGGAGAGGGTTGCGTCGGGAGGTCAGAATGAAAGTTGGAAAGAAATGTAGGCATGCACACCGACTAGACAATCTGTACCATGCACCATGAAAACATCACACTTTCAGGGAAATAACTGTTTATGAATGGATATTACATTCTGGTATATACTGGGTTTAACGTAAAATTATAAGCGTAACAATTTCTAAAGCTAAATAAATGTACCTATGTTTACCTTAAATGTCTGTAGGTTATACATGTGGGATAATCCTGGATTTACTGTTTGGGATAAATATAATTGAAAACCTAGAACATAAAACACCATTTTTGTCATTCAACAGCATTATATTATCCAGTAAGTTTCTAGGTCATAGAATAATTTGTTGTTTTGGGGAAAATAAATAAATCAGTTTCAATGCAAAGATGTATGAGAAAACCTTTTATTTATTGTACAGTGAATAAAGTACAACATTTCTATGACCTCTATTAAGACATTTCCAGTTCTGTAAAAAAGCTTTAATGAGCTAACAGTTGGGGGTGATTGAATTGCCTTTACCATTAATTTCTCCAAAGCCAAAATTTTATTTCAACCATTTAAACAGTTAATGATGTTTATCATACACATTCTATATATGCAAATATATATATATATATATCACCATAGTCAGCATACATCTTCTTTTGAGCTGTGCACATGTTTTGAAACACTATGCCACAATTTGCTTCTTTTTATCTCTATTTGATGTGATTCACTGACAAACATTAGTATAACAAAAAAAAAAGACAAACGAAACTAACTGAGACTTTTGAGAGCTGCAGTAAAGAGTATTTACACAGAGGGGTTGAGTGGGGTGAAGAGGAGGGAGGAGAAAGCATCTGAGGCTGGAAGGGGAAGAGGACAAAATAAAAGTTCAAGAGAATGGAAAGAGTCTAAAGAGAGAAAAGAAGGAGAGGGGATAAAACAGGAATGACTTCAATCTTTCAGTGGTTCATAGTGGATGAGACGCATTGCATTCTCATTTTCAATCACTCCTTGGATGAACTCTCCTTCAGCCAGTCGTTCTATGAGAGGGGAAAGAAGAAAGAACAGGAAATGTTACAGTGGGAGGGAAACGGTAAACAACATATACAACATGGGGTCAATGTGAGGTTGAATTATCTAAGAAATCCTTATATAAAGGATTATAATAAAGTCTTATCTCCTGTGTGGGTGTGCTGGTTTGTGACAGGAGCATGCAACATAGTGGAGTCACTTTAGGTCTTGCTGAATGTCTGGTACATACATAATGAAGCTTGCATGACACGAGTTAAACTGGGATGTGCCCCCAGGTGGATTTATTGCTTGTATTGCTATTAAGCCAAACAGATGATTGTAAAATGTAATCTTTGCTACAGAATGTAAGAACAGCAGAACAGCTGCTGAGGAAAGGTAGTAAGAGCTTACGCTGACTTTATCTCTCTCTAACATAAGTACACAGTGACAATGCACAGCAGGGGGCACATATATATATATATATGTATATATATGTGTGTGTGTGTGTGTGTGTGTGTGCATATGTGTGTGTGTTATTTCCCTCACCATTGTCTTTCTTTTCGAAGTAAGACCACAGCTTGTCGGCTCTCTTCTCGGGTGTGTTCTCATCCGCTGGTAGCCTGGCCTGCTCCTCCTTGGGGATCAGCTTAAATATGGCCTGAAAGGGGGTTGGGGAAAAGATTGGCGATAATACTGCATCATTTCTCTCACACAAATTATGGAAGAAAATCAAGACATAAAACGAATTGGTACAAGCCAAGAAGTGTGTAGTTTGCAGGACAAGTGAGTAAGCTCACAGCCCTCTTCAGTTAATTAGTGTCTTGTATGTAGGTGTGATTTATCGAACTTCTGATGCAGAACAACTTGACATTAAGAGAAAACGCAACAAACCAATAATTTCTCCTCATTACTGTCTTATGTCTAGTCCCTGATTACTGTCATTAGCCATGGTATACTGTGCAGTTTGGCTGAATACAACCAAATCAAGTAGATTACAATTAAATCTGACTTTAATAAACTGCAGTCGGCAATCCCTACATGACAACTGATCTGATTACCAAATGCAGCTACAAGAGCTATCTCGAATGGCTTGGTCATCACATTTCACATGTAGACTTTGTATACAAGTTAAAAATTAAAAATTAATAATCAATCAGCCCACTACAGCACATCCAGTCCCTGTGTGTCATTTTTCAGAGATAGTTCATCTGCAATGGGCCACTTGGAATCCAGCAGCTTGTAAATTACTAAATGAGTGTGCACTTTAGGTTCAGGCCTTTAAGTGTGTGTCCCACTTAGAGAGGAAGCACTCATCTCCCACATTTAAGACACCTAGATTAACATGGATTAGTGCCAAGATTCAGACCACAGACCGAACACCAAGATGTCAGTCTCTCTCTCTGGACTGTCCCCTTCATCCTGCCCCTAAGATTTTGTGGTCTGTATAGGTCAGACTGTGGGCTAGTAGATGACAAAAGTTAATGATCAATTATAAAAAAAAAGATAAAACCAGATCTGTATCAAGTAGTCTCATACAAATATGGATAGCCTCAAAGATGCACTGTATTTACAGCCTTTCTTATCTAGTCTAGCATATTAGTGTAGTCTATAATATTAGACTAAACAGCTTATATGGTAGTAGACTAAACTTATATTGGCTTGTCCTTCCTTCTGCACTCCCTTGTTACCTACTTCACACTACACACATATGAAAACATATATTTTAGATTGAATTATCTTTCCAAAATAGTGATGTTAGTTTCTGGTCAAATAGCAGATGTGTTTTTGCCTACCTCTCCATAGAGTCTAATTTTGTTTTAGGATATTTAACTTTTGGCAGAGTGGCTTTAGAATTTAGCTATTTTGTGCAGTGGTTGTACAAATGATGCATATGTATTCAGGCCAGTTGGCAAGGAATTCAATCCCATTACAAAGCCAGCTGGATCCTCAGCTGATCTGTCTAAACCTCTTACAATACCATATAATTTATCCGAAACCAGAAGATAAGAAACTTCTACAACCTCCATCAGACCGATTTTTGATTAGATAAAAACAATGGCTAACAACTATTATAGGGTATTTAGCACAAATAAATCTCACAGTCCAAAGTAGCAGCCTCCTGAATAAATAAACATGGATTAGACTCAGGGATGATGAGCATTCCTGCAACTAACAGGGCAATTCAAGCCTTGCTTAAGAGTTGTCTGAGAGTTAAACCTGTAATCACAGAGATTATAAGGAGTTTGAGTCTCAAAAAGGCTGGCTGATTAGTACTGAGGCCTACATACCATGAGACAAATGATCACTTTCAATAAATAGCGACTCATTTTACATGGACTTTAAAGTGAGTGGGCAACTCACAAAGAAAACACAATGCAGTCTAACAGTAATTTTCCAAAACTATTGCCTCAAAAGTGATCATAGAGTCAAATGAACACCTTACCGACATAGACAATTCAAACACAAAATGTACGTGAGTTTAAATTTAAAAAGTAGTATTTACTACAGTGGTATTATATTGGATTTCATGATGGTAAGTAATCTTAAAACCTTTCCATGCAGACTATGAGCGACAGAGCAGCTTGAATTTCTGATATTAGCCTATATGTTTTGAGCAGATGAAGATGAACATTTTGGTAAAATAAAATAGCATTTCTGTAAAGTCATTATAGTTTGATACAACTCCCTGTAAGATAAGTGGACACCCTTAACTGCTTTTTGTCACACCAGAACAATAAATAATTGCCACATCCTTTTGTCATTATCACAAGCATCTAACACATCACTGAATGCGTCCCTCACCTGGCAGATCTCCGTCACTTCTGTCTTGTTGATGTATCCATTCTTGTCTACATCAAACAGCGAGAAGGCCCACTCCAGTTTTCGGGTGGTCTTCCCAGTGGAGGTCATGTGCAGTGCAATGATGTACTCCTTGAAATCCAAAGTGCCATCATCGTTGGTGTCAAAAGAGCGAAACACATGTCGAGCATAGCTCTTGGCATCGCTCTCGGGAAAGAAGCGGGTGTAAATCTGCTCAAACTCCTCTGGTGTTATGCGTCCCGTCGGGCACTGCTTCTGAAAGTTCTCGTACCACAGGCTGATCTCATTTTCAGTGAATTTGGTGCTGAGCTTCAGGTCCTCCAGGATCTCCTTTGATAAAGCGCTACTGGTGGAGTTTCCCATGGTGGTTGCTTTTTAAGGTCTTACTAATGTGTCAGTTCTGACCAACCAAATATTTGCCACCTGAGTTTTCTGAGACACCTGGACGCCTTTGATCAAAAATTGTTTTCGGTCACTTGCTTGACTTCTTCTGTTGATGTTAGAAGCCTGCAAGTGATTGCAAAAAAAGAAGATTTAAGTTCCATATATGGTATAGTCCACTAAGGAAATCCTCAATCAGTAAGTTAGATGATCAAAAATGTAGGGAAAACTTACCTGTATGCTCTGTGGTCAGACGATGGCTGGAGTATTGAGTGTCTGTCTTGACAGTAAGACAGTGAGAGATAAGGAGAGCAGGGGTAAACACATTCTTACCGTGGATGACTGGGTTAATTCTGTTAATGCGGGATTTAAGGTGGCTGAGCTTGACTGAAATGAACCCCTGGATCCTAATTTCCTCTATTGGGTTTGGAAGTCTAGAAAGATCTGACAGTGTTGAGCTCATTTGTCTGTCACATTATTTATAAACATTAGGAGTTTATTGCTTATTGGAAGGGTCTCCACGAAGTTAAGGATCTTACTTAATAACTCAACATAAGTCAGGTGTTCAATGCTTTTCACTGTAACCTTGTAGTTACAACCCCTTCATGAAATTGAGAAATATTTCAGTGCTACAGGATTGTAAAACTTGAACACTACTTTTAAACACTGTTTAGCACATTTGCAGACATGCTCTGGGAAAATGTGTTAACATGGCCCCAGGTGGGTTTCCAAAGCTTTAGGTTCTCTAGCAGTACTGCATGTCTGCTATTTCAGTAGTGGCCTTTCAATGGGTTTAGTTCACCACTGACCTCTAATTCCAGACTACCATCTGTCCAGGCAGTTTAACCCCACCTCTCAACTTTACCTCCAATCCCACCTACGCCCCTGACATCATCTTCACTGCAACCCTCTGCACATGACCTACTTCCTGTCCTATGTGAGGCATGATGGCCTCCTTTCACTGACATTTTTGTCACGAGCACCTCTATCCTTACTTAAATTTTTTTTTCGGCTGCCAAATTATTCTTCTTTTTAGCCTTTTTTTAGGCTTGACTTTTCCGTCCACAAAGTATTGTCTCATGCACCAAAGGCATCCAACATGCAAGCTCCCCATTTTGACTATTTTTCTACCCAGTCCCTTGTAACTCAGTTCCAGTCCTTTCAAACTTTTCCTGTATAAGGTCTCTATGTATTGCCAACAGCACCCAAAATGAAGGGCCACGGTAATCAGTACATCAAATCACTTCATGACTCTTTCACTGGCACATGGATGTATGTCATTAGTTTGTTTAATTTGATTGTACTGAAAGTATGATCTTTATTATCTTAACTGTTGTTTTAGACAAACTTGGCATGGAGGTGGGGGCATATAGAGTTATGTGTTACAGATTTGTGTGTACATTTTAACAGGACCGATGAAGACATAATCTGACAGCATTAGAAGCACTTCTTACATATACTCTGTTTATTTCACTGTATGATTATCAATCATGTCTTATTTTTGCAGCAGGATGTCTTTGCTCCATAAATATTTTCAGTGAGTCTATTGGATTACTAATGCTCCGCCCCCGGCCCATCCAATCCAACACTTAGCCAATTACCATCATCGTCATCCTGTGAGTGCTGTGCCCAATAGAATTACCCCCTCCTCTTGACAAAACAATCCCTGACATCTGAACTATAACCTGGGTTTGAGTAATTATTGGAGCTAGAGCAAGCGAGGATTTGTGGTCACTTTTGAAATGTTTTTCTACTTGTGCAGAAGGAGAGGATTCATGTAATGTGGACGTCTAAGCACAGTCTATAGCACCTAAGCACAATACCAAGGTATAAGGTAGTTTATCTATCATTTTACAACACAAGGATGTATAACAAACAGAAAGTTTGTAGTCCCTTCATGCTTTTTTGCGTCGGTGGTGAATGTAAACACAAGCAAGATGATAATTTGGTTTTCATTGTCACATAAAAAACAAGACAATTTTTAAAAATGTATTTCTTTATAGCAGCTATAACTTTGCTTCGAAAAAGAATTAGGATATTTCTATTGCAGGCAGTAACATATAATACACATAAACAATACTAGAACAGTAACAAGTGAAAGTCTGTCAATAGTAGAAGTCAACACATACACAAATATCTGCAATTAGGCCAGTCTCACCACTGGCATCATCCCAGCTGGCTGATTAGTATTATAGCCAATTAACTGGCAGTATCAAGCTTCACCTGTGTTAAAGCATCGACCTGAAAACCAGATCAACGTCAGCACTGACATATATACTGCAAATCTGCCACACTCAGTGTCAACATGGCAGGTCAGGCCTATTTATGTGTGCATTCCTGGCACTTGGTAACAGAACCAAGCAAAGAAGGAATTTGTTTGCAATTAAAGTATGTTCAGTGTGTATGCACCTCACTACAAGTGACAGGCAGAATGGGAATGCTGAACAGGAAAATACTTTGAAACAGAAAAATCCACTCTCAGCCCAAACAATGCCTTGGTGTGACACAACTCAAACCATAAGACTGAAAGAGAGGGGAAAAGAGGAAGGGAGTTGTTCCTAGATAAATATCTGGTAATGGGTTATAATGATGCTTAATGATGGACAAGAGCTTCCTACTGAACACAAGGAAAGAGAGGAACAAACAAACGACAATAATCTTGTGTCAATTGTGTCCACCATCTTGTGAGGGCCTCAGGTTGTGACGTATAAGAATAAGGTAACAGCACTTGGGCCCCCTGCTCCCATTTCTACACCCATTGTCCAGACAGAAAGTCAGCAACAACTTGAGGCTTTCACCAAAGGACCTTCACTTAACACAATTTCTACTGACATCTAAGCTCCTGATTCAACACTAAGGTAAGGTATGGAATACTTTTTATATAAAAATACAACATTTTAATTAAAGCTAGATATCAATATTGACATAGTGTATTGATTTTGCAATTAATTCACAATTGAAAGTACTCTTTCTTATTTTACTCTATCCAACACATTTAAACCTATAAACTAGATATGTATGCATCTATGGGATATTTGCTGATTTGTGTTTCAAATTCAGAAACATACAGTGCTTGACCTGTTAAGGAGCCATCAGGTTGAAGAGACTAAGGTTTAAGCTAAGGCTTATTGCAGTTTGCTTAATTAAAGGCATTATATTTATCATGCAGTTTCTGGTGGTTCCAACAAGAGAGGCCAAGGAAAAAATATTTTCCCTTCTATTAGTATCAAATTTAAAATAAATTGCTTTGTATCTTAACGCTGTTCAGTAGAAATGCTTGGAGCTATGTTGGCTGTTTGGCCATTTAAATGACCAACGTTGAAATATTACTATTATTCTATAATTCCTTAACCCAGTGTCAGTCATATACTCGTGATGTGCAGCCAAACGTTGTTCACACCCACAGACCTTTATTTTAAATTGTAGTTCAGCAAGTCCAGCAGTTCCCAAAGATACCAAATATACCAGGCTGTATTTTCAGGACACGTGTGTAAATGATGCACATGGCATCTTTGATGAAATGGTGTAGCTGTTAACAAGGAATCTTAGAACATCACATAGCCTCTATAAGTTAGGAAAAGGGAAAACTGGATGTTAATGCGTTTTTAATCAGGACTGTGTGTCATGTTGTAGGAGTCACAAAGAAGAAGCTGCATGCTAAATCACTGTTGGCCATCTGAAAAAGGAAGTAAAACCAACCATGACAACCACGATGGAAACACTTGATCCTTCAGCTCTAACAGATGTCACTTCTACTGTCACCTACGACCCTAAATCTGAGACAGTGACCTTACCAAGAGGGGTTGTCTCAGTGGCGGGCATCACTGTGGTGACCGGGGGCGCTGAACTGTCCTGTGGATCCTGTATGCTGGCCTTTGGTTTTTGGGGAACTCTCATTGGCTTCAGCTGTGTCGCTGTGGGGCTGTGGGATCAGCTGAACCAGTCTAAAGGAGGAACCTCTCACTTACTGGGACTGGGACTTGTGATTCTGACCCTCAGTTTTGTGGTGGTTGGAAGTGTGGTGGCATTTTACCTCCTGACGAAGAAGAAGAGAGAGATGGCGTGAGAGAAGAGAGAGGATGGAAAAGAAGTTCTTGTAGAGAGTGAGAGGGTAATTAAAAAAGTCACAGTATAAAGCAAAAGCATTAATGACAGAATATAAAATTTGCAGAGAACACATGAATGGACTGTTCCATAGATAACACAGTCATACTGGGAAGGAGAAACCACTCCCCTTTTGCTTTAACAAAACAAGTTTAGTCTGTGCCAGTCTCACTGGCTCCTGCTTTTCCCCTTATCTTTCTAAATTATGTGGAAATGCAATTCCTGTTTTCCAGGGAAACGTAACGATGTCCCTCCACTACATTTCAGGAGGAACTTAAGTACTTTTTACTGCACTATACCTTATCAACAGTTATAGTAAATAGTTACTTTGTAGATCAAGGGATTACATATAAGACATAGGAGCAGCTTACATTTAGCCTAATCCAGCTAAAATAGTAGTAAAATATAATATTTTGAATGGGGCATGCAGCTGATTGTATTTCTGTAATTCTTCAAAAAAAAAATTAGGAATACACAAAATACTTTTAGGGATTTTATAATAGTGTAATTCAAGTAGCATTCACTCTTCCACAGTTTTTACTCATGATGCCTGCATTTTTCTTTCATTGTCACAACTGGCAATTTTACATGGATAATGTAGACAGACTATTTAATGAATTCACTACATGTAAAATGTGCATATTTTTGTGTGAGAGACAGACAGAGAAGGAGAAAGGGAGAAAAAGACAAAAAGATGAAATCCTGGAAGAAGTGTGTAATAAAGAGAGACATTTTCACAGAATACAGAAGTATGTTAGAAGATTTGTTCACTCAAATTATACACAAAATAACATACTTTCTAATTTACTTCTGTTGATATCAAGCCATGCAGATATTAACATGTTATGAGAAAGCTGCATCTTGCTGTAACCATAACACAGTAGAGGGGAAGAAATGTGTATTTGCAGTTAAAAATGACATTTTAAAAAACTCAACAGCAAAGTATTTTTAATGGAAACTATGACTGGTTGGGGAGGTGGTACAATGTCCGAGATGGTTATCTCAAAACATCTCTTCTGTCTGTACTATGCGCATATATCTATCATGTGAGCTAAACACTTTTCCAATAAAGGCTGAAGGAGCTGCCCTTTGAAGTTTTCACTGTGAGCAATTGTTGGAACTGTTTTGGATTAAAAACAACAAATTCAATGATAGTGGGAACATATCTGAAAAAGACTATACACCAATACTAAGGTATACAAATAAATCAGTAAAGTATCAAGAAAGCAAGATTCACAGAACAGATGTCAATAAGGGAAAAGCACATACTAATAACATACATTATACACTAGTTTGCTCATATAGCCCTCATAAATTTTGTTATTACACCAGTGGAAAAGTAACAAGAGTAAAAGACTTAACATTTAGCACAACAGTAAATTAACCACTAGCACAACATTAACCCAATATAGTATTGTCTTGTTGTTTTTTATACTTTGTAACTCTAAAAGTGTGATTTCCTGAAATAATTCTCAAGGGGGATGTGGAAAATGTAGCAGACCTGTTATTATGTTTGTAATGAATACCGCAGAAAGGGAGAAGTAGAAGGAAGGTCAGACAAGCAGGAACTTTGTTTAACGTTAACCTATGACACAAAATCTTAAGAACAATTAATGTTCTCTCAAGGTGTCCGTCCTACAGAAAGATAACACAAATTAAATAGGTTGGAGTAACTATATGGAAAAAATAAACTTAAATGGGTAGCCTTAGTATAATTAAAGAACAAGTTTACACTTCAAGAGTCAAATGATCAAGTTTTGACCTTAAATTAAAAGAAGTTAATTAATCACTGCATCAAATCAAATGTGAAATGTAGCCTACTTTATTTATCACATACACATACATGATGAGGTAGTCATCCTCTGCATTTAACCCATCCCTCAAGGAAGCAGTGGGCAGCCGCTGTGCAGCGCCCGGGGACCAACTCCAGATCTCAGTGTCTGGTCAAGCACTGACTGAAGAAACGTAACATGCTTTTAAAGAATCAATTATAAACTGAGCCCCATTCAACAAAAGAGATCCAATGACCATGATGAGGGTGTCTGAGCAGGTCAACAGAACAGAAGCCAAAGGGAGAAGTCAAAGAGGACCAAGAGGGGAAATGTGTTAGTACCTCCATCTGCTGGAATTAAGAAGAAATGTAGGCTTACTTCATCCAATGACATTCCTCGCCGTGATTTACAATCGTGTTTCTCGCCTGTCACATGTGTGAAATAATCGGCTAACTCCACTTTTTGTCTAAACTGTTTTGATATTGATTATTGGGAGCATATTTTTAAGTAGCCTAATGAAAAAACAGGATTGATTGAGTTCAGGATTGATATCTTTAAGAAGGCATTTGTCTCAGTCGTCTCGTTTGCCTTATGATTAACTTGACACCTGAATAACTATCTACAGGCACGGGTCGTAATGCAAACACTGTATCTGATACTATTCTGATAGCTTGCAGTAACATGGGAAAACAGACCACCTAGTTCTCATGTTTGCGATGTATTTTGACAGGTATCTGACTTGGACGTGTGTTTTTCGGGTCACCTGACAGCTCGCTGCAAACTTCTTGGTCACGTGTTATCGTTCAAGTTTCAGGAAACCTTTTTTTCTCCTTGTGAAAGCAAAACCTCCCACGTCCCGCCTCTTCTTCCCGCCTATTGGTTACCGCCGACAGTGGCTGCGCTCTGATTGGCCAGACTGAGGAAATGTCTGCGCACTTCGGCGTCAAACAACACCCCCTTCTTTAAACTCGTTTATATGTAATTGATATCTTCCTGGAAGAAAAACGGCTAGAATTACAATGTTTTGGGGGCAGTGAAATGAAAGTTACGAAGGAGTCCGTAGTTAAGGTGAGTTTGTAAAAGAACAGCCGAACAGCGCGACGACGCGGCTTCTTCTTTGGTCAAGTTACAACTTTGTAAAGTTGCTACCAAAGTTCTCTCAAGGTGTCCGCTGTCAGTCAGGTTACTTATTTATACAGTAACGTTATGCTGATTCAAGTGTGTAATTTTAATAGCTGACCAAGAAGACTAATTAGCTTAATTGTCTACGCTTATAACCTGTCGCTGTGTTCGTGTGTTTACATGTAAAGTTAACATTTTGATGTCTGTGTGCTTTTCGTGGTGCTGTTTGTCACTCACTCATATAAAGGCGCTCGTTGAGTTTGTCTCAGTGCTGCGCATTACATAATACTTATTAGCGACCTACATATTTAACAGAAAGATCGCTTTATCTCTTTCATATGTAACGTTAGCTTAGGTTAAATGTCAAAAGGTCTTTACAGCACATTGGCGATTACCTACATGAAACTTTATTAGCTGTCACCTTTCATTTGATGCATTGCCAAATATGTATTGGTGATTGAGGCTGTAACTAATTATATTGTTTTAATTGTTATTTATGATTAATCGATTAGTCATTCTACATAATGTTGACATCTTAGGGTTGCTTGTTTTGGTTACAACTTTAAAGCTTAGCTAGTCGATTTGTCCTTTGACATAAAATAATGAACCTACATTTTGATAATCAGTTAATCATTTGAGTCAGTTTTCAAGAAGAAAATGCCAGACAGTGATTGGTTCCAGCTTCTCAAATGTTATTTATATTCTGCTTTTCTTTGCCTCATTTGATAGTATGCAGAATATCTGCAATCAGCACTTTTTGTGCATGCTATTGACCCGACAATTATTTGAGAAAATAATTGGTGTTAAAAATAACCGGCCAACTGTTGGAAGATGCATTATCCCAACATAGTATTCCCTTGTTTTTTTAACTTAAACTCTAAAAGTGTTATTTTGTGAAATAATTCTCAGTGAGGTTGTGGAAGATGTAGCTGGCCTATGTTTATTGAGCTTTGTGATGAATACAAAAGGGAGAAAGTCATCCAGGCATGACTAAACTGTATGTTTACATTTGTCTGTAAACCTGAATACTGACACATTACTGATCTTTAATGGATGTCCTTTTAATGCATACCTTTACTTAAAAGCAAACATTGGAATTTAAATTTCATCCTTACTGAGCAGATGCTTTGTTTTTTTATTGTTTGCTGTTAGTCACAGATTATAATAGCAGAAAATCATATGACTATATTCAACCAATTACAAGCCTATGGTATTTAGTTGGCATGTCTAAGCTTGAATATTGCACAAAGCAGTCTACTGTCCTTTTGCAGTTAAACTTAACTCGTTACATATCACTATATTTTCTTTTTTTCTTTCCCAGGATGGATTCTTAAAACGCCCCCTGACATCAGATATTTTTCATAGCACAGAAACGACTTGTCTAAGAGGATGCTGCCTTTTTCAGGAACAAATGGATCATTAAGTTGTGAAGGATGGGTGGTGCTGGTGTTCGCAGAAATGTTAGAAAGCAAATAAACTAGATGTAGTAGTTGGTGAGGAAGGGTAGTCAGAAGAGGAACTTTTTGCTACAGAATTGGCTTATAGAGTTGTAAAAACATTTGCCTTTGGGGTTGACTTGGGGAAACCCTATTCTAAGTTAAAACAGCAGAGAAAAATAATTGGCTAATGGAGTGCAGTGAGAGAGTGCTGTGTGGAACAGGGGAGGTGGAGCTGGACCCCAACATTGTGAGTGAAGAGGCAGGAAAACTGTATTCAGAACTACAGGTAAAGCCGCTCCTCAAGTTATTTATTCATTTTTTATTTTCATATGTGTATTAAATAAATATTTCAATGTGGTCAACTATACTATACCTGGTTTCTCACTCTGCTGCTTTGCCCTATCACAGACAATTATTGAAACCCATGGTGAAGGTGTGGTGGAGTCACTGGTGCCTATATTTGTGTGGGTCCTGGAGGGGCTGGCCAGCTGCAAAGCCCAGCTGAGAGAAAGGGAAGAGGAGGCGGAGAGGGAGAAAGCTGAGCGAGAAGAGCTGCTGGAGAGATACCAAGCAGAGAGAGCACTCAGGAAAGAAAGTCAAGAGGTGGAGATTGATGGGAGTTTTGAGAGTGTTTTCTTTAAAAAGCGATGAAAATAGGTGGTTGGTCTGTGCTTAGAGTTGTTAAAGCATTTTGTTTTCTTTAGAGGTATCTGGAGCTTGATGACCAAATTGAACAAGAGAGGAGAGCCATGAGGGGGAGGGAGAAAGAGAGAGAACAGCGAGAAAGAGATCTTGAGAAGAAGGCAAGAAACCAAGCTGATCAGTGTGAGTATTTTTAGCATATTAGCCATGCAGTTCAAACTTTTGATTGTTCTCCTTCTAGTTTTTTTTCTTGTGCATGTCATGACTTGATACATTTTAAATCTCAGGCTATATGTTGTCTTGCAGTGGTGTCCTTGGAAGAGCAGAAGGTGAATCTGGGTAGAGAACTGAGCACACTGAGACATTCTCACAACAAGGTCAGATACTGCTGTTTAGTCTAAAAACGTGTGTGCTATTGTATCGCCACTTGTGACTTCTTGTTCACCATGTTATTCAGTATTTAGGTATTTATTTGTCACTTCTTACATATCACGGATGTTCTCTCCTTTAGTTGGCTCTCACATATCGGGAACTTCTGGAAAAGAGAAAGGATTCTGAAAGAAATTCTCCTTTAAGGTTGTTCTTATTGAGCACTCTTTAAATTATTATATTGTAGATAATGTCTCTACAGGTATTCCATGACGGCAGCCTTATTGTCAGACATACAAGAACTACTGGCAGCTAATGTAAACCTAAGTTTTGCTTTTCATGCATGCCTGGTAACACACTTCGACAGAAAGAAAAATTGTTTTTAGTGGTCACTGTCAAAATAAAATATCAGTTGTTGTTAGATGCTGATCATAAGTCAAAGGTTATAATTCAGTAATGGTTCAAAAAGTGGTTCAAATATTAAAAAAAAAAGAAAAAAGAAGAAGCAAAAATTGCTAATATTTATTCACATGAGTATTCTTTATGTAACACTACTTGTTGTGTTTAGGAATCACATGCGCCCAACAAATGCTGAATTTCCATCCAACCAAGTCTTTCCAGAATCTGGTGTAAATGAAAAGGTAAACATGTTCTCACTTTTCACATCTATCTTTTGAACACTTTTGATACAAGATTGTGGCATAGTATTAGCTGTTGTTCCCTGCTCTTTGTTTTGCAGATAATTCAAAGACCACATTCAAAATCTGTTCCCCCCCGTTTGGAAGATCTAGAAGCCAAGGAAGAAAAGGTGATTGACACTGCAGTAAACTCCACTGCAGATCAGTTTATCAATGACATCATAAGCTCCACTCCTGAGCTGAGGCAGTTTCACTGCTGCATGGATACAAGGTAATAATCTGAAACTCATTTCTGTCAGTTGGAGATTTCAGTGAACAGTAAGAGTAATCATGAACTAAACTCAGGTTCACTTCAGCTCATTGACATGTTCACACAGAGCACTTGAAAGATTCCCTGTGTTTTCTCACAGTTCTTACTCTTTTCCTTTGCATCATCATCAGCACCCCAGTTAGACCTGACAGCAAAAAGCCTCCAAAAGATGAGTCGGAGGCCGTCTTGGCAGAGGAGATGGGGCAGGTGGAGGAGAAGGAGGGAGAGACGGAGCACAAAGCAGAAGAGGAAGAGAGGGTAGAGAGGCAAGAAAAAGATGAGGAGGCTGTGGAGGAAGATGATAATATGGAGTGGGAGCTGCGTAACACGGACTCTGTGTTCTCTGAACTGTCGGAGCTGAGTCGGGATTATGTGGAGAGTGTAGACCGAGGGGCCAGTGTTAGAGGTAAATTCATCAAGAAAACACATGTATAGACCTTTCTACAAACATGGTTGATGTACTTCCTCTTCATTGTAACCAGAGATTTAATTAACGGTCAAAACAGCGTTAACTGCCTCGAGCTTAGACGCTTATTATGTTTTAACTCTCGATCAGATAATGATGCATTCATCTGACAGCAGAAACAAACGCATATCTCAAAAACTACGCCCGTGTTGTGTTGTATGCAACGCTGATTGAAAAACAAAGTAAGTGATCACAGACTGGTGACTGGTGAGAAACTATTTATACCCTGCTAACATGAAGTGCAAGTACATCAGTGAAAAGGCTCTCTTCCTGTAGGTTTCATTAAGCATTACTTCTTTTTTTTACATTTTTTCTTGGCTTTAAATGAAGCGACAATGTTGATGATAATAATAGACGTGTATTTCTCTCAATGTTCTGTTTGTTTTTTTAAATACTTTTCTTCTGTGTAGGCAGTGCAGACCAGTTTGAGGAGATTCTTTCTCAGTATGAGGAACTGAAAGCAACCCAGTGAGTCCTAATATATATAATTTCTCTGACCTTGTTTTGAACAGTTCAGTGTTGTTTTTTTATTTGAGTGTACAGGGGCTTTTCCAAACATTTGGGTTTCTTGTTTCTATACGCATTAAATCAATAAGATGAGAAGATGTTATAGTCATTAATGTGTTGGAAATGTTTACTCTCTTTACCTAAATAATTTCTTCATAGTCTTAAATTATTCATCCTCTGCTCTCTTTCTTTTTTTTCCCAGCGAGTTAGTAGAAGCTGCCCGTAAGGCTGTGATATCTCGGGTAGTAGAGCTGACAGATGACCGCTCAGCTCTTAAACTGGAAGTGTCCTCTCTACAGGAAACAGTCTCACGATTAGAGGGGAGGATAAAGGAGAAAGAAGAGGAAAATAAGAGGTGTAGGAGATTGTTCTAGATAATTTGAAATTGTATGTTAAGTTTTTTTATTATAATACTGTATATACTGCTGTTACGATAACTTTGTGCTTTAAATTCACTCTTTCTTATAGACTTCGAAAAGAACTGGAAGCATGCCAATCCGAAGATCCTGATGTGAGGAGGCATTGTTATTTTCAAACTTTTGTCAACTATGTCGCTAAGATGTAGTGTAACAGTCATACTGCATTGGAGAAGTTTTTTTAAGATTCAGTAACTGGTCTTTGTTAATTATGATGCATGAAACTGGTGCATGTACCGCATTAAATAGCATGAATCTTTCCATTCAGGCCTCTCTACCCTCTTCTGTGCGTCACTTCTCTCGTTCTGAAATGGCTCGTGTGGTCATGGAGAAGAACCAATATAAACAGCGTCTGTTTGAGCTGCAAGAGGCAGTAAGACGTAGTCAGACACTCAGGTAACTTTGCTACTGAAAAAACACAGTTGTATGGAAAGGTTTTTAAAAAAATTTTTTGTCTTTTCCCAAAGAGAATTCACAATTTGGCTAAAACAAAATATTCCCTGAGGTTTTTGTCTCCATCATTTAGTGTTGTTTTTTTTTATAGAGCAACAAAGAGGGAAAAGTTAACAGAGGAGAAAAGGTTAAGTGTTTGGAGAAAGTAAGTGTATTATCTGTCATCTAATCTTGTCTATCTAAAGATAGAACATTTCACATTGTATAGCATACTCATCCTTTTGTCAGTTGAACTTGCAGTAAAGTTAATGTTAAAGATTACCTTAAAGCCACTCAACAATGTGTGAAACAATATGCTGTATAAATAAACAATTGGGAAATTGCAATAACGAGATGTGACTTTCACTGGGTGGCCTTGATCTTCAACCTGCAGTCAGTAAACACATTAAAATATCAATTCCAAAACCAGTGGGGATGTAGCTCTGTACCACTTGGTTTCTAAATCAGTCCCCAAAATAAAGCTGCATTTTATGGACACAACACAGAACAACTGATATACATAAGCGTGCTAAGTAATTACATTATAGGTAATATGCTGTAGATATGCTCATATAGTTTATGCTCTATATAGAATATTTGTTTGAGTTGTTGTTAATATTTGTTTTTTTATATTATATGAAAGGTTCAACCGCTTGTTTGGCCTGTCCAGGGAGCCCTTAATCCCACCATCTGCTTCTGCATTTGCCATGCCAACTTCATCATCGCTCACTCACTCTCCTCTGGGGTCTCCACAGCTACCGGCTGTCAGTCAAACTCACGCTGAGTACGTTAGTGTTTCTGGCCACTGGCCATGTCTCTCTTGCATATGCTCTTCTATTTACATCATGTATTTTCAACAAAGTTGAATAATTTATAAAAGGCTCTGTGAAGCTGATTAACACCAGAGGCATCCTCCCCAGATCAGCTTCTCCTGCTGCTCCCTCCCCTCGTGTCAGGAGGAGAGAACTCTACAGAGACATTCGCACACACATTTGGGGATCACTTGGGAAGCGGCAGATACACGGTTGGAGCACACCACTGGCAAACACACAGGTAGTGGCACACTGCATCAGTCTGAGAGGAAGTGTAGAGGAGAACATCCTCAAAATGGGCCTGATGTTCCCCTGGATATTATGAGTCTGAATTGTGCATTTTGTTATTGGATTTATTTGAACTAAACTTGAAATTTTAAAAGAAATCTTGCCTTCCATTCATCTCACCACATTGGATGGACAAGACTTACTACAGACTTACCACCATTTCCACAATCCATTTCCACAGTATCCTGGTGATTAACTGTCATTTTTGCAGGAATCCCATGAATCTGTGCCAGAGCCTAAGGATGTGCCTGTTCTAGTGCAGCTCAGACTGTTGGATCAGAGAGACTCCACAGCTAAGGTAGATCTTTTCACATGAAACCTAGCAGCCTTTACATCATACATGTGGTACATTTAAACATGACCCCTTACCTATATTTCTCTTCAGTTGAACTGTGCAGTCGCAGTCACACCTGAGATCTCAGGAGAGGCCACAGTAAGTCTCATTATCCTGGTTTAATAGTAACTGTAGTCATACTCTAATCATCATGTACAGTCCCACCCAATCATAACTAACACTTTCCAGGGACATGTCGTTTCATGCCACTCATCTTTTCAAACTCCATATCCGTCCTTCTCTGCCAGTGTTCTGTGTGGGTAGTTTCTGGTCCTGCCTCCTGCAGTGATATTACAGTGATTGATCCAGCACGGTCCAACACAGTATTGGATCAGTTCAGCCTCCCACCCACAGCTCCTGCTCTCTGCATCTGTGCTGTGCCTCCAATAGGTCAGTGCCAGAACAATGGCCTGCAGCAGCTGCCTACAAACAACTTGTCTAACGGATTCTGTACTTGTATTATCTCTCATACCTCATACTGATAATTATATGGAAACATTTGGAAAAAAATGAACTCTTCCTTTTCCTTTTGACACAATCTTTCCGGTCTTGTTATATCAGGTGACTCTGCAGGAACTGTGTGGATTGGAACACAGGAAGGAAGGTAATGTCTGCTGAATGAGCAGCTCACTTCAGCAAATAACATTCAATCTACATAGAAAATACTGACCCCCCTCTTCTTTCTCCCACTGTCTCACAGTTTACTGGTACACTCAGCCTCTGCTGGCAGGAGGCGCTGTCTGCAGTCTGTGTCCCTCTCAGAGGGTGTTTATTCACTAAAGTTAGTTTTATCCACTCTAAAGCATATTTGTATAGTATTTAAGTATTAGCATTTAATTATTGTCTGTCTTAATGTGACATTGAGTTATCTTCATGTTTTCATCTAAAATATCTTTGAATCTGACAGGTATTCCCAGGGTCAAGTCATAGCTGGTTTAGCTGACGGGACTTTAGCTTTTTTTTCACACAGTTCGGGTAATGGTTTCCTCTTTTTAGTCATATCTGACAGTCTCAGTCTGTCTCTCCATTTTGCATGCTTCACATAACTTAATGTTTCGTGACGTCAATAATAAAGCAATGTGTGCTGTCACTGACAGATGGCTGGAATCTACAGTCACCTTCTGTGATGCCTCTTGGATCAACTCCTTTGCAGCCCATTCGCTGCTGCCTTGCAAAAGGCAACCGCTTGTGGGTGGGATATTGGAACAAAGTCCATGTGGTTAACACTGACAGTAAAAAGGTTGAGGTAAGAAACAGAGAAGGTTCCTGCATTGTTTGTGTGTTATATTCACACCGTTTTTGAACTCACCGTAATTTTTTCTTATCCGACCTTACAGCAAACATTCTCGGTGTCTGAACGCAGCGAGCAGCAGGTTCGTTTCCTGTGTGCTGGTGGAAGTGGCGTTTGGACATCTTGCCGACTTGACCCAATCCTTAGACTCTTTGACTGGTCCACAGGACGGCCGCTACAAGAAGTTGATTTTACTGCTTTGGTCACGAAAACATTAGGTGCTGAACTATATTTATTTTTTTAACCCATTACAAAACTTTTTTGAATGTAAAGATAATGCATTCACAGTTGCACATGTACAGTGTGCTTATCTATTAGCTCTGGAATCTGCAGTATTACAGTATGTTTCAGCATAGTGTTGTTATTTCCCAGATTAGCTAATCACTTGATGGAAGTCTTTTTGTTGATACTTTTTTGTTTTGTGTTGTTTGATGTTAAACAGCGACTTTTACGGTTTTTAACAGTATGTGAAAGTTTCTCTGTGGTTTGTGTGGCAGCATTTCATAATCAAACTGACATAAGGTCTTCCTCCCAGGGCATCAGTAAATAAAATAAAGCATCAGTCGATGGACTGCAAATGTAGGATTTATTTATGCCATATCAGAATTCAGAAATACATTTATTAAATTTATTTTGTTTTGGATCAGGCAACTGAGTTAATACTGTTTCCTGCAGCTCAGCTAACGTGTTTCTGTCTTCCTTTGTAGGCCAAGCCTTCCTGACACTCTCACCTCTCCAGATCTCTTCTCTCGCAGTCATCTCTGGCCGCCTGTGGGTGGGAACAGGGGGTGGTGCCATTTTCTCAATTCCATTATCTATAAGTGAGTTTATTTCGACTGAAGGTATAAATATGTATGTCAGAAATGAGCTCTGTTTACTACTAACTACATTAATGACCGTCTACAGCATCAGAGGACGTTTCCATCCCATATTGCTCCATAGCATCAGCCCAGCTGTGTTACCATGGACATAGACAAGCTGTGCGGTTCATTGTTGCTGCACCTGGTAAGAATCTGAGGGTCTTTAAGCTACATGCTGAATATTTTCACTTGTTTCCTGTATTTGTCTTGTACTGATTATGTAATCATCTTTGCTCCACAGGCTGTTTGATCACCTCTCCTGGCAGCAGCACTGTCACTACCTCTCAGCTTATCCTCAGCGGAGGAGAGGGCTACATCAACTTCCGAATTGGTGAGTGGAAGGATAACACAATTGTGGTGTCAGATTGTTTGAAATTGTCAGATGTAAATGCCTAACTGAGCCATCTACTTTTTCAGGAGATGACGCCAGTGATGGATCAGTTGAATTGTCCCAAGCTACACCTCAGCGGTCTGAACGCAGCCACATGATCATCTGGCAGAATCCTACTCCCTCTGTGCCCAGCCCAGCCCTCTGACATTGCCCATCTCCTAGTCCTGTCCTTTCGGCATGAGATAAAGATGGAGCAGATGTATACTGTATACCATCTAGAGACAACATTGGTGCTTTCAAGGAACTTAATGAGTCAATGACTCAGTGTGAAAGCAATAAAAATTATCCTCTCAAAACACATGATACAAACTGTCCTTACTATTCCTGTTTCCTCATTCATCATGGATGGTGATACCTTACTGATCTTCATCTGATTTTATATCTTTTCTGTTGTGTTGGTCAGTAATGTAGCTGTCAGATTGTTAATAGCCCATTTATACCTTTGAACTAACAATGCATCTGACTTACAGCTCTGTGATACATTTTTCTACCAGACATCTGTTGGGGGATTCTGTGCATGTTCTTAAACAACAGCATCTTCATTCAACCAAGGTGGCACCGGGGTCCTCCTGTCATACATCTTTTGATCATAAAGTGCTTAACTTAATGTGGCTGCTCTTGAAACTACTGTGTACATACTTTAACTGTGAACTGGAAACGGGTCTTTTCTCAGCATAAAGACAATCAGACATATCTTATTTCCTGATGCTGCAGTGGAATTTGGGTTGTCTTTTCAATGTGATGTGTGTGTGTTGTTTTTTTTCCAATTTATTTTCCAATTCTACACATCCACATTACATGTGACATGATTATAAATAACTGCACATTTTAAGTGTGTCTTTATAAAAATATGTGATATATTTTAAATGAACCATTTCAGTGCTTGTCCTTTGAAATTATTTATTTTCTCAATCAGTTATTTCTTTAATGTCTTTGTCTTTGTTTTGTTTTAATTTGATTTCAGTATCTATGGTAAAATAAGGGAGAGAAAGTCTGTGCCCTATGCAGTATTTATGTGCAATTCCAAGTTTGTACACGTTCATGATCATAGCAACTCGTTATTCTTGGAAAGACAAGTAAGACTTGAGTATTTGTTCTGACTCAACCATGTGCAAACATGATTATTGTCATTAAAAATGTATTCACTGGTTGATGTAGTAAGATTCATTCTGAGTAGTATTTCTGTAGCAGTTAAGGCAAGAGATGAATGAATTACTCCAGAGAAAAGCAAAAAAAACCCTTGTATTTTTATCATATATTGTAATCTATAGAAATGTCTTACATTACAATCCTGAGTGTAGTCCACATACAACCTCTTAAGCAGAGAGGAAGCTCTTTGTCCTTATGAAAACACGATTGATACTGGCAGTTTGTTCGTGTGAAAGAGGTGTTTGTGAAATCCACAAGAGAAGTGTTTATGAAGAGAATGACAACCAGCACACCTTTGCCTCAGGCAGTTTGGCTGTTTACTGGATATGGGTAGCGCTTCTTGTCAGTCTAAGTTAGTCATTGGTATCTGTGGAGTCCACACAACTATGTTGGGCTGCCGTCTGTCCTGGGGATCCGTATCCTGCGGCTCAGGGATCTGGCAAGACGGTCCATAGCGCCACCCATAGCCCCCCTCAACTCCTTTTTGGAAGTCAGACCCTCAATATTGCCACTGTACCACATGACCCAGCCTGCCATGGACAGTAACACCAGCAGGACTCCTGTGTACACAAGCAGATCCCCAAAGTCTCTGCCTTTGATCTCTAGTTCAGCAAAGACCCCCAGCAGCAGGGATATCACACCCAACAGGTCCATCAGTACAGCAAACGCCAGGGCCAGCCGACAGTGAGACACACCGTCATATTTAGGTGCCATGGCTGCACTGAAAAAGAGAATGGGAGATGTTATATGGAAATGTAGCCTTCCTCATATATCTCTGGCTCAATGAAAAAAAAGACATTATTAACTAATAATTATTTACCAACTAATCAGCTATATGTTTCCTCTATACTGTAGACACAAATAATGTAATTTTAAAACAACAGCAACTTGAAAAGGAAATTTATAGTACTGGCTTACACGTTTTACACCACCCATGCATTTACAGTCAAAACAGGTGCCACACCTGTCAGGTGCGTTTAAAGAGACTTATTTACAGGCAAACCAATTACAAAGTCACACATTCTACATTATAAGCCCACGCATTTTAACGAAAAAACTAAACTAAATCGCAAACACTTACCGGTACGTTACTAGTTGCTGAGTATTTAACAGTGGTGCTTTTGACTCTACAGACCCACTAGGCAACACTGAAACCTGACACCTCGTCACCTGCTCCACCTGTCTTACTGGCTAACAATAATGTTGTCATTGATGAACATGGGAATTTCCCGCGCACATTTTGTCACAGAATTTAATTTTAATACTATTAAGTATTTACTTATATAACCTACTAATAAGTATTTACTAAGCACATCAACTTTACTTACTTTACACTTTAAATGCACATAAAATTATGTTGTTCTTGTCTTCTTCTTCTTCTTCTTCTTCTTCTTCTTCTTCTTCTTCTTCTTCTTATTATTCATTATTATTATTATTATTATTATTATTATTATTATTATTATTATTATTATTATTATTATTATTAGATTTCTCGCCGCTTTAAACACTGTCATAAGCTAAAATAAACTTTACTAACAAAGCCTTTGCACTTTACTTTTCGATCAGTACCCTTTACTTTCCGGAAATGACGCAGGACGCTGTTGAAAAAATAAAAGAGCGATAATTGTTATTGTTAGCTTGTTAGCTAGCAGACGAACCCGTGAATGGAGATATGACAGAGTAATAACGTCTTATTACATGTGCACGATTAAGTTATTACTAACGTAAAGTGGTATGTACCAATTTCTGCACAATATATTGGTAGCATGGAAATTCTAGTATGTCTGAATGACGGGAATAAACACTGAAGTGTACAGAAATGATGGAATTGTAAGTTTATATTCGTAGCTAAATTCTTGCTAACGTTGTGCAAGGCTAACGTAGTCCGGAGCTAATGTTAACTCTCTTCCACATTGTGAACACATTACCTGGCCGCTACAAAGATGTATTTGAGTAATACATTTAGTTTTTCTGTTTCGGTTTATACGTGCATGACCATAAAGGTATACAATTTAAATAGCCTTGGGTTACTGGCTGTCTGAGCTTGCATAAAACACGAAACTGAACTGTACCATCCGTAAATACATGTGATTATAAGCAATATATTTATATTACGATGCCATGTGTGCAGTGAAATGCCCCAGACAATTATTCTGCATAGGCTATCAACATTTCCTTAATACTTTAAACTAATCAAATATCCTCCACTTTTTCTGGTGTTTGAGATGGAAGACGGAAACAGGACTGATGCTGCTTCCACATCCAAGAGCCACGCAGGCTCACTCCACCTGCAGAGTAAGGGTTTAAAAGCAGCAATTAAATAACATTTTTCTGCCTTCTTGCCTTTAGGTCTGGCATTCTAATTAATCCTGTGCGTATTTTCTTCTGCTCAGCTCCAAAAAATGAGGACACTTATGAAATTGCCATCCCCTACGAAGAGAACAACTTTGAGCAGCAAGGGTTTTTCAACCAGAGTGATCAAAATTTTGATGGTCAGAATCAATGCTATAAAATTCACTGTTATCTTTACATCATGATGTATAAAATACATTACAATATTATGATTTCCCAAACTATCCTGTCTGTCCTCCTCAGAGTCACCTCCATCCACTGGCCCCTCTCCAGTCAACAACTCATACATGGTGATCACCAACCTGCGGACCCAGCTGCAGATCTCTCTGGAGAAAAATTCCTGGCTGCAGAAAAGAATTGAGGACTTGGAAGAGGAGAGGGACTTTCTTCGTTGCCAGCTGGACCGCTTCATCTTTTCCACAAAGAGCCAGGGACAGGAGCAGAGTCAGAGCCAGTACAGTAACGGTGAGGACAAAGGAGAGGTGTGAGATGATAACCAACAAGAATCTGATTAGAATCCGAGCTTTTATAATGCTGGAAAATTAATTATTAAATCTTGGTATTTGTTTCTCTGTAGGTTATGAATCTAGACGATTTAACTGGAGGGCAAGAAGAGAGGAAAATCGTCCGGCTGGTAAAAATAAAAATTTATGTACTTAAATGCTAAATTAAAAAGCAGTTATGGTTAAATATAGTTGTGCATAAGTGTGGCATGTTCATGCTTATTATCTTCATAGTGTATTATATATATCTAATTAATCTTAAACTGCAGATTCTCAATTATTATGGCTGTCTTCTCTTCATAGAGCAACAGAAGACGGACTCACAGCATTTCACCTCACGTCCGTTTATCCAACGAAGGCCTGGTCCTCCAACCATGGTGCCTTCCAAAAACCATGTCTCCAGTCCACTAACCAATCAACTTGCCTCTATTAATGCTTTGTTCAACTCTACACAGTCCCAGGCCCTCTTGCAAGGCCATAGCCACAGTACTCCCAGTACCACAGCCAGTGGCAGCAGCTGCAACAGCAGCAGTGTTACAAGGTCATCCATAAATGACATGAGTGGACATAGCAACGTAGGTCAAGGTAATACAAGTGGCACAAAGCTTTCCATCACCTTAACTGAGCTAGTATTTTGGAGGGAAAACACATTTTTTTAAAAGTTGTTTGTGACTTTTATCTGGTAGCTTTTGTTGAGGATGTTTTTTATGTTCTCATCAGATTCGCTTTCACTCTTGGGAGAATCTGATGAGTACTTGGAGCAGGACGGCTACCTGGACGAGGAGGAGATGATATCAGGGGAAGATGTTATGTCAGATACCATTAACGGCAACAGACACCAATTAAAGAGAAGGCGGGTCTTCCGCCCTCCTAGAGAGCGACAGAGAGGTAAGGAAAGCAGAAAGATCTTGCAATGCTCAAATATTCAGTGTTATCACTTACCTATAGATTGTCACATGACTGTTGTAGTTAACTCCTGTACATTCTTTTTATTCAGTGAAAGATGCTGCTGGAGTGCTGTTTCGCTACAAGAAGATCCTACTTACATACCAGCGTCTGAAAAATATGTCCAAGGCCTTCCAGATCCATGGTGTGGACCGCAACACGGTGGCTTCCACCACACCCATTGCTGAGCTGCTACTAGTGGCCCCAGAGAAGGTGGCAGAGGTGGGCGAGTTTGACCCATCCAAGGAGAAGCTGCTGGACTATGCCCGGCGCTGCTACACTGCCCTGGATGAGGAGACACTTAGCAGGGTGCAGGCTTTGAAGAAGAATAACTTGCTCCTGCCCATCTCCTACAGGTTCAGACACTGAGGGGCAAAAGACAGAGAAAATGGGAAGTGTCTCTGGAATCAGTGGTTAAGTGAGGACAGCAGAGGCAATTGGGTTCTGCTGCAGCAGGCCAGCTCACCCCTGAGGCTCAGAGATGTCCAGAAGCATTAGGAATTATTTTGCTATCTCAGAATCCTGGGTATGGCCCTGTGAACTGCAGCTGACATCCTTTGCTTTTCAAACAAATGAACTTTCTATATCTCACTTTTATTATCAATATGATTGTACAGGAATGTCCGTATCTGCGTCAAAAATCCTCACTATCGTTCCTGTAACACTGAGTATGTGGGAGTGCCTGCTGCAGCTGGACGGAGGGGGGGCAGGTTCTTTGTGCTGAAAGAGCAAAATGGCATGTCTGTGTGATTCAGAATTTGTGAACGAGAATGTGTCTTTACTGTTATAGAGGGTATTACTTTTCTTTAGTACTTAAATGAGTGTTAAGAAACTTAGCTCATTCATGATTCAGACCTGAGATTTGGAGAAACACACAGCCCTTTTGTTTCTTGAACATCTGGATCAGTTCAAGGCCAGTAGTTTATTAATTGATTGTCTAGATCATTTCTGTTCCTGACAGTCTAAATGATTTCTGAACTAGAGATCAAAGGCAGAGACTTTTTTCATGCAATTTTGACACAATCATAAAAGTATAGTAGTTTTCAATCATAATGTCTCTGTATGTTAAAATTATGATGCACCACATAGATTTTGTAGAAGTATGCTATAATTTTATGAAATAATCATTTCCTTTTGTTTATATTGTTCTGTGTGTCTTTGTTTTATATTGTTTGATACTGTCATTATATCCTCAACCAATTTTACTTGCCTTAATACAATTTTTGTGATTTCCTCACATGCAATAGTTTTACGTCAATCACTCCCTGGACACCCACTGAATTAGAAACTTGGGAGTTGGTTTGCGTTCTCTTCTCTTTTCCAATTTATCTGGTTTAAAGGAGGGAAGGAAACGGAGGTGATCATGAACTGACTATAGTCCAACATAATGTGATGCAAATTCAGTTTCAACAGTAACTTCTGGCAACAAGAGCCACTTGTTTTTACTTAAAAATCATATACACAAATACGTTGGTAATATTGTATGTGTTTGACTCATAATAATAACACATGTTGGTCCTGGGCCCAGTTTTAACAACAGTACTATTTTATTTTGCATTAATTTGTTGTACCCACAAAGGTTTTACAGTAAATGTCACTACTTGTGCTTCTGGTATTGAGGCTCTTGTAATGGTTTGGTGACAACAATACCTTTTGTAAAATACGGTACAAAGCATTTACTATACTAGCTATTTGTAACATTGTGTAACATTTGGTTCTGTGTGAAAAATTGTGGACATTAATCACTAACAGTTCTACAGTGTAAGTTACAGCATCAGCAAAAGCAGCTAGTTTGTACACACAGATCTCAACACTCCACTATAAATGCATGTGAAAATTGATGGTCTGTAATTTATAGAGATCTTGTCAAAATGTGTAATTTTCAAAGAAGCAGCCATGTTGACTATATTGTATGAAAATGTGTGATGTTTATACCGGTACAGTGACATGATAAGATCTCTTAAAATTAAACAGATTAGGTTACAGTGAAATACAGCGACTCTTGGCTTAAATTGTCATATCTCAATAACCCCTTTCCTAAAACAAAACAGAGATAGGTACTTAAATCAATGGAAGTTATGCCTTTTTCACTGTCTGATTGTTTGTATGGATATAAAGTAAGCAGTGTAAGGCGCAGTGCAAACTTGCAACATCATACCAGGGTGCATATAATACAATAATCTCTTCTTATTTTTGTCTCACATTTATGTGTACTGAGTGAAACGTATCTCACTGAAACAAAGCCTATAAATCACCAAATGTATAGTAAGACTCAAATGTCTTTAAGGCATTTGATTTCTCACAAAATGGAGATTTATTAATCTGTAAAGTCCAACATTAAAGAAATGCTTATCGTTGGGGACTTCAAGTAAAGTGTTAACTGATTTAAATTGTGCAAGTGGATTTACTTTGATTACCTTATACTTGCCACTTACTCCTGATAAAACAATATAGTCAGAACGCTATACTTGGAGGAAAGTGTATTAGAGGAAAACACTAAATATGATCTAAAGAGTTTGTGAATATTTAATAAACCCAGGATTTTTAGATTGAAATAAATCTGACAAATAGTGATGAAAAAAACTTGCAAGTCATGACTTCTTAAGACTTAAAACTGGCTACCTGAAAAATAAAAAGTTAATCCCACTTTAGACAACATACCTTTGGCAGTAGGAGTGCAACTAACGATTATTTGGTTGATTAATCTGCTGATTATCTTCTTGATTAATCGATTAGTTGTTTTGTCAATAAAATGTCAAAAAAAAGGTGGAAGAAATTGCAAAAATTGATCAGTATTTCCCAATGCCAAAGATGACATCCTCTCTGACGTCTTGTTTTGTCCAGAACCCAAACATGGACATGGACGAGCAAAGAAACAGAAAACAGAAAAAACTCAACATTTAAGAAGCTGAAATCAGAGAATTTTTTAAAAAGTACTTAAACAATGAGTTAATTATCAAAATAGTTGCCAATTAATTTAATTGAATTAACCGATTAATCTGCTTAATTTCATTTCATTTAATAGTTGACAACAAATCGATTCTCGCATCTCTATTTAGCAGAGAAGACTTAACGTTCTTCCGAAAAGAATAAGGAAGGGGCAAGCATGGAAACCTGACTTTTCTTCAGTGTGACTTTGAGTAGTGTGGCGTTCAAGCGTCTTTTCGACTCACCGGAAATTTGTCATTCATCAACTTCCGGTGTCACGGGGTGCCTGGGAGACGGAGCAAAAAAGCGGGCATACCGAAATCTTTCTTATTTTCACTTGGCTTAAAACATTTGAAAGCGTGTATATTTGACCTATAAAGTCAAATAACTGCGCCTCATGGGCCAGTGACCCAGTGGGATTTGCATCTAACTTTGAATACAGCCTCATTCATTCGGCTTTCGTTGTAGCTAGTTCGCTAACTAGCGTCCACACCAGCGTCTGGAGCAGCAGGCCCATTCTTCTGGACTTTGCTACAAGCTAGTTAGCTAACATTAGCAGGCTAACCCATGCGAACACGTTTTCTTTCTCAATGATTTTGTCTGTTACGTTGTAAATATATACCACACCGCTAATGTGTGTGCTGGTTAACAATTTTTGGTAGTAATTTTGTTAACTAGGGTGCTAGTTGAAGCAAACCTAATTGAGCTAACATCAACGAGACGCTTGTTTTTTTTTAGTGTTGTTCACTTTGTTGCTAGCTTAAGCTAGCCACCACCAACTCAACAACGCAGTCGCTGAACGCGTAGTAGCCTTCAACTCACAGAGATGTCGGACTTCGACGAATTCGAAAGACAGCTCTCTGAAAACAAACAAGGTAAATTAACCGGTTGCACATTAGCAATTGAAAACGTTATTGGTATTGTGCTTTTGATTGGAATTGCCGCCATCATTTTAGCCAACCACGGATGTGTCTATTTACTGGAACATTGTAAGCTAAATTGTTAGCTCACAGTCCTGCACCGCTTAAAATAAGACGTAGTTGTAGGTTACCGGTGCTCGTTAGACAATTCTGTTGACCCGATTATGGCTAGTGTCAGGTCATAAGTTTCTGTAGTAACCGTATGTCGGTAGCAGGCTCAACTGTATACGGCTAACTAGCATTGTTTCTGCAAGGCAGGGCCAGTCTATATCATGGTAGTCCTACTGCCTGTACCAGCTGCTTCATTCTTTGCAGTTGTTGCGTACAACGAACATTTCCAGTGCGGTTTAACTGTTACTGCCTTCAGCGTTGTGATACCAAACTGATAACACCTTTATCCTACATTAAGCTCCATTTAACCCAGATTTACATTTACACTCAGTACGCTGAACCTAGGTAGTACACCGCGTTAGTGTGAGCTGACTAAATTAACATTAACGTTACACATTGTACCACGTTGAAAAAAACTTCACAACAAACTACAAAACTACACACACTCTTTTCGTTTTGTATTTTATATGGATACTTTTCCTTGGTTGGTTACTATTCAACATACCACGTTCATAAAAGCTGTTTAAAAAATTTATACCAGCTTTAGTGTTACCAGGTGTGTTGGACAGATTCATACTCAGTGGTGTTGCTTATTGCTTGTCTAATTTCCATCTAAGGTCAGTTATTTTACCAGAGTCTTTCAGATGTAAGCTGTGAGTATTTTTCACTTGACAATTATCAGTATCTTTGAATTGCCATGTTTTTATTGTTCCACTGACTAGCTGTGTATTAGATTTATACGCCGTTCTGTAAGTTAATGCACACACTATTCCTGCAGCTGAGAGGGACAAAGAGAACCGCCACCACCGCCGGTCCTCCTCCCGCAGCCGTAGCAGAGAGAGGAAAAGGAGGAGCAGAGACAGGGATAGACGCAGCAGGGACCGTCGTGGGGACAGTAAGGAGCGCAGACACAGACGCAGGTGAGTACTTTTTTATACAACTACTGCTGAACCAACAACCTGTGAAAATGAATGTCACATCATATAAACCCCTCTACTGGCCCTGCATTTAATGTAATTATCACTGGGTAAAAATTCAGTGTTCTATCAAGCCTATGCCACCTCTTATAATGGTTTTGACCATTATACTTATATAACAGGAGCAATTTTCTGTTTCCAAAGCTCTTTCACAGAACAAATGGGTCTCTCTTATATGTAAATGGGAATGCACACACTTTGATTTCAGAGTCATGGGTGAAATGTGCACACATAGATGCATTTTTCCCACATTGGCATGATGTGTTTACACAATCGACTTGGTCTTGGCTTTAAAATTCCAAATTTGACTTTAAAAAACTCCCTACAAAATATTTAGCCATATCATCCCTCCATTTCAAATTTCAGGTGTTGACCTTGTCTCGGTATCACTGGTAAATGCCATTCTGGGCAGCGGTACCAATTCAAAGCTTGACAGATGTCTAGGAAGTTGTGACTGTAAAGTGTAGCCACAGTGATTTATTTGCAATGTCTTACAATGAAGTAGTTGGGCTCCCTGAATTAAGCCAATATAAAATGAGTACACTTTAGCTCAAATATTCTTCTGCTAACAAATTGACTTTCATATAGACTATTTTGGATGATGTTATTTTTTTCTCTCTGTACCTGAAGCCCTCTTTCATAGGTGCCATTGACATTGCAGTAATTTTGCCTCAGGTGCATGGGAAATAGTTTTGTATACAAAAAGCATCAGCTCCTGCAACAACCTCTTTCATATTCTTTATCATTTAACATTGAATATCATTTAAGTTATAAATGGTTTGATAAAGAATTTCAGGTCCATCATAGAATTTAAAAAATCCCAGACTGGTATTAATAGAACTCCTGTGAGAATAATTCCTTTATTATTTTAGATTCACTCTGGTGTCTCATAACATCAGATGTCTTTGATCCATGCAGTATTCGGCGATTGTCTCATAATGAGCCTAAGCAGAGCTGTTTGATAGTCTGATCAGGCCTGTGGCTGTGAGAAATTTAGATATCCACCTAAAAGGTGACCTGTCTGTTGTTAGGGAAACATGCTCGATTTAGGACCTATCACACCTCTCTTTTTCAATATGACTTAAAAGTGTGAAGATGTTGTCGTTAGAAAAATATGCTTTTCAGTAAATCTGGTATTGATAGTAAAATCTATGGATTACTTTAGTATGGTGCTGATTTTTAACAGTCTAAACTAGGGCTGTACAATTAATTGAAAAGTAATCAAACCGAAACTCAGAACCTCTAACTGACGTAATTTGTCTGTTATTTCGGTTATTTATTCCTGGTAATATTGTGTGTGTGTGTGTGTGTGTGTGTGTGTGTTCGTGTACTTTCCCTTTGAAACACCATATGTGTAGTCACGTGACTCTGTCCCATCCAACCTGAAGCACAGGAAGATGTTAGTTTACGCTAATTGCCTTCACTTTCTAGCAGTTGTGGAAACAACAGACACACTTTTGATAATGGACATACTGTAAACTACACTGTACATTTACTGCTAGACTGATACTTGCCCACTTTCAGAGTCACTTTCTGATGCCTGCTGTCTCTTATTCCTTCGTCCACTCACTTGCATTGCACATACATTGCAATGCAGTTGAAAGACCTAAATCTGCTGCTTTTTTAATAGCACCTGGCGCGTAAATGTCCTTTGATGAATGAGGAGAGGAAGCTAGCAAAACGTGTTTAACTGTGCTCACAGTGTGTGGGTGAAAATAATTTGTTCCGCATTGATATTAAATTTAAAGTTTAAGAAGAAGTTTTATTTATATAGCGCTTTTCCAGAGCTCAAAGTCACTTTACATGGTACATTTACAGTACATTTCCACACTAACACACAAACTTACAATCACATAGGATACATACAGTCACATTTAGACGAAATACATGTTAAATAGATATGTTTTAACTGTGTCTGTGTCGTGAATTCCATAATTTTGGAGCATTAACAGTTTAGTATCAGCGGCAATGCGCCAAATATATGGGAAATATGTCTGTAATGTGCACTTCAACAGTAACTTATTAATTTACGTTAAGATAATGGATTTGTGAAATCTGAATAAATAAACCCAGCTTATAGTTGGGTATAATAGTTGAGCATATTTCCAGTACAAACCTTGTCAGTGAACTATGAGGGCAAAAACCCCAACAAAAGACAACATTCAAAAGCAAAATAATTTTTCAATAATCGTAATTGAGGTGAAATGTTTGATCGTGATGTTGATTCTAGGTTTAGTCTGAACCCACACATCTCCTCAGCGACTGCTTAAATGCATCATTTTTAACATAGATTTTGTGAAGCTTGTCAACTCTCTACTACGTGTTGGCTGTGAATGTGACCTCTGGCCTGACTGTTGCTCCATGTCTCTCAGTGCTAATTTAGAACAAGTTACCGGTGGTCTCTCAAGTGTGAGTGCCTTTTGCAGCTGCTGTGTGTTTTCGAGGATATCTTTTCTGCTTTCATTGCATCATTAGTTGTTCACAATGGTATTGCATGTCAGCTGTGTGGATCACAGAATGCTGATTTGTCTTGTGAACTTGAAAGGATTTTGAGCTTTTAGAAATACACTGATTGCCATGGCTCCCAATAGCTTTCTGTATTTGGTGAAGTCGAAATGTTGGTGAATGTCATGGTTGATTTGAGAGAAATGTGAAACCCTTCCAATGTCATTTCAGCTCACCAACCAGCTTCCCCCAGGACAATGCTGGAAGGTAATACAGCAAACTAACACAAAGCCGGTTTCTGCATTATTGCAACAACTGCAATTTAATGACCTGCCTCTGATTCTGTGTACTTCTGCCTCATTGTGTAAATGTATGCCTGGATGGAGTTTTCTGTCCCTTCTATTCCCTTTACCATCATGTGTAGAAGTTTATAAATTAGATTTTGTAGTATATTTTTGAAGACATGACCCTTCATCGGATTTAGTAATTTACTTCTGAGTTAATGAGAGATATTTGTGACACATTCATTTTTATTTTAACTGTCTTCTGTTCCTACCAACAGCCGTTCTCCACACCGTGAGAAGAAGAAGAAGGTGAAGAAGTACTGGGATGTCCCTCCACCTGGTTTTGAACACATCACCCCCATGCAGTACAAAGCCATGCAGGGTAACCATCTTTCTTGTCTTATTTGTTATCTACATTAGGAGTGGGCAACATTACCAAAATCTTCTCACAGAGTATATGTTATTTTGCCGAATATGATATGTTGGAAAGTCTAAAATTTCAGTCTTCCATGTTTTCTTGACACTCTTGCTACGGCGGTTGGCAAACCAGCTTAGAGGTGCATTACTGAGGTGCATTACTGAGGTGCATTACTGAGGTGCATTACTGAGGTGCATTACTGAGGTGCATTACTGAGGTGCATTACTGTGGCGCTCATGAGACCGACAATCCAGCCCTGGTTTTCTAAAATTCCTGCCCTGAATATGTATCTGAGACCTTCCTCCGTGGAAACGGTCTTTTCAAATCTCTACTGGTCGACACATTTCTCCCATCACATGTGTATACACCACCATATCGCCCAACCCTAGCTACACTATGTTGTACTACAGGAGTTGGTGCAAACGTGCCTTACTGCAGCACATCAGTAATACGTCAAGCTACAGTATCATTAGGGGGAAATATATATACATTTAGATTGTTGAATATTTCCTGTATTTGGTTTTGCTCTCCAGCTGCAGGCCAGATCCCAGCCACAGCCCTCCTGCCCACCATGACTCCAGATGGCCTGGCTGTTACTCCCACCCCTGTACCTGTAGTGGGAAGCCAGATGACCAGGCAGGCCCGCCGGCTCTATGTGGGCAACATCCCCTTTGGTATCACAGAGGTGAGGAACAGGACAGGCAGTCGGCTTTTGGGTCCAGTGTTATAATCCTTTTAGATTACCGAATGTGACAATTTCATCCTTGTCCACCCTCTTCTGTGTAGGAGTCAATGATGGACTTCTTTAATGCCCAAATGCGTTTGGGTGGTCTCACTCAGGCCCCTGGAAACCCTGTCCTTGCAGTACAGATCAACCAGGATAAGAATTTTGCCTTCCTTGAGGTAAGATAATACTCTCATAAACATGCCATGTGTTCTCCCTGGCTGAATGTAGTCAGCCATGTTTGAAGAGCAGTTTTGAATTTGATTCATGTGTAATTTTGTTTGTGTAGTTTCGTTCAGTGGATGAAACGACACAGGCCATGGCCTTTGATGGCATCATCTTTCAAGGCCAAAGTCTCAAGATTCGGCGTCCCCACGATTACCAGCCACTGCCTGGCATGAGCGAGAACCCCAGTGTCTATGTGCCTGGTACACAGACAATTAATGGTTTTTAACTCTAAGTACTTGTGGCATAATTCATAAGTCATCATTAATTTATCCACAGGAGCTTGCTCCCTGTGCTTTTCTCGTTTATGTTCGTTACTGGTTTCTTTGTGTCTCTTTATAGGTGTGGTGTCCACTGTGGTGCCTGACTCTGCTCACAAGCTTTTCATTGGCGGCTTGCCCAACTACCTGAATGATGACCAGGTCAGTATTTTTGCATGAAACGGCTTTGCCTTCAAACTGGGCTACAGTTAATGTACCGCACTTGTGCTACGCTATACCTATGCTGTTTAATAAAATTATGGACAGATATTTCTAAGACAGTTTAGACATTGAAGGATAAATGTTTGGAATTCAATGAAGGTTTTGTGAATCTTGTCTTATGTGTCTCAGGTGAAGGAGTTGTTGACATCATTTGGCCCCCTGAAAGCTTTCAACCTGGTGAAGGACAGTGCTACAGGCTTATCTAAAGGATATGCCTTTTGTGAATATGTTGATGTCAACCTTAATGACCAGGTAATCAATACAACAGAAAAAAGATGCTTATTGGACATTTATTGTTCCCTTGTGTGATGACCAGACATACAGTATGTCACAAAAGTGAGTACAACCCTCATATTTTTGTAAATATTTGATTATATCTTGTGACAACACTGAAGAAAAGAAACTTTGATACAATGTAAAGTAGTGAGTGGACAGCTTGTATAACAGTGTAAATTTGCTGTCCCCTCAATATAACACATCACGCCATTAATGTCTAAACTGCTGCCACAAAAGTGAGTACATCCCTAAGTGAAAATGTCCAAACTGGGCCCAATTAGCCATTTCCCCTCCCTGTTGTCATGTGACAAAGTGTTAAGTCTCAGGTGTGAACGGGGAGCAGGTGTGTTAAATTTGGTGCTATCTCTCTCACACTCCCTCATACAGAAGTACACAGAATCAGATGCACAAGAAAGCCTGCAAACAATTTGCTGAACAAGTAGATGAAGGACATGGATTACTGTAACCATGTCCTGTGGTCTGATAAGACCAAAATAAACTTAATTGCTTCAGATGGTGGCAAGCGTGTGTTGCGGCAACCAGGTGAGGAGTACAAAGACAAGTGTGTCTTGCCTACAGTCAAGCATGATGGTGGCAGTATCATGGTCTGGGGCTGCATGAGTGCTGCCGCACTGGGGAGCTACAGTTCAATGAGGGAACCATGAATGCCAACATGTACTGTGACATACTGAAGCAGAACATGATCCCCTCCATTCAGAGATTGGGCCGCAGGGCAGTGTTCCAACATGATAACGACCCCAAACACACCTCCAAGACGACCACTGACTTGCTAAAGAAGCTGAGGTTAAAGGTGATGGACTGGCCAAGCATGTCTCCAGACCTAAACCCTATTGAGAAACTTCGGGACAACCTCAAACGGAAGGTGGAGGAGCGCAAGGTCTCTAACATCCACCAATTCCGTGATATTGTCCCATGACCTAGAGGGTTAAGGAAGTGCTGGAAAATAATGGTGGCCACACAAAATATTGACACTTTGGGCCCAATTTGGACATTTTCACTTAGGGGTGTTCTCACTTTTGTTGCCTCCGGTTTAGACCTGATTGGCTGTGGGATGTGTTATTTTGAGGGGACAGCAAATTTACACTGTTATACAAGCTGTACACTCACTACTTTACATTGTAGTAAAGAGTCATTTCTTCAGTGTTGTCACATGAAAAGATATAATCAAATATTTACAAAAATGTGAGGGTTTTACTCACTTCTGATATAGACACTATCCAAATACTATATTTTTGTATATGTCCACCATAGCACATGTTCTTGAAAGTATAATTTAAAACCTTAATGTCATTACAGGCTATTGCTGGGCTGAATGGCATGCAGCTGGGAGACAAGAAACTCCTGGTGCAGAGAGCCAGCGTGGGATCCAAGAACGCCACTCTGGTGAGTGTCCAAAGGCTGGACAGATGACAGCAGGGTGGTGGGAGCTGGGTGCTCTTTTAGATTTGCAAAAACGGATAAAGAAACACTGGGGCAATTTCACTGTTATTTGTTGTGTTCTCTGTCTTCGATATAAGTGCCTAAAGCAGCATAAAGCTGGCCACCAAATAAGTATTTATTAAACAGTGCCCGTGTTGTCTAGTGTTGCCCACTGACTTATTAAAACTTGTTTTGAAAAATTAGTTTAAAGTGGCTGTTTAAATTAAATTACAAAAAACATTTTTCTTTCTGGAGGTAAATGAGGAAATGTCATTTAAGACTTTAAGGCGTTGCTATAGGGAAGGTCCTGTCTACTTCATTATATGAAAACAATCTTCTTCACCGCTGTTTTGGCCAATAAGGTCTACACTGAATGACATTGTCATTGTCTTGCAGTTAGTCATTATACTTGGAGCCTTATAAAATATGCCATTAACCCTGATCTAACCTTTTTGTATGTCCTTCCAGACTAGTATAAACCAGACCCCAGTGACGCTGCAAGTTCCAGGTCTGAACAGCTCAGTGACTCAGATGGGTGGCCTGCCCACTGAGGTGCTGTGTCTGATGAATATGGTGGCCCCGGAGGAGCTGCTGGATGATGACGAATATGAGGAGATTGTGGAGGACGTGAGGGATGAGTGCAGCAAGTACGGCCAAGTAAAGAGCATTGAGATTCCTCGACCTGTGGACGGCCTGGAGGTACCCGGGACTGGCAAGGTAGGGCCTCTTATATCTGATTCAATCATCCAAAATTTGATTTTTCTTGAGTTAGATGTCATGAAAAGTGTTCTCCGTCATCATTGTAATGGTTATTTTCATTATCTCTCCTGCAGATCTTTGTGGAGTTCATGTCAGTTTTTGACTCCCAGAAGGCCATGCAGGGGCTGACAGGAAGGAAGTTTGCCAACAGGGTGGTGGTTACCAAATACTGCGATCCAGATGCTTATCACCGTCGGGACTTCTGGTAGAGGAGGCATGAAGAGAAGAGGGGGTCGGGGAGGGGAGGGGGGTGGGGAACGTGTACTGTCCATTTCCAAATCAGCCCCCTGATTGATTTGGTAGAACAACATTTCAGGTAGATCTGAGAGTATTAATCGTTTGACAAATGCTTTGGTGATATCCTGTATACCACTTTGAGATCTAAGTGAAATGTCCCGCAGTCAAAACAGATATTTTGAATTGCAAAAGGAGAAAAAAGCTGGAGGGTTTATATTCAGTCCGTAATAGAGGGAGCTAGGTTTGGGTGGCAAGGGTGTTGCTGGGCGGGTAGGGGGGTCAAAAGATTTTTGAGAAATGTGTGTAATAATAGGTCCAGGGTGGGGTCAACAATTTTTTTTATACTTTGTGAGACATGGATGTCATTTTGGGTGGGAGGGGGGTACCACTCTCTAAGGTTTGTATTTAAATGGAGGTCGCCTGTTTTAAGTACATAAGGAGTTGCAGTAGGGAACTAACTGGACTATTGTGATTGAGAAGAATGATGGAGAAAACAGGAGTGTTTATTTGTGAAAGGGAGATGTGGGGGAGATGGAGAGGAAGATGAGGGCATTTTGTTTGACCATCTAATATAGATATACAGTATCTGTAACATCCCCTTCAGTTTTGCCACCACCATTAGAAAGGCGAGAGGAGAGTCCTCATTTTTGATTTGATTTTCCCCGTTTGGACTCATTCCTTCATGTTCCTTCATTTTCATGTGACTACTGCCCCCCTCAGGACGATTGTTAGAGAATCTGTTGTCTAATTGGACTCTATCTGAATGTTAACTGTAATTGTTCCAATACTGTGTGTAGCTTCACTGATTTGAGCTGTAATATCACCTTGTATTCAGGCCGCAGAATAACATGAACAGCAGAAAAGAACGTTTTCAATTATGCTAGTTTGATATTCTTAATTTTTCTTCTCTATTTTCTGTAACTTTTTTTCACGTCCATCTTTTGTGCACAGCTTTTAACAGGTGAGATTGTTTTGTGTAAGCAGTTCAGTCCTGATTTAATTCAAGAGGGAAATAAAATAAAGGAAGATGGCGGAGCAAACAGATTGGCATTTAATAGGGGATTTATCTCTTCCTTACCAAAACGCCTTAATGTTGTTACATGTCAATTTGCTAGAAAAAGAAATTCGGCTTACCACTCTATCATTGATGTCTGTATGTTCATAGATGTCACTATCTTGTACTTTACCTTTCATTACCAGTTTTCAGTTTTTCCTTTCCCAGCAGATTTGGGATGTAAGGTGTGTTGGGCCCGGTTGTTTCTTTGTGCAACTTCTCACCTCTTTGACAAGACCAAATAAACACGTGACTAATACCCCACGACTCGTGTTGTACTGCAGAGTGAAACCAAAACCACACAACTTCTCTGTTCGGTCAACTGCCATCATTATTTAGGCTATTTATTAAGAAAATAGATGAATTAATCGTGATATCTCGTCTACACTAAAGAAATCAGTCTAAACTAATACCGCAATGGCTTGTTTCAGAGGTTTCGGCCCTCCATATATTCATTAAAGCCTGCAAATGGATTGCTACCATAGACAAACTAAATTTCAACACAATTATTTCTCATTTTAGTGTTCAGCTTCCATGATTTTATTATTTTAGTGTTGAGCTGTTGGGGGATTTTCACTAAAACCAAACTGTCCGTATGTAAAATCTGCTTTTCTCTCATCTCCCTCATCTTCTGCCCTTGATTCTCTGAGGACCACACGTTCACACTGTACGGGGCTTGAGACTGCTTTCATTTGGTACTTTGGGTTGCTTAAAACAGCACTGAACAGAAATTGATAACACTTATGAGATGTTACTCCTTACTTTCTGAAAACCTGCTTAGTGTCACTGTCATTTAATTTCTTTTTTTTTCTCTGGAAAAAATGTGATTTCTTAAATGATTTAAAACCTAAAAAAAACACATCTAGTTTATAAAAGCAAAACAGTGTTTTCATTTGTCCAGTTTGTTTTCAAATGTTGATTAAAAACTGAATTTACATGAAGTCTTAGTATTTTATGCTTCCTCTCTTATGTACACCCACGCTACTGCTGCATGGTTTTAGTCAACCAGCAAGCGATGACATTCACAGATAATTATGGAGATGTAGTGGACTGGGGCCATGTCCATTTAGTTGATGGCAGAATTTATCAAGCTCTGTAGTTAATGGTAATGTCTGAACCATGGAACTATTTCAATCACAAAATACTTTTTTAATGTAAACTGACATTACATATTCTTAAACTGCAACATAGCATGGGTTTAAGTACCTACAACTCCTCACCTGGTTTTCTTCAACAAAAATGCTTTTGCATTGCAACCTACTGGAATTTATGAAAATGTTTTTTCAAGTTCTCTATCTTTCAGATAATTTAAGGTTTCATTTCATTCACAGATTCACTTATAAATTTGACAGTCAGTTTATCACTGTCCCAAACATCTCACCAGCAAATGTCAGTTTATTGTCAGATACTACCTTCCTAATGTATATTTTCTCACTTTTGAAGAAAAAATATTTAAGGCATACATTAATATCTTAATTTCAGTTTGAGCTAATCAACAAGTTCAGTTGGGCTTTTCATTTTCTCAGCAAATTATTTTTAATGTCATTAGTTTCACTTCAACCTGTGCAAGTAAATTAATTTTATGCCCCCCGCTCTTCCACAAGTCCACAAGAGTCCACGGGCTTGGTCAGCAGCAATAAATACCTTAAACTGTGTCCACCTGGGACATATTGGACAGGGAGTTCCTGTAAAACAGTTACAAGAAAGCAACGAATCTCTGACATGAAATAATGACCTGTGTCAGCTCTATACTGCCCATCACCATCTGCATCGCTGCACCCCACTGCACAAAACCCAGCAGCAGGGCCACTGATGCAACACTCTACCCTGTTGTTCCCGGAGGGCAAAGATAAAACAGCAGCCCTCCCTCGGCCGCTCAAGCCCTCTCCACCAGAGGAAACATGTCAGGCTGACCCTGCCTCTCTTAAACATCAGGACATTCATGCTGCCTAATGTGGGGCCCATTAAATGTTATTTGCATTACCCTCCCCAGGCCGGATGCTGCAGTGAAGATTGTAAAAACATTATCTCCCTCTAGTGGTGAATGTAACACTCTGGTGATGGTCATTGTCATTCTGGGCAGTATCTCCGCATTGATCCTCATTCAGAAAGATAGAACACTGCAGCAGTGGAAGAGTGCAACACTGGAGCAGGATGGATGCAGTACTCTGTATATTTGTATTTGTCATATGGGAGATAAAAGAATGTAAACATCCCACAGAAAAGCACTTAACTCTGGTACAAATGTTAGGTTGAGTGTGAATGGGCCTTTTTCACAGAAGACATTTTTACATGTTACAGAAGGAGAAGCACTGGGGTGTATATTATGATAAATGAATGATGGCTGAATTCCATTTCCATTCCAGCTGCGCTCCTGCTTGTATTGTGAATGCTGGCTCACTGTCACACTTACTGGGAAAACTAAACTGAAGAACTGAACCATCGTTAGTGTTGTTGGTAATGCATGTGCTTTTCCTACTATGACAAGTCAAAATGCCGGCTGTGAGCAACACAAGACACCTAACAGAGCTCAAAAGAAATAGTTGGTGCAGAATTGTTATTTGATTTGACCTTGAAATGTATCAGTATCTTTACAGGGACACGTTCAAAGGCCATGAAATCTGTCAAGCACAGACAAACTACTTGCAAAGAAAAACAGAGGTCACATGCCTTTGTCTTATATATATATATATATATATATATATATATCAGCTGCAGATTTGGTGTGCTAGGTTGTATTTATGGCACATGGATGAGTTGTAAATAAACTACAGTGCCAGTGTTGTCTAGTGTTGCCCACTGATGTATTCTCGTATTATATTATGTAGTTTTTGGACAACATCAGAGAACTTGAACACAGAGAAGTAAGCTGAATCAGGATTTGGCTCCACAGGCGTCACTTGTTAGTCAGATCAATTTATTGTCGGGTTTGATCCTGTAAGGAGGGTTTGTTGACAATAAGAAAAAATGTAAGCAAACTCGTGTCTTAAGCTTTAATTAAGCAAATGCCCTCAGTGAACATTACTTTGCAACATTAAAGTAAGAAATGGATGCAGCTGTAATGTGTGGTCAGTGCGCGCATGGCTGCATACATGAGCTTACATGTGGGCACTCAGTGTGTTCAAGCATAAATTAGCACTGCTGACAGGGCCACTTGAGTGATGTGGAGACAAGATTATTCACATTAGCTTACTGTAGATTATTGATGGCCTCACACTGTCTGTGGACACTTTCTATCAATCTCATATGATGAAGTAGCAGAGATGGGCAGCATAATTAGAAGCAAAGTCATTGTAAAGAACAGACACACATATGTGCATTAACACACATAGCTGTGCCCTCCAGATGAATCAATTTATCACAGCTGTCACGTGCCTAACATCTTTCTTTCCATCTACAAGCTGTGCTGTGGCGTCACAATGATGTCTCCTAAAAAGGGAACAGGGCTCAACTGTTTTGGACATACTAGGTGTTTATTTTCCTGTCACAGCCTACAGCCTGTTTCGTCCCTTTTCTCCGATTCTGTTGTGTCTCTCTGTCCCCTACTCACTCTCAGTTTGCACCCCCTGCCGCTCCCTCCCCTCAGCCCCCAGCTCTCTCTCCCCTTCCCCCTCTACTTGCCCTCCCTAAGCATGACTAGCCGCTAGGGTTGGCCTCTCTCGCACTGTGCCACGTATGTAACCTAAACTGCAGAGGAGCCAAGCAGGGCTGGGCCACGAGAAAAGCTTTCCATAGGACCAGGCGTCTCTGAAATCTCTCAGTACCTTGTTCAGTGAGGAAAGAAACGGGGCCACAAACTCTCATTTTCTTCTCTAAACAACTTATTGTCAGTGTAGTCCGGCATCTACCCCAGACATTAGTGCTCATTAACCTTTTCATCCCTCTTTCATATCCTTTTCCCATCCCTCTCTCTGCTGCTCTCCTCGTCTCTCCGTTTCACTTTCACTCTGTTTCTGTGTCAGATTTTCACTTTTGTCATAGTATACTCTGTTGCCTCACCCTGGCCCCTCTCTTTACTTAATGTCATTAACAGGTGGCTGTCTAAAATAGACACACACACACACACACAGCAAGGCTCTCACAGACACAAACATGTTTTTAATCAGGGGTGTCATCGTGTGAGCAGACCACCCTGCAGCACCTTTGCTTATTGATTTAGGATATCAAACGTGTGGAGTAAAACAGGGTGCTGTTGAGATTGAGCACGAGTTACAGGTAAGGCATGGGGGCAAACGGCACTGCAAACACACACACATTTAATCATAAACAGTGTTAACCAACCAGACTACAGCCCCCTCCCTTGTTACACTCACTTTCCATAACCCTTATATACCTCCCTCCCACCCTTTTCCTCTCTCTCTCTCTCTCTCTCTTTCACTAAGTCTCCCATCACCACTCTCCCCCTCTATTAAGTTTCAAGCGTCTCTTACTCCTGAACTGAGCAACACGCACCAAACAGGTCAGACTTATTCTTCTTTTCACTCAAGTACATTAGTTAGTTGTTGCTTTCTTACCCCTGCGTGTCACACAGGTGGCCATGACTGTCTGTGGTGAAATGGTGAGGAGTTCCTCATTTTCACTACATAAAATGCACCGTGTGTTCAAACTTATGATCTGCTCAGCTGCTACAAAACTTATGTCAGTGCACCATAGTTTTTGTTGCATTATCAACCTCGGTAACCTACGTGCAAACTCTGCTTATGATAATCTTTTATTAGAAATTGAGCATTTGTCTATGTTATCCCTCCAGCAGAGTAGCCTGCCGTGCTCTGACCCCTCTGATCATCCTGTGGTTAATATGGATGTAATGTGATCAAGATTTGTAATTCTATAACTACTAACATGGCTGTCAGCAGCTGCAGTCTTGATATTCTGTATTGCAGTTAATGTTGGGGAAGTATTCTAATGCACGGGTGCTATTCCAAACCTTCAGTTCATTAGGGACACGCATGATTTGCTTCTTATTAGCTCTTAATTTTAGAAGATTATATCCCTTTACAGAGCTTGCTCTAAATTGGGATTAGGTGATACGTTGAAATGATCATTTATCGACTTTGGGCAGAATAATATCACAATGATATAATCTTATCACGTTATCATTCTACAAATTTTGTCCAAAGTTGTCCAAATGATTTTCTCCAAGCAGGTTGTAATTACACAATTAGATGTCAAAAATCTCAGCAGAAGGCCTGTTGTGTAGCTGTTCTAGACCTTTCAGATCAAATTTTCAAGGTCAACTGACATTAGTTATTGTTTTTGTTTCACCCAAAGTGTGGTGACGTAATTATATGTACAGTAAAACACAGCTCATTACTTTGAACATTAGTTAGATTATTTAATATGTGATTTTGCACACATTTGGTATATCGTAAAGTAAATTCTATACCAGAAATTATCCTTAAAATATCATAATGACTATTTCAATTGTCAATTAATCTGCAGATTATTTTCTAAATTAACAGTTTAGTTTTCTAAATGATCATTTGTTTAACTAATGGAAAATGGTGGTTGCAAGTTCCTAAAGCAAAAGGTGACGTCTTCAAATGTCCTCTTTTGTCAAACCAACAGTCAAATATCCAAAGATTTTCCATTTTTAATAAAGAAACAGAAAAGCAACAAACATCATCACCTTTGAAAAGCTGGAATCAGAGGATGGTGGGAGTTTTGATTGATAAGTTAACAAATTATCAATTATCAAAATAGTTGCAGATTCATTTTCTGCCAGAGTAACCAACTAATTGTTTCAGCTCTGAATGTTCAGTGTTCCCTTTCCCCTGCTGACAGTGACCATAGTTTTGTTCTGGTTGTTTATATGTAACTGTCTGAGCATTGGCCATTTTGATAGTATTGCTCACAATGTATATAGTACAAAATTTAAATGAACACACTGTATCCTACTATGTATATCTATATTCTGCAAAATACTGTTTACAAAGGACTTGTACTTAGTGAGTTCATGTGGTGCATTGCCTATATAAAACCTCTGATGCTGTCAGCGCAAAGCTCTGAATTAAGTGATCCACCAACTGCTGGTGCTGCCTTCTTAACTGGCCAGGCCTCTTGCCTCCACTATGTGACCTGTTGGACTGCACCACAGGGTTAATTACTGCGGTCTCCTCTCTGTCAGAGGGTTCAGGCATGAATTATCACCTCTCATGCACCCTGTGTAGAGCGGCGTCACCATTGTGCCCCGTCTCTCACATTGTTTAAACAGCTCCAAAGGCCCCTCACTCATAGTTTGGAATATCATAAACAACTCTACAAGTCTGAACTCACCTACAGTGCATATGCCACATACTCAATCATGTGCATGCTCAGAAAGATTGTCATGGTTGCAGATTCCAAGTGTTTGCTGGTACACGTAATGCAGGATAGGATAAGATAGGTATTTGTGGCAACCCATTATCCCCTCAGATCAAAAGGGGATCTGTGTCTAAACCAGAGAGAGTATACCTGCTCGGGAAAGAGCTGTTGTCAACTCCTCTGGGAAAACAGAAGATGGGCGGTCCTCTCTGGCGCTGTGGCGTTATTTCTCACCTTGACTGTGCACCTACCCACTCCACTAGCTCATCCAGCCAATTGTTTCTTCATCTGAAGCAAAATCAGCCTTTCAGGGAAACGCCACATGGCTTATCTATTGTTGGCTGAGAGGATGTCATATGGCTTTTAGGGAGGGATAACTGTAGATGCTGATAAAGCTGTTGGAAATCAAATAGTACGCCGGTGATGAAAGGATTTTGCTCTTGTGAAGCATCTGCTGGCTGCTCTTTCATCTTTCTGTTTCATCTCTCTATTTCACAGGACTGGACGGAATACAGACACTGGCTGTCCTGGTCCTTACCTCTGTCTCCTCCCATTTTATCATTTCCTTACTTCATCCGCCCCTATTTCATTATAGTTCTACCTCTTTCTGTCTAATTTCAGTGTTCAGTCCACTTATTTTTACTTGAGCCTTTGTTCACTCTGGCTGCTTTCGCTCAATGTACTCATCCATCACAGGATAGCTGGGTCTCCTTTTATAACATACTGCTTATAAAACTTCCAAACCTGCACCCTCTTCTCCCTTAACCTCTCATCACTTTCTTCTCACTAAAACTTCCTTTGATGTTTTATTCTATTATTTGCTCCACTCATATTTAACCTAAGTGCCCTGTTCTGTCCCCTGTTGTTCCTCAGGCCTGGCCAGTTTAGCTCAGTATGTGGTCCAACTATTTTGTACAGCAGGATGAGGAGGGTCGCATCGGGGTGGCAGGGGCGGGACAAGGTGGGGGTTTGGGTGGAATTAAAGGTGGAAGGGGACAGAGGAGGACCCACAAGATGAGTGACAGCCAGGAGGGGAAGATCAAGCTGGCATTCTTTGTGTCTATCATTGGCGTGACCCTGACAGTGTTGGGCATGGGGACAGAGTTTTGGGTGGAGCTGGCCCAACCAAAGAATTTCAGCGGCAATCAGACCTGCCAGATGGCCCACTATGGCCTGTGGAAGGGCTGCATCCGCACCCTATGGGTGGCTGACATAGACCCAGAGAGGACAAGCTGTGGCCCCGTCGAACTACCTGGAGGTGAGACCTCTGGCTGGCGTGTGTCTGTGAGAGTTTGTGTTCATCTGTCTGTGTGTATTCTATGCTGTCTAGGAGGTAAGCAGGTGAGGTTTCTGGAGGGCATGTGTCTGTTTTGTTTCTCTGACTGTCTGCTCGTGTCTGCTTCTCTGCAAACTGAATTGCCCGACCATGCAAGTCTACCTCGAGGCTGCTTTCAGTACAGCTACTGTATGTACCTCAGTATGAAGGTGAATTCATAGAGAAGGGTCAAAAGATGTTTCTGAGAGGATACAAGTTGTTTGACATTACCGAGGGAAAAAAGTGTTCACTTAATCGCCTCCATTTTTCTTTTTCCATCACCACTAAAAACAGAGGGAGTAGGCATATTAATATGATGTATGCCCTCTGAGAATATAACTACATCAGTAGGTCTTTTATCTGAACCCATAAGGGACTGAGGATCACTTCATTTTAATAAAAATAGTTTTCATCTTACTCACAGTCTTCAGATTTCCAAGGAACATATTTGTGAATTTTGAAATGCATTTAAAGTAATTTCCCCACGTGTATGTATATATGTGTATCCCCTGTAAACTTGCAAAGGGATGGCAAGAGGATAGTTGTGTATGCCTGCATACATATGTATCTAGGTCATCCTACAGATAATGTGCAAATGGAATCACTAAAGAAATGGTTGGAAACAGAGCATGAGCAGGACAGTAAAGCTGTTTTTTAAGAGTCCTAATGCTTATTATATTGTAACAAAACAGAATGCAGGTGCATGCAGTATTATAGAATATATTTGCGATTCACAACATTGTCAGTGTAATGAAGCATTCCTTTCAATATTTTCCCTTAACTGGATACCTAATCATCGTTGTATGCACAGTACAGACAAGTGACAAGGGGCAGAACACAGGTTTACTGTGTTGACGAACATCCATGATTCGAGTTGTGACAGCTCCTTTCTAAAAGCACTTTATTCAACTTGATCATGGTTAGGTTCTCCAGAGTGTGTAGATTATCTGCCCAATGACCTATTTCTGTCCTATGAAAAGCAAGTCAAGAGATGGAGGCAGGTATTGGATGAATTGAGCTAGAGATAGGCAAGGCAGGCTTTAGGAGGAGCTACTTCTGGAATAGCTGCCTGTTTCAGAGAATCCGCCGAGACACAGCGGAGCTCTGGATAAACTGTAAGATCACTTCTTCCAGCAGAGTATACAAATACAGTATCTCACAAAAGTGAGTCCACCCCTCACATTATTGTAAATATTTGATATTTGATATTTTGATTATATCTTTTCATGTTTCGTCTGTTGTAGTAAAGTTTAATTTCTTCAGTGTTGTCACATGAAAAGATAAAATCAAATATTTACAAAAATGTGAGGGGTGTACACACTTTTGAGAGATACTGTATATACATAAATACTTTTCAAATCACCTTGAATAATATATCATGATATTTTTTTTCTATCCAGTCATCACATAATAATGCATCGAACTTGTCGAAATGTCCTGCATGCCTGGCTGCCTCTGAGATGGCCTGTTGGTGTGTGAGAGCAGCCAGTATGCTTCTGAAAATCTTTCATACGTGCTAACACTGTTGGCCCACGCCGCCTGTTGCAGATGGCCGTGGGCTTGTCATGTTTGGAGGAAAAACAACTGTTTTTGCCATCTCTGAGTCTCTGTTTCACATCCCTGTTTACATGCCTCTGGCTACCGTCCGGAGCAAAGTGCGGCCTGCTGCCTGTCATCTCAAGACCAGCTATCCATCTTTGCTGCCTGCTGGAGAAGGGAACGTGACAACTCAATAATTATAGCCTCAGCAGGGGTAGCGAGAGCAAAAACCAGCTAACTGTGACAGCATAATGTGTTAAAAAAAATCAGTAGGCTGATAAATGGTATGTCTGCTTCAATAAAAAAATGTGCTCAAGCACAAACATATTTGTGTGAAAGAAATGTGCGATTGTGTGTGTGTATGTGCGCAAGCATGTGGTCATCTTGGACCAAATAATATTCAGTGGGTGAAAGTCATCACTATGCGCTTGTGAAGCCAAGTGGAATCTGACTACTTCACAGTTTCTGTCTAAATATAGAGAGGGGGAAACAAGGATGAGGGACAGACAGGGACTGAGGGAGAGTGTATGTCTAATGCAGTATTAACCAACCCCTCTGTGTTTCCTCCCCCTCTTGACATCTCCTGCTCCCCTCACCTCCTTCTCCATCTGTGGCTCCCCTCTCTCTTCCCCTTCACTCACCACCCCTCCATCTGCCCCCAACTCACTCCTCCTCCTCCCAGCCATCTCATCCTCTGAGCCTCTATCCATATTTCCTGTATCCCCCGTTCATCATTCAATCACCCCACATATCCTCTTCCGCTCATTCCTTCTTCATCTAATGCAGACACGCCTCTCCCTTTCTGTTCTCTGTCTACTCCCTCTTTCCATCTACCTCCCTTTCTCCCCTCTGCCATGCACCCTCAGTGTTTTGCTGTCTCTCACCCTCTATGGCAGCACCATATGTGTGGTGCTGGGCAGTGTGTGTGTGGAGTGGTGTGTTTCTCTGGGTATTCTAGCTAAGACTCAACACTTGGATATAAATAGGAATGATGCCTGGAAGGACAGTGTGCATGGATGCGTAGGGGGCACATAACAGTAGACCAGCAGCCATCCATAGGAGTGTGTGTGTGTGTGTGTGTGTGTGTGTGTGTGTGTGTGTGTGTACATGAGTCTGATCTGATCTTTTTCCTCTACCTGCAGAATCCAACTGCACCTACTTCAAATTCTTCACCTCTGGGGAGAATGCAGTCATTTTCAAGAAGACAACTAACAAGAGTGAGACATTAAACGCCCCCCCTGCAATTTCTGTTACACATACAGATACACACTAACAGTTACATTACAGCTACTATTAATAAAGATGTTCACTGGGGATGCTCAGAGGACCATGCTGGTGGTTTCTGCATGTTTCAGCCCATTAACTTCTGCTGCCACCCATTTTCCAAAGCAAATCATAAGCTATTAGACTGATTAATGGTATCACCTTACTGTCCAGGCAGCCGCTGGTTTCGGCGCAGCTGGCTTACACATGATAGTTAGTTACCTCACAGTGAGCATAAAGTCAACTTTATCTTTTGTTCAATTGTTTTGAGCTCTTTGATGCATTCAAAGAAGCTCAGACACTTAACATAATAAGAGCTGTGATAACAAAATGCAATCAGAAGGTATATCAATCATATGGATAATAGGATGCAGCTTCCACACTATAGCAATGTCTGTCTGTTGGTCAGTTAACCAGTTTGGTCCAAATCTCAATGTTTCAGCAACTATTGGATTGACTGTGTTTTTGTGTCTTTTTTTTTTTTTTTTTTTACAGATATTTATGCTTCTTACATGATGCACCAAAATATTTTCAGGATGATCCTCTGACATTTCATCTAGCGAGCACAATGAGGTTGATGTTTGTGGTTTTGTGTTAAACATCTCTTAACTGTTGATGGATTGTCTTGAAATTTGGGTCAGACATTCACATTCAGGATTAATAGTAATCACGTTGGTGATGCCTTGATATTGCTAATGCTAATATGCTAAACACTATAGGCTACCTGCTAAACATCAGCTTGTTAGCTTTGTCACAGAGCTGCTAACATGACTTTAGACTCTTCAGTCTTGTTGTACTAAAAGTGGTTGCTTGTTGGCAGCCAGCTCATAGATGCCTGAAAAATTCCACCAGGCACCAACAAGAAGGGCTCTTTAAAATACTCTGTGGTGCCAAATGCATTAAATAACAAAACTACCACAAACCACAAAGTGTGCACTGTGATGATCCATTCACATCAACCAAATTTTATGTCTCTCATTTTAAAATACTACACACTTGCACTGATGGCTGCCATGAATGATGAGGAAAATACGTTAATCAATCTTAAATCTGTAAAGTGTAGCTGGGCATATACAAAGCTGCTGATAGTCTTGTTTTATGTTGCTTTCATTGTTATTTATCTCACTTACTTTTTGGCTTATTCTGCCTCCAAACAACAAACCCCATTCCTAAAGCTTGTGTCGGTTCTGTTAATTTAAAAAAAATGTGGTAGTGGAGCGTCAAAAAACACAATGCTGGCAACGGCTGCTGTGTAATGTCGATCAGCTTTTTTAGGTTGCACCTGTTCAGGTTTCCACTGCCAGTAAAATCTGTTTTAAACAGAGCCAGTATGGGAAGAGGTACAATTCACACCATGTTTGTATTCCTACATTTCAATACTCAGTACAATCAAGTATAAGCCCAGTAGAATCAAACTTTGTGAGGTGATGAATTGTCTGATTCCACTAAAAGACCAGTTTCAACACAGCATTTCACACCGTCTCTGCCATCTTTCCTGTAGATTTCTTGCTGTACAGTGATGAATTTCATCTTTAACACTTACTTACATACTTACACTTATTTTCACAAATTCTCACATGCACTTTAATACTTTATTCCCTTTTCTTTTTTAATTTCTTACTGCTGCCCTACAGATCTGAATCTAGCAGCAGCTGTTTTGGCCCTTTTGAGTCTGACCATGATGGTAATGGGCTCCATCTGCATCGCCATGTCCCTTAGCAAAGGAGTGCCCTTCTTTCTCAAGCCGGCCTCCTTCTGTTTCATCCTATCAGGTGGGACCTCACTCTGCTGTTTTTTTCCCACCTACTTTTTTCTCAACATCTTTCATCCCACCAATTATTTTCTCCCTCTGTGCAGGTGTACTGGTCCTTCTCTCGGTCCTGATATTTCACCAGTCCATGCTGGCATTGCTGTCCAGTGATCACTCCATACCTTTAAACCATGAGCTGTCCTGGTCTGTGGCCTGCGTGGGCTCAGCAGGAGCTATTCTTATTGTTGGAGGTTTCCTTTTCATCATCCTCTCCCTTCCTTTCAGCCCTTGGCAGAAATGCTTGCCACACAAGAATAGCGCCACCTAGCACTTTAATGCTTGAAATATGCATACAGTGTTCTTGATGTCTTGCGCAAGTGGAAAAGTCCTTTTTTTCTGTGACTTTGCTTGCTCTTGGCATTTAATTTGTTCAAGAAGTCATACTAGGTCTTAATCAAATGTATGAAGAGCGTCAGCAACACATTAGTATGGCCTCCAGTATTCGCTTTTGCAATGTTTTAGAGTTTTGAGTAGAAAATAGATGAAAAAAGCAACAGGGCTACTGCTGACTGTTTAATTTTTTAGCTCTGTGTTGGTTTTACTTTAACAAATGTCACAACTGGGCTTCTTAGCCTGCTTATAGCTGTACAGCCACACATTAATAGTCTTCCGCTGACATAAGGAGAGTTAATAAATAAATTTAAATCCAACATGTTTCTATTTTTAAACTTCAGTATTTTAGTCTGTTTAATATGGAAGCCCATTTCTGTCAAGAACATTTAAAAGTAAATGAAAAGTTAGCAAGAGTCCCAAATAAAACTATAATAATAAAATGTTGTTCTTTGTCTATGCCCCCAGCGTTTTCTGATCTGACACTCGTATCGGCAGGACATCATAATTTCTCTGTGTGGTTAAGGTTGGGGAGCAACACGGTGATCCAGTGGATAGCACAGCAAGAACGTTGCAGGTTCAAACCCCAGTTGCCCTGGCCTTTTCTGTGTGTCTGTTTGCATGTTCTCCCTGTGGCTGTGTGGGTTCTCTCCGGGTGCTCCGGCTTCCTTCCACCATCCAAAGTAGGGCTGAACGATTTTGGAAAATAATCTAATTGCGTTTTTTTTTTAACCAATATTGTGATTGCGATTAATTTTTAAGCTCTTTACCTTCTGTATTATTCAAAACGGACAAGCATTAAATCAGTGTATAGTATGACCAACACAATATTAGATAGATTAAACATACACTGCTCTTTCTTGTGAGTCAGGCCTTATGATGAATTAGGTAGAATTATTATTATGAGCAATAAGATATATCAAATCATAATAATATGAGAAAGATTATTTGAGTCATGTTGTGGCATTAAAAAATATGATATAATATCACCAGGTCAGCCTACCTTTTCACCACAGTGTGTTATACGGGAAGTGCTCAATACAAAACCCAATTAATGAGTCCCTTACCTTCCAGTTCAAATCTCCATCTAGTCCATCTTTCTATATCTCAGTAAGCAAACAAAAAATACTCAGTTTGAGGTTCAATTCAAAAGTTGGCCAACGAAAATAGAACAGAGTGACGCCTCTCGTGTTTAATAGTGCTTAGTAATTCTCCGACAACACCTTCCCCGCAGCCTCCGATGCTGGTGAGCAGCGCACCGCTTTAACCAGGCTGTAACTCGGGAACATAGACCGGGTGTCTTTCGGACTTAGGCGTTTAGTTTAAAACGCCAATTTACAGATAGGCCTGTTCCTTGAGCGGACTGGTGGCTGTGTGTGTGACGCAGGCGCCGATCGCCACAATGCGCTTACCTTACTACACGCGTCTTTCTGTTGTGCATTTTTCCGTCCATCGAAGCCGCGGATGGCCCGACGAATTCACCCACCACCACCAAGTTACCCGCGGTGGCGGGTGCTACTTTCATTCCTTGTGACATTAAAGTTTATGTAGCGTCAGCTTCTGTCAAGCTTAAGGCCACTTTACAACAAGAAGGCAAGTTACAGCGTAACGTGCAGACGAAGCATTAACTTCTCAGACTGCTTTACTCTTGGGTGTCATGTGACCAGAGTATAATCCAGCCTTTGCGATTAGAAAATCTCGTTTTATTACATCGCGATAATATCGCAAATGCAATTAATCGTTCAGCCCTAATCCAAAAACGTAATTGTTGACCCTAAATTGTCCTTAGGTGTGAGTGTGACTGGTTGTTTGTCTATGTGTGGCCCTGCAATGGATTGGCGACCAATATCTGCTGGGATTGGCTCCAGCCACTCGCGACCATGTACACAGGATAAGCAGTTGATGATGGGTGGTAGGAGACTTTTTTACAGTTTTTTACGGTTATGGGACCTTCATCGTCATGTTTTCTTTTTTTTGCATAATAGTAAGCCTGTGTGTAATGTTAGGGAACGATCATACGCATACTTAAAAAACATTGAATGTCGGTTGGAAACGGGAGAAGAACAGCTGTCTCCCATGTCCGATGTTTTGTTCATACACCCGACCTCCCTACATGGACGTCGTCACTCTACAATATCATCAACTGACTTCCTCCTTTGCTCCCATCATTATTACGGTTGCTAGAGGGCTTTGTCACTTGAATGTAAGCATCGTTTTGGGGCACTTGTTGAAACGACTGATGCTGTCGTTCCTCTTGGGAGGACAGTCACAAAGTTAGAATTATGAGCTTGTCAGTCAAAATCTTAATTTACTAATTTCAAATGATGGATACCAAGTCAGAAAGATTGATTTACCGTCTCATAATTATGACTTACCCTGACTATGTTCTCTTTTTTGATCATCACGCTTGACTTTTCATCTATTTCTTTCAGGCAGAAATGGGCCTCCATAGTTTAAAATTCCTATTAGCATCAGAATGTACCATCATCAGAGGAGGAGATCCTGATTACCTTCAAAGAAGTTACTTACCATATCAGCTATATATTGCCTTATGAATAGAGTCAACGAGGGTCCTTAATATTGTCACCTATGAAGCTTTTTCACACTTAATACTTAATAAGCAAGAGGCCTTAGTTGTCATTATTTATTCCTTATGTGTGTTTTACAACTATTGGGTGAATGCCGCTTCAGCTATACCACATGAATGTATGTTGAATGAATTCAACTGTGAGAAGCAATTTTGTATATCAGAGGATTGTATGGACTCACTTTATAAGGTCAAATTTGTACATAAACTGAATGAATGTGTTTTTATTTTATGAATGGTCTCCGTTTATAGTGTTGTCTCCAGTCACTTTATTAGCAGTATGTATGTCATAAATAAACTTTATGATTGTGATAGGAAGCTCACCATATCTCTCTAGCAGGAAATGCTATTTTAGAAAACACATGCTGTGCTCATTTCTACTCATATATGTACAGTTTGTGGTGCCAGTTTTGCTCATCATTAAAGGGATTTGATGTAAAATAACTGGCTCCCTTTTGTTCGCTGACATGACATCCCGTGCTCTCAAACTTGACATTCACCCATTTTTACCCCTTCACAGTGTGACTCCTAACCTCTCTGCCAAACATCCCCCTCCCCCACAAACCGCTACTCTATAATTAGGCCAGAGCTCATCGTAATGCATTTCACTGCAGAGGTTGGGAAACCTTATCCTTGAATTTCAACTATGTACCCCCCGGCCTATCCTCATACCTCTGTGCCCTCTCCTCTCCTTCTCCACCCCTGACCTCAGTGCGTCATTTTCCCTGCTGTCTCCAGGGGAGCCCGACGGTCATAAATGCTCCACCCCACCTCCAGCGCCCTCTGCCCCGCACACTCAGACAACTGACCAAACAGAGCTGTCCCAATATCTGCTCTAACACCCGGCGTGCTGGGGGAGAGAGTGGCATCTAGACAGTCACCTGCATACACACTCACATACTCTCACACATGCTTTTAACTCTCAGTGGGCAGAAACTGAATCCACATGACACACTATCCTGGTTGTATATATAGCTGTTAATAGTCCTACTGAGACAGTGCGGCAAGTGATGCACGACCACTAGCTGCATGTTTGTAAATGAAAATGGGCTTGATAAGGACTGAAGGTGGACGCTCCCACAAAGAGAAAACCTCTGTTAAACTGTTAAATTGTAATATTGCCAAAATATGAATGTCCATATATTTTAAGATGTATTGCCATAAACTGTGACATGGAATAGTGCATGTGTAGTAGATGGCATGAGTTTGCTTTGGCAGCCTCTCCTCCTTCCTCTTTGAATCTCTCATCACTGTATCACTGTGACTGTAACTAGACTGTAGTAGGTATGATAATAGTAGGGAAAGGCACTGCTGATAGCTAATCCTCCAGTCCAGAAGCACTGCTAGGAATTTCAGGCCCTTTGTCAAGGATGTGACACTGCTTCCCTCTGGTCTGATGCATCTAATGATGAAAGTATCATCTCTTGTCTCTGAAGGGACTCCTCCAACTTGAGCCATTCTCTGGAAGAATTCCCACTTTCCTCCCTACCTGTGATCACCCGTCTAAGGTCAAGCAAACCCTGCCTGGTGGGCCTGAAGGGACCAAAGCAGACCATGACAGAATTTTTTAATTGTTCATGCAAAAACATGCATGAGGTGCCAGATGGGACCATGAGCGAAAAAAAGATGTGGTCTGATAGGGCAGTAGCCACAGAAGAGCATACTGAATTAACTTTCATTTGCTTTTCTCATTATCCTATTTACCAATTACTTCCCATCTGGCGCTACCCATATCTTTGCAAATATTATGAGCCTCAGGTCTGACAGGGAAAGTCAAAGTCTTTGTAGGATCACAGCATGCTAAAGATTAGCTGAAAGACCTTGAGTTTTAGTAACTACGAAGATTAATATTTGCACACTAAAGACAAACAGTGTGTGTGTTACAGACCAGTGGTGCAAAGTAACTACATGCATTTACTCTAATACTGTACTTCAGTCGAATTTTGTTACACTTTAGTAATTCCACTTTATGCTATATTGCACTTACACTACATTACAGAGGGAGGGAAATGTTATACTTTTTACTACACAACATTTTTCTGTATTATAGTCACTTTTCAGTTTAAGATTCTACATACAAAACTTATGATCAGTTTATGAACCCAGCAGACGGAGAAGTATTATGATCTTTGATCCCTCTGCCATAGCTCTTTGCCTCTGTCGCTCCCCCAGTCAGGGTGCTGATAGCTGGCTGATAGGGAGACACTGACATTGTTCAGGCTCAAGCCTAGCAGATAATGGTGTTTTCTTAAGAGTCTCGTATACTTACATGCTCATTGTCTCTACTTACAATGCAATTCATGAGACCACTAAATTTCAACATGACTTAGGTAATGCATTTGAGTGTAACATCCAGCAGATTGGCTGTTCAGCTTTAGGCCAGGAAAGAATGACTTTGTATGGCATAGCAAAGGGATAAAGGATAAATTGTGGACCAAGAGGGATTTGTTGGATTTAGTTTTGGTACTACGTTGTGTCCAAACTCATAGATGCTGTTGCCAGTCTTCCTTGCCAGGCTTCAATAAACAATGCTTTGTAAGACGTCATGAGTTGCCTGAGATCTTCTAAAAATAAGAGTTGACCTGCTTTCAAGAATTTTCATAACAATAATGAACTAATAATTTAGGCAACATAACCAGGCTCCGCTGCTTCTATGGACATAAAGTTAAGGAGACCGAAGAGGACATTGACGGAGGAAGGTAAGGAGAGAAAAATAAAATGACCAAGCAAGAGGCTCCCGAATGTTGGCGAGAGCTTCGTGAAATAAAAGGCTGCAAGACAGATGCCGAGCTGGCTTTCTTTCAGTGTACACAGATGGACTAGTAAGTTAGGGTGACCATATTTTGTTTTTCAAAAAAGAGGACAGTGTGGACAGGAGACAGACAACTGCAGCAGGTGGAAGGTTGGGGCTGGGGTGATGGGTAAGTAATTGGTGGCACCATGTCAATGTGTAGGCTACCGCAGAGGCTCTATCCACCTGGAGGAGTAACTAGTACAAATTAGTGTAGTAGTACAATATTATAATATTAAATAAAATGACAATAAAAAGTGTGTATAGTATAATGTTAGTATAATACTAATATATTTATAAATGTACACTTTTTTGGCTAATGTCTGCCCTATTTGGCCTATTAACATTTCAGCTGCTTATTTTTTGAGATTCAACAATTCAACTGATTTACAAATAAAAGTTTTCTGTCTTGTTAAGGTTTGATTAGGGCTAATAATATTATTAGTGTATTCATTATCAGATAATAGTATCCTATTTAGCTTACCACTAGTATAATATTAATTCCAGGTACAGCAGTTTCATTATGGTTTCTTCTCATTGATTAAATCCTTGTGCAAGAAAAAATGTCTACATGGTGTTTAGTTTTTACTAATGTTAAGTAGCCCACTGACTTGTCAATAATCATAACCATTCATGTAGAACGAGTTCAATATTTCAAAAGTTTGCTATAACACCACAACCGTGCACGAAGTATAATTCATCTGCAGCTGTTCACATTGTAAGATGAAAAATGACGTCCCTTCCCTTCCAGACTGTGATTCGTCGGTTCACGAAACTTGACATTGACAAACAACTTTCTACATTATTAGTCTGTGATACGCAGGTATACGCCGTATACCCAATAGGAATAGTCAAAGATTTCCGGATACCCACTTAAAATAGCAAGATGATACGTAACAATATCGTTTTGTGGCAGAACTTTCACACGTTCATTCATAAATTCACGCCGTTTGTGTAAGCTCTGAACTGACGTTTGCGGCTTCCATGGCCTGTGACCGGGATCTGACGTCAACAACACAGCTGCGTGGCGGTCACTCTCAGCGCAAGTTTGAAACTAATGTGAATCACTGAAGGAGATGTGAAACGCGAGCAAACCCAAACTAAACTTTTTAGTGTTTTCGTAAGCCTGCAGAAGCTGCTGCCGCTCCGTGTGACACCATGACAGGAACGTTAAAGGTACTGAAACACAAAAGAGCCAGATGAGGCTGATGTTATCGTAACGTTACCTGGTGAGTGAAAATAGTTTATAGGCCTATGTTAGCATTAACGCTGTAATCAGTAACGGAACTATAACAGCATTATTGGTCTATTGAATCTAGAACTAGTTAACTAATGGATCAGTGAATGCAGAGAGTGCGTGAAACGAGTGTGTGTGTGTGTGTGTGTGTGTGTGTACAGCAGTTCCTGGATGCTTGCTCATGCATTTAAACTGATAAAGTACATAGCCTACGTTTGACAATGTTTTTTGGAGGATAAGTGAGCTTGAGAGGATATGGACCCCTTTTGGTATCCTCAGTCCTAATGTTCTGTAATGAGTTTTGGTGATAGAACTCCACATAGGCCTGTGTTCATTGTTATTACTGCTACTAAGCCTCAGGTTTCCATTATTGTTAATAATAGTTGCAACGTGCACTGTGAAATGTGCATTGAAAATTGCCAGATTCATATAACATCTGAGGCTAAATGTAGCTGAGTTAGATGGTGATTAGCACTAAACATTAGACATTTCCACCATAAATTGGTGCAGAAAATGTCTCCAGAATTTTCAGACCCCCCAATCGTGTACTCATCAATGAATATTTTTAAAAATACTATTAAAATATCCTCTAGTCTTGATTGATTCATTTCAAGCTGACACTTTTATCCAAAGCAACTTACAATTGCTATACAGAGGTCCCACACCTCTGGATCAACGAAGGGTTAAGTGTCTTGCTCAGGGACACATTGGTGGATGAGTCACAGTGGGGAATTGAACCCGGGTCTGGATTGTCACATCTCATATCATAAGTGTTTTGTCACAACTCTAATCTAAGCCCTAAAATGTCCCCACCACATTTGAAGTCAAAGTGATGCCCTTTCCCACCTGTAACTCTTATTGGCTGTTAAAGTCTTTGCATTGTTGATAACACACAGCCTAAGTTATTACTACATGCATACTATTATTGAAGGCAGTGGCGCTTATGGGACGTCATGCTGGGACGGGGGGGATCGCAGTATACTCACTAGAAAAAACTAGACTACACCACTGAGAGCACCCGATCTTCTCCCTAATCCATTTCCGCATGTGGAGAGGGCAGGAACGTTACTGACAGATTGTGAGAAGTCCCCATACGCCAAAGAGTAAAATGTAAAGTAAAGTGCATTATTACTTGGCCTACCAGCGAGAACCGGCCCATTTCAAGCACTGCGTTTGGGCATTATTTACACTATTCAGGCACCATGTGCCTCTGTAAACTTACACGCAAGCTGCGTCTGGCTCTACGCTGTCGCTGTAGTGGGGGTGATGATTGAGATGTAATTTAGACCACTGGTAACGTGCGAGACGTTAGGACCTAAAAGAGTAAAAGCAATGGATGGATGGATTTTCAATGCAACTATTACACTTAAAATGGAGTATTTGTAAAGGGTGGTTTTGTTACTTCTTTCTTAAACCTGCAACAACTTTCTCTTGAGGGCAACAGTAGCAATGTTGTTAACACAACATTGACATATCGTAATCTTGATTTGGCAAACCAGTTAGCAAAGAGCTGCTTATCATCCAGCAATTTCAGAGCAGAACATTATCATTCGTTTGGAGTCATGTTTCTGGTCACCTTTTAAATGTAAGTCCAATTGTCACTCTTCTTTTAGCTCCGTTTTTGGTCTCTACCAACTCCTGAGGGAAATATCTGGCTGTTCAGCTGCTAAATGCTCCAATTTGTTCACTAGCTAGTCTCTCACTGTGTCCCCATTTCGCTGTTTTCACTGACCAGATACTTTAGAAAGGGTATTTTAGAGCTTTCTGTGGCCGAAAACAACACTAGTGAACCAAAACAGTATGGTGTGAGTCTTAAAACCAAAACAATGAGCTAAAAGTCACTATAAAGCTCTGTATATTTGAGAGGAGCTGCAAATTTAAATGATAATTCTCTGTAGGTTCGTTACTAAAAGCGACCTCTTTCACATTGTCTACTAATACTCTTGAGGGATACAACATATGCTCACTCTGAACTTCAAAAGGAACTGAAGTGCCCACTCATCTTTCTTAGCAAAAAAAAGAAACAAAAGACAGCAGTCTGTGAATATGTCTGTCATTGTTTTTTTTATAAACTTCGTGCAATACAGTGTTTAAGTTTATCACACATTTAGATAAACCATAATCATTTGTCTAGATATAGCTATTCTTAACTACATACTAATCATATTGCCCACATAAATGCTATCTGTGCGCAGTTTTATTACATTATTCTTTTTCTCAAATGAAATCAAAGAAATGAAAATGTATAGAATCTGGAAGCGTCTGGTTGTCTTGTTTTGTTTCTTCATTATATCATGTAGCGGCGTGTCCATGGTTTCAACCCGGAACTGCAGTCACTCGGGACAGTTTAGAAGAGAGAGTTGGGGAGGGGGGAGTTACATGTGTTTACATTCTCATCAACATAAACAGATCAGGTCAGAGTTCAGACTCCGCACAGGGGAAGCACAGTGAAAAGAATCTTTGGGGAGGTTAAGATGTTGTCTCTGTGGTGAATCTGTTATCTGGTTGGTCTTGTGATAAAGAAGGGGAATGCTGATCATGTGACCAAATACAGACAGAAGTGTGGGGGGCAAGAATGGCTGTGCAAGGATGAAATCACCCAACAAGAGTCCAGGGAGAGCACCGGGAACAAAACACTTCTGCCAAACCTGCCCAAAATGCATACCCAGCTTGAACAGTGGTCCCGAAAAACATATCTATAGACTTTACAAATATATGTATGCGTAATTTACAATGTACATGTATCTTTTCAAAAGTTTTTCTCTATAGTGTTTTTTTAAACCCTCTCGACCCACATATACACATTGTATTTTTTTGCCACTGAAAATGATGAGTTGCATGTGTCACTTTGGGACTCTTCATAGAAAAAAATGATTAGGTTTTTTGTTTTTCTGCTCAGGCAGTAACCTTTACCTGAATCTGTACAAATGTATTATTCTATGTCTCTTTTTTCTGCTTCCTCCTATCAGAGGTTTCTGTTAATGCCCAAGAACAAACATCTTCAACACGACTATAGCTACAAGTACTACTGTTAACACTGATTAGAATGGAAATAAGACTAACAGAGGCCCATAGAAAACTCAGATTCATAGTAACAATGAAGTTGGACAGTTGTCTCAGTCACTCACATTATTGTTGCATTTCTTTCAGTATCAATATTGGAAGACAATTTACAGTATTCAAATCTGACTTCATGTTATAAATGAAAATTATATAATATGGGGGTTTAAAAAAACTAATACAGGCCCTCATTCTCCCACATATTGTGCACACTCATGCTTAACACTTTGACACAGTTAGACACAGCTCACTGACAGTCCCAGTGGCTCTGCATGGAAGAAATTCACAGTAAAAGTCGTCAAGATCTAAAATTAGAAAATAAAATTTTCATTCCAAACTATTGTGTTTGCAAATACGGCTAGCCTGTAATAACGCTAAGAATAATCACAACAACAATTTTACAATAATGATGATCTGGTTAAATTAGCAGTAATATTGCACAAAAAAATATGTGAAACATTTTCCTAATAGCCCAAGGTTAATTGCGTTTTGATTATTAACAAAATAAATTATTTCTAGCACATTAAAATATCAAAATAGTTTTATTGTGAAAGTTCATTGTTGTTGTTATTATCACTCTGTTATTACTCATCTTATTTTTGTTCTCAGTGAGATTGAATAGACTAAGTAACAGTGAACAAGGGAGGGAGAGATATAGCATTTCACCTGTCTGTCTGTCTTCCTATGTATTTCCTGTTGAGCCACACAAACACAGAGCTCCTCTCTGCCTTCCCTCTTTTATCACTACCTAACCTCATTCTCTTCCTCCCTTCTTGCCTCCCCCTCTCAAACCCTCTCTCTACACAGGCGTTGTCTTCCGATTAAGGGTGTTAGAGTTGCTCTCCCTGTCTCCCTTCAGCCTGTCCAGAGTGCCCATCCCTCGCTCCCTGTCCACCGTGGACGAGGTGAAGGGTGGAGGGCCGGAGCCCACCGAGTTGGGCATTTGCGCGTTGGAGTTGGAAGAATTGGAAGGGTTGTGGGACTTAAGTGAGGGAAGTGTACCACTCATCATCACCCCCCCTCCACCTCCACCTCCATCCTTTGGGAAGCAGTTGTGGAGCTGGTATAGCGTGGCCCTGTCCACCGTTCCATACATGGGTGGCAAACCCCCCAGCTTGGGGTCTCGGGACAACGTGTAGAGGGAGATGTCACCTCCAGCCAGGGCTGTGTGGGAGCGAGAGTGGGGGTTTGGTAAAGTGGACACTGAGATGGGGCCCTGGGAAAGCAGCGCTGAGGGAGGCAATCCGAAGTTCTTGCCCCCACCTCCCCCTACAGGTGAGGGGTCTCGTGAGCGAGAGGGGTCGGTGGAGCGGGACGAGGAGCGGGAGCGGCGGCGGAAGCGGTAGCTGGGCAAGCGGAGCATGGCGTGCGTGGTACTCTTAAAAATGTCGGTGCGTGAGCGACAGCGTAGTTCCTTGTTCTTCTCAATGTAGATGTTGACAGCCAGCACCCCCACCATCTCGGCCATGATGAAAGACAGGCCTCCAAAATAAAAGGACCAACCGTAGGAGTACTGCCACTTTTTATCCTCGTCCTTCTTAGGAGAGATGTCCCCTAATGCAGCTGAGATGTACACGATCACACCAATGATGTTGCTCAGACCTGAGAGAGCACAGAAATCCCATATTTAAAAAGAGCTAAATAAACTCAGACAGACAAGCTTACAGTAGGCTACTAATAAACGCATTTGTTTGACATGATGATTTGTGACATTGTCTTTAAAGACAACTGGCAAGATGAGGGCTGAAATGAAAATCTTATATTAAACTAACATAAGAGTCTAAACACAATCAGACACTCCTAAACAACACAGAAAAACTGTTAGGGCAAGTAATATTCTCTAGAACACCACTCACACATGCAGACAGAAGTTACCTGCAGCCACAAAGAGAATTCCTGCCCCCAGGATGATGTTCCTTTTACTCTTATAGAAACGACTAGCAGCGATGCAAACCCCTCCCATCAGCAGTAGGATGGCACTGAGGATCGGGAAGATGTTGGACGCCCTGACTACGCCTGAACAGAGGAGAGAATAATGGTCAACAGCACAAATTAGAAAGGTGCAGGATTATAAATATGTGTGAAATTACATGGAACCTTTGTGACAATATCAGAATATATATATAAATTATATATATATATATATATATATATATATATATATATATATATATATATATATATATATATATATATATATATGGTATGTAAATCTTTCTGAAATCAAGTCCAGTTTATGAGACTATTTATGGAGGTAATTTTTAAGAAATAGACAGTGAATGTATTTACATCCTGTAATTACTTCTCTAAATAGTTTTCATTGTTAGTGTTAGTCAGTCCACCATTCCCACACTGGATTCAAATTGGCTCAAGAGATTTACAGGAAATGCATGAAACCTAGTGTTGTTGTTTTGAATTTTACCTCATTGATATCAACTTCACTGTTAACTGCAGGCTGTCCAGTCTTAACAGAGCTGCACTGAGTTACTACTAATGCAAACTGAACTTTTGGATGATAGAAGTCATAGGAAATGCAATATATTTTTGTTGCTGATCATAATCATTCATTAAAAAGGTCTTTTTCTGTCTTTTACTGTGCTTGTTAAACTGTTCTTGCTGCTACTATGGTAAATTAAGTTATACTAAAGTTCAGGAATAAGACCACGCATCTCTCTTTCACTATTCCATCCACCTGCGATTGTCTAACCCTTTCTCTCCTATCCATCTCAGTTCTCACATCCTTCCCTCCCAAACCCCTTTGCTCTCCTTTTTCAGTGGGCAGCACAGTGGCCCAGTGGACAACACCGTGGCCTCACAGTAAGAAGGCCCTGGGTCCAGACTTCGGTCATCCCAGGCCTTTCTGTGTTGTCCCCGAGTTTCTGTGGGTTTTCCCCAGGCGCTCCAGCTGACCCCTTCAGCTCTCTGCACTAGGCATCTCCATCCTATCCTTCCTGAACCTTCTCCCTAACCAAATAAACTACCTCTTACACATCACAATTGACCCTTCGCTAAGCCACGCCCACCTTAGTTACTGTTTCTTTTATCATGGCGCTGCCACTGTCTATTACTTCACTCCCTGGAGAAATATTGTCTAATTTTTGAAAAAGCTATCTCAGACAAAAGCAGACAGTTTTGCAGTTGCATTGTGCATTTGATGGTTGCATTCAGGCTGTAAAACTGATGTGAAAAACATAAAGACAGAAGATATAGCCTTACCACTCACAGTGTAAAAGTGAATCACCGCACTGACTAATGAGAAAGATGACAACGATATGAAGGATCAACACTGTTCCTGTACAGCTGGATAGGTCTCTCTTTACTATTACAATCATTAACAAAAGCAGAGCGGTAGGGCTTTATAACTTTGCCTTCACCAAATCATCCAGAAATAAAAGGATTACAACTTTAGGAAAACTGCTGCTGTACTCCAGGTAAAGTGAAACAGCCAACAAACATGATACAATACTAACGTTTGAACAAATAGGACGCAGAAAAATTGTCACAAAGATAATGAAATTGCTTAAAGCTGCTCAAATTAATATACACATAATACTTTGTGAGGATATTAATTACTCAGTTCAAGACGATTGAATCAAACCCTTTCCATGTGGCCTTCAATGCTTTCAGGAAGTCTGCCAACCATGCACACACACAGACACACACATACACATTAACACTCTTCTCTCATCTAGGACAACTAGGCCACAGGAGACGAAATGCCACCTAAATGCCAGCAAAATGCCTCTGCAACATTGTAAACAGAACACAAGCTTTTCTCTATGTATGCACGGGCACACGTAGCAAATCATAGAGCAGATATCACTGCAGGGCACTGAGTACAAACTAGGGCACCCCATTTCGCCTGATTTTCTGTGCACATTGTCACATGTTTATTTTTTGCAGAGATAATCTACTGAGGAATGAGCAGTGGAAACACCCAGTTTTAAAAATAATGGAACATAATTTTACATTATCTTATTCATAACTAGGCTTCTCCCTCATTGCTAGCAATGCTGGTAGTGACTTACGTAGGACGTACTCTGCCCCGTCATGGTCAAAGTCTGCATCTTCTGGGAAGTGGTTGATCTGAGAACACACTCCTCGCTTCACTCCTGAGATATGAGAGAAAAAAGAAGGGTGACCAGACACAACAAAAGACAGGAACTCATATGTGTAGCCTTAACAAAAGAGAACAGCAAATATCCTCCTGGGGGACAAACTGACACCTGAACACAGTCGTATCTTCTATCTGTTAGAAAATCTCTTGTTTTGGAATTCAAGCATACTGTTGGTGCCGAATGATAAACTTCAACACACTGACAAGAACATCACAAAGGTTAATGGTTCTTCTATTTGCACACACGCAAAAATACATACAAGTATGCAGACACACAGGCAGACAGATAACTACCCGCCGGGGTCTTGCATGTAGACAGACAGACGAACGGAGGGATGCACGCACGATGATGACAGCACACCACTGTTGCTGATGGGTGGATTGTGAGAAAGATGGATGGAAGTGATGGAATGAAGAAACACAGATGGAGGGAGAGACGTCTGTAAAGAAATGGAGGTACAAAGGGACCGGACGTCAGTTGAGCCACACGTATGTTGTGTTACCATTCTGAGACACAGGCTCAACAGACTTCAGGTGCCGTTCATACATTCAAGGCTTTTTTAAAAATCTCAGTCATTAGTGTAAGTTGGCATTTTTGGCAGATCTCTCTCCAGTTCCTAAAAGCACATGATCACTGGAGGACTGATCACTGATTTCCTGAATGACTTGCTGCAACGAAACATTGCACTTCTACCTGCTCATTATTACAGAAAATACCAAAATCTACCAAGTGGCCTTATTAGCTCACAAATGTATGTGTTATATCAGTGAGGGGGTACTTCTGCAGGGTGTATGTGGAAAAACTTTGAGTAGCTCAACTAACAGAAAAAAATGTAATTAAGATTTAATGAATACAAATATTAATTAAAAAAAGAAATCCACTGTGTGAATAAGGGTGGCAATGTGAAATACACTATTTACTCATGCAATATTCATTGCTGTTGGACACTGGAGTAATAATTTATAATAATCTATAATAATCTATTGATCATTTAGCCCTTATTTTACATTTATTACTGATACATTTTGGGTTGTCACCAAAGTAATCTCATTGTGCTACACAATGAAAATGCTTGAATCTTGAAAAGTAGTTAGCAAGCCAGCAGAGATGAAAACTGTTAGCTACTAAGTAATGGGGAAATGCTTAAAGACGTGGTATTATGCTCATTTTCAGGTTCATAATCTTAATTAAGGGTTGTACCAGAACAGGTTTACAAGGTTTAATTTTCAAAAAACACCATATTTTCTCATACTGCACATTGCTGCAGCTCCTCTTTCACCCTATGTGTTGCACGCTCTGCTCTTGAGCTACAGAGTGATGCATCTTACTTTTACAAAATCTTTGTTAGGAGTTGCACATGCGCAGTTCCCAGCTAAAGACTACTAGCCAATCAGAAGCAGAGAAGAGAAACTAGGTCGAAAGAAACAAGGTAGTGTGATCCAGAGCCCTTTAAAGAGACTTTTAAAGGGCTCTGGTGTGATCCAAGTCAACACCGCTTCAGACTGTGACCGTAACCTAGTAGATGGTTTAAGTTATTACCAGTCCACAGCCACACAACTTAATTGTTCCACATCTTACCATCAGGACTGAATGTTGAACTGTCCTGACGATCTATGCTGCCTTGCTGAAAAATGCTACTATAATGCAAATCGATAGACTCGACTCTACTCGGCCCTGCTCCGTTTTCCATTGCAGATAGTAGCCAGAAATAGCGACGCCTCACCTGTCGCAACATGTTCAATGCGACACACACCAGCGATCCACACAGCTCTTAAAATATATACAGTCTACGGTTAAAACGTTTCAATATTACTCAGAATGTAAAGACAGATCAGCGGTATGAAAACCTTCAAGCTGTGTTTTCCTCTGCCGTTGTTGCTGCAGCGGTCTGTGTGGCAGCGGGAGCAAAGGGCTCTGTGAGCGGGTGGCTAGCCGGCCTCAGACACGCCTCCTCCTGCGGGTTGGCACAGGCTTCCCCTGAGCGCACATTGTGGAGCTCCTCAACTCCAAAATTATTCAAGCACATTTTTGTTCCTCCATCACTGTAAAACTGTTAATATTCGAAATCTACACAGCTGATTTCTCACCTCAAAACTTATCAGAAGTGGATTTAGTGATGAAATTCCATACGAAAACTGTAAAATTTAAAACTTTCTGTTGCTGATCTCTGTCTGGTGCAGGCAATGACGATGCAGTGAATATTATAATATTCTCTCTGACCAATCAGTCTGTCGTGTTTTCATGTTACATTTTAGTATCCCTTAGCTCGCTTGGAACCTCGATGGAGGTGAGGTGATATGAAAAAAGTACCTGGAAGCAGGTACAGCTGCAACATTTCTACAATGGAAACCCAAACAAAGGCCAGTGGAGCCAAAGGGCTCAGACTAGCTTGGTTTGAGGGCTTGCCTGAACCTGCCAGCGGCTTGGCAAGCTTTATGACTCATATTCATTGTGACATCACAAGTAAAGGAAGTGAAGGGCTGGACTACAAATAAGCTGTTTTCTAGCGGTTCTGAGCACAGTTTTCTGTGGGAGATGGGAACTCCCTTTGGGCTGGACTTTGGGCTTTTTCACTTTGCAAACCTGTTACATGCACAAAAAAGATATGTAACTCAATAAAGGAGAGGGAAAAAGCCAAAACGCATAATACCACCTCTTTAAATTAAAAATCTAAAAGCAATGGATACAAAATCAAATTAAATATACAAAGTTGAATAGAAATCTAAAACTCATGAAAAAAAATTCTATCCACTTTTGTATGGCAAATTGTATTCAATAACAGGTGTCAGTGACGGGGTATTTGAGTGCAGCTGACAGGACTGTGGAGATAGGTTTGACAAAAGTGTTGGGAACCACTGTGCTATATGACCAAAAAATCCTACAAATAAAAGAAAGTTATCATGACAGGTAATTCATGGCATCCCCACCTTCAGTAAACCTGCAAGAGAGCTAAAGAGAGGAGGACAGGACACATCTCTATCCTCAGCATAATGTGCCACCCACGGGCATAAATCTTTTAGAGCTTGCATGTCCTGCATTTCCACTTCAGCTACACCTCACTGCATCACTGCTCGACTACTGAGGATCTATCTTGGCTGAATACTCCACAGACATCAAGGATACTTGACCTCTAAGCCATGCCAAGACACTGTCAGCTATACTGCAGCACAATGTGAGAGAAAAGACTGACAGAAAAGAATCTACAAGGAGGGGAAGAGGGAGAGAAACCAGTGAAAGATTAAATATAATGTTTAGGGGAGTGAGACAGAGGGATAGGAAGTGGAAAAACTGAAAGAGTGAGGTAATGGAGGGAGTGGGTGGGGGTGCACTGCAGCAGTGCTGCAAGGGCTAGAGCTTATCTCTAATTGGCTGCTTTGCTATCAGGAAGCTTAGAGATGAGGACAAATTAGCTTTGTACAATGACCAAGCCCAGGATGGGCCGAGGGATGCTTTATAAGGAGAGCCAAGAGGTTTTCCTGGAGTCAGAAGTCTGTATGTGAGCAAAGGCACAGATCGCTAACTCACACCACCCCTTTGGCTGTAGCTGCTTCACTATTAACTCCATCCCAGCCTTTACTGTTATGTCAGTGTCAGCCAATGTAATGTATAATGAATTAGCAGCTTGTGTTGCAGTGACAAAGTGAAGATTGAGGGATGGCTGCCAGTTTCTGTAGCTTCCGCCACTTGGAGTGAGAAGTTGATGGGCGTCGGGGTAAACGTGGGCCTTTTGTTTCAGTGCGCTTGAATGAAATTACAGCAGCCTCAATCAGCACAATGATTAATGGATTATTTTGAGTGAGGGTTACGCTTCAGAATCATGTAATTATACTGCAATTATGCATAACTGTTTTCTTGTCACTATAGCACAAGCTTACAAATATGAATGGGACATGTATATTTTGATTGCTAATAATGATTAGTTATATTACAGCAATGCTGCAGCTTTCTAAGCAAAGTGTCCTAAAGTCAAGTGAAACGCAAACTTTGCTGAATTTCCGTGTTTGTGTTCTTGTACGCTGATGCAGAGGAAACACAGTCAATAAAAAGAAAGAATAACACATATGGTGATTGATGGAAAATATGTTTCCACTTAAAAGCTTTGACATAGCCAAGAGATACAAGGTTTTCATTCCACAGTAATTAATTCAGGCCAGTTGGATTCATCACTAGCTCCAGTGTCCCGTGCCACCCACTTGATTTTGCTAAGCGTTAAATAGTGGAATCGCAGCAGAGGCAAAAAGACAAGAGTTTATGATCACAACAAAGTATAAATAGGCTACAGAAATCTTTACATTAATGTACGCTCAATCTGAATTATTCTGCTGGGAAAATGGACAAATATTAAGCTCTTACCCAACAGTAGAATTAAGACTTGAATGCTTAAAAGAATTGTTTGACATTTTGGAAAATATGAATTCACTTTCTTGCTTTCTTCTCTTAATAGAAGAGACCATTGATACTGCTCCCATATATATTGTAAATATGAAGCTACATGTAGCAGCCAGTTAGCTTATCTTAGTAAGACTGGAAAGGGGAATCAGTTAGCCTTAGACTATTTAGGATTTTACACCCTGTAAATACAGTAATTATTTTTTATCTTCTGTTTTATGCTGATTAAGAGCCAGGCTAGCTGTTCCCTCCTGTTTCAAATCTTTATGCTAAGATAAGCTAGTTGCTGGCTTTAGCTTAATATTTATGGTATCAATCTTCTCATCTAACTCTCAGCAACAAAGCCAAAAAGTGCATTTCCCAAGATGACAAACTATTCCTTCAATCTTCAATTGATTTTTCCTCAGGTCCTTACAAGTCCTGATAAGCAAGAGCGTTTAGTCTGACTGGAGAGCATTACATGCTTAATGGCTAGAAAGAAAGTCGAGCCATATATCAGCTTTCCCTGCACCCTTTTTACTGAAATCAGCAGCCTCTACCAAAGCAAACTTGTTCTCGCATGCAGCCCCTTCCATTCAAATCCCACCCTTAGACCCAAAATATCTCCCACAACTTTACCTTCCAGGCAGCATATCCTCCACAGTCCAGAATGGGTAAGCGCCCCAGGGTCCTTCTTGTCCTTATTATGGGGGTCATCCTGGGTGACATTGGCTGTGCTGTTGCAGATGAGGGCACGGGAGTACAGCCAGTAGTCCGTCCCTATTGCCACCGTCATCAGGCCGAAGGCAGCGAATGCCCCCACGGTGGTGAGAAGGATCTGGATCCCCTTCTCACACACCATGCCTTCAGAGAGAAAAGATAGGAGGAGGAGGGAGGGAGGGAGAAGAGGAAAAGGAAGGACATTAGGAGTGAGAGAAAAACAAGCATTTAGTCTGGAGTTTGAGAACAAGAAAGACTAGAATGACCCAGCAGAAGTGTGTTTACAATCATACACAAAGTGCAGTTTATTGAAAAAGACAGAAAACGCTCAGGTGAGATGATGAGGGGCAAGAGGAGGTGAGGGGCACCGGTGAGAGGCAGAGAGGTATGTGATGAGAAAAGACGAGAGCGTGGAGGAGGCGGATGTGGGAGGTGGATAAGTGGTTGTATTATGCGTCCTTGGAGGAGAGTTGGATGACTGCTGACTCCGCTTAACAAGAAAGAATTGATGTGAAACACAACAGATCACACCCTCCCAATCGCAGTGTTTTTCCATATTCATGACCCTGAACGTTCTCCCCCTCAGAATCAGCAGGTTGGAGATGAATAACCACACACACACGCACACACACACACACACACACACACACACACACACACACACATACACACACAGCAGATCTAACATGAGATCACCTTGTACCTGTTAGGGTCTTTATTAAAGTCAGTGTGGGTGCATCTTTTACAGACAAACGTGCATATATGCTCTCACTCAAATAGCACCAGGTACACATACACTGATGTGTGAGATGCAATGAAGTTGCCTCAGTGGACTATAATTGCTACTGCAGATCTCAACGACTAAAGACTTACCTGACGGCGAGTTTCTATCCTTCGACTCAATTTTGAAAACTTTCTTTTCCTCGTCAGTGAAGAACGTGCTGTCCCCTCAATCCGGACAGCATCCATCGACTGTTTTCACCTGCTCCCCTCTCTCCTTCTTGTGCTTGTTTTTTCTCTTTTGCCTCTTTCTCTTGCTCTCTCTGTCTTTCTTGCTCACTGGAGGGCTGTTGCTGGTGGAGGTTGTGACTTGGACAGTTGTCCCACTCTCCGTCCCTCCTCCGTTAACAGAAAACTTGCATCATGGTCACTGCTCTGCTGCTTCACATAAAATACAGCAAAAGAGAGGGGAATTTAGAATTTCATTAGTTAACTTTGTAGTATCAGTCCATGAATTTGATGAAAAGTGACAAAACAATAATGACAAAAAATTAAAACATTTTGTTCAATATTATATTATGTTATATTCCAAAGAGTTCAAATAGTATGGATTAATTTTGTGATTATTTTATTTTATTTATTGTCTTCAGATTTTATTTAGTGCTGATTTGTCAAGGTTGTCCCCAACCTTTATTTCCAGTATGTAAGCTTTAGAGTTGAAACAATTAGTCAGTTAATCAATTAGTCGATTGGCAAGAAATTGCTCAGCAACTTAATTGATTAATTGTCAAATAGATTTTTCAATACCAAATACCAAACATTATCTAGTTCCACCATCTCAGTTGTTGAGATGTGCTATTTTTTCTTTGTCTTATGGGATACTACATTGAAATCTGTAAAAAAAATCAAAAAATATTTTGTCCATCCTATAGTTCAAAACCTCAAGATGTTGGACAGACTGCCATGAAATGTTGATCTTCAGATGCTCAGTCCTGGTGACTTGATGATCCCCCTTACTTTTTCTCATTATCTTGACATTTTGGCATTCTCTTGACATTTTATAAAAAGAATAACTCATCCACTGTTGGATGGATCATCATTAAAATTTACTGCATGCCCCCCTCAGGATAAATTGTAATCACTTTTCAGATCAAAATTAGGGCCTATACTTTGTCTTAACCCCATACCTGTAAAATGAATGGCATTCCCATCAGCCTTGGCTGGACATCGTGTTCCTTGCTCATTAGCAAATTTTTAAATGCTAAGATGCTAAACTAAGGTGATTAACATGGTAAACATTATACCTACTTATAACATTAGCATCATCATTGTGAGCATGTCAGCATGCTGATAATAGCATTTAGCTCAAAGCACCGATGTACCTAACTGCAGCCTCACAGAGCTGCTAACATAGCTCTAGACTCTCAGTATTTTTGCTTAAAAATGACTTAAATGGTTGATCCATTATGAAAATAGTTTCAGATTTGTTTACTGTCTGACTGACGAAATTAATCAGCTCTACAGTCTATACTACTGATACTTTATTAAGATGTTGTAGAACCATATTGGAACTGTGTTAATACAGGTTAATTATAGAGGTGACAGTATTACAGGCTAAAGACTGAATGACTCCAGAGCAAGTACTGCATCTAGCCTGAATAAGAGGAGCAAGAGGGGGAGGCAGAGAGGACCAACCCGACATTGTTACCATAGCAACATTGAATTCCAAAGTCTGGATCAGCATAGAGCTAGGAGAGCTGGGGGGGGGAAGGCAAGAGATAGAGGGAGAAAGAGGCAGACAGGGCAAAACAGAGAGAGAGAAAGAAAGAGGCAGAAATGAGGGGGAATATTTCAAATCACTAGCATGAGTGTTGACTCTGAAACCCAGACAGACAGACTGACAGACAGACCGACCAGTTGTGCTAATGCTCTATCAATAGATTTATGTGTGACCACAGCGACACAGATGCTCCCCGAAACACACACACACACACACACACACACACACACACACACACACACCAACATGCACTTATGAACACACAGGAATAACGGCAACGCGGCATCAGTTAGAGAATGAGAAGTATCCCTTCTGTCGGTGTCTTTTCCTTGGTGAATTAAGAATAAATATGAGGAACATGATAAAGCAGCACACATTATTCAACAAACATTATTTAGCAGACATAATGCAGTGCAGTCAAGTCTGTTAATATTTGATGATGCAATATGGCACCGTGATCAAAATAGGTTACATCCTGTTTGCATTGTGAGACCCAAAACATAGCTGCCTCAGAGACAGAAGGAGGGATGGAAGGAGAGACGGTGTATTGAGTGTGTGTGTGTGTGTGTGTGTGTGTGTGTGTGGGGGTTATGTGTATGCACATTTCCTCTCCAGTGCATCTGAGGATGGGTCTAGTCCAATCTTATTGAATCCCAGTAATGTTCCCCTCAGCTTCCCTCAGTTAGACAGTTAGCCTCATATCTCTGCATTCAGGATCCTTATTATGTAAACTGTCAAGTGACACCACCACTGTGTGGCTTATTTATACATTGTGGGTTCATATGTGCAAGCAACCAAGTGACTGAGTGTGTGTGTGTGTGTGTGTGTGTGTGTGTGTGTGTGTGTGTGTGTGTGTGTGTGTGTGTGTGTGTGTGTGTGTGTGTGTGTGTGTGTGTGTGTGCATGTGTGTCTCTGTGTGTAGTATGACCTTCCAACCCTATCAACACACTGCCTCTCCCTGAGGAAAACGCATGTCCAGAAGGGAATACACTATATCCAAATATCCAAGGCCTACAAACACAGCATCTAATGTGTGTGTGTGTGTGTGTGTGTGTGTGTGTGTGTGTGTGTGTGTGTACTCCAGTATTTAATGAATGACCTTAACAATAACCTACTGTTAATCCCCTTAGCAAAAAATTCCCCTGTGTAGGAGATCATAATTGTCATTTAATTATCTGTAATTTCTATTTTCCACCAATAATTAAGGAAGAGGGGGATAAGAGGAATGAGAGCGTGAAAGACAAGAGGGCAAGAAAAAATAAAGAAAGTGTAAGCATATAGCTAAATGGGTTAGACTGTACAAAATTGTTTGGGTGTGGGAGGCGTGAGGAAGTGGGGAAGGGTATTGTAATTTTTCTTTTAGCTGAGGGTAGTGTAGTCTGGCTTTTCTGGGACAGCAGGGGAGAGTCTTCTCTTTTTTTTATAATCCTTAATTTTTAGGTAATATCAGCCTTTCCAATATAGCTACTGGTTACATCAAAACAACATCAAAGGTGCAAATGAAAGGATGCTGTATCAGCATTTTATTAAAGTGAATGTTGAAAATGCTTTAAGATATTGAGGTTTAAATTGGGCCCACTATTAAACAAGTTGGTTAATCATGTACCTAACAAGTATTAGAGTGTTGCTAGAGTGAGTCAAGAGTGCACATTAAACAACACATTAAAAACATTAAAGGGGAACTCCAAGGATTTAACACATCAAAGTCTGATTACAGGTCAGATAACATATGTGATTTAAAGTGATGTCACTTGAGGCTCAAGGCTCCATTAGCTGCTACTACCTAACACACCCGAATCTCCAACCGAGGTTTAGTGCGATAAGTTGCTTTGTGATAATAATGTAGGTAGGTAATGTAGACGCCAGGTAATATCTCTTGTTCTGCTGCATCGATCAATCAATCATCAATGTAGACCTTTTTTCAAAAACTGTCCATCATGAGTCTGACAATGTTATAGGAGTGCTATGCTAAACATGTGCAGTACTCTTTGATGAGGATGTTGCCCTTTTCCAAAGAAACATAAGGTTCAGCCCCCCTCACCACCTGAATAGTTTTTGTTCAGTCCCAAATGGCAACAGATTTGGCAGGACTTAGGTAATTTTGGATTTAACATATTTGTAGATTTATAATATAGAATATATTAATACATTTTTGCCTTTTCCATAATTTTGATATTCCCAGAGCAAACTTTTAACCCTTACAGTGATGTTTTTTAGTATGTTTGTCACTCCTAAGACTCTGGGCCAGCCAGAGGCCAATTAGCTGCAGCACGGTGCAACAAAAGCCAAGAACATAGCTTTGGGAGCTAGCTACAGGGACCATTATGGGACCAGGTCCTCACTTGTCAGAAAACTTCACATGTAATCAGATCTACCTGCGTGACTCATTCCAAGCATGACAGAATACCTCGTATAAAATATAAGCACACCCAATGAGATGTGGCTCCAATAATGCAGCCATAAATCACACAGGAGATTAGAATTTTGTAGCAGCTGCACCATTAGCTATTCATTGCATAAATCAACTACCAAACTGCTTGTTGAATAAATGATGACATCTGTAATACGTTTTTCCACACAAGTGAAAGACACTGGTCCTGTGTGGCCATGCGGGAATATCTTCAGTGTAAATATAACACTAATACAACAGATAGTCACAATACATTGTCCATTGCATGTCCGGGAGAAGAAAAATAACCAAAATCAGGACTTAGAGTTAGTGAAAATGACATAAGCCAATGTTGATTGCTTGACCAGAAGAAAAAATGCACTAGGCCTACTTGATGATGACAGCTCTAAAAATATATGCAGCGTATTCTATTCTGAGTGCTTGATGGCAGCAGTCAAAATTATGAAAACATGCCTAAATATTCAGAGCAGTGACTCTTGGTAGCTGAGATGATTTCTCTCCTTAATCATGAGAAAAACATACACACCTGAGCTCATTGCTAAGATCCCACAGCTGCTAAGAACACACACACACACATTTCTCTATCTCCACACACACACATGCATGCCGGCACAGACACACGCGCAGGTGCACAGAAAAAGATCAACACACAAACAAACCATTGGCATGCAAGCATATACGCAGCCTCAAACCCCCACAACTGTCAAAATGATGACAATAAAATCATAAAGTAGGTCATCTTTAAAAGCCATTTAAAAGCACAGCAGAATTGCCATTAAGCCCATGTAAAGAGTCCACCAAGATCCTCAGACTGCATGTGACCAAGTCTCTGCCTTTCTGAGCAGAACAGCCTGAGGAGGCAGTGACAGTAACACCTTGGTCTAAGAGGCTCCCAAAATAAAGTGTCTCTGGATGACCTGACGCTCATGAACCCATGAACATATGCTTTAACACATGAACACGTGCAACCATGCACATGCATGAAGACACCCATATTCACGAGTAAAGTACTCTTTACTGACAGCAGATCTAACTTATGATGGACCTTTAAATTTTAAGCGTGTTGTTAATTTATTATCTTGTCATATAAGTGCAGCAGAGGAGAAATAAACTAAGAAAGAACTTATATAATATAATAATAATAATATTATAATATTTGCAGATATGAAAGCTACTCAAAATAGACAGTATTCCTTAATACAGATACAGTACGGCTGCAACTAATGGTTGTTTTCACTAATGAATATTAACGTGTCATTAAATTCATAAAAAATACCCATCACTGTTTAACTGAGTCCAAGGTAATGTCCTCAAATTGCTTGTTTAATACAACCAACAGTTCAAACTACAAACATATTCAATTTACGATGATAAAACTGAGAAAAATAAAGATATTTAAGAAACTGTAACAAGCAAATGCTTAGCAGTTTTGCTTAATAAATAACAAAAATTAAAATCAAATGAATATTTATAGACATTTTTGGTGAACACTACTGGGCTAATCTAGCTACCATTTGGCTCTAGTTTTGCATTTCTTGGCTGCCGCAGTCACTTCCTGGAATCTTGTTTGTAGCTCACTTTAAAACCACAACTTGTTATTTTTACACATCAGTTTTTGTACCAACGATGTGTTCATTTTTGAATTTTTGAGTTGCTGGTTGGTGGGTTTTGTTAGTTCACTTGGCTGTTTTCCCCCATTTTCATTCCGTATGCTAAGCTAAGCTAATTGACTCCATGCTCTAGCTTAATATATAGCATAGAGATGTAAAATAGGCATATCATCTCATTTATCTGTCCCCATAAAAGTGTGTTTCCCAAAATGTCAAACTATTCCTTTAACTCAAGGTCCACTTACTAGCTTCAGGTCTTTGTTAGTAAGCAAGAACCTTAAGTATTTTGTTTTGTCAAATCAAAATTGTTGTTATTCTCTGTCATTTCACTAAGGGATTAATCAACCAATCTTTTTGCTGCACGGTACAGGTGTGTCCTTGATGAGGAATGAATTAACATCTTTGTTAGCTGAACATTAACCTGATACACATGACCTTTTTCTGTACTCCCTGCATGTTCTTAAAAGCAATTCAGTCACATAAGATATTGAAATGATAACAATGCTGATAAAGTTGTCTGAAGATCTTTATTTTTTTACTGTATACACAACAGAGACATCCACACACAGACACACACACACACACACACACACACACACACACACGCACACACACACACACATGTCTAATGCCTGTTGTAATGAGTAAAGAGATTTTGGTCACAGGTCCCACATTGTTCCAGTGAGCACACTTGCCTTTCAGACTTGCTAACACTGTCTGCTGTATGTTTACATTGCATGCCACTGCACAGACAGGTTGCCTACCATATATCACTGACACAATACGGTTCAATCACAGGCTCACAGGTTCAATCAACCCTGCTCTCCGAGGCTGCGCCAACTTGAGCAGAGCACTCAAAAACACCAAAGCTGTGGGTTAATTGATGCATGGGTCACACTCATTGTGAGGAAGTCAGTTAGCAAGCTGTTGGATGAAAGTATCTGCTCACTGGAATTATAAGCAATTTAAATAAGTTTACTAAATCAAAAAATACAGGATGCCTGTGTTTGATTTACACTCATTTAGGCACAGTAGGTTCAATTTTACTTGTATAGTTAATAAGTATGCAGGAGTTTGCTTTACTGATATTGGTGCAGAGATCAGAAGTTGCACCATTATGCGACTGAACAGTGGTATTTTGATCATATTTAAATTGAGGTTTCTGTTCCTCTCATACAATACTGGGTTTCCTCCAGAGCCCCCATCCGAAGAGATGAAAAAACACTGTGAAGCCTCGCTGTAGAAGACCATTGTGAAAATTGCAGCAAAGGCATTGATCCTCTGAACAATAGCTACATGACAGGTGTGATGATCATTGCAGAATTGCTTCTCCTCAGAGAGAGACTCAGAGACTGAGAAGGAGATGATCTGACCTGACCACCTAACCAGCTATAAAATTAGAGCAAAATAGAGAAGCAAAACAAGGGGAAACACTCAAAAGTTACAGACATTGTTCTGGACTGCTTGTGTATTAGATGATTATGATTTGGCCACCGCTAAAAAACAACAACTAGAGCCTGTGTGGTCCACGCACCAGTATTGACTGCAATGAGTCACCTTACAGCGTAAACAGCAGATCTTAGAGCCGGCTGAGGGTTTTTGAAAGTTATCCAAAATCCACAGAGACAAGCATCACAGCCACACACACACAGATTACACACATAGTACAGACGGTGTTTACCACGTGGGAGGCGGAGGGACCGAGGGCGCGTGACCAACAGACGGTGGGGCTAAACACACCTCAATGAAATATTCACTGATCATTGATAGAGAGGTGAGCAGTCAATGGCAGCAATTATGCAAGAAATTACACTGTCTCCTCAGTGTTTGGTAAATGTTTGATGTGTCACTGCACTTAACTTTGCTGTACATGCCCTTTAAGCATTCAGCTTTAAACTTTTGCCATCATGAAAAGGCATAGTTGTTTTGTAAACTAGAGTAAAAATGATTTAAGTGATCTCCACATGTTTTATTATGTGTCTCCTGAGAAAGAATTGTGGAATTACAGTTCTCATCCACAATTATCTTACTAATCAAATTTAATTATATTGAAATAAACAAAAACTACTATTTAAGTATCCTTCAACATCCAAATCTTGACACCTGAACTTATGATGCAAATATGACAAGTTCAACTTTATGCCTGCGACTGTGGCCACATCAAGTGAGAACTTGGATCTGCATTATAACCATAAAGGAGCAGGTGCTGAGCTTGGAATGCTTACAAAAAAAGAAGGGCCAGATCCGCTGCTGAAGAGATGCAGTACCTAAATCAAAAGCTTATCTCAGGGGGGAAAAGCTTGTGCAACAATCACCAAAGTGACCACGTTTGGTTATTTCACATCAAATGCTTATAATCTCTGAGAGACGTGTATACTGTCATGGGCTGCAGCCCCAGCAGACAGTTATAACTCACCACCATGCTTTTAAGAGTGCATGGTAACTCCTGAATGCTGCAGTGCACACTCCTATAGCATTTCCAATTCAAGACATTTCATTCCACCTTCAGCCCATCTGAGATGTGATGAAAAATGAATGATTGATAGGGTGCCAGATGTTTGGAGCCCTTTACCTCTGGATCTGTCAGAACACAGAGCACTAGGACGGCCAGTGAGAGGAGACAGTAGGCTGAATAGAAAATGAATCTCATAACGCATCAGATAACATGATGTGGCCCAGGTCCAGCATGAAGCTTGGCCCTGCACTGCTAGAGGTCCAGCGGCAGAAGCTATGCAGACCATTGATTAGACACACAAGCTCAGAGCTACGGGGCTGAGAGAGCGTGCAAAGCTCAAGTAGTGATGCGGACTGCGGTGCATTCATTAATAGAGTAAGCTACACACATAACCCTGCCTGCATAGGCTACACGGTGGAAAATGGACGCCTAGCATCAAGCGGCCGGTAAAGAGAAAACTCAGTGGAGTGGGACACAAATCACACATTAAGACACAGAAATACTTCCTGATCGTGGGACAGGTAGCCGGTCATTTCAGCACATACAACAGATAGTTTAGCTCCAACCTATGGTGCGGTTGCAGAAAGAGCTTCAAACGAGCTATTATAAGGGTTTCATTTGCATAATAGACGTTGCAGTCGCTAATTATAGGCCCGCGGAAATAATGGGGAAATTATCATTCAGTATTTAATCAGAGAGGTGGCAGAAGTATGAGAATTATTATCATTATTTTTCCCTCTGTAAATTCCGTAGTCTACACTGTCAGTAGTGGGCTAAGTTGCAAGCAACGTGAAACAAATCAATGTGGCGTGTAAATTACACTGGATGAACAGTGATCCATTAAGCTGCAAAGTAAAAAAAATACACAACAGTGACACAGTGTAATTATAATCATTAAAAGAAGCTTGTAGAGGTCTTACCTGCAGGCTTTAAAAAAAATATTTCAGAGATTCGTAGCGCGTCGCACTCGCAAAGAGAAGGAGATGGAGGGAAAAAAGAAGATAGGGGGTGGACGGTGGATGGGCTAAATAGCGGGTCGATCGAAGCAGAAAATAAATAAATAGAAAGGGATGAATTTAGAGTTGATGACAGTAAGAAGCACGCGAGGGACTGGGTTCTCAATTCCTGATAAAATGTAAACCAGCCAGTGATGGAAAAGGGTTGAACATGCATAAAAAGGGCTATTACAAAACACGTCACTGAACACGGATTTGTCTACAGAGGATGTGGCCGCTGCTTGTGTGTACTCGGGGAGAATGCGTCTCCCCCTCCCCTCCGGTTGGACGTGCGCTCGCCCGCCTGTCTGCTCCCCTGTCTTTTTCTCCCACACTGAGCCCGACGCAAGCAACTTGTCGCATCCCACCAAAACTCTCACTGATGTGAATGGTGACGGATAATGTCAGAATCGACACAAGATGAGATCTACTACAGTATGTTTTCCTACAAGACCACGGCGAAGGCTTAACCCCCCCCCCCTCATCTCCCCTCCTCTCTCTCTTCTCTCTCATATTGAGGGAATTGGTCTGGATGTGCTTATTGGAGCGTGTGCCGCGCGCGCAGGGCTGTGCGTTTGTAAGTAGCCTATTAAGCCAGGTTTTATGTGTGTGTGTATATATATATATGCGTGTGTGTGTGTGTGTGTGTGTGTGTGTGTGTGTGTGTGTGCTGTGCGTGTGTGTTATTGATGTCGATTTTTTATTTTTTGCTGGAGAGCGACTCGATGGCGCGCCAGTGGGACACTTTTCCTCTGTGTGATGATGATGAAGATGAGGGCCGCGCTGGTAGTTCTGGGAAATGCAGCACGAGTGCAGCCCTGCAGAGAGAGAGAGAGAGAGAGAGAGAGAGAGAGAGAGAGAAATGTTAAATCATGAAGTCAGATATCTACAGGTCATATATCAATAAAGACTAAAATTCAACAAAGACTGTACCATAATTGTGATAATTCACTATGATAATTCACTAATATTTCTATAATTGTTAGGACAATGACTTCAGTGATGATGGATCTCGCTGTTTGTAATGTAGACCAAATTATGTCATAAACTGATCTATAACAGTGCGGCCAGTGGCTGAGCTGCTGGGAGCACACAGCAGTCAGGGGGCACAAAACTGAGCGGACAATGACCTTCAATAGCTTTAAAATGGCTTTGCTGCCCAGTTCACCCCTCTTTCTCTCTCTCTCTCTCTCTGTCTCTCTCTCTCACACACACACACACAAACACATATACACAGAGAGGGGTGAGGGAGAGCTAGAAAGAGCTAATACAGAGTGACAGGTCTTTCATGCAGTAATGGTGATGGTGAAAAGAGAGATCCACTCAACCCACGCTACCACACACACACACACACACACACACACACACACACACACACACACACACACACACACACACACACACACACACACACACACACACACACACACAAAACAAATGAAACAGACAAGCAAATACACACACAGGCCTGCAAACACACAGTGAAAATCACATTATTGCAGAAAAGTGGCCCCACAACAACCACAAGTCACAATTTAATCTCAGCTGTTTACACCAGCAGTCAGGCTTCATTCATCAGGAGAGACACAACAACACACACACACACACACACACACACACACACACACACACACACACACACACACACACACACACAACACACACACACACACACACACATATTTACACACACATATTTATACACACAGGGGAAACGTTCAGTCCTGGAAGTCAGACAGCAGAGTGCTCAGACTTAGTTTTATTGACCTGTGGATGTTTGATGTTGGACTTCCTAATGTAACACCTCTCACTGTAACTCTGTTTCTTACACACAAATTATTATTTACTGTTTGCATTACTTTGGCATCATGCTTTCAAATTCCATTTTGTTCTGGGATAAATTTAAGACTGGAATCATAGTTTTATTTAATATATATTAGTGCTTTGCAAATGGTCACATTTCAAATTGTATTTTGTCTCTGTTTAATGTTTCCCTTGTTGCAGGCTATTGCTCCAAATGTGTTATTAGTTCACCTACATGACTCACTTCTTCACTCTTCTCATTTTCTGACCTTGACCAAAAACAGGAACTTATTTTGAATGATATAATACATGAAGATATTTATGTAAGACAGACCAAGTTTTACAGACAACCATTTAATTTAAGTGAAGTTACTTTATATTACAAATTACAATTTCCTGTGATTAAACATTTTAATGCTATTGTTGAGTCTCAGGCAGGTTATGATAAACAACTAACCTTCATGCATGCGTAAACACATATGCCAACCAACGCAGTCACGCATTAATGCATACACATATACAACACTCTGATCAATGATGCCCTCAGGCTGTGGTGGCTTGCCGTGACTGAGGAGGCAGCCTGGTTAACACCCAGTGGTTCACCGCAGTGCAGTGTGCATTCACTTACAATGGTTCCCTCCATCACAGAAACCAGCCAGAAAAACACTCTTAATGTATCATATCATCATGTTGAGCTTATACCAAGACTGTTTAAAAATGAGGGCATATTGTTCATTTCTATTCTTATTATGCAAACCCTTTAGCACAACTGATTAATTAAATAGAAAGGATATTGAAACAATCACCAACAAAAAATATATTCGGATGTAAACCCATAAGCAGATAACTAGAGAGGGCAAACAGGGTGCAATTAACCCATATTGAAAGTTTTATTCAGGTTTAGAGGAAACGAGTGACAGATGTCAACACTTTCAAGAACAGTGATCTTATCACAGTTGCCATTGATTAATATAACTCAAGATTATACAGCATCAGTTCCACTGAAGCATCGAAAAGCAGTTGTTTTACCCATTTTTTCTTTAAAAAGATAATCATGTCGAAGAAGTCTAGACTTTATGCAGAAGCAAGCACAGGTACACCCTTTTATGTAATCATGTAGAGGCAAAGGACACAAAATCTGGGGCTAGAGAGGGAAAAACAAAGAGGTACAGAGATGAAAAAGAACTGCCGCAGTTTAACAGGCACCGAATGATTATCAAAATGGTTCTACAAAAGGAAATGAATTAAAGGAAGAAACAGGAATGCTTCTCCACTGTCCACAGTCACAAAGGTCATGATGGGGTCAGCAGTCTAAAGGTTAGAAAGGCAGATTTCAACCAGATTGGTTCGGAAAATCTAGAAAGGGAAATACTTTGATCTTCTTCAACAGCTACTGCTGATGTGCCCATGAGCAAGGCACTTAACCCCTTAAGTGCAACAGTAGACCCAACAATAGAAGGCTGCATTTACACTGGGCTTCACCTCAAAATGAATTTGTGTAGCTGCATAAACAAAAAGCAGGGTGGTCCTAAAAGACCACATGCTTGTTAAACAAAACCCTGCATAAAGGCAAAAATGATGACGATACGATGATATATTCATGAGCTCACTTTCTATTCTCCCCTGTAAGTCTTGTCTACTGCTTCGGCAAGTCATCAGAGGGTTTTCCTCTCTCCAGCGTCACAGTGATAATGAAAACCAGCCATTACACAGTGACACAGTGGTTTAATTCTCATTACAGAGATATAGCATATCTCTGTACCTTACAAACAAACAAACAAACAAACAAACAAAATAAATTATTCTAAACTAAAACATGACTGTTTTTGATACACAGGTCCTGCTTGTCTTAAAAAAAATTCATACTCAGGATGCGTCAAAGTAGGCTAACACAATCTGCAGTGTCCCATACAGCCTGCTACATTGTGATTTTATAGGAAGTGCGACTCGGACCCATGTGGGATTGTTCGAAAGCCCTGACACATTTTATTAGAAAGAGCATCTTTCCTTCTTTGAAATACTGTGAGGGTATGTTTTCTTCTGTACAACATACCTTTTCTGGAAAGTACTGTAACACATTTAGAGCTGCAGCAACTAGCTGATTAATCAATTAGTCCATCAACACAAAGCTTAGCTCTTTTTTGATAACAGATTCATTATTTTTTGTCATTTTCCAAGCAACAAGGGCAAACACTAAATCCAGTTTCTTAAATCTGAGGATCTGATGTCTTTCTATGTCATATATTATAGAATAATGACTACCTTTTGGGTTACTATTTTCTGACATTTCAGACACCAAACGAAAATCAAGACAATAATCATTAAATGAACCGATAAAGACAATAATGATTAATTGCAGCCCTAAACATAAGAGATCAAAATATTTTTTTTTCAGGTACTCTAGAAACCTTTGGCATAATGCGCTGCCACAAAAATATTGGAATAAAGCAGTGGTCTCTACTTTGTCTATTTACTGTCAACCGAGGACCTGCATTTCATAAACAGTGGAATTGTCCTTTGAGCAATAAGTGCAAATGTAATTAATACTTTCATCATGTGACTTTTCCAGATATATAAACAGCACTTAAAAATATTTCTAACAAAGTCTTTAAGCATATAAGCATATATTTTGATCCATGTATGGTTCAAAATAGCACATCTCTTTGCTCCTGACATTCACCATAACTCATCCTCTGGATGGACAACAGCTTCAGTCCAACTCATCTGTGCTAGACCATCAACTGACACACAGTGCAGGTCAGTGAGGAAGCAAGAGTGCATGGGAAAATAGTGAACTGGTGGGCCCTAGGGCTGGTCCAGGGTCAGTGCAATACAGTGGCCAGTAGAGGGCATCAGAGCCCCGCATCAGTGTCAGGTAGTTCCTCCTTCAAACCAGCGTGAGCTGCATCCAGAGGGTGTTGATGCTTGTAGTATGCCTGTTGCAGAGTCTTTATCCAAAGCAGAATGAGTCAGACATTTTCTTGATGTGACTTGTGCCAAAGCTTCATTCATAATTTACAACAGCTATATAGAAGTCCTCGTGTGCAGTTTTATGTACAAGAAGTTAGAAATTTGTATCTTAAACAAATGTTTTAAACATAAAGTTGATTTCTCCTTATGCTATTTTGGAATATCATCCATTTCTGCCTGTATTTTCTACATTACAATTATCAACATTCACATACAGTGTTTCTCTTTTCAGAATTGCTCTATTATTAACTAATAATTTTTAATTCATATTTTTAATAATACATTGTGAGTTACGAAACTGCACTGATGATGTAAGAAATTCAGAGAAGACAAGAATATATTTGACCACATTTACCTTTAGGTAAAAAGGAACATAGTCCATGTAATGGCATGAATTATGCATGTATAAAACTATGTGCATCCTCAGTTTTTGTGATCAGTGTTTTGCATTGTACACTTGCATACAAATTTCCCGCAGCACTGCAGTATCTCCGTATTATACCGCAGCCCCTCGCTCTCCCTGCCTCACTCTCCCTCCCCTATATCTCCTCTGTCACTCAACCTAACCTCTAAAGTCTTTCTAGGAAACACTTTTTCCCATCATGAAAAACTGAATCCCCCTTTTCCTTTTCAACTCTTCTTCTGTTTTTATGTCTCTCTGTCCATTACTGTTTCTGTAAAATCTCCAATGCCTCCTTTGCCCTTGGTTCATATTATTCCAAAGCTACATCTTTTTATGTTTGATCACTTCTCCCTCTGCTTCTTCTCAGTATTTACTCTTATCCATCATCTAAATGTATTGGATACATGATTATGAAGAGTCAGTGTCTCTCCTTCCCTCCCTTTTCCTAACAGGGGGAGGCACTCATGTGCATGTGTGTGTGATAGTGAGGTGGAGGTACAGGCGATGGCGGCATGGCCATAGGAAGAGCCTGGCCTTGGGGATGTGAGGAGTGCGACCTGGGCAGGGTGTGCGTGGAAGGGTAACCAGCAGACTGCGGGGGCATTTGGTAGCTCCCTGCATAAGAAGACCCAGAAGGCGGGCTGCCCTGGCCGCCCTTTTGGGGGTTGCTTTTGGGCGGCGCTGGGGGTGCCTGGTTGAGCTGAATGGAGATGTCACTGGAGGCTATGGAGGCACTACGGCCTCGCTTTGGTGGAGGCCAGGAGGATTCTGGGTGGAGGTACTGGCCGCTGTAGTCGCTGCTCTCGGACAGGCGGGGGTGGTAGAGTGCAGGGTGGGGGCGGTACATCTCTTCCTCCGCGTAGCGCTTCATAAACAGATATGACTGACATTACCCCAGCCCCCTGAGACAGTAAGTGAGAAGAGGAAGTAGGAAGAAAGAGCAGGAAGAGATGAGGGGGAGATAGGATGCGACAGGGAGAGAGGGACTCAGTTACATAAATAATTTGAGTTCAGAGACAAATACATTTTCAAATTAATAGTAACAAGTGATGTTGAGGAGATTTAAAGTGACTGATAGGCAAGAAGTTTTAAAAGGATTGTACAAGGTGGAGAGGTGTACGCATGTGCTTTTGATTACTAAAGATTTAGAAAGATGACATTCTTTTAAGCTCATATAAAAGAGACTGAAAGGGAAGGGAAGGCAAAAGAAGGAGATAGGGAGAGGTTAGAGGAGGGGAGGAGGTTAGTTCACACTGAACTGTCAACTGCAGCACATTAAGAGCAGTGTTGCTGCTGATGATGGGAAAGAGGCAGATGGGGGAGGTGGGGTGCTGGTGGGGGTGAGCAGAGTATTCATGTGAAAATGCACCACGCATGGATGCACACATGGACACACACACACAAACCCTGCAGTTCTGCATCATAACCATTCATACCTCCCATTACATAGTCAACAGCTTACCTGCTTGCACACTAGCCATGCAGTACACTACAAACATACACACATGCACTCATTCTATCTCTTTCACATTTTTTAAATAACTGACAGAGAGAGAAAGAGAGAGACAGAGAGAGAGAGAGAGAGAGAGAGAGAGAGAGAGAGAGAGAGAGAGAGAGAATGAGAAAGGCCAGACCTCTTTGAGTAAGAAGGAAGAGGCAGCGAAGGCGAAGGACCAGCCATAGTGGTAGTTGAAGAACTGCTCGGGCTCCCTGGGCCGGTTCATCACCTCATCATTAATACTGGAGATGTAGAGCACCAGGCCCACCACCAGACTGAGGCCTGCACACATCACATTAACAATGACAGTGAGTAAGAGAGAGAAAGAGTGTCTGATACAAGAGAGAGAGCGCAAGGAGGTCATTATATAGCAATCCAGACAGCTGCACCAGTGTGGCGAGGGTTTAAAAGACTAAGACAGAGAGAGAGAGTGATGGGATGTGGAGTGACCACACCAAGCAATTAGCCACCAAAATGCTAACATTAATAAAGAGATGGGAGGGAGACCAGAGATAGAGGGTCATTATGTTACACAGCTCAGGCAGATGGTGGTTATACTTACTTGTTAATAAAGTGAACTTGTCCTGTCTCGTGTTTTAAGTCACTATATTTAACCAAGTATGTGCTTTAGTGCCTAACCATAACCATAAGTTTTTAAAATTTATGGTAAAACTTTAAAGTCAGTTAAGGTTAAGTTGACGTTCTGAATGAACATTTGGTGACCTGGCAGGTATTTTCTATGAAGAAAAGAGCCTGCACACTGACTTCAAACCCCAAATCCAAATCTATCAGATGCAGATCAGGTCATAAAACATTCAGTAAAACATTTTCTTATTATGGTAATTAATATAATATAATTCAGGTGGTATATTTGCTATTTGAAATTTGTAGTATATGTTTATGTAATTTCTAGGAGAGAGGGTTGCCTGCAGATATCCATTAACACTAAAGTATTTTCTTCCTTCACTTATCCCAAGAGCAAAGTGGCTTTTAATTTAATTATCATTTTGTAATGTCACATTTTGATTACTGTGTGAGCTTCCACATTTCTAACTAGGTTCTTGAAAATCACAATTAAGAGATGGTTTAAAAAAGAAAGAGAGATAAAGATGTGAAGAAGGTTAAAATGTGCCAGTGGCTCGACACAGACCATTCAGTAAGAAGCTACACGCAGCATGCACTGTAAACTTCAGCGCGTTAAAGGACTCAGTATTATCGTCAAATGGAAAACCAGAATTGGCTTTCTGAGTGAAAGAATGGCCCCTTTCACCCAGAAGCAACACATATAACATTTAAATGCCCCTTTCCTCCAAGAACACTCACCCTGCCTTAGACATGTTAAATGCATGAGATACAACATATGGCCAACATTGAAGAATCAATATTCAAAGAAAGCTGCTTGCCATAAGCAGCAAATATGAGTATTTTTAGCTTTCACTGCAACATTCAAATGTACCACAGGGTTGTCGAGCAGCTGTGTCCTACACGTAAACGGCTTAAGAGGTTGTGCTGGTGATTTTAAAATTGAAAAATGTGGAAAATGCAGAAACCATGCTGCTGTCAGTCATGCAGTGGAAGTACATCTTTACCTCAATTAGAAACACCAGCATGCAAAGGCACACTAAGGGCAGGTGGAGGAAAAGAAAGCATGCATGTGTGAGACAAAAGGGAGAAAAAACAGAGATAAATTGTGCATCACATGCATGTGCAAGATGCCTGTGAGGTGTCTAAAGGAGAAACAAAAAATGAGAGAGAGAGATGGGGTAAGAGAGCACTATCATCCTCGAGCCATCCTTGAACAGCTGTGGCTCCATGCCGCTGCTGTGAATCCTGTAATATCAACCAGAACATGACCGACCCAAACTACAATATTTACCAGAACACCGTGTCAGTCATGCCAACAGAATGAGCTCATATCACGCAGTGAACCACAAAAACCACCACATCCACAGTGACTCAGCCTACTGAAAGAATATATTCTGAATGAAGGAGTTTGTAGGAAATGAGAGGAAGGACAGTGACTGAGAGGAGGGGAGAAATAGAGAAAGCAAAGAAAACTGAGAGGCTGGGTGAACAAGAGACGGGGGAGGCAGAGGGAGGAGGGGTGTGAGTAGGGAGGGCAAGACAGGAAGGCAATGTTGAGAGAAAGAGGGGGGGCTTAGTGCAGCAGAATATCTAACCATTGAAAAGCAATTTGATACACTTGCCCCTTGTTGTCACCCTATTATCAAAATACCTCATAAAGTAAAACACTGCAACACTTCCAGCACAGGCTATAAACATTACATAACCCCATTACATAACCCCTATTATTCTGCTCCACCCTTTATCAGTAAGTCGCTGCTACGGCAAGTCGGCGCTGTCGCGGCAGACTCTGTTTGATTCTCCTCTGAGCTCTGTGGCGCTGCTTCTTTCTCAAACACATCAAGTGAAACAGCCTTCAGAGAACACAAGCTCCAATTTGGCTCCTGACAGTCTTTACTACACACACTGTGGGCAAGAAATGGGAGCATTACAGCCACCTGCTGTTCAAGAAGGTTAATTACACCGATGCAGAAAACCAAACTGAAACACCTGCTTGTGATAATGTGGGAATATATTGCATGTATTTTCACAGGTGTATATCCTATAAATACAAAGAAAGAGTCACATAATGCCTGTTTAATTCCAAAGTAATGCAAAGTCAAAAGAGAAAACTCTTCCCCTGCGGGAGTCTTTAAACTTGATACAGTCACCTTTTCTGATGACAGCCTTCACACCTGCATCATACACTAAAAATAGCCATGATGGAGTGTCTCCATGTGTGACACAGGACACACTGGGCTGCTGCAATCAATCACAGAGTGACAGCGGGACATGAGCAATGGGTCCCACCTGAGAGGATGAAGAAGATGCCGGACACAAAGGCCAGGATGGTGCGCTGAGGACGAATGTGTCCAATGTTACTGATGACGAAGGCCGTGAAGACAAAGAGCAGCGACACCATTGGGAAAGGCGTGGCTGTCCGCACCATCTCTGTAGGGAGAAGAGTTCACAGTGTTAAACACAGCAGACCTTAAACTGCTGAGAAATGTGAATGATAATGTCTCTGGAGCTTAAAAAGCCTCAGTTAATGCATCAGAGGCAGTAAAGTCTATGATAGAAAGTATGCTCAGCTATGAAACTGCATTTTTTTCTTAAATGGTATTTCTTTTCTAATAGTAGAATTGGTTTTGAAATCTTAACATAGACATTTTAATTTATTTTTATACATATCTTTGTTTATGAGGATGATCTGGCTCTTCTAAATAACTTCAATGTCGCTTTTTTCTGATTACTGTTAAAGGACAAGTGCTACTACAAAAAAAACCTAATTTTGATTATAGATTAATCTGACTTATTTACTGATAATTTACTTGATTAAAAGTTTAGTCTATATAACATCAGAAATCCATCAGAGTCCATTAGAGTTTCCCAGAGACCAAGGTGACGTATTCACATATGTTATACAGTCCAACTTAACTTAAAGACATTCAGTTAACTATGATGTAAAAAAAAAATGCTGAAAATCCTCTGCTGCAACAAGAAAATTTGGCAATGTTTTTTCAAAATCATACTCTAAATGATTAATCCATCCATCCATCTATCCATCGTCAACTGCTTAACTTGTGTACAGGGTTGCAAGGGTGCTTATTATTTATATTATATTTATTTATGTAATTAATTTTCTATTCATTAGCTAGTAGTTGCAACTCTAATATTATGTTCAAATATCAGCACCCAAACCAATCAGCAGGGGGACTCACAAATCCAGTACAGTAGATAATGTGCTGATGTATGTTTTACTTACTGAGAATATTTGCAGTGTTTTCGGTGGTGATCTCTATATCGGGTTCAGTGAAGTACTCTGACGCAACACATCTGCCGTTTTCTGCTCCTGAGAGGAAACACAGACACAGACACACGGGGGAAAAAGGGAAATGCTGGGGTTTGCTTTTAGGATCAAAATCAATGATGCATGAAGAAACCAAACCAAACCAAAAAAAAGCATGTGGGTCTGTGCAGTCCTGCTCACAGGTAACAATCATGTTTTGTGACAGCTATGATTCTAGAGGCCAGAAGCTCGCTTTCTCTCTTTTCTCCCCTTGCAGCTCTCTCACTCGGCTGGTTTATTCTATCCGTTTCTGTATGTTTGTCGCTGTGATGATGTGGACAAACTTAACAGCATTGTTTGGTGTGTGTGTGTGTGTGTGTGTGTGTGTGTGTGTGTGTGTGTGTCAGAATGTGCATGTGTATCTGTCTTCTACAGTTGTCCTTTAACTTTTGAATGTGAATGTTGCTGTAGCTTCCTACCAGCCACGAAGCAAACTCTCCAGAGGCCTGAATGCAGCGCCATCTTCACCTCCATGCTCTGATTCTGCTGTAGGATGATGCCCTCCACCATGATCAGCCAGTAGTCTGTGGACACGGCCACCCCCACCAGCAGCAGCCCGCAGGCTCCAAACACTGTGGATAGGATGGTCAACGCACGACTGCTGCACGAACTCATCTGGAGGGCGGAACAAGGGAGTTAAGAGTGTTAGAAGAGAAGGGGAATTTCACATCAAAACTGCAGGGAGACATGAATGTAGGTACATTTGCAAGGCGTCAGTGAGGGAGGTCATTAATGGCGAGGAAACATTGAGACAGACATGTGATGCACACACATGCAAACAGCTACTGGCTGTCTTCCTGTCACGCCTTGTTATTGCTAAAGATGTGTTAGTGATACATCCGGTGGCGACCAATCTGGTTAAAGGTCAGAGAGGAGCCAACGAAACAGATGATGACTTCACGGTAAACCGCTGAAGTTAAACAAGACATTTAAAACCTGAGGGATAGAGAGCACACCACACACGCACACACAGATCAGGAAAGGAAGGAAAGGTCCTGTATGATTCAGACATGGTCTTTCTGTGACTTAGTTCTGGTTCACCAGGGAAAGACTTCACTGCAAATCCTTTGAGCCTGCTGTCTGTATGCATTTGTGAGTTTCCGTGCACGTGTGCGATTGTTCAGCTACTAGCCTCTGCTTAATTTGGACCACTGTTCAGTATTATCAACTTGACAAGTAATGGAGAACCAATGCACATGGAAAACACAGATTGGGGTTGCTGTTTACTGTAATCACCCTCATTTAGTGCAGATTACATGTTATTTCACCTCATATCTTCCTTTGTAAAAGGTTAGCTTCACTTGTGCTTTGTTATTTTCAAGCATTATGTTTATATCTGAGTATAATGGACTTTCTCTTTTGTGCTAATTTACATGTTTTTAGATATATGGTATATACACTAGGGTTTTATACTATATTTTAATGTATTATTTGAGCCACTTTAAATGAAATGTGACACCGCAATAACTGGCTCAAAGAACCAATTATGGCCATGAAGCAATGCACCCACTCTGCAACAAGGTGTAAACACACACTGACATTCAATCCTCAGCCATACAAAACTGCAATAGTGGCCCAGTGTGTGGCAAGAAAATGTTTCCAATATCATTAAGCATATTGCGGTGTTTACAGCCTGAACTGTGGACAAGAGGCAGCATGGAGCTTTTACATCAAAGTCTGACCCTCACTGTCACAAAGTAACTGATGTTTGTTGTAGCAGAAAATGTTTTTCGCTCCTCACTTGTCTATTTTGGCAATCATGTAACTACTCAAGCTACACCATCGTGTTCTTACAGTAGCTGACAGAAGTGAATTCAGGCATGTTTGTCTGCTGATGTAACACAGCTGCTTCGAGGTTTGAAAAGATGTGTTTGAGCTTTTTCCTCCACACATCTCTGTTGTGCTGAGATGTTATTTGAATATTTGTGGCCTGCCTGTTTTACTGTCATTAATAAAATATTCACTATGCTGCAGCTGATCAGATCATTCTATGTAAACCCTCCAGTTCAATTATTTAAAGGAGCATTATTCACATCTAACACTTAGTCTAACAGATGCTGAACTTCTGTATCATAACAGTTTCTTCTGGAGTGACTATAGTGAAATACATCATGTTTTTGCTGACTAATTAACTGAACACTGACCAATTATCAGGCATTTAAGAGGCCTTTGTCAACAGAAAAATGAATGTCAAGTTAATGACTAAAACATGAGAACCACTTTATTTCTATTCTGGTCTTCTTTCCTTGTCTGACAAACCTTTGAGTCTTTCAAGAGCAGAGTCATAATAGATACAGTAATTCTAGTGGGGAATAAACTCTTAAAGATTAAGCCTGGCCTCATTTTATCTGGACAGCAAAGGTGTGATACATGACCATTAAAGAAGTTACTTCAGTTTCTATGCATCACCCGGGATGAATAGAGCTTCTTTTGTTGAGCGAGGCCTCTGTATAAGAACAGAGCTGGCTGGTGGTAAAGGGTACACATCTGAGAAATCCCTCTGAGAAATGACATGTCTGGGCATTTTAAGGCTGAAAGAAGCACAGGGAGCACAGAGTGAGTTACTAATGGGACAGAAAAGTATATGAGGGAAGAAGTACTACCAACCAGTGAAAATATGGTTGGACAAACAAAAGTTACAAGATTTACAAACTGCAGGATGCAAACTGTCACCTCCATCTGAGACACTAGGGCACAACTGGTGATTTGTATGAATATGAAAAAGTTCCACTTCGGTTCAATCTTGAATATTCCTTCTTTTTTCCTCTTTAATCAGAGATTGCGACCAGGTTTTGACTGGTACCTAAGTGGCCGTTGCTCCTGGTGACATTGGGACTGGATGACAAGAGCTTGGGCGAGCGTGATAGAGTTTCAGGTAGTCTGTAAAATCAAAAACAACTCACTGACTTGGGGGCTCAGGAATGAACAATCACACCTTCTAGCAGATGGAGGATGTACCAAATTGGAGTTGCTATACAGCAGAAATGAGTGGTTGTGCCTGAATGGCTCTTCCAGACTTGTTCAGCACCACGGAGAGCACCCACATCTCACTCATACATAACACAAAACGCCATCCGACAAGGCGAAACACATCCTGCTGGTTTAGAATGGATTTGGACACAAATGAGGGGCACAAATTCACCTATTCACTACACATGTATTGTGCTCACATCAGCCCCCCAAAATCCTTTCAAGAGCCGTTGCAGCTTTAGCAGAAACAGCGATTGTGGACTTGGGATTGAGATTGAGTGAAAACGTCCGATTGCCTGTTGGATTTGTGATAACAATCCCATTTCAGACTCTGAGACAGGCCCCTCAGCTCCCTCATCCTTAAAGTAATGAGCCAATTGAATTGGTTAGATGGGCGCCACAAGGTGGACAAAAGGTTTAATTCTCTCTAATCTGTCACAATCTACAGACTGACATCACCTCTAAGCCCCACAGGAAAGACAGACACCAAGAGAAAGAAGGAGTGATGGATAAGAGCAGAGGATTTGGAGAAAACATCAAGCAGCAGTAAGAGAGAACTGAGAGAGGAGAGAAGAGGATGAAAGTATGTTAGGAAGAAGTCTTTAGGCAGGAACAGCATGCCTATATGCAGCAGATATAGGTTAACACAGGGAAAGACCTTGGCCCAAAAAATGGAAGGAGTACCCAACATGGACGCGCACGGCGGGGATGCGCCTACACCTGTGCTAAACTAACCAACCTTGACTGTGCAGCGTCTCAAAATCTGCCTGAGACGACGATGAAATCACTCAGTGGAAAATAAAATGACTTCATAACGAGTAAACGTGGATATCGTGACTCAATGGGTGGGTTTGGTCATGATTTGTCAAAGCATTTCAGCTGCGCAGTCACACACTCACACACACACGCACACACACACACAAACTCGCACCATTTTCACGGAGCCGAGGGGATAGTTAAACACTCACTTCATATTTCCTGTAAACTACATGCATGAAACACGGGATCCGTGTCAATACAGTACTGACCAAGTGATGTGCGCATAGGATTGTTTAGCCTCCCCTCCACCCCCCTCACTGTCACACACACTCACACGCGGAGTTTGGAGATGATAAACAGAGCAGAGAACATGTGAGCCACTCGGACACACACAAAAAAGGGATGAAATGGAAAAGAAGCGAAAGACTCGGCTCTCAGGTAACATTTGACTGTAATGTTTTCTGAGCGCTCTCTCTCTCTCTCTCTCAAGATGAGCGGCTGTCTTTACGCTAAACACGACACGAGGACATGTTATGAATGCTGCTCTTTTCACAGCTGCCGTCACACACACACACACACACGCACACATTTTAAAATGACTGAGTCAGGTTGAAAGCGCGTGTCACAATTACTGCGAAGGACCACACAACTGTAGTTATTTAAAAGGGGAAAATACTCACCCTGCCACGATAGTCGTGCGCACACGTCAGTAGCCAAGAAACCTCACAGCAGGGAGGCTTGGTGGATTTTGGTCTCCCTCTCTCTCTTTCTCTCTCCCTCTCTCTCCCCTTCTCTCTCTCCTGTGTGTTTCCCTTAAGTACCCTTACCCATCCTCTAAATCCCTCACTCTCTCTTTCACTCAATCTGTCCCAGGCACTGCAGTGGATTGGTTCAGCAAGCTACTTTGGCTACAAAAGAGACATAGGGGGAGCAGGAGGGAGAAGCGCGCGCGCGAGAGAGAGTGAATGAGAGAGCGAGTGAGTGAGATAGAGTGAGTTAGAGAGTGAGTGTGAGTTTTAGTGAGTGAGAGAGAGATGTGGGTGAGTGAGCAAGAGAACGAGTGAGTGAGAGAGAGTGAGTGTGAGTTTTAGTGAGTGAGAGAGAGAGAGTGAGTGAGAGTTGTGGTGGGTAAGGGAGTGAGAGAGAGAGTGTGAGTTTTAGTGAGTGAGAGAGAGAGAGTGAGTGAGAGTTGTGGTGGGTGAGGGAGTGAGAGAGAGAGAGTGTGTGAAAAAGAAAGCTTTCCTTGAAGCTTTGGCAATACTATTCTATCGACATTAATGCCAATAAAGCGACATTCAAATTGAGAAAGAGAGTGAGATAGTGAGTGAGTTAGTAAAAGAGTGAGTAAGTTAGAGTTTGGAGTGAGAGAGATAGAGGGGTATCATGTTAAACTACTATTTCTCCTATCAGCATATAAATCCTCTAAATTGTTTTCCATGTTTTTTCCTTCATTACAGTAACCTATACTATGCAGCAATGTAGTATAATGTAGTTTGTATTGTATAGTATATATAGAGAAGCAATGTGCAAACACATTTTTAAATCCATTATCTATTTTATTCTTATATTTTCATCATTTTGATTTCTTGTGTCAAATTGTTTCACGTTTTCATGTGTACTGTCTTCTTAACTTAAAGTGATACAGTGCTGTGTAAAGTTTGATTGATTCCTTGTCTCTTTTCTTACATGTTTAAATTATTTTAATTGTGAACATTATAAGCTTACAACTTGCTTTGGCAACACTGCACTTAACTATAATTATGCCAGTAAAGCAAAATAAAGTCAAAAAGGCCAAGGGAGGTAAAAGATGAGACAATGAGTTTGATTTGAATTGTGGAGGCAATGTACGTTGCAAACTTAAATACACATTACACAGATTTACAGTATTTACAGTAAAGTATCAAGTATAAGATAACCTCTCCAAGTAGCTAAAGTTTATTCAAGATTGTTTAGACACTTTCATTTAACCTCACGTTATGAGTGCAGATAACTACCAGTAAAATGGCACAGCTAGTAACCTCTCTCTCTTTCTTTCTCGCTTCATCCCTCTCCTCCTCTTCCTCTTGTACCCTCCTCCTTTGTCTCCTGTGGTCCATGTCCCTTGGTCTATTTTTAGCTGGCTGGTGGAGTAATCCTTTATTTTTAGTAACGATATCAATAGTCTACAGCACACTCTGACCTCAGGGCATGAGTGAGAGAAAGGGAGAGAGAGGGAGGAGGACGGGTGGGAATGAGAGATTAAGGCGAGATAGAAAGAGAAGAGAGATAGAGGTAGAGGAGGCAGCAGTGAAGAAGAGGAATGGTATCATGTCACAGTGACAGTGAATGATGGGCTGCACGCACAGCTCCGACCAGAGTGCTCCAGGTTCAGTTACACAAAGGCAGATACTGTCAAGGTTGGAGTAAAGGTTGTGGTGAGGAGTTTCAAATCAGGCAGTCGACAGGTAACATCAGGTGTACATCATGTAAAAAAACAAACAGGAAAAAAGTGGCAGTTTCAGAAAAGTAGCATCAGATGTTTTATTTTCTTTAAAATACCATACAAATACCCCTCAGTACTGTGCTGTAGGTTAAAAACACATAACAGACGGTTAAAGAGTCTCATCTGTCTATGCCACTTTAAGTTTGACATCACAGGAGTCATTATGAAACATAAAAGCCACATTTCTTGACATGATCAGTTGCATTTCATTTAGAATTATAGCAACAGAAAGAACATCAGGCTGTGTTTTATCTTCAAAATTGGGATGAAATGTTATATATATGTATAATCAAATGAATGTGTTGAAATCTGTCCAGATAAAAAAATGTGAGAAAACATAGCTCAGGCAGGTTCCCCTCCATCTCATCTTTCTCACACTTTCACTGTCTGAATGCCGTCAATAGAGTATATAAACAAATCATAATATTGACTCAGAGGCCAAGACAAGATACGCGTAGCAACGGACAGCAGTGGCACATCAGAGCAATAATCACAACAACAGTAAATTCTGACAATATGATTTATAGAGAATGACACTAAACATGGCAGTAAAGCATTTACAAGGCAGCACTGACAGAAAAGACAAACAGAAGAAGAGAGATGAAGGGCAGATAGAGAAGAAGGGAGGGAGTTAGAGAGCAAAATGGGAAGTTGATGAGATTTTAATGTGGAGGTCAACTTGTTATAACTGTGATCTCTATGGGGATATTAGTCCCATTATGATGCTGGAGGGGTAGGAGGGAGGAGGCAGGACGGAGGGAGGGGGACAAGGTGAGCAGGGCTGAAGAGGAGTGTGATGCATCTTCAGAAGAGGAGGTTGGAGTGAAATTGAGATGCCTGAGAGGTGGTTTTGCTGGTTCAACAACTACAGCACCACAGTAAATAGAGGGGTCAGCATCTTCTGTGTGTGTGTTTAAGAGTGTATATGTGTGTACACATGCTTGAGATTGCACTTTTGAGTGAGTGAGTATGTGTGAACGTGATGAAGAGGGAATGAGAATGACAGAGAGGCGTGTGAAGACAAAGCAAGAGGCTGTGCATGTTTGTTTCTCAGTAGCTTTGCACAAAAAAAATAAATCACAGAATGAAACAGCTCTCGTTTCATGATTTTTTTTCAGTAAGTTTATTTGGATGTTCTTTTTCCAGAACATGAAAACAGACGTTAACTCAACAGATACATAAATACATAAATCATCTATTGTGTTATCTATTACTGATTGTATCACCTATGGTGTTGAAGAACTGTGTATTGTGACATTTGACCTCCACTCAAACTGAGCAAAGGCAATAAGATGTATGGCTCTGACCTTTCAGTTGGCCACTATTAAAAAGGGACACACACACGCAGTTAAAGCAAATCTGCACGATTTTGCTCCTCTGGATGAGAAATGGTTACAATTATCATTTTGCTGACACAGATTGTAAACAAAAAAATAATAGATGTTTGAAACAAAAATCCAACTGCTGCTGGTTTGTGAGATAAGAACACTGAAAAGAACATTATTAAACTGTATGTTTGCAGCCTCCTACCCTGTTCAGATAATGTTTAATGACAGCTCTGCTATTATCTTTCCATGTATTGAACAGGCTCAGTGAGCCTCACTTTTAATTACGCCTAATCAATGCTGTGATTACGTCATTACACAGCAATAAGCTTTATGGTATATACCACAAAAATAATAAAGTACATGTCCCTGTATGAGCTCTTTCTTTCAGCTCGAGAAAACATTATTAAGAGGCATATTTTATAAGACTGCAAAAACACATTTCACTGCAGTTGTAGGAGGTCCTTAAGGAGCAGTATACTGTGTACTGTATTTTGTGGTTAGGCCTAATTCCTCAGCTTGTCCAAGAATAAAAGAGAAAAGAATCACACTAGAAAAAACAAATGATGAAGCCCAAACTGCAGCAGTAATGTGAGGACTTCCTACCAGTGATAATAGAGTCAGGCAGAGTGGGCATGAGCTGGAGGGCAGCACTGTAGCCTACATTAACTGTCACATTAACTGCGCCCGCTGCATTGTTTCAACATCTCTGTGGGTCATCTGAGGTCACTGGTGTGACGTTACACTGAGAGGTCTAGCCCGCACTGTTTGCGTAATAGTCACACACTCAGAGTGAGATAAATATTTAGAAAGACACATTACAGTGCTTCTGATGCTGAATTACTTTACTGTGAATAAACGCAATGCTTCGACTGGAATATATCTGCAAGAAACATTTTTATTCATCTGTATGAACTGCAAAATGTCAGAGAGTCTTCTTTTTGGCTATGTAGCCTGTATAGCTCTATGAAAAAACCCTGACTTGAAAATGTAATTGTTATGTAAGATACCGCTTCTCACAACACAAGAAGATTCTAATCAAAGTAATGGAAAAAGTTTTAAATAGGCTGTAAATTTATATAGGTATATTTTCTTGGATAATCTACACTATAGAAAACTAGTGTGTCAAAGCAATTAATTCTAAAAACATTGCATGCAAAGAGATTCATTTATCAGGTTCATCCTACAGTACTCTTATATCAAGTTACGGGATGTCTTACAAAAAAACTCTAAGATGGAAATCTACAGTAGAATACCGGCTTTGTTTGTATCGCTGCAACATATTCTGTGACTATCAAGATTAAGTACATACATCAAAGAGAGTGCATGAATATAAAGGTGTCTTGGCATTGTCATGTAAACGTCTGAATTTGGTTATGAGAGGTGTCTTTAATACTGCTAGTTCTCATGTTCAAATTCTTTGTTATAAAACTACTACTAAGGAGGCTAACAGGTTAATTTGGGTACACTTGTTGGAGCACGTTTGGAAGCCATTTTCAAACAGCAGTCAGAGGCGAGGGGGCAAAGTCTGGGTTTAGGAAGGAGAAGCCCAGAAAGTCTTCCTGGTTCATAGCCGCTAGTATATCCGGGTCAGAGGGAGTGAGCGCTGAAGGAGCCGCTGTGAAGAACTTGTCGAAATTTTCACCTTTTTTCCCGCCCTAATGTAGAAGAAGAAGAAGAGACGATTAGCATGCATATTCATCCATTTGTGTTTGATGCTGATTGTACATCATCGTCCTCCTGAAAAAAGAAAAAGAAAGTATAAAAAGACTCCACCTCCGCATCACTTTTTTTCACTCACACCCTCCTTTTCTCTCTAGGGAGCTCTCTACCACACCTACTGCAGGAAGAAAGCTCCTCACGTCTCTTTTCCTGCTCCTTAAAAGCGTATGACAGCCTTTCTGCTAGATGATATGAATCTCATTTAACTAATGGGCCTGGCCTTTAACCCCTGAGCATACTCAGGCACACCTCACCATTGGCCAGAGGGGCCGCAAACCTGCATGTGGCAAGCTAATGATGCCATATATTTGCATATAGGAGGAGTAGGCAGGACCCCAAGGTCAGAGGTTCCTGTCTATTATGACTGGACTGTCTGTTCCCGAGCACTCAGAGCCCATCTCTAGGAAGTAGCAGAGGCGATGAAAAAGAGAAAAGAGGGCCATTTGAACAGAGAAAAGAAGGGGGGATGAAATGGCCAACACAGTGTGGACGGCTGAGAGAGGAAGCATGCAGGGAAATGAGGGAAAGCGTGGGAGTTTCAGAGAGAGGAGACAGATGGAAGAAAGTGACAGCTTCAATTCCCTAAAAGTGTCCTCTGAGAGACAGAAAGAGAAAGGAAGAGAGGAGGAGGTGAGTGACAAGAAAGCAAGAAAGCAAATAAGAAAGACAGAAAGATGTCTGCAGAGTCTGTAGTCCATCTGTTCAACTGACAGTTCTGGGTTTGAAGGGCGCCTGGATCTCCAGTCTCTCCAGACGGTCCCAGTCAAGCCAGCGGAAGAACGGATGCTCCCTGATCTCTCTTTCTGCATCCTCTCCTCCACCCAAACGCTTGGCTGGGTGCTTCGTCAGGAACTGCAGGAAAAGTGAAGAAAAGGAGGGGAATAGTGGGAAAAGATTGGAAAAATATTATGGTAATGGTAATTGGATAGAGGTGAATGATTTCTGTTTGTTCTACAATGTATATTTAAATATAATTGTATGAATATGAATTGATTTAAAATTAAATACGATATCTAAGTAATTACATTTTATTTTCCTGATGTACTTATGCATTCATATTGTGCATTGAAGGTATAGTTCAAAAAGCACAGTGTGAGAAGATAGATAGCACTCTCATGCTGTATGAAGTATGAAGCAGCAGCCTGTTAGCTTAGCTTAGCATAAATACTAGTAACAGGAGGAAACAGCTGGCCTTGCTCTGTCCAAAGGAAACAAAAAAGTAATAAAGCACAAAAATTAAGACATTAATTGATTGTTTAATTGATACAAAAACAACATGCAGAAAATCACAATTTGTAGTTTAAAGGGGATGTGGGGGAGTATATTTTGGCAACAAGACTTAAGGAAGTCACTGAGTCCAGCCGCAAGCAGAAGTAGCTGTAATTAAACAACCAAGATATAAAGTGTTAATTAATGAGCGTCAGAGTTTCTGGCAGGAGGATTTTGTTATCTTCAGACAGAGCCAGGCTAGCTGTTTCCCCCCTGTTTCTAGCCATTACGCTAAGCTAAGCTAATGGCTGCTGGCTGCTTCCTCTAGCATCATATTCAACAGACAAATATGGGAGTGGTCTCAATCCTCTCTTCCAACTCTCTGCATGAAAGCAAATAAGTGGATTTCCTAAAATGTGGAACTATTACTTTAAGAAGTCAACAATGTGTATGGCTAAGCTTTGTTCAATTTTATTATATTATTTAAATGTGTTAGAAATGTAATATGTGAAATGTAATTTAATTGGCTTTTTATCTCAATTGTCTGTGTGCTAAACCAGTTATATGAGTAAGAAGAAAATGAATAGTGACTTACTCCCTTGCAGATAGCAACAGCTTCACGAGAGAGACTTTTCGGGTATGAGACACTCTGCTCCATGATGGACTGAAACAGCTCCTCTTCATCAATACCATCAAATGGTGGCTGGAAGAAAAAAAAGAAAAAAAAGAAAGTAACTTTTAGGACCTGCAAGAAAACTGAAATTAAATACATTGAAATTCTTTTAAAATTCTTTTGAAGTGATTACAAAGGACAAGTAATGGAGGCTTAAGTGACTGTGCACACGGATGTATTGTCAGGATTAAGTGTTACCTGTCCTGCAAGCATTTCATACAGCAGTACTCCATAGGACCACCAGTCTACTGCTTTATCATAGGGCTGATATGCCACAATCTGAAAAGGATGGAGAGAAACCAAGAGGAGATAAAGGGGAAGAATGGCAGCACAAAGATAAGAGTGTAAAATGAAGACAGGGAAAGTGAGAGAAAGCGTAGCGGCTGCTTGGATTGAAATGCAGCTATCACAGACAGCTAGAGTGAAAAGCAGAGAGAGAGGAAGAGTATGGCATTAGGGAGGGTAAATGTATGAATGAGCTCAGAAATAATGCAACACACAACTTTGGATTTGTTTGTGTGTCTGTTTGTTGTGGGGTTGGGGGGGCACAAGGGAACAATTCCCAGCCCCTGGGGAAATATATTGTATCTCTTCCAAAATGGCAGATGCAGGAGAATCAATGGGTGTTTACATAAGAGAGTCAATACCCAGGGGTTCCATAGAAAGCTTTAAAATATCAAAGATGTGCACAACAGTCACATCTCTCTACTGCATCTGTCTACTACAAGTCCACAAACCAAACACTCCTCCACACTTTCTCTGAATTTAAGTTGTTTATGATGACTTAACAGATGACAAATGCACACACATACATATCACAAACAATTTGCAAGGTAAACGTAATACAACACACAGTTATGATATTTTTCATTTCAAAATGGTGTCAAAAACCTCCGCTGGTTTCAGGCTGAAATGTGCATCGTCATCATCAATGAAATCCTTTTGACATTCTTCATTTAGTTTTCATTGATTTTTGTTAATCACCTTAGGTTACACTTCTCAATTGCAGTAATAGAAAGACCAAACTGGTAATACAAGGTCTCTGAAGGACAGTCTCAATTTCTATGCAACGTTCTTGTAGCACAAGCACATCCTGCTGCTGCTAATTGAATCATGAGAAGTTAATTATTCAAAAATGCTGACAAGGTCAGAGAGGACAGAGGAGATGAGAAGAGCTGCAGTGAAGCAACTCGCCGTCTCACAGCACTGCAAAACAGGTCAAACAACTGAAGAGGGGAAGACAGGGGTGAAATAAGGGGAAATGAGGGATCTAGGGAACAAATGAGGGAAGTTCCAGAGGTAGTCTGGACCATAAAGTGAGAGCAGGGGTTGGTGTACCTCAGGAGCAATGTAGTCGGGGGTTCCGCAGAAGGTGCGCGTGGTGTCGCCCTCGAACATGCCCTCCCTGCACATCCCAAAGTCAGCTATCTTTATGTGACCCTCGCTGTCAAGCAGCACATTATCCAGCTTTAGATCCCTGAGAAAGACAGAGATAGATCACACAGGCATGAATCATTTTGATAGACAGCATCTTTATAAAAGTCATTAGCTACATGATAAATCTGTGTCACATCTGTGTGCTGCAGTTAGAGCACCAAACCAGGTCATGTTAGATGAGCAGGCCACTTCTCTACCTGTATATGATGCCTTTGCTGTGGAGGAAGAAGAGGCCGATCGCTATCTCCGCTGCATAAAACCTGGAGGAGAGAGAAGGGAGGGTTTGGGGGGCACTCACTACTCGTTACTTCATCTTTCAGAAAACTGGCCAAGGTTTTGGCGAGGAGAGAGGGGAAGGAGCTCAAATGGGTGATGAAAGGGAGAGAAACCAAATAGATGAAAGGCGGAGACATGTAGAAAGAGATCTGGAAATGAGCAACAGGGTAAAAATTAGTTTTGGATGATATATCAAAGATTATTGATTAGATGAACAGCCAGGGGGAGGGAAGATGTATAAGACAAGATGAGATTAGTAGGAGGAGAAAGTTTGGGGTGGGGTGGGGGGCTGGTACTTGAGTTGATAATTTTTTATGAGTCACCAGGTATAATGAACAAAGTGAAGAGATGAGTATGTATGTAAAGGAGCAGAGAATAAATGAAAAGGCAATGAGACGCTCTTGATGAGGACTGAGATTAAAGGTAAAAGAAGGAGCTTCTTGACTACATACGCTGCATGAGGCTCTTTGAACTTGCCAACTATCTGAATGTGAAACATCAGGTCTCCTCCATTGACATATTCCATCACATAATACAGGCGGTCCTGCAGAAACAAAACACACGCATGGTGGACTCACATAATACACACTCACCATACATAATCACCTCTAGTCCAAATTAAAAAGCAATCTGTTAAAACCTCTCCTCCTGGACCAAGGACCTTGTTAAAGAAAGCAAGCTAATTATTTAATTTATTAAGCGCAATTCTCAGTCAACCTGAACTGAAACAACTCCTCTGAGGGCTAGGCAGCCAAAATGTCAGGCTGGTTTATGGACACTTTAATGAAAATGATGTGGTTCATTTAAGGCCCAGTATACCTATACACACACACACACACACACCTCAGTCTGGAAGGCACAGTAGAGCGATGTGAGGAAGTGAGGGCGAGAGGAAAGCGCCAGAACCCTCCTCTCTACCAGGGCGCTCTCTGTGTCCTCGTCCTGGAAAAGAACGTCTTTCTTCAACACTTTCACCGCAAACAGACGCTCACTGCCTCGCTCCTCTGCCAGCAGCACCTGTACAGACACACATTACTGTAACAACAAATCCCAAGAAGCTACTGCATGTCTTTAAACTGCCAAGGCCCATAGATAAACACAATGCTTATTTATAGACAACACTACACCAAGTGTCTGGCATGACAAATAGAAGAGAATGATGCTAACAATGCATCCTTGGTTCAAATTCTCAAACTCATCTCTCGCTCAAGCTTCATTTCTAACTCTAGATAGAATTATGCATGTACTGTACCTCTGCCAGTAGTGAACTTTTTTTTAGGTCATTGTGTTATGAGTGACAAGCCGCTCCAGTTGGGAGAAAACTAGTTCTGCTGTTTTAATAAAATGGCATGCTTTTTAGGCACATTTGCAATCTTCAGGTAGATTTTGTGCATGAAATGTAGTGTCATACTGAGTGTCCATCATTAAAAAAATGCATATACTGGTAAGAAAGAAAATAGTGCAAGGGGAAAATGTATCACATTAGTTGAGCAAGTTCAGTTATGTGCACATTTACCCCGACATGGTGAAATAACTGAAGTAATGTTTAATTAAAGCTGTTCTATGCCTGAAGATTTCAAGACACGTTAATGTCATAAATGAAAAAGCGCAGCAGCTCTCATGTTTTTATCAGACATTAAAAACACATTCAGCGGCTCCCACTCCTGTGAAATTGGCTGCTGGCGGGTTGCTTTAATGATGCTGTAATTTTCTACAATGAGAGCCACATGACCCAGGTTTTTACTGTGCTTCACGGCAAAGATATGGTCAGGAGCACTGGAAAGTGCTGACAACAACACTGTTTGAATTTGTCTGGCCACCCTAATGGTCACTGGTGAGGACCTCATTTTACTTTCAAATAGTGAGGAATAGTACAGAAAATTACACGGTTTCATTTTTCAGAAATCAATGGGACTACACAAAGGTGCTTGTGTGTGCGTGTACTGTGTGTGTGTGTGCTATTGATGAACTGCCAGTCACTGAGAGAAATCCTGACGTTCTCTGTTATCGTGTCTCCTGCCCATCCCTGTGTTCTCAAACTAACTCACATCAAAATGGATCACCCTTCTGAACATTTGGAAATTCTACTAACACAGTCACGTGTACTCTTTTCCTGTCTTCCCCTCATTATCCCATTTCCTTTTGGTCATTTTGTCACTTTGTGCTGCACAGTAATCCTTCCCTCTTTCTCTTTATCCCTGTGTGTCTCTTTCTCACTTTTTCTCACTCAGCAGCCCCGGGGTCTGTCTCTCCTTTCTTGGGTCGTTTTTTTCATTCTTTCTCACATCTTACATAAGTCGAGTCTATTTCTCCTGTCCTCTGTAGACTCTCCTCTGACAGTTATGAAACAGCACAGGGGGATTTCATTTGAGGAAGAAGGACTCAAAACTCCATTCTCTTCATTATACCTCATCTACTGGGGAATTAAAGAGAAAATGAGAGAGCAGAGGCTCCCTTGAAATGAACACCTCCAGGTGGACCCACTGCCTTTGTGGCATGTAGGAAGCCAGCCAGCCTGAGCTCATGATTGCTGACAGCACTAAAAAATCTAAGGGTTAAATGAATAATTTGGCAGTAGAAGGAGAGACAATGCGCATGTAAGTAAGAAAGGGATTTTTTTTGCTTAAAGAAATTTTGCCTTGCTCTGCCCAGGAGCTGCTGTATAAAATGCCACTTGAAGGTCAAATCCACCAATAGAAGAAATCATTTAAATCCAGGAATAATCATTGTTGTTTTAAGCATGAATGGCCTCTTTCATGGCACTTACAGCTGTTGGATCAGAGGTGCTGATTGTGTGTAGAAAAGATGACATTTTGTCTCAGTGACTGCTGTGTTTACCTTGCCAAAGCTGCCTTTGCCCAGCACCATGAGGAAGTTGAAGTCATGGAGGCCCACTTTGACTTTGGCAGGGCCTGGGGTATGGACAGGTGGACAGGATGGCACAGGGTTTGAGGACAGGGCCGCAGGAAACACTTCAGACAGCGGGACAGGTACTGCTTGGAGGCAGAGACGGCGTTGTAGCGTCTGGCTGAGGCTCCTGGAGGATCATAGTGGGAGGATTGAGAGATGAATGGTTGGATGCAGTCCAGCCCCCACACACACATACACACACACATACACACACACCTACACACACACACACACACACACTAAACACCAGACAAACCAAACTCCTTCCCACCCCGAGTTTTGGATTACAGTCAGGCAGAACAACCCTGCACCCTGGTGGAGACTGAGTGTAATAGAGAAGGGAGGGGACCCAGTGTAATTTATTATCTAATTATTTAGCTACAACATCAGACATAAATCTTCCATGTTTTTTTTGTTTTTTTATCTCAGATAGAATTGTAAGCCAAGGGGACAGTTCAAGATCCTGACCCAGTGTGAGCAGTCACAGCTGTTCTTTATTAGATGTACAGTAGGTAATTATAAGCTGATAAAGGTTATGCTAAGGCTTTAGGATAAATGGTCATTAGCATGGTAAAAAAAGGGGTGCGCCGCTCTGGTGAATACAGGGATACAGTTTTCACTGTCACTTTTTGTTCACCACGAGGACCAACTCATGGCTTTTTGGCTGGAGCAAGTTTCCTACCTGCAGATCTGGGTCTGGAACAGGAATGTTGTAGTACTCTCCCTCGTCTTGAGCCAGCAGTTTGAACCAGCCGCTGATAGGGCGCCTGAAGATCTCACTCACTCCGAATGACAACGCTCCCATGAAATCGTTCCTAGACGTGCGGTCCCAGTCCCAGACCTCCACAGACAGTCTCCTGTCCCACTGGTGACCGAGCACTGAGCTGGAGAGACGAACACAAAAACTCAAATCACTGGGGACAGTTAGCTCACTGTGTAAACAACACTAGAATGCGCAAAGACAAATTATTGTTTTTGTTATTTTTTCACCTTCATGGAATTCAAGGCAATTTCCTAAAGTGTTAATTTACCTGAATATCAGAAAAATGCAAACACTTCAACTGTAGTTGAAGGGTAAAATTTTAACACTGGTAATGTACAACAAGCAGCATACATTCAAGGCCCATCAACCTTCTTTTCTCTATCCTTTTTATGACTCTGTAATTCAAATATCTGGGTCATCTTATTTTACCTAACCTCACAAAACAAGTTCACAAGGACTTACAAGGTGAAACTCTCATTCCAGACAGGATTGAGTGTTGAGCGGATGGTCTTGGTCTTTTGTTTGCTGTGGCTCTTTGGGTCTGGAATCAATTTGAGTTTAACATAAGGGTCTGACAGGCCATTTGGATCCATAGGCATCAGGTTACGAGCCTCCCGCACTGGAGAGAAAATATAGAAAGGACACAGGGAGAAATCCCTCATTATTTGTGTAATCCTACTTTTTGTTTTAAAACAACGCTTTCCATTATCCAGCAGGTCCTCTCACCTGTGACAAAGACATCCTCCTTCTCTCCTCTGATAGTAAGGTGGATCCTCCCTCTCTTCTCTGTATGGTCTTGGCCACAGAGACTGGGAACACTGGTCTCACACCGTCGATGGACGTTCATGTCACAACCTCACAGTACAAAGATAGACAAGTATGAACAAACACCTGCACTATAGAAAAGATATAAATTAGATCATGAAAGATAAATGCACAGATTATAAAAAATAAAATAAAAACTGTATAGGTGCATCCAGGTGGCCTACTGGTTAAGGCACATCCCACATAACAATGTCCACGGTTTGACTCCCAGCTGGGGGACCTTTGTTGCAAGTCATACCCATCTCTCTCTCCATGTCTCCATGTTTATATTTATTCCCCATAGACTTACCCCAACTTTAACCATAACCACTGCTTGTCTAACCCAAACCCTGATCCTAACCTTGAAGGAACTGTTCTACATTTTCTTCTCGAGAGTGAGTTAAGAAGATTGATACAACTGTCATGCCTTACCTGTAGTTTTAAGTCTAAACACCTAATATCACATTTGTTTATGGAGTACACAAACCAACAAGTGTAAAAATGACAAATTGTGGTTTTACGGGAGGGTTATGTGCACTATTTCTTATCCAGGCATAGTCACTTTTCGGAGTCTCTGCTGGTTGCAAATCTCCTCACCTAACTCAAAAGTAAATAAGAGGATTTCCCAAACATACACACAACCCAGTCAACTCTAGATTTTAGAGGATAATTTTGTCATAGTCATCCTTTTTTTCCCTAGCTAGCATGTGAGTCCCAATAATATCCCTGTGTGAAACAATTTTATACCAACAACATGATTAATATAAGAACAGATATGCAGATGTATTACACTGTTAAATGTGGTGAAACTCACAGGTACATTTCATGCCCTGGTGTATGAGGCCGTACAGCAACGAGCCACAGTGGTCACAGAAAGTGGGACTGGAGTAGGTCTGGACCTTAAATGTGTGTCGACTCTTCAGGTCCTGAAATGCAACAGAAACACTCTGCACTGAGAACTAACACACACACACACACACACACACACTTCGGCAGAATGACCATGGAAGGAACTGTGAACACACACACATTTACACACATACATACAGAGTATGATTAGTGGAGTGATGCTGAGTGGGGTATTCATGGACAAGCCAATTAGATTTCTCCACTGGGAGAGGACATATAAATGAGAGTGCATCTAGGCAAGGCTCTGTGTGAGTGTATGTGTATGCTGCGCAGAGAGGGATGAATCATTTTTATCTCTCTTCAGCTCATCAGACCCTACCACTGCTCTCCATACACCACCTTCTCCCAAACTCTGTTTTCCCTCCCTCGTCCCTCTGAGCTGCTATTTAAAAACACCTCCTCTTTCTGTGTGTGTTCTTTTTATGCTCTCATCCTTTTTCACTCAAACACACACAACACACACACACACACACACACACACACACACACACACACACACACACACACACACACACACACACACACACACACATGTTCCCCTTGACCTCATTTCTGAGGCAGTTTATGTGGCTGGCAGAAAAGAAAAGACAAATCTCCCTGGAAGACTGAGCAGTCTTGTGCTCCCCCCCTTAATTCTCACTCTTATCAGTACCTCCCACCCTCCACCTGTATCTCCCCCACTCTCTATCTCCAACTCCCTGCATCTCCAAGGCCTTGTAGGATGACATGACATGAGCAGACGTCACAGATGGGACAAGGCTGCGTGATGGGAAGGATGTATGGATTGACGGATGAGTCATGCGTACGTGAAAGTGGCAACGAGCGGATGGCTAAACATAATGATGACGGGGTAAATCTTAAATGCACTAAAATGGAAAACAAGACAGTATGCATAGCGATGCAATGATACGCTGACAGATTCTGCTTACATCTGGTTTGGGGCCCGCCACAGAGCCAGGACAGGTGAAGGTCACAAACTCGTGACATCTTTTGTGGACCACAAAACTGCAAACTGGAGGTAAGAAAGAGAAAAATATCCTCAAAAGTGAATCGGTCACACTGAAAAAATCTGAGAAGATTAAACACGGCAGAAAAAGACAATAACACCGGGTTTATCTTTACCTTGACATTGGAATCCCTGTTTGCCGATGCCCCTGAGTGAAAAAGGCACATGGATTAAGACACAAATAGAATCTTCTCTACTCCTCTTTAAGGTGAAATATTTTGCTTCTGGGACTCTTTCTAAGCCCAAATAATATAGATAATGCTGCCAAGACAGAGATAAGGCTTTTGCATTATTCCTTCCTGTATTACATTAAGACCAATATGCATGCACACACAAGTTGAGAACAAATTCTGTCTCATCAAAACTCCACTAGCTGTGTTAGAGACTACCAACGTGATAAACACTCATTATGTCAAGTCATTATGTGTGAAGTTTGAGTGTCTTTCCATTCTGAACCACACTGTTGACCAGGTCAAACAGAGTAGGGTCACTTGTTGTCACACATACACTCATATGCATAAACACAATTCTTATGTTTCCAGAAGTGCTAACACTTGCGGTGTTAGCAAGTTTCCAGTGTCTCCTCGGAGCTTTAATTGAATAATTAAAGCCATTGATTGACTAAAGAGTCCACTCAGCGGCTTTGCATGCTGTGAATCAAGTTTTGATTAGGAGGTTTAGAAAGGCAAGACGAAAAAGACACCGCAGAGAGCTCCTCCACAATCATACTGGAGAGGTCCAGAGGTTCATAGGAAACTGACATAATCACTGATCTGAGATCAGTTCACCATCTGGCTAAATAATAATTAAAGATGGGGTTGCAGAGGGTAATCTGATCCTTGATCAGCATTCAACAGAAGTCTCTATCTGCAGTGTACACAGACAGTTCTGCATTTTGACCAGCAGAGAGCATTAGAGAACCAGGTATGGATTAAGAGAGAATTATACAGTATTGCTGGCTGACCAGCTATCACAGGGAATTCACTGCATTTTAAATTTAATGATGTTTTGAAAAACCTCTCAAACACATGCCATTAAATAAAAAGTTGCAATAAAAACACCAGAAAAACCCTATAAAACTGACCAGAACATGCCACATTTTGGACTATATAGTATTAATTATGAATAACTTACTATAAAGTCTTTACAATATGTCTTTTTCACTGAAGACATTTTGACATGTCACAGTAGGAAAAGCACAAGTGTAAATGATAAAATTAGTGATGACTGAATTCCTTCAGCTGCTTCAGTCTCAGGGTACTGGTGTTGTGCATGCAGGCTCACTGTCACACTGTTATGACTTACTGGGACAACTGAATGTACAGTGAGTACAACAGAGCCATAATTAATGTTATTAGTGATAACTATGCTTTCAGATGTCTGCTGTGAAAAAAGTATTGGATCTGTCCTTAGATTTAGTTTCTTTACCATTTTATGGTCTTATTCAGTGATTTTCAGTATGAGAACCAATGTTTTTAAATTGAACAGCAGGTTATTGACTCCAAACACATAAAATTGAAATGTGACCCCAATGTCACTTTTTCAGTTTCATTCAATTGAAGGAGTCATACAGGGTACATGTCATCAGTTTCTAGAGCCTGATTTAATAAACAAGATATTTACATTACAAAATTAAAACTATCATTTCTTAGTCTTTAATTAATCTACTTATCCCCCCAGGGGCTTCAACACCCAGGTTGACATCCTGTGTGAAGGAAAAGAATTTTCACCCTGAGCTAAGTGCTGCTACCACAGCCAAGACAGCAGCCAGCTGGAGAAATGTCCTGAAAGCTACCCAGAGGCTGCTGGCACATGCACCGCCCTGCATCTGACATACACCCTCACCATATGTCCAAACACACACACAACGACTCATACACTCCGCCATGGCTTTACTGGACAGAATATGCTCCCTGCATGGTTGTCTGTACATAAGACCCATTTACATGAATACCCATGTGTGTGCATGTCAGAGGAACAAGTATTACATAAAACAATACATCTCAAATACTGTGCTTCAGGCACTGGTACTTTTCTCGACTCTTGCTTTCTTTCTATTCTTTTTGGTTTGTTTGCTTGTTTACATTGCATTCACCTGTAAATGAAAACACATCCTGTCCCTATCCTATGAAATCTGTGGATCTCCAAAACATCAACTATTCCTAAGTAAGAGAAACAGCCCTGCTTTCAGCTTTGTGACAATGCACTTTATCAACTTTCTTCTTTTCCATGTTTGTCATGATTCATCCCACTATTATCAAACAGAGATAATGTGGTTTTCACTGGACAGCGACGAGTGTAAATTACAGCAGTGAAAATAGTTACTGTATATCAAGCATCATCTGGAACAACTACAACAATTAAATACTACTTACATTTTAACACATTACAAAACTGTTTCATATTACATTGTACTTTATTTAAAATCTTAACTTTCTTAACTTTCAAGATTTTCTGATGAAGCCTTTTTTATGTTGTGTTATTTGCACTAAAGATGCACTCCACAGATTTTACACATTCCGTTTACTCATTACTCAGCCTGCAAAAACAATTCCTTAATGTCTTTTGTGGCTCTGGAGGCATTCCAAAGTCTGAAAAAAACCCCAGTGATGGCGGGACCTAATGAAAGTCTCTACTGAGTTGCATTATAAGAATGCAGCAACCAGCATTTTTGGAACACGGCCCACACTACAGGACACTTGGGCCAATTTTATGGAAAACAAACTTTATGGAAGTGACACGCTATATTGATAGAGTACCCTTTTAAGTTCCAAATAATTCCTCCTATACTGCTGCCTGTGTGTTTTTGTGTACGTTTGCATGTACGGTAATCTGTGTGCAAGCATTCATAATGAAAAAAACAGTGCCCTTATAATGTGTCTACTGTATGTGTGTATCTCTATATGTGTCTCCATGTGTGTGAGTGAGCACATGAAGTTCCTAAAGCAACCCCTGTATCGTGTGGGCTTCAGTGTGGAGGTGAGGTTATGTGATCAGATCAGGTCAGTGTGGTGGCTACACAGTGTGGGCTGTTTCTCCAGCAGGCAGCTGGATCTGGTAAAAGAAAGAAAAAGTGCAAAAAATATCAGATGGAGTGGTGGGATGCCTGAGGAGGCGGCTTATGAACTGCCGGGTTGGTTTCTGTGTAAATGTGCACCTGTAAATGTGTGTTTATGTGCATTTGTGTTTACCAGATGAAATCGGTGCAGTGGCTGCAGAAGGTGGGCTGTTTGAAGAAGCGGGCTGTGAACTGATGGTCTTTCACTTCGACAATCCTCTTGTGTTTGAGCGCTCCCTTCCTCTGGAACACGGGCACCCTGGGTGGAGGAGAGAGGGGCGAGGGCAGAGGGGAGGCTCCAGGGGAGGTTGCCGATATAGGGGAGGCCAGTGTCAATGGGGAAAGGGTAGGGGAAGGGGAGACTGGGGTGGACATTATGCCTGGAGATACAGTAGAAAGAGGAGAGAGGCAGAGAGAAGGGGAATGGATAATGAGTGTCAGTAAGCACGGTATAGAATTGTACAGGCGGAAGACCTTGAGCATGGGAGAGGGAGGAAGGGAGGAAGCAAGGACATGGAGGGGGAGAATAAGGAGGAGGAGGGACGGAAAGTGTAATGGGTCATGGTTGAGACAGGAGTTGTATTAATGGCACATGGGATGTAGGGTAGGGAGAAGTGAAGGAGTGAAGTGATGGAAAGAAAGATCGAGAAAGGATATATAGACCGGAAGTGCAGAAAAAGACGGTAGGGTGGGAGCACGGGAAAAGTGACAGGTGAGAGTGAAAGGAAAAAGAGAGGTGTAATGAGGGAGACGGAGGGTAATTCACATACGGAGACAAAACTCTCCTAAGAGACTCTGAAACGCTAAACAATTAGTGCAACTCAGCGTGTCCCACATACTGCCTGACCATTCAACCCACATCTCCCTCTCTCTGTACCCCTTATTTTTCCATCTCTCTGGCTACCCCCTCCCCCCGCCATGTCAACTGTACCTCCTGTTGCCATGTCAACAACACCCCCACCACCTGCTCCAATATTAGAGCCTGTATCCTCTCTTGACTTCCTCCCTGCCCTTATTAGCAATTAGTCCCATTTCTGAAATAAAGTTTGGACCAGAATATGAAGAATAATGTCTAAAGGGAATGAGATGTGCTGGAAAAAGTGCCAAACTGCAAACATTAGCTGGAGAGGCTGTGGTGCAAGAGTTGCACGCTACTAAATGATAAATGAAACACCAACAGAGATTTAATGAATAAATAAATAAGCCCATAGCAAAAACCGATGTTAGAAAAAAAAGTGATGAAATGGTGGTGTCTCAGCAAAGAAGCAGGAGCAAATCAATCAAAAGGGTGAAACGGGAGAATGGTGGGGAAAATGGCACGGGGCTCAGAAATTTGTAAAATATTGACTGGAAGATAAAATATGTTCCAATAATGTGCACAGAGCCATACGGTGAAGATGATTAAGACACAATACCTGAATTGGTGGTGATTTTGGAGGAAAGGCTCGACTAAAGTACAGCTTTATTCTCTTCCTCTCCCCCTCTTCTCTTCGTTTGGCTCACTTCAATAGAAAGGCTAAGGTGTCACACCTGTAGCGGGTCACCTCAAAAAAAGAAAAAGATGTGGAAGGAAAGACAGAAAAACCAAGACAAGCAGCGCTGTGGCAAGTAGAAAAGAATGAGCCAAAAAATAAAGGAGAAAAAAGACAACTTATTAAAAGAAAAACAGAAGACAACAAGCGTTTTGAGAGATTCAAGCTTTCTAGGAACCAAAGATAGAAAAGTGAAGTGGTATATATCCGTTAACCCAGAGGCAGGGTGAGGAGGAGGCTGAGATAAAGAGGTGGTATTCTCTTTCCAAGATTGATTCTCTCTTTACTAAGAAGAAGACGAGAAATGAAGTGAGAGAGAGAGAGAGAGAGGAGAGAGAGAGAGAGAGAGAGAGTGAGAGAAAGTGAGAGAAAGTGAGAGAGAGAGGAGAAAGATTGAGGGGAATAGGCAGCGATTCATTTTGAAATCTGGGTTACTTCTCTCAGGAGAGGGTGAGGGAGGTAGAGGAAGGAGGGCGGATGAGAGATACGCTGCCATTTTGCCACCACCAATACAGTATGGACAAGTGAGCGCCAACTGTCCCTCACTTCCTCTAGTGCCAGACGGAGAGAGGAAAAGGAGAGGAGTGAGAGAGTATCCAGTCTGGAAGAAAAGAGCAGAGAGCTTCAGAGGAAGAGAAAGAAACGAAATCCAGATGACTGAAGGATCAGCAGGCCTGTAAAATAAACAACTCTGTTAATCTTTTCTACAATAGTGCAGTTAACAGAATGTCCATCATATTTTAAATTGGTTCTGAGATCACAGCAAGTGGTGGCATAATACAGCTCCACTGTGCACTGAAACCAGGTCAGCTAAGCCTGATGGGAAGAGTAGTTTCCAAGAGAGAGGCTGTTTGTCCACTGATTGGAAACATACTGTCAAGGGTGCACACATGCAAATACACACACATGCAAATACACACACATAAACTAGAATTGTCACTTAGGAGGACATTGTATTGACTCACAAACTCAGTCAACTCAGTTACTTTTTTGCAGAGAGTCAGATGAGACAAGTGACACCATGTCTGTAGTTGGAGCCAGGACCTTGTTAGCTTAGATTAGCATTTAAAGCCTGGAAACGGCAAAAAACTAACCTGGCTCTTCCCGAAGGTAACAAAAAATGCCAACCAGCCCGTTGAAAACTCACAGATTCACACGTTATAACTATTTCTTGGCCGGGACCTGTTGCCAGGCAACCAGCAGAGACTTGGACTACTATAACTTGTTATTAAGTGGGCTTGAGAGTTGCCAGAAGACTGTATGACCTTATTTGTAGTCTTTATGCTAAGCTAAGCTAACCAGCTGTTGGCTCCAGCTTCATATTTACCACAGAAACGTGAGAACAATATAACCTTCCCATTTAACTCTCAGCAATTTCCCAAAATTTCAATCTATCCCTTTAACCCTAAAACTGCACTTGTGAGGACAAGCTTTTTGTCCCCAAATGGGGGTGGAGCCCCTGTAAAATGATTGTGTACACAAATGTTTGTCCCTGAGAGTAATACAAGTGCACACACACACACCAAATTAATCACACTCCATGTTTGCACATGGTATATAGACAATCTTGGGAGATGGGAGCAGAAGGCGGGATCAGGGACGCAGGCAGGCAGGGGACGAAGGGGTGGATTGGAGTGGGACGAAGAGACTGAGAGAGGGAGCGAAGGGTTGAAGGTCTAATTAATGGAAATGTAGGTTATTAGTCTCCTGATGAGGACACTGGCAGAGAATTAATTAACAATTATAATTAGCAAGATTGTTAGAGAGCAAAATGGTGTCAGCCAGCAAGATAAGGGTGAGCTAGTGTGCATATGTGTGTGTTGGAGGCTGTTTAAAAAGAAAAACAGCTGTGCTAACATGCCCTATCTGACAATGATATATGTCATTTCAGCATTAGTCATGCAGAACAAGCAGCTGATTGGAATTGATAGGGGGCTTTCCTTCATACAAACCAGCACCAGGCCTTTCTCTCACACTGCCATCACTGTCCTATAAGGGCCAGAAAATGGGTGAGTCATGTTCTAGTTTTGTTGTCACAAATAAATGAGGAAGATGTTCTCACAATATGAGAGAAAGAGAGGGGGGTAAAAAATATGCGCTGTAGACCATGCAACCCTCAGTAATCACAGGATTGAAAATCAAAGCACATAAATGGCTCACAATGCTTCCCTTCTACGCGGTGTGATGAGTAAGCACTTGTGGCTCTAAAGTGTCTGTATCAGTGTGCATTTGCTTGCCTATCGGAGCATGCTTTACAGTGTTTGATTCTGGGCCATAAAAGCGTGTCGGTGTGCAGCCAGCCAATGACACATAAAGGCTATAAACCAAGAAGACATACACACACAGATGCGGCCTGCATGATTAAGAGCAGAGGGAAAATGATATAAACACAGATAGAAATGAAGATAAAATGAAATATATAGGTGACATTTGACAACAGAAAAAAATGAGGATATCAGTGAAGAAGACACCTCAAACCACAATCTGTACTGGCTATTACCACCTTTAAAATAACCACTATTATATGACAGCAGGTATTGCTACCATTTCTGATCATGAGCACTTTCCATACCCTAGCCCCCCTCTTTTTCTCTCTCAGTCTACAGATGGCTATCTTATTATTTCTGACCATGGCTTAATGAAACAGAAAATTCTCCTCCGATGGAATCTTTTTTGGGGGGAGTAATCAGCACTTCACCAATTACACGCATCCATTATCATCTAACGAGAGCTCCCTCGCATCAGGTACTGGCTTCAACCTGGCTGGCTGGCTGGCTTTCTCCTCCAATGAAATTAAGGTAAATTGACTTGCCTAACTGTTGTTTGTGGAATCAGGGGAGAAGTGGTGTCTGAGGTAATCATATCTGCCTGTTAAATTTGTCTCTTCAGAACCAATTGGCTCTGTTTGCTTGGATTGGTTTTCTGTTGGGGGTGTGCTTCTATTTGCTTTTTTTAATGAAGAGTGGTCTGCTGTGTTTTTGGAAGAGAGCAACAAACCTCCACGCCAGTCAGATGAGACATTTGGCAGGCGACTGGGGCCAATCAACATGGCCTACAAACTCTTAGTTCTGAAGCAAATAAGCCTGCTCTCCATATTTATTTTACTGCTGACCTGCCTCTCATTGCAACAACAAATACTGCTAAAATGGAAAACCATGTGGACAAGTGAGGGAGTTGTGTAAATTAAATCAAACCAATTGGATAAAGTCATGGATTTGGGTTTGTGAGTGGTCTGAGGTCTGAGAATCTGAGGAAGAGGAATATTAATCTATTTAGTCTGTCAGTGGTTAATATGTCTTTACAACTCTTTATTTATTGGTTTACTGACAGGAATTTTGTTCATGTCCCATGAGTCAATAACCCATTGCACACTTTCCCATTTTCTTTAGTGCCACTCTCTTCTAGTGTGTTGCTCTGGTATACAGCTGGCCTCTCACTCTGGTTTCAAGCTTTTTAGTGTTGGGGGAAATGGAAACGTAAGTTTAATTGTACAACAAAGGGATATGACTCATAAATGTTTTTGGTCAGTTTTAAGGGAAACTTTAAATCTGCAATCATTTTTATGCAGCCAAAATGAGCTGAACACATCACTACCAGAGGAACATTACCATTCATTTCAAGTGGTGTTTCTGGCCACCTGATGAACAGAAGTACAATATTCACTTTCCTTTATCTCTGTTTTTGTCTCCACTAACTTAATATCTGGCTCATTGGCTGCTAAATGCTACACCTGCTAGTTGATAACTGTGTCTGTCTGTTTGGTGATGAGCAAGTAGCATAAAGCTCACAGTATTTTTCACTGAAAACCGATGCCCGCTGCAATTGTACACTAGACTATTAGAGCAGTGAGAGTGAATGAATATGCTCCAGAGAGCTAAGGGGAACTGCAGAAGGGGTAAGTCTCTGTGGGTTCATTACTAAGAGTGACCCACCCTTTCACATACAAGTTGTCATTTGATACATTATTATTATTAAAATATTGATTATTGCCACTTTAAACAGTTAGCATATCAAAATTTCATTATTGGTATGTCTATTTTAAAAAGAGCATCATCTGGTGTGATCTGTGCATTCCCTTTTTTTATCTAGATCAATAAAAATATTTGTGTTTGGCAGATCCTGCGCCCACTGAGGTTGAGTTTGAGGCCACGGGCATAATGAATTTGGGACCATGGCCAAGCCAATAGATCATCCACTAACATGAACAAAACAGATGTGTAAGCTGAAATGTATTACTATTCGCAATATGTGCAAAATACTAACAAGAAGCCAAAGCCTCAGCTGTCGACTGCAAAACCTTTCTTACTGCTGCAGGCAGGAAGAAAAGGTTGTGAACAAAATGTGCTCAAGGGGAAGGATGAAAGCAGGAGGGCAGGAGATTCAGGGTAAGAGGGCGATTTGATAATGAGGTGAGGGGAGAACAAGGTAATGTCTGAGGATATCTTAATCTTCATCCCAATTTTCTAGGATGAATTCCCTTTGGGTAGGTGGCAGTGCGCGTGCACACACACACACACACGCACACACACACACAAGCAAACAAGGGTGGAGTATGAATAATTATTGTGTCCTAGATGTGGTGGTAATGTTGCTTCAAACATATTGGCCGCAGCATACAGCAAACTCGTGTTTCTGTTGATGTTACCGCCCTATCGTAAGGACTATTAGCACAAAAGGCTATTTTTTTCCTTTTACATTCTGGCAATAGGACAACAGAGACAATCAAATCCTTAAGCATCAAAATACTAAAAATGACCTACAAATAGAGTACGCATAAGGGATACCTACATTAGAGCTGAACTGATTACTACATTAATTGTTCAGTTGATCAACAGACAATTAATCAGCAACTGTTTCGATAAAATATCACTTTGCTTTCTGACTTTTATAAAAAAAACAACAAATATTGGATATAATCATTATTTACAGTAATTGTTAGTTACACCATTTTTCAACATCTTGAAAATCTATAATCAGTATTTGATGACATGTACTCCTTTGCTGGGGCAAGATGTGGTATGACCAGCACAAGCATAATGCAGTACATCAACAGAAAATGCAAGCCGCATAGCTTGAGTTTAAACATCCACAGAGATCTGGTGAACCAAATTAAGAGGACAAATAAATTAAGGGGACAGATTTGCATTTAAAATGGTGTTTGCATTATTGTGTAAATGTACTCTGTGTTCATTCCCATTACAACTAATCAAATAGCCAGAGATTGTTACAACTGCTTGGAATTATTAAAAAAAGCATGCTAGCATAAAGACACATATGCAAGACACAGAAAAAAGACTCATTTGTGCACGTATTCTCTTTCACACAACAACACACAAACAAACAGTGCTAATATAAGCTGTTGTCGGTCAGTTAGCTCATTTGTCCCTGGTAAGGCCCAGCATGGTTCATGTGAAAATGGAGGAGGCGAGAAACTGGCCGTGTAGCTTGGGAAAAAAATGCATGAGATGAAAGGGTGCTTGGGTGTTTTTTCAACTTCAGAGATCAAGCCGATGAGTTGTAGAACCCTGCGGCACTGCACACATGATGAAAAAGAAACAGCGCTCTCCTTCCACATGTACTGTACGTGTGTGATTATAGTCTGTGTAGATATATAGATATATAAATAGTATTTCCGTATATTTTTACAAACATACATCTATTGTATGTAAGACATGTGTGAAAAGGGTAGTGAAAAAAACAATAGAGAAATAATTGATAAAATGCAGTAGAAAGGGAAATCCACAGGGAGAACAGAACAATTTTAAGGAAGGAATAACCAGAGATAGAGTAGAGCAGAGAATAAATGAAATGACAGAGTCAGTCAGAGGAAATGGAATTGAACAAAAATCAAAACAGAGAGACGAAGGGAACCTGGCAGAGAAAGATGGAGGGTGAGATGTTCTGGAGCGTAAGGGCCACTGCACTGCATAGCAAGAGATGACGCTAGTGTCGTTAGAGAGAGAGAGAGAAACAAAGACAGAAAGAGAGTGAGTGTTAAGCCCTGCACCACAGACATGCGTTACAAATCCCCTGGGACCCGGTGGCAGATCAGTACAGGATCAATCTGCTGCACCTCAGCAGGGACGCAGCACACTCCTTTCATTCCCACACACCGTTCGTGTGTGTGTGTGTGTGTGTGTGTGTGTGTGTGTGTGTGTGTGTGTGTCACTGTACTGTATGTGTATGAATGCCCGTGCATGTGTGTGAACATGGAACAGAACTGACTAAGGACTGGGACCTGCTGCAGCAGGGAGGGAGAAGGGAGATGGAGGGAGAGAGAATGGAGCAAGCGGGAGAAGGCAGGAGTTTAACATAGACAGATAGCTGTGTATGGTGCAGATATTTAATCAACTGACCAATCGAAATCATACATATTTTACTACTTCAAGTTAAAAAAAAACATAGTTGGACAGCATTCACTAGATATAATGTATATTTAATCAAATAAATATTATATTCCAGGATTTGATATAAATAAAAATGCTCAAACAACTACATCACTGCTGGCTTCTAACTGTACCCAGCTCTACACAAAGTGAGCGATTGAAATCTCACATGGGAGATCAAGAATCTGTTTACCCCCTCCACACTCCCTTAACAGCCATTAGAGAGAAAAGCATAACACTGACCTCAGATCAGTGTTTCGGGACACTATGATCTAACTGCCTGTAACTCAATCTTATTAGAGCGTTAAGTCATTACTGCATGTACACACAGAGGCCTCACAATGCAATTAGCCATTAGCCCATCACTTTGACAAAGCATGGCTAATTAGCAGATCGCAGGCGCACGGGGAGCGGAACAAAACATATTTAATATCCCCATCAACACTCTTGCAGAATATCATGTGTCAGGTACTGTTAAGATGTTTTGTGATGCCTGGTTGAGTATGGAACCAGGACAGTGACTTAAAAATTTGCCATCGAAAAAAAAATTGGCACTGGAAACAAAGCCGGAACTGAAAAGGGAAACATTGGCGTTAAAATATTTGAAAAATAAGTTTTACTGAAAAATAAACCACAGGTATTAAAATATCAGTGAAAATGTTCAATTTTTTTTGTTTCTTTTTTCAGTGTCACAGGTTTTCAGTTTCAACTTCCTGTCACTGTTTTGTGTGGAGAGGAAGGGGCCAAAGGGAAGGGGCAAGGAGAGCTTGATTTACATTTACTGTGGTCAGTGTGATTGTGGCTGGAGTTTTCAGAGCGGCTCGCTGCAACGCCTTTATCATTGAAGCAAACTTTTTTTTTCAAAGTGGTATGTTGTTAGGTAACCACCTGTTCTTAGCCTAACCATGATTTTGCTGTTAATGAAAACTCACTCTGAGTAAAAAATATCAAAATAAATGAAATCATTTTTAATGCCTGTGTTTTTCAGGGATATGTGTTTCAGTGCCAATACAACTTTTTCCAGCACAAATGTTTCAACGTGCCAAAGTTTCCTTTTTCAGGTTCAGTTTTGTTTTCATTGCCAAACTTTACTTTCGATGCCAAATTTTAAAGTCACTGTCCTAGCTCTGCAGTTGAACAGCATTTTAAAGAAACAAGTTGTATTTGTGAATACATTTTAAAATAGCTTTGAGAGCCAGATAAGAGATTTTCCACAAAGACCGATAAAAGTTCAAACTAATTCAAATTCAGTTTCATATATCTTTCTGTGTTTGTATTTGACTCTATCTATTCTTGATATAATGAATTCTGTTCATGAAGGTTAAAAACCCCCGCAACAAAACCAAAAAATAAAAGGCTATCAGTGCAAATATCGTTCAAGGTCTATGGATGACTTCCCAGAAAGCTGCATCAGGGTCAGGTCTGTTTAAAATTCTGTCCTGATCAGCAAAAACACATCTGTTTGTTGTACTAGAAAACAGAGCTGGTCAGGTGGCTCTGACTTGGCCACTGTTGGCAGAGGTTGAGAGTTGAGCCAGAGTGTTAGGTGTGTTGCTCTCTTTGAGGGGGAAAGAAGTGGATTATGTTAGGTCAGCTCTGGCCAGATCAAAGCAAAAGTCTGACAAGAACCGAGAAACCTCTGAGAAATATATGCAAGCAAGCATGCACGCGTGCACGCACATATACACATACACAAATACGCACACGCACACTTTGGCAGAGGACTGCCTGTCAGAATGCCAGAAAAACGACTCTTTGAGCTCTCCATAAATTTACTTTGAAGGAGTTTTGACTGGGTAATAGCTTGTATGGAAAATACAGAGAAAACATACACACACATACACACACACACACACACACACACACACACACACATACACACACTGCAAAAGCACAATCTCAAAGCCCCTTCTTTATAATCGCAATTGTGACAAAAGAATTGGAAGGAAACACAGCACCACTGGCATTAATTAAAGAGAATCATATTTTATGAAGCAATTCTCAGGAAGTAAGTGCAGCACTGACCCTCCAGCCCCACCCCAGACAGACAATGTCAAATAAACTAACACATTTAAATTAGGGCATAGACCAGACCAGTCTGGGCTAGGAGCAACATCACCCTACTAGCAACACGCCTTAGCAACCCGTAAGTAGGCCTATAGTGTTGGCGAGGTTACTAGAGCAGAACTGGGCCATGTACAATGCTGAAAACACGCACACACTGGTTTCTGTGGGTATATGTGCCCTGTCACTGTGGTAGGATAAGCTTTTCATGGTGCAACGTGCAGACCCTAGACCTGGTGAGTACAACGTGTGGCACTCCTGTATTTCCTTGATATAATTCATGGCCAATGCAGCCAATGAAGACCCTGTTTGAATTCTGGAGCACCACACGTTTTGCCTCCCAGGTAACGGGCCAATAGAGAGAGGGGGTGAGCCTGAGGCTGCACCAGGATCTCTTACAAACTCAGGCACGAGACTAGCCTGGAGCAAACTGCGCTAGGCTGGACTGGATCATTCAATGCAGAAAATTTGACCAGACAGTAAATCTAATAAATCAAAGCAGATTAGGACAACAAGGTAAATCAAAAAAGAGGAGCAAGTCAACAAAATAAAACAAATTGAACCAGACTACTCTAAACACCAACTGATGGATCAGTAAAGGCAGGACAGTGAAAAGCACAGTGCAGGACTATACATCAGACAGATATCTCAGAACAAACAAGACAGTCGTTGTGAATGTACTTAACTTCCTCGGGTAACTAAATGTCAGAACAAAATTTTATACAAAAGACTCAAGAAGATTCTACAAATTAGAGTAGCTAGAGTATGTGCATGGTGCGCATTATGTGTGAGTGTTTGCAAGGCCACACGTGTGCCTGTGTGGGATGATCAGACTACTTGAGGCGATGCTATAGATTGCAGCTTTGTGAGGGCTAGAGGAAGATGAGGATCATTGGCTGAGTGATGTGCGCATTGTGTGTTAAATATGCATGCACAGCAAAGTGTGTGTATGTGTTTTTCAGAAATAGCAGGAGTAGAAAAACAGGGAAGGAGAGCTCTACAGAATCATGCGGCAGTGGGGTTTTACACATGATTACTGCGCATGCAAAACACATACACGGCATGTACCCTCTCAACATAAAAAGCACAGAAATACACAAGTATAGACACAGAAACACACTTATGCCCTGACTGGTTTGAGGCCATTAGTGATATGAAGCTTTTGGGATAACATGCACTGCAGCACAAACAGGTAATTTGAAGATTAGGTGATCAACACAATATCACCACTTTATCATAGCCACTTCCAGCCAAACCAGTCCAGTCTAGATCAGCATAGCCAACAGACACGTCACAACCATGTTGCTCCTCAGCACTCTTCCAAAGGGAGATTTTAAATATTACGGTCAGGACTGAGCAGAGGGGAGCATAGCAGATCTTTGACCAGTGCTTTGGGGAAAGTGAAGGACATTATGCTATATTACCCAGCAGGCACCAGGTGGTGGCGGTGCAGAGGACACCATGGCAACGCCATGAAAATGCCATGGCAACACCATAGCAACTGTGGCCTCATTTGCTCGCTGGTGGTGTGGTACAGCCCAGACTTGCTACAGTGGCATGGTCGTCAGATACACACTTCAGTCACATCAGTAATAGTAACATTGTTCATTAATTATTTCATCAATCAATTAATTGATCATCATCATCATCAACAATCAGTCAAAAGGAGCAAGAACACAGTATCTACTGGTCTCTGTTTTTTGCTAAGTGAGAGACAGACAGAGGAATGAGCTGATTTTAAAAGGTAGTGATCAAAGGAAAAAAGCAAAGGTCAATGGATGGGTTAATTAACAAAGGGATGTGATCACCATATGATAAAACTTTAAAAGAGTAGAGGTGGAGAATGTTCATAGCTTGTTAATGAAAACCAGGAGAAAGAAGTGAGGAGGAGAGCGGGAGAAAGCAAAAGAGACAGCAGACTGTGCAAGAGACACATACTGATGTGTAAAAGCAGCGAGTGTCGAAAAGTAATGTTAGGTAGTACGAGAGGAGTGACAGACTGATAGCTATAGTAGATACAGATGAATAGAGTTTAGACTTTTACTTGTCTTTTTTGTCACAGGCACTAATGTCTTCACAGTCATATAGGAGGAGTCGAAATTCGAAAAATGATTTCAGTGTCTAGAATCGCTACAAAGCTAAAACATTTAAAACTATTTCATCTAACACTTCCTCCAAATATACCAAACTTAACTAATATATATATATACATGTATGTATATATATGTATATATTTATTTGTACATATATATTTCTTTATAGATAAATGATAGAATTCAAATGATAATTGAATACAATAAAATATCTCAGTTAAATCACAGTATAACATGGTACATTCTCAAAAACATAGTATATTTTAATATATTCTTTTTTCTCAGCATAAAATAAAACAAACAAAATGAAATAACCATAGGGTTTTTAAGAGTCACTTCTGTTCATGCAGTCACAGACTTAAGTATTAGCGCCTCAATAGAAGTCAATAATGCTCAATGACATACCAGGTTTAAGCCCTGTTGATTGGTTGAAAAGAACCGTGTTGTACTACACAGGAAGCAGTCAAACTGTTGCTGTGGTTTCCACAGTTGGGGTGCAGAGTAGAGCGAGCTAACTACCTCACTGAAAGGTGGCTGCCCTGGGTCCTAAGCATTTCCTACAACTACACAATCCCCCCCATCACAAATCTTTGAGATTTCATTCCTCTAAACATGCAATGATTCTGGGGCTTTCCAACGGAAGGGGAACGACAAAAGCGTTCCTCTAAAAACAAAGACAGAATTCTTTCAAAAACTTGCCCCACGCAGACCTACAAAAAAAAGCAGTCCATGAGCAGATAAAAGATACAGTCTGCCCTTGTTGAAAGGCAAAGCATTTAAAAGGGGAATTGAGAAGGTCAACTAACCCTTCGATCTGTGACGACATGCACAAACATAACGCACAGTCCCTCACATAGCAGGTCAACCCCATCCCCCCACCCCCCCTTTTAGCCATTATCAACAGCATCCAAAAAGCTACAAAGTCTAAAAGTAGTTGTTCTTTTGCTACATCATGTCAAAGCTACATTCAACTACAATAGAAGAAGAGCTGGGCTGTGGCTGGTCTTAGTGTGAGAAATGAGGTGGATATGTTGACCTTGTGAAAATGGAGAGTGTATGCATTGCAATGTTGGCAACACTGGCACAGTTAACACAGTAGATGGCTTTTGGCACAGCTCACGGAAGGTACAATGCTACTCTCTTGAACACATAGCATTTCATAGTCATACTGGTCAGCCAGAGCCAGGTGCTGTGGGCTTTAACTCATTTATTACAATCACATTTGACAAAATTAGATGAAGCGTATCCTCCCAATAAGAAAATCATTGAGGATGTGGAACATCTGACTCTGGCTGAAACAAATGATCTCATTTCAAACTAGAAGAAAAACAATTACAATGTCTCAGATGCAAACAGATGTGCCATTGCATCCTTGTCACATTGAAGGTGGGAATATTGCTCAAAGTCAAACAGTCATCTGATAATCTTAACAACAGGAGTTATTACTGACTGCATTCAGTGAAGTCTCAGCTATTGTGTATGCACCTCAAATTGGAACTCAAACATTCACAGTATATCATTCAGTCTTATTTGCCAAAAGGAAATAGTCAAAGTACAACATAATTTCCTTAGCACAAGTGTCTGTGGTACTTTGTTATGTGAACCTTGATTACAGTGAATTGTATTGTCCATAATAGCAACATGAGTTAACATCAAGTGAATAGTTTTCCCACATATTTCAGCTAAATATGTTACCTGTGGATTGTGCAGTTACAACTGTGGCACGCAAGTTTGAAAAATACAATGAAGAATTGTGCTTCATATAATCCATCATCTATAAACTCTACAAAGGTACAGTAGTGTAATACAATAATATCCTAAGAGAGCTTTTACAATACACTGCACTAAGTTTCAACTCCCCTCACTTCCTCTGAATAAATCCTGACTGGCCACTTTCATAAAAATAATAAAGTTCATAGCTGCGCGCCCCTTGCTCTGCATCATGTAGCTACAATTATTAAACTCACCAGAAGCCTCCTGCAAAATTATCTCCAACGCTTATTTGAATATTATGCAGCCATCTAGTGCCAATTACAGATATTGCACGAATCATTCCCTTGATCCACTTTCATGATGGTGAATTATGTATTGTTCACATGTGGAAAAGAAAATATGGGGTTTTATCTATGAAAAGAAATTATTTGAAAACCAATCTTGCTTAAAAGCTCTTGAATGGAAATTTGGCACTGCTATTGAATCATTCCTACTTCCAACACTAGCCACATCCAGCCTTCTCTTTATTAAAACACTAACACAGTGAGAGAAATATATTGATAGAATAAAAAAGAGGGTATGGGGAGAAAAGTCTGAGTAAGAAAGAAACCAAAAGACAGACATAAAAGAAAATCTGCTACATGTCTTTTTTGTTCTTATTGTTATTTCTCTTTTAAAGTTCAGTTTGTTGTTCAAATATTTTTGATACTCAACTGTGTTCGAGCTCTGGTTGGACCAGAAGTGACATGACAAGCTCCAACAGGGAGGGGGAGAAGCAATTCCTGTTCAATCTGATTGGTTAAAAGGATTTCTAGTAAAACATGACATCACGTAGATGGTCCTGGGGTAGAGCTAGATGGGTCTGATGGTGTCATGAGGTCACTGTGGGCATAAATAGCACTGTCCTCATTGCCCAGTGAAAGGTGATCAGACAGAGTACATGAGAGAGCTGACTGCATTGCTTTTCATATCAACGGATGTACAAAAGGGAAGAAGAGGGGGAAGTCTCTCCAACACCAAGAAGCAGTCCAGTTCAAAAGCCAACAGCCAAAGAGGACAGGGAGCCAGAGTCTATTGACCAAACACTGGTCTCTTTTGGGAGAGGGTGGGTCTCTCCACATCCCACCGAGGTGCATTCTCAAAGCCAGAGGGAGGGAGACGTTTTGAGCATAAATCTGTGTGTGTGTGCGCTCGTGCATGTGTGTGTTTGTGTGTACAAATATGACATCATTACTCACAGGTTGGAGACTACTCTTATCCACTGTTGTGACTCGGCGAGGGGAGGAGAACCGAAGATGACATCACAAAGCTCATTTCTGAGCGGAGAAGAAGTTCAGGAGCTGCAGTCCCTGGTGATGCAGACTCGCCTTCACTCTCATCATCATGGGAACCATCCAAACGGATGTAGCTCACCCTGGTGTGGCGTCTCACTGTCGCCTTCACTAGAACGCGTACAATGGAGCGGGTGGCAATGTTGCTCTCACACAGAGTAGTGTTAGCAGTAGAACTACTGTCCATATTAGTTCCTGCAGTGATGGTCGCTAATTGATTACCTATGGTCACCAAGGCAGCCATATCTCTGGTGTCATCCCTGGCTCCAGCTGCCATGGCACCATGGTTCTCAAAAGCAGTAGTGCTCGCTCCCACGTCTCCCTCTCTCTTCTCCCCCTGTCATACTTCGCTCTCCAGGCTAGAGAAGTGGGCCGACCCTCGCCGTGAGCACAGACTCTTGGCTTTGAGTGGCAGGTGGGGGGAGTAGAACCTCCGTGGCTGTGGCACCGAGCGCAGTCTCTGATACTGGAGTTTGGCACTGGCCGAAGCCTGAGCCTGGCCCTGACCTGCCATCCCTACACCTGCTGGTGGTGAGACGGAGGATGAGGAGGGTGGAGGTGGAATGGGCATCGGGAGGGAGGTGGGAGACATGGACGGCTGCTGGGGGGGCGAAGGTGAGGGCTGTGGTGGATGGTCTGTGGGTTGTGTGCTGAGGCTGAGGTTAGATTGGCTGCCTGATTTGGCCTGGCTGGGATCAGGTTTGGGGGGCAGAGGCTTTGGGCGAGAAACCCCGCTGAAGCTGTGGCAGTGGGGGAGAAGCTCTTCCTGGCTATGGGAAAGCGCCGTGGCTCCTCTCTTGGAGTGTGAGGTGTGTGAGCGGCTGTGTGGGTGTGGGTAAGGATGGGGTTGGGGGTAGAGGCTACAGGAACACATGGTGGCCCGTCCTGCTTCGTCCCCTCTGTCCCTAGCTCGCCCTTTGCTCTTCCCTCCTCCACTCTTCCACTTTTTTTCTCCCTTCACAGGGATCTTGTCCATAGACCAGTATCTTCTAGGAGGAGGGAAGGCTGCAGGCGGTGGTGGCCACTGCGAGCCGAGCCCTCCACTCCCTCCCCCTGATCCCCAACCTACTCCTGGCCCAGAGCCCCAGAAATCAGTACCAATCCATCCCTCTGCCCGAGTTCCTAATAAGGAATCATCCCGACTGTTGATACTGCCCCCTTTTTCTCTGGAGGGGTAGGTGCCAAAGAACCAGCCTCCTCCACCTATGCCCCCTATTCCAGTGCTGCTTCCCCCTGCACCTCCTTCCCAGTATCTTTCAAAACGTCCAAACTCCCCTGACGAGCCCTCATCTGAATAACTGTCCTCTGCCCTGGCCCTGTCCCTCTCTGACTCAGACACGGCCCCCCTACCTGCTCTCCTTCCCCTCTCCTCCCCCCGCTCCCTCCCTCTCTCCCTCTCTTCCTCTTCCTCTTCCTCATCATCATCGTCATCGTCCTCAGAGTCCCACTCATGGAAGGACAGCCCTTCTCTTGTCTGCGCTTTATCTTTTTCATAATGCATTAACAAAGGACGCCGCTCTCCAAGTCTACCGCTGTCTTCTCTGTCCATCCCTCCACTTCTTCTCCGTTTGGAGGATGGAAGGAGTGGGTGGAGGGATGTTGGAGGAGTATTAGAATTATCTCCTCTCCCATTCACCCAAAATTTGACAGATGCAGGGAGTTTGGTAAGATTAGGATAGCGCTTATTGGGGGTATGATGTCTGGAATGAGGGCGTGAGGATTTGGGACGCCTCTCTCTGCTTCTGCTGCTGTCCTCCTGTTCTCTTTCATTGCCCTCGTCTCCTCCTTCTCTTCTGCTTCTCTCCCTCTCTCCTTCCCATGAATCCCGACCCTTTTCCCCAAATGTGCTCCGATACTGGCCAGAGAAGGAAGAGTAGTCTTGTATTCCTCCTTCCCTCTCTCCTTCTGCCTCTCCTTCCCTCTCTGGCTCTACATCTCCTTCCTCTGGCTCGGAGCGTCTTCCCCCAGTTGATTTCTTTCTTTTCTTTGTCTTCAGTGCTTTCTTCTTCTTCTTTTTCACCTTTCGACGCTTCCTTTCTCTCTCTCGCTCTCTTTCCCTTTCTTCCCTCTTTTTCCTCTTTTTGTTCTTTTTCTTTTTCTTCTTCTCTTTCTCCTTCTCTTTTCTCCTCTTCTTTTCCCTTTTTTGCCTCTCAGCATCACCACCAGCCCCACTCCTCTCTCTCTCACTCCAGCTTGCCCACCACTCTTGGAGCTGAGACAGTTGGCTTCCCCCTCTCTCCCTCTCTCGTTCCCTTTCTCTGTCACCCCAGGATGTGCGTGGTTTCCTGGGGGGTATGGGTGGTGGCAGGCGTCCGTGACTGAAGGATCGAGGCCGGATGATTGAGCGTTCCCTTTCCCTCCCCCTGCCAAGGAGGAGGCTTGACTCCTCTGTCAGCTCCTCATCATCATCATCATCCTCTCCATCTATTCCTCCAGTCCTGTCTCTTGTGCTCCTGGAGGAGCTGTAAGAGTAGGTGGGAGAGGTGGAACGAGAAGATGAGGCAGATGAGGACGTGGAGGTGGATGAGGTGGTCGACGATGAGGACGAGGAAGTATAGTGCAAGGATGCAGAAGGAGAAGGAGGGGTGTATGAGGGGCTGAGGGGAACTGGCACAGGAAGTGAGAGCGGGGGAGAGAGGGGGCGTGCCCTCCTCCCTCCTCCCTCCCTCACTCCATCTCGAGCTCCTCCCCTCCGCCCCAGGGGCAGAATATTCTCATATAGGGGCCCTCCAGGCTCTTTGGGCTTCTTGGGCCTGCGCTTCCTCCAGAAGGATGAGGGGAGAGGGGGAGAGGGGTGTGGCAGCGGGGGTGTAGGAGGCAGAGGGGCCTGACTCTTAGGAGGCAGTCTGGGAGTGCCCAGAGGTTTAACGGCCCCTTTCCCCTGACCTCCGCTGCCACCTCCCACCACCTTCTTCCCCACCCCATGGTCCATTCCCTTCTCTGAGTAGAAGGCGACACTAGCTGGAGGGGGTTGAGGGTGGCCCCTAGGCATAGTCTTGGGGGTCTGGGACCCTGCCTGTTGCTCCATGCAGGGCCCCAGTCCCTCAGGGTCAATGGGACCATAGTATCTCTTATAACCATCAAGTCCCCCACTCCCTCCAGCTGTTGAAGCCCAGTTTGATGGTACTTTCTGAGCAAAGGGTCCCATGTCAGTGATGGCCCCTCTTACAGCCATTGGGTTGGTGGCTGTAGCAGTTTTGGGTAGCCTCCAGCGATCCACCACAGCCAGTCTACGGTCTGGCCGGGGCAGGAAGGTGGAGCAAGGGAGGGGTGCACCAGCAATGGGGGTGTTGGAGGGACCCAGTGCAGTCCCAGAATGCACTACGGTGGGAGGAGAGCCCGGTAGAGGTGTTTTGTAGACGGGCTGTGGTTGTTGCTGTTGTGGTGGTTGCTGCTGTTGTGCCATGACAATTGTTGGATTGGTCATAGACGTTGAGACAACATGTGGCTGGGATGGGACTGTAACCATTGTAGTGTGGTGATGAGTAGGCAAAGATTTAGCTCCACCTGGCACTGTTTCATCCTCAAAACTACAGCAGCTATACATGCCCTGAGAAAAAAGAACGCACAAATCAGAAACAAAGATTCAGAGTTTATTCACAGACATGAAACTTTAAAATTATTATTTATTATATTATATTTTCTGAAATTAAAAAACGAAATTGATTAGATGCGTCATTGGAAATAAAAGGTACAGGAATTTATTGGCAAAAATATAAAAACATAGATGTGTACTAATGGAGCAGACTGCAGATATCATGCACATGTACAATACATGAGCAACAGAGAGAGGGAGAGATAAAGAGGGAAGAGAATGAGGATGGAAAACATGAACGGCAATACAAATAAGTTCCAGTTATCAAAAGAATTGCAAGATTGCTATTTTTCAGATAAAACCCATTCCTATCAATAGTACAGTGGTGCATTGTTTGGTTAATGAAACTGCATACTTAAATGCATAAATTACTACCACGGTGGTAAAAAGAATAAATTATTATCAGTGAAGCTACAATAATCACATGCATATGGTGTGTGGGCTGGTTCTGTCAAGGTCACAGGATATCCAGGGTGTGAGCGGGATTGAATTTCAATTAATCTCCCATATTGACCTAGTAGAATTGAATTGACCTCAGACACTCACACTCAGTGGCAGATAAGGGCACACACAGGCAATAACACATATGCTTACACATGTTTGTGTATATGGTTACATGCACGGCATTTTAGTTCCAGTCATGTTGTCTTGTTATAGTGTAGCATAGCTTAAGGGCACTAAATTGTAGAACCACTGTGTGGTTGGCACATAAAGGGTTTTTAATGGGGTGAAAGCTAAGACATTAGCAGTGGACATGTGGAACATTTTAAGGAGCTAAAACACTTTTCACTTTATTTTTCTTAATGTCTACAAAACAGTAAGTCTTTTAGAAAAACACTAAACATACACAGACAAAAACACTTACCCTGCTGATTGCCAGGAGAAAGTCCAATTTGCCAGAACTGGTGGCCATGCAGTGGCGCAATTTCCAGTAGACCAAGTGTTCCCAGGCAAACACAAGCAGACTGAGGCCCATAGCGACTAGCAGCATGTAGAAGACCCCGGCCATGTTGTCAATATCCAGTTTACTGCTCATCACCTCAATTTTGTCATTATGGCAGATACCAGACAGCCAGAGGCGCTCCAGCATCTCAATCTCATCTGGAAAGGGGGACGGGTGGAAGAAGTGGGCAAGGATGAGGAAGAGAAGGGGAAATGGAGGAGGTTAAAAGGGGATAAAAGTAGAGAGTAGGAAAGAAAGAGAGAAATTGGAGAGAGGAGGATTGAAATGCACAAAAAATAAAATAAAAAATACATAAAGGGGTTAAGAGATGAGGAAAGAGATCATGTTGAGGAAAGGAATTAAGGCTGGGAGGTTTGGGTTTATTTCAAGGAGATGTATAGACAAGGGACAATAGATAGTGACGCGAGACACACATAGAGACAGAAAGGCTAAAGGATATAAGCAGTAGTAGAGTTCTACAGTATTTCTTGCTGTTTGCCCATTATCCAAGGTGACTCCTCAAGGTCAAAGGTCAATAACACAAAAAGCAGCACTGTGTCCAAAGTAATGAAGAGGAAGGAGACTGAGACACACAGAGAGAGAGAGAGAGTCCAAAACAATGAAGTAGCACTGAGAAGTAAAATGGCACCGACAACCTAATCTCAACATTGTAACCCAGTGTAAATGAGGAGAGGAGAAAGGAGACCAGGAGCCACAGTGAGATGCTTGGTTGAACAAGCATGGGAGAGAGAGATAGATAATGAGAGAGTTGGGAAGAATATTTTACAAAGAGAGAGAGAGGGAGCGGCATTCTTTCTCTGTCCACGAACTCGTCAAGGGAAATGAGACAGACACAGAAACAGAGAGAGTCAGAGGGAGCTGCAACAAGGGACGCAGAGATGGAGGACGAGAGGCTGAGATTGTGTCATTATGACAAACAGCAGGAACACTCTTCAGCTTGAAGAGGATGAGACGAGAGGAAAATAGGGAAAAATGTGAAAACAGAGAAAGAACCGATAGGAAGGGACAGAGGCAGAGGGAGAAGATCATATCATTTAATTGTGCTGGAGGGATGGTCAGAATCTCCATCAAGGCAGTGAGCTCTGGGGGATTCAGGACTCAAATCTGTTAACCTACCAGGTACCAGGCAATACCACTTTACCCACTACCCTTCCTTTTATGATCTCAGTGGCCTAATGAATCAAAGCTGCTCTGTTAAACCTGATTGGCTTGCAGGGGCTG